>CM035108.1:42183034-42800534 GCA_020205505.1 Panax japonicus | reverse complement strand
TTGTAATTATGCGAGTATGTATTGGTATTTTGCATGCAACAATAATGTAAAGATATTAATAAGTATAACTTAATGAATTCTATATTAATAACAGAAAGTACTTATTTTAATTTTATAGTTTCAATATCCAAGTTATTATAATTAAGAAAATCATTATAATTTCAAGTATATTAATTAAATATCAATTGAATTAAAAATAAATAAATATATTAAATATTAGTTTGTGTAAGATAAAAATTTAAAATACGCTTGAGTTAGGATATTGTATCCTAATAATTTTTATTTGTACTAATGTTATATTTAGGACTTGTTCGCTTTTTATTTTGTGTTTTACAATATCGAGGTAAGTAATTTTTTGAACTATTTAATGATTTTAAAATTATCGTTATTTATATGTATATCTTAGTAATTACTCGGATGCCTAAAATGTACAGTTTCAAAATTCGTTATGTTTAAGGCTTCCATTTAAATTAAAATGTTATGTTTGTTTACTCAAAACTTCGGATCAAGTATTTATTTTCAAACTGAGGAATTAGATTAAATGATTTTGAACTATGAAAAAGTATCGTATAGAATATCGATAATATTGAGAAAATTTTTTGAAATCCTCAGTCTGACTATATATAAAACCCGTTATTGATTATGTTTAGTTCTGAAGTTAATTTAGGACCTACCAAGGTGCACACCTTTTAGATGCCCTTCGAGGAGCGTGCAGATTAGATACCTTAGCAGGTTGTGTGATCATTGACATTATCAAAATTTTGGGTTGTGTTACAGGGCTACTGTTGTGACTCCCCTAAATTCAGACACTCATATTTCGCCACGTGGTAATTCTAATATCATACTAAAATCATCAACAACGAAAATAATATAATAATTTATATAAATATAATATAAATATTCGCGTCCCAAGGTACCGTAACTGTTACTACAACAATCCAGTAATTAAACTTTAACATAAAATAATTATCCTTAATACATCACAATAAGCATAACAATAATAATAATACGTCTACACTTAAAGGACTAAGATATTCTGTAGTCTTTCCCTTTTATGATGTACCACCTTGCTCTACCTTAACTGTAATATTTTTAGGGAAGCAAGAATGAGCAACAAGTTTGCCCAACAAGTAATATAGAAATAAGAATATGTAGTTATAACGTTTGAATCTTCAAAGGTATAACGGTAATTCATAGTTCAAGGATATCAAGAAGTATCAAGAGTGTTAAATAAGTGTCGCTATAGACTGAAGGATATTAACAAAATTTCAAAATTTATTCATTTCAAGGTTCAATAAGAATGAACACTGAGCAGTCACTAAGGACTAAGAACTCTTATTAGAATTAACAGTATTATACTACAAATTCAATATAAACGAGTACAACAGGTGATCAGCCTAAAGTATCCTACGTTATGCATAACATTTAAACATGCTAGTATGTGCGCACATCGATTTCCCGATATTTATATAATTTCCCCTTCAATTAGGGTTGTTCATCTTAGTAGATTTATAAGAGTCCGCACCAAGTCGATTGGTTTGGATAGCTTTCTATCATATGATCTTTTGTCTAGCCGAATCGAATAGCTTAGACAACCTTTAAAAACATTGAGTTCAATTCTCGTAACATGAATCAAGATATAAAATTCAACTTTCGATTAGGAATCATAATCATATGAATGTAGATATTTGTTCAATACAAGTATGTTTGATATAACAATAATTCGAAGTTTCACAATAAGAAATACAGTCTAAATACTTGCATTCAATTATAAGAATGAAGTTAGGAAACTTGCAATAACGTAGAAAGTTTGAGATTCGATACTTGCACAATATTTAAAGTCGTGTAAGTTAGAAAACTTCCATAATCATAGATTCCTTGCATAAAGTAAATGCATAAGTTAGGATACTTGCCTTTAGCGTTGATTACCACTTATAGCGTAAAATCACCTCAATGAACTATATTATCCTATTAATGTATGTATAGGTATTCATAGTCAAACACTGTGACATCCCCAAATTCGGGTGCTTTTTACCTCCGATCTAGTACGTTATGATACATCATTTCTATAACTACTGCGGAAGATATAAACATAAATTATTTATACAATAAACTTTTACAACGTAATCCCCAAGGTCTACAACCTTAACTTAATACATAACTTCAATAACTTAAAAGGTTTACAATGTCATTTGCATCAGATAACTTAATAGTTCTAAATGCATAATAATCTAAACTTGGAATTCGCCTTTACCACTGTCGTTCTTCGAGCCTTCATTTTAATCTGAAATTTGTTATCATGATATAGCAAGGATGAGCAACTATTTTGCCAAGCAAGTTTAAGTACAATGAAGATATATCATGATTGAAAAGGAATAAGCTTTCAAGTTTTCAACACTGTAATATAATTGAGAAAGAACATGAATCAAAACTTTAATAACTGAAAAACTGAATAATTATGTTGAGTGGTCAACAATGACCATGAAAAAATTTAAATAAACCTTATTGTAATGAAGATGATCAGCCTTTCATACCTGATGAACATATGAAATATGCACTGAGTGCGAATCAATAATCAAATATGTGGAATAATTGTCAATAAATAATCCACTAGTAGGCTTGAAATATAATAACTCGACTTTGAGTTAATTAGGAGACTTTCCATAGTGCGAGTATTCAATAATAATATTAGATGTGGAATAATCAACAACAATTATCCACTAACATGCTTGAAAAATAATAACTCGAGTTTGAGTTAGAGAACTTGCATGTTTGACGAGCTACGACTAACTAGCTTTAATTAAAACTCTTTTGAATGACCTAGCATTGATAATGTTGGTCTATTAATTAGTACTGAATATAATTGTACGTCTATACGCTTACTTATGCTATTATGCAGCAAATAATTCAATCACATTGTACACATAGTATAATGTACCATCATTAACCCTATAAGATAATTAATAAATCTTAGGTTAAACGATTTTATAAATTTATAAGGTCTTTCTTAAGTAATAAACACTTATTAGATCCTTAAACAATTTATTATAATTTTTTATTTAATGAATTATTTAAATAATCTTTATTTATCTTTATTTAATTACCATTTAATATTAGTTAAATAGTAATTAATTAATTACCTTTATTTATTATTTAATAAATAATAGCTAATTACATCTACTTATAATTTAATATTAATTAAATATTGAATAATTAATATTATTTGTCTTTAATTATTATTTAATACTAATTAAGTAATAATTAATTAATCATTTATCCTTGAATAATAAATAATTGATTTATTAGTCTTTAATTATTCATTACTATTAATAAATGAATAATTAATTAACCATTGTCCTTATTTAATTTAATTAATTATTTATCCTTGAATAATAAATAATTAATTTACTTCATAAATCTTTAATTATTCTTTCTTATTAACTTAAGAATAATAAGAATAATTATCATTTGTTCATAGTTATTATTTAATTAATTATTTATCCTCTAATAATAAATAATTAATTTACTTCATAAGTCTTTAGTTATTCTTTCTTATTAACTTAAGAATAATTAATTATCATTTATCATATTTATTATTTAATCTTAATTAAATAATCAATAATTACTTTATTAATACTAACTTTACTTAATTATCACCCAATACTACTTAGATAATAATTAAATATTTAATTACATTCAAATTTCATGTAATTAGTTTAATAATCCATTAATTGTATTAAAAGTTATAAATTAGTAAGTTTAAAATAATTTTAAATGAGTTTAAACCACTAATTACTTCATAATTATCTAACTGCCTAGAAAAATTTTGGATTAAATATCTTAATATTCTTCCGAATTTTAGAAAAATTTGGGTCTAAGAAATACCGCCGGAACCGGTCGGAAAGTTGTCGAACCGGCAGTCAGAAAGTTTCGGCCGGTCCGGTTACCGCTGAACCGGCAGTAGCTTTAGAGATTTTTTAATTTTTTTTTCCAAATTTGGGGTCCTTCACTAAAACTTGAATAAAATGAAATCTACAACTCCAATTTGGGTCCAATCGAACTCGTTGGATTCGTATCTTCCTGAAATACAGTTTTCATTCATCAAACATCAAATTTGGATCTGTTTTGATATCGGAAATTTGTCCAAAGATGACTGTTATTGCACATGAGTTCTTTAGTTGAGGTATTTTAGTAATAAATCCATATCTCACTCATTTTTTAAGATTTGTACATGCTTCCAAAGGGGTTTTTCTATTAACTAAAAGTTCTAGCATACCAAGAAGAAAAATCACAAAAACCATTTGTAGATTTCAAAATAAAAAACAATGATCACCCCTTTAAATTAGGGTTTTTCCCAAAACTACTTTAGCTTCCCGTTTCCAAAATTTTCCAGCATAAACTATATAGATGAGCAAGATAAACATATTATACCCAAGATTTAACATTCACAAAAGGCTCTAACCTATTAGAACTTGTACTTCCATGAATCTTGTATCACCCCCTTTCCAAAATAGAAAGAGAGGTTACTCAAAACGTAACAAAACTGATGAGTTTAATAGCAAGGCTCAAAGCCCCAAAAGAATAGTCTTAATAACTAATAAATACCACAAGTCAGCCATAATAAATCTCAAACTGTCTCAAACCACAATCTAAAATAGCTATTACAATCTAAGTAAACTGACACATCAAGTCTAAACAGAATATTAATAAATGATTGGAATAAATGGAGCTCTCATCACACTTGCCCTTGATTCCCCTGATTACCTGCCGGAAGAAAAACACAGCATGAGTCAAATGCCCAGTACGGATATAGAATACAAATAATGAACCGAAATAATTAACTCAATTAAATGAAATGAAATGAAACGAACTGAAACGAAACGAACAAAACTAACACAATGAAATGATAGGCTGAATCAAATGGCTGGGTGTTATTTCATACCGAGCTCAAAATAAATAGTAACATACCTTGCCACACAGGCAAGTCAAATAATGCCACACAGGCAATCACACATCGGACTGCGCAATCCAGATGCGTGCAAAATCGGAAGGTGTGTTTGGCACAAACATCACCAATCCGCAGAACAGAACAGAACAGAAACTAGGGTCGACCCATACGCCTCCCACAACAATACACCAAATGGCCAACTCCCACCGGAGCACAAAACGGAGACGCCGTGGACTGATCACACCGCCACGGAAGGTGTGATACCCAAAATTTATTATTATTTTATTAGATTGAACGAAGGGAATTTAAAGAGTATTTGAAGTATAAATTTTGGGTATTACATTGCTTAATCCAGGTATGGATTCCGTACTCTTCCAGCAAGACTCTTTTGTTTTTAATTCGTTCGTTTCGTTATTCGTTTCGAAATCTGGTATTGTCTCTCACAATTGTTCCTTGTCAATTTATTGTGATAAATTTATTTTGGCGTTGTATTAGAACCCACATTGTACTCTTTAGACTAGTGTGTCATGTCTAAATTTTATTTTTATATTTATAGTGATGTACATGTTAGTATATTTTAGAGACCTGTGTTGACGATTCGTTCGATTTAACATGTACATGTTAGAACCCCTTTGTGTTGATATTTTGTCGCATGTGTTGTGACATTATATTTGTTAGAATACCGTAGGGTATACCCGAGCTATAACCACCTGTGGGGGTACCAAAGGCATGTCCTCTTGGCACCGAGGCATGACACCTTTCGTGGCGGTGTGATCAGTCCACGGCGTCTCCGTTTTGTGCTCCGGTGGGAGTTGGCCATTTGGTGTATTGTTGTGGGAGGCGTATGGGTCGACCCTAGTTTTCTGTTCTGTTCTGTTCTGCGGATTGGTGATGTTTGTGCCAAACACACCTTCCGATTTTGCACGCATCTGGATTGCGCAGTCCGATGTGTGATTGCCTGTGTGGCATTATTTGACTTTCCTGTGTGGCAAGGTATGTTACTATTTATTTTGAGCTCGATATGAAATAACACCTAACCATTTGATTCAGCCTATCATTTCATTGTGTTAGTTTTGTTCGTTTAGTTTCAGTTCGTTTCATTTCATTTCATTTAATTGAGTTAATTATTTCGGTTCATTATTTGTATTCTATATCCGTACTGGGCATTTGTCTCATGCTGTGTTTTTCTTCCGACAGGTAATCAGGGGAATCAAGGGCAAGTGTGATGAGAGCTCCATTTATTCCAATCATTTATTAATATTCTGTTTAGACTTGATGTGTCAGTTTACTTAGATTGTAATAGCTATTTTAGATTGTGGTTTGAGACAGTTTGAGATTTATTATGGCTGACTTGTGGTATTTATTAGTTATTAAGACTATTCTTTTGGGGCTTTGAGCCTTGCTATTAAACTCATCAGTTTTGTTACGTTTTGAGTAACCTCTCTTTCTATTTTGGAAAAGGGGTGTTACAGAGTTGGTATCAAAGCCAGGTTCTTTCTTGTAGAAAACCTATTTATGTTTGACCTGTGAGTTATGGGTAGACTTCTGGGTTAGGTTTTTGTTCAGTTTGATTTTTTTTTCAGCTATATTCGAATCTGTTTTAATCTGTTCTGTTTATATTCATTGATCTCTTTCTTAGATGGCTCGTCGATCCGCTAGAGTTGCTGGGAGGAGAGTTAACAATAGGGGAAGGGGTGATGTTCAGCCCAATGAGCAACCTAATGATTAGATAAATGCTCAACTGGTTAACTTGGTGAATCAGGCGGTTAATCAGGCTTTACCGCAGTTGGTGGCACAGGTTGTACAGGCAATGCAACAGCCGCCAGAAATTCTTGAGCAGGGGCACTCGGGAAATAATGGGCCACAAACAAACGAAGAGGAAGGAAATGTGGATGGCCTTGATCAGCAGGTGGTTCCAATGTATGTGTGGTTGGAGAGGTTCCAGAAGCAGAAACCACAGACATTCAGTTCAGCTCCAACTCCAATTGATGCAGAGAATTGGATTGCCCACTTAGAGAAGATTTTTGATGTGTTGGGGTGCTCGGATAATCAGAGAGTATTACTTGCTGCCTACAAGCTGGAAGGGGATGCACAGAGGTGGTGGAAAGCACTGAAGACAACCAAGGGTGATGGTTATGTCGAGACACTTAGCTGGGTAGAGTTTTGTGAGGTCTTTTATCAGCAGTATTTCCCAGCTGCTGATAAAGAGGCCTATACCAGAGAATATCTGTCTATTCGACAGAAAGATGACGAGTCCATCACAGATTTCATGACCAGGTTCACCAGGTTGGCAGGTTTTGCGGGAACGTCTGCAGGGACTGCAGCAGAACAGGCGGAAAAGTTCAAGTGGCGGATCCATTATAGGTATCGCCAACATCTCATTAACACCAAGTTTACGGATGTATCGGCGGTGGCTAATGCGGCCAAGAACATTGAGATGGAGCGGCAAGACTTTCGGACTTCCAAACCGGAAGGGAGTCGAAAGAGGGACAGAGATGACCAGCAGGGTCAAGCTTTAGTTCAGCATGGGAGAAGTCAGGGTGGTCAGTTGAACAAGAATCGTAGTGGCCAGCAAGGGCAGTGGCGTGGCCAGAATCAGAACAGGGGTTATCAGCAGATGCCTCAACAAGGGTAGAATCGTCAGCTTCAGTTACCTTGGTATGGACAAAATCGTCAGCAGGGACAGAACCGTCTGCAGGGGCAAAATCAGGGTCGTTACCCAGGACCAGCTGGTGGGGGTAACCCGAATCTTATTCTGATAGCTCCTTGTGCTATTTGTGGGGCTATTCATCCGGGGAGGCAGTGCCACAGACTCACCGGTGCATGCTTCTTGTGTGGACAGATGGGTCACATTGCTAGGGATTGTGCTGGGCCACGTGGAAATGGTGGAGGTGGCGATAATGGTGGCAATGGAGGTCAGCGTCAGGGCGGTCGAGTGTTTGCTTTAACGCATAACCAGGCGGCAGGTACACCAGGTACTGTTTCTGGTACTCTTTTAGTTGGCAATCGTGAGGCGTCTATTTTGTTTGATACGGGTTCTACTCATTCCATTGTTGCTCAGTCTTTTATTCGGCACCTGGGTGTGCCATCTCAGTCTTTAGATTCTGTTATGTCTATTGCTACCTCGATGGGAACTTCTGTTGTTATTTCTGATTTGTATCGAGGGTGTCAAATCAGTTTTGGGGATAAGGTTCGTAGAGCTAATCTTCTTCCGATGTGTATGTACGATTTTGATGTCATTCTTGGGATGGACTGGTTGGATAAGCACCAGGCCACTATCGATTGTCAGGCGAAGAAGGTTATATTTTGAGATGTGAAGTCTCCAGAATTCGTGTATCAGGGTTCTCAACCGAGTAGAGTGGTGAAGTTAATTTCAGCTTTGAAGGCTGGGAAGTTGGTGGCAAAGGGTTGTGATGGGTATTTGGCGTTTGTGAAAGATACCTCTAAGGGTGAGTCTCGTATTGAGGATGTTCCAACTGTCTGTGACTATTCTGATGTGTTTCCTGAGGAGTTGTCAGGGTTGCCACCACAGCGGGAAGTGGAATTTACTATTGAGCTTATTCCTGGTGCGGAGCCTATCTCTAAGGCGTCGTATCGGATGGCACCATTGGAGTTGCAGGAGTTGAAGGAGCAGTTGCAGGAACTGTTGGATCGTGGTGTGATTCGGCCTAGTGTTTCACCGTGGGGTGCTCCAGTCTTGTTTGTGAAGAAGAAGGATGGGTCTATGAGGATGTGTATAGACTACAGGGAGTTGAACAAGATCACCATCAGGAATCGGTATCCATTGCCGAGGATTGATGACTTGTTTGACCAACTTCAGGGGGCAAAGTATTTTTCGAAGATAGACTTGAGGTCGGGATATCATCAGTTGAGGGTGAGGGATGAGGATATCCCTAAGACGACTTTTCGTACCCGATATGGGCATTACGAGTTTCTGGTGATGCCATTCGGTGTGACTAACGCTCCGGCGGTGTTTATGGATTTGATGAATCGGGTGTTCAGGGAGTACCTGGACCAATTTGTCATTGTCTTTATTGATGACATTTTGGTTTACTCTAAGTTTAAGGAAGAGCATGAGGAGCACCTTCGCACAGTGTTAGGAATTTTGCAGAAAGAGAAGTTGTATGCTAAATTCTATAAATGCGAGTTTTGGTTGGAACATGTTGCATTTTTGGGCCACGTTGTTTCTGCTGAAGGCATTAAGGTGGATCCTGCGAAGGTTGAGGCTATCACTAAATGGCCGAGACCTACTACAGTGACCGAGATTAGGAGTTTCTTGGGTTTGGCAGGGTACTATAGGCGATTTGTGGAAGGATTTTCTTTGCTTGCCTTACCATTGACCCAGTTGATGAGAAAGGGGACAAAGTTTGTGTGGAATGAGGAGCGTGAGAAGAGTTTTGAGGAGTTGAAGAAACGACTTGTGTCAGCTCCTATACTTGCATTGCCGTCGGGGACAGGAAGTTACCAGATTTATAGTGATGCTTCTAAGAAGGGCTTGGGGTGTGTCTTGATGCAACACGGTAAGGTGATTGCTTATGCTTCTAGGCAGCTTAAACCTTACGAGGTGAATTACCCCACACATGATTTGGAGTTGGCAGCGGTGATCTTTGCCTTAAAGATTTAGAGGCATTATTTGTATGGGGAGACTTGTGATATCTTCACCGATCACAAAAGTCTTAAATACATTTTTACTCAGAAGGAGCTCAATATGAGGCAGAGGCGTTGGTTGGAGCTTCTAAAAGATTATGATGCGAGAATTCAGTGTCACCCGGGGAAGGCAAATGTGGTTGCAGATGCTCTTAGCCGAAAGAGTTCAGGGAGTGTAGCTGCCCTTATTACACAACCTCAGCTTATTTCGGATATGGAGCGGATCGAGTTGGAGTTGTATGTATGAGGTTCAGATGGGCATTTGGTGGGTATGAGAGTGGAGCCCTCTCTTATCTCGCGGGTAAAAGAAGCTCAAAAGGAAGATGGGGAGTTGTGGAGCATGACGCAGAATTTAGAGGAGGGCAAGCAGTCCGAGTTTCGTATTGATGACCATGGTGTGATTTGGTTGAGTGAGCTGTTGTGTGTACCGTCAGATCCAATCATTCGAGAGGCTGTGCTGGCTGAGGCTCATAGTTCGCCATTTTCAATTCATCTAGGTTCTACGAAGATGTATAGAGATTTGAAGAAGAATTTTCGGTGGAATGGGATGAAACGAGATGTGGCTGAGTATGTTGGGAAGTGCCTCACTTGTCAGCAAGTGAAGATAGAACATCAACGAGCTAGTGGCTTGTCGCAACAGTTAGACATTCCAGTGTGGAAGTGGGAGGATATCACGATGGATTTTGTGACTGGTTTGCCGAAGACTTTCAGGAAGAATGATGCCATTTGGGTAGTGGTGGACCGGGTGACAAAATCGGCACACTTTTTGGCTATCCATGAGGGTTACTCGGTGGATAGGTTGGCACATATCTTTCAGCAGGAGATTGTTAGACTCCATGGTACTCCGATGTCTATTGTTTCAGATCGGGACCCATGGTTTACTTCAAGATTTTGGAAAGGGTTTCAACGAGCTTGGGGCACTCGGCTCAACTTCAGTACTTATTTCCATCCGCAAACTGATGGTCAATCCGAGCGGACTATTCAGACATTAGAGGACATGTTGAGGTCTTGTGCACTTGAGTGGTCGGGTAATTGGGATGATTACTTGAGCCTAGTTGAGTTTGCTTACAACAATAGTTGGCACGCAAGTATTGGGATGGCTCCTTTTGAGGCATTGTATGGTAGGAAATGTCGGGCACCAACTTGTTGGGATGAGGTTGGCGAAAGGGCCATAGAAGGGCCTGAGTTGATTCAAATCACTACGGAGAAGGTAGCGGTGGCTAAGGAGAAATTGAAGTCGGCTCGATCACGGCAGAAGTGTTATGCTGATAAGCATAGAAGGACTTTAGAGTTTGAACCTGGTGAGCATGTGTTTCTAAAAGTTTCTCCTTGGAAAGGTATTCGACGATTTGGGTTGAAAGGGAAGCTTAGTCCGCGTTACATTGGACCATTTGAAATTCTGGAGAGGGTTGGTGAGGTTGCATATCGGTTAGTTTTGCCTCCACAACTAGCTCACGTGCATAATGTGTTCCATGTGTCGGTGTTGAGGAGTTATCATTATCATCCGTTGCACGTGGTGCAATATCCGTTCGATAAGATTCGAGAGGATCTTACTTGTGAGGAACAAGCTGAGGCAATTTTGGATCGTCAAGAAAGAATCATGAGGAGGAAAACTATTCCATTTGTTAAGGTTTTGTGGAGGAATCATTCGGAGCGGGAAGCCACTTGGGAGATGGAAGAGTCTATTCGAGCGGAATATCCGCATCTTTTTGATAATTAGGTACGTTCTATTCTTTTGATTCCGGGGACGGAATTCTTTTAAGGGGTAGGTGATGTAATACCCGAAAAAAATAATAATAATATTAAATAATAAAATTACCTTGTTTTAAAATAAGGTAATTTTATTATTTAATATTATTATTATTTTTTTTCGGGTATTACAAATCTCTCACAAGATCACATAGAGCATACATGACATAGAAACTAGGGCTTGATTTTTACCTTGTCTTGTGGGATGCTCTTCTTTTCTTTCCAAAGAAAGCTAGGAACTTGGGATGCACAATATACTCCTCCTCTCTCAAGAATTTGAATCTCTCTCTCTCTTTTCCTCTCTTTGTGTTCTTTCTAGTTGAGAGAAAATAGAAAAAGAAGAAGAAGAATGGTGGAGAAGGAAAATGAAATGAAATGTTGGTTAAATGAAATGGGGAGCTAATATCCTCCATGTTTCTTTTGTCCATTGGACAAAAGGGTTAGCCTTATCCCTGGCTAATCATGCCTAATCATGTCATTGAGGCTAATTAGGCTATCCACCAATGGGAGCATGACACACTTGTCCTTGTATGTAAGAGTTTCTAAATTTGGACTTGATTAGCTTAATCTTTTTACCTTAAAAGACTAATGTGGCCAGCTATATATATGCCCAATAACTCCTCCATTTTCATTTTATTTTAATGCACAAATTGGATTAATCAAAGGTCTAAAATACACTTAATCAAGTGGGCTAAGTATGAGCTTACATTTTATTTCTTTTGGGCTTCTCCTTTAATTATTTTGTGCTATGTAATAAATATAGTTTAATAATTTTAATTTATATTACCCTAATTGTTTATTTAGGGTTTCTAATTCCAATCTTATGGAATTTAAGTACTTACACATATTTCTTTAATCAATAACCTAATTAGGTTTGCTTTAATTAGATTTAAAATTATTAATCACTTAAAAAAGACAAAATTAATCTATTAGGTTAGTATAACTTTTAAATACTAACATTTCCTCAATGTCATAACTCTTAGGTTATTTAATTACCTTACCTAATATATAATTAGGTTATGTGGCTTTCCATTGATATATATAAAACATAACATACTTAAATTACATATTTATTTTATAATGATAAACTAAATACGCTATACATAATTTCTTATACAAATACAATTATTTAAATACCCAAGATATTATAATATAATATCCTTAGCTCGTTAACATAAATTCAATTAAGAATTTATTTACTTCCTTAAGATATTACGATAAATATAACATCTTTTCTTTATTAAACTAATTTCATATAAGAATTTATTCTAATGCTCTTGGGTAAAGTATATATAAATATTTTATGCTTAACCTGCCTATTTTTGCTTCATCACACAAATTATTTCCAAAAATTTTATTTTCCCTCACTTAATAAATACATATATAATATATATTCATTAACTCTCAATTACCAGTTACACCAAACCTACACACATCACATATAGAAAATAATTAATAATTTTATTTTCTCACATTATAAATTGTTTATATCAATTTATGTACATATACCATATATAATTTAATATATTTACCATATTACGTAAACATACATATTCTTCATAAATCATAAAATGATTTATATACTCATATATTAAACTAGACATTAATGTAACGTCTAGTAACCCTCTGAATACAGTTTACTACATTTAATATGTCTTTTTCATATAGCTTATCATATATATTATTCTGACTTGTCATGTTCTTATTTCTTTTTTTTATAAGATTTCTAACGCTTGACTACTACCAGCTTCTTATAATGAAGCTTTTCATCTATTCTTGTATGATTAATTTAAATAATCAATCCTCTTATTTAGCTAAATTATATACAACACATCTCCAAGTATATACGTATCTATACATACACACATTTAATTTAATCTAATAATATCTCTTCATTTAAAATTTATTTCTTTAAATAAATTTTTTACATACTAAAATCTCTTTCTAGGTTTTGAATTTTCATAACCCTTATTTTCTCAATTCTTTTTCAAATAGTAAACCATATAGGTTCTTCAAAATTTTAAATTATTCCTCTATTTTCACTCTAGGTTTTAAAATTTAACCTCTAACTTAATCATTCAAGATCTTCTAAGTTTTCGGGTTGTCACACACACACTTTGACATACATATCCACATACATTTATCACGCAAATCTATGCTCATGTAGGCTATACACAGTCAAACTCATAGATGTATAATTCACATTTGTTCTTACTTTTAAGAATCTTTAGGAACATTTTGGCAATTTTAGTCTCTTATACTCATCTTATATGTGAAATATTACTTAAGTTACTCATTCTAGTTTAAGTTGTTTCACAAATATATATTAAAGAACTTTTAAGCTAAGTTTGGCCCTTTTTATTTACTTTCGACAATTTTTAAGTTTACTCATAAATTTCCCTTTTATAAAGTCAAAAGAGCTCATTATATTAATTACTAACCATAGCATTCATTAAATCTCCAAACAACCTCTTTCTACGCATGCTTGCATATATTAGATTTATTTTTATGTAATTAGTATAGCTCCTTACTTAGAAACTCTTTTAGTTCATGCTTGCGTAGTTTATAAAGTGTCTAACTAAACGTGTGAACATATCGTTTATCTATAGAGGCATAAAGCATCATATTATAGTTGTTCAAAAGTTCACAATACAAGTGGTAGAGTTTTCAACTCGATTGGTTTTCAAATCTTAAAATTTCATGACAAAAAACTAAGCATGCAAAGTACGTTGAATTTACATTTCATACGTATTTATAAAACTAACTAAGTTATGAATACATGCCCAAAAGGTTAGATTTCAAACAGGCGTAAGATTTTATAAACATGGTTTTCATCTTTTTAACTTTTCTTTCAAAAGATTATAACTCAAACTCAAAACCCACAAAATCATCTTGCAATACATATTGACGCATGTTCAAAGATTATGTATGCTCTTTAAGTTAAGTTAGGTTAGGTCAGTTTAGGGCTTCTTGTGTTGAACAATGAAAACAGTTTCCTAAGTTACTACAGGACCCCCGCCGGGGCAGGCCCTTTTATACTGCAGGACCCCCGTCGGGGTCCGCCTATCTACTGCAGTTTGGAAAATGCCACTCCCTTGCTACGAACTAACATGCCAACATTTCAACCAAACAACAATGTAATGATACCCTAGTGATATAAATTTACTACCAAACATCCCTAGCATGATTCTAACAAATCCAAACACATAAACAATCAAATTCAAGATTTTTACCATTTTTCCAAATTTTCACACATTTAACGATTCTCTTTGTTACGGATTCATTAATTGATCAAATTACTTCGTTTAACTTTCGTTGATTTCGTATTCAACCATATTACCAATGTCTAACACCAATTGACAGATTATATCATGTTACAACCATAAATTTTTTGACTCAAAACAAGTATGTTAGCACTTTTCTAAGAACTTTGTAAAACTTGAATTGAAGAATATATAAAGGGATATTACCTTATGTGAAGTTGAAATGCTAACTCTATCTTCTATTTGCAGATTGTATATCCTCAACCCAACCACACTCACACACAACTTGAAGTTTAACAAAGAATTTAGCAAAAAGTCTATGAATGAGAAAGGCTCCATTTATAGGGAAACTTGTGACCAGAATTGTGTTTTGCTCAATGAATTAAACCATTGGAATGGAGAAGAAGATGTTGGATATGGGAAATTTGGTGGAGGAGCACTATTCAGACCACTCCATTCCTCATGATTTGTTATCTCTAAGGTTGGTAATGAGAGGCTAGGCCAATGGCCTATTACGTGAAGAAGAAAAGAAGACACTCAATTTGGGACAACTCTCTAATGCTCAACATTTGCCAACCACTACTAGCATACATGGGTTTATTTGATATTTGTTCCCAAATGAGCATATACACCCACTCATACATTACACATAGAATTATATAATCCATGTACATTGGTTTATTTCAAATAATATTTACATTAAACTAGCATATAATTTAGTTGGGTGCCAATATTATCTATAATTCCAATTCTATTAAAATAATCATTTAATATTAATTATTTATTTAACCAAAGTTATTTTCCCTCATAGGTTTAGAATACCAATTTAAATACTCCCACACACATCATGGGGTCACATAAGACTCTTTCACACAACTTAGTAAATTACATAAGTTAAGCTTACTTTTATATAATAATTATTTACATTCCAATATCACACCTCATTTTATATTGAAGGAAAAACCTTATTATATATGATTTCTCCTTACATGCTATTGTTCATGATAATAGGAATTAGTCAATCACATTTTGTAATTATTTATTTATTAATAGTACTAACTAATTTAATCAATTTCATCATTAATTAAATTAGTACTTTCTCATTTCACCACTTTACCACACTAGGCATAATTTCACATGCTTAAACTAAGCTTCTCATCACTTCTACTACATTGCTTAATTATCACATGCTTATTCAATTAAATTAGTTACCACAACTTATGCCAACACTATATATATATTTATATTCAAATAAATATTCAAACAATCTTTATTCTTAATATTAATATTTATTAAAATTCGCAAGTATTATAACTGTAAACTTAGTCGCTAAGGCTGTTGATTAAAAGATATATTGTATACATTGAAATTATTTTTGAATTATTTTAGTTTTGAAAGCTTATATACTATTGTATTGAAATTATTATATTTACTACGTTGCGACTTTGATTTATTATCAAATAAGTTTATATGTATATATATATACATATATATACACACACACACCCTCTATCCATTTAGTTTTCTTAACATCTATATTGCTCGTGATTTTTTTCCTCATGTATTTTAATCCATTTCATCAATCTCTTTCTTTCTCTAAATCACACACACTCGATGTTCTCTTACACTTTTGTTTCCCATCTCACCTCTACCTCTGACTCGAACTGCTCAATCTTAACTTTTATCCGACTATCTTTTCTCAATCTTCTTATCCTCCCGATCTATTCTCTCTTTCTTATCCATCCCTCCTTCCTACATTCTATCTCACATCCCTCCCACTACTTAGTGTCTCTCTTTCAATTCTACCAGTCATTCCTCTCTCTATCACTCCTCTTTTTTCCTCTTTGTCGCTAACTCGATCCCACTCAGTCACTCCCCTTCTCATTTCATGTCTACTAATTAATCTCGTTCTTTGTCTTCTCCTCTCTCTCTCTCGTTCTCTTTGCGGCTTTATTTATATTTTCTATCTCTATTTCATATATATATATATTTATCTCTAACTCTTACACTCACTCTCAACCTCTTTCTCCATCCCACTCTATTATCCCCTCTAAATCTCTCTCACTTCCTCGCCTCTCTCTTTCACCTCTCTCACTCTCTCTCTCCTCTCTCACTCTCTCTCATACTCAATCCAAATGTCTCTACTTTAACTCTATATCTCTCAATCTGTCTCTATCTTCTTCCCTCTCGCTCTATTTTCTTTTCTTTTTCTCCCACTACGTGTCTTCCCAATCTCCCCCTCTCATTATCTCTCTCAATTTATTTTTCCTTCCTCCCCTCCATCATCCCCTCTCTTTATTTCCCTCTTTTATTTTTTCTATCTCACTCTCTTCTCCCACTTCTCTCATCTTCACTGATTCCCTCCATAAATTATATCTTATTCCTCTATGTCCTTCTTACTTTCTCTCCCTTCTTCCCTCCTCTCCCTATCTCTTTTTCTCCCTCTCTTCAACAATTCTTCTAATCTCTTATTCTTCCTCTCACTTAGTACTCGAGTTCTTTTTCTCCATTACTCTCAATATCATTCTTCATATTTAAATCCCTCTCCCTCTCTAGATGTTTTTCAATATACCCATGAATTAAGTATTTTTAGACTTAATAATTAGCTTGTTTTAAAGTATTTTAGGATATTTTTACTTGTTTAAATATTAATTTGAAGGATAGGACAAAAGCAAGTGTAAATAGGGCATTTCAACATCATTAATGGAAAAGTGGTAATTCTCTGCCAAGCTGCAGCGCTGGGGCGTTCCTATACAAGGTAGTCCAGTGCCGGGGCGCTGGGAGTCGAGAAATGTTGCTCAAATTTTGTGCCAAGAAAGGAGAAGACAACAGATTTCTACTCTGAATAGAATTTCTATGAAGGTTGACCTAGACAATGACAAAAGCTATATATAAGAGGGAGATTATTGATCAAGGACACATAGAGTTTAAGACAGTGGCTTGAGATTGGACTTGGACATTGCAAGGGAACACATATGGATTTCGGATTGGAGATTGAAAACTGGAGATAATTATTGAGTTTTTATTCTTATTCTCTATTTGTAACTTATTTATAATGTTTTCTATGAGATTTTTGGTTTTAATTTTCAGTATGAACTAATTTACTAATTAAGGCTATAATTGAACCTTTTATGCTTATGAATTAATTATCTATATTAATCCAATTATTTATTCAAATTGAATTGTCTATCATATTCTATGCTTATTAATTAATTATTTGGCCAACGATTACCGTGTTGCAATAGATGAATTCGGAAGATGAAATCTAGTGTTAGACTTGAATGTGATAGCATGTATTCTTAGTTATTTGCATGAGAGGAATAATTAGGGTTGTAAATTGAATAAGGAAATCTATTTTCACTCCATGTAATAATTGAGAATTAGTGCTTAATGAATTTGATTCTTTTGTTTTGCATAGGAATATAGTAGAATTAATTGAATTGAATAATTTTATTTGATCACTTGGAAAAGGGCTTATAAATGCTTTGAATTCATATTAACAACTCAAGTGGATTTAATAAGGGGATAAAATAGGTACTTGATTTATAGTGCATAATTGGGGATATTGTAGTCTTAATTAAGCCATTATCATCTGAATCAATTCTTTGTGTTAAGATTAGCATTAGTTACTTTAACTTAGTTTTTAATTAATCATCACAAAATTTATTTGTTTAAATAAAATTGGATTGATATAAAATAAGTAGTTGGAATTTGTTAAATAAGGGTTCATGTAGGTTCGACACTCGATTTTATCACTTTATTATTTGATTGACCGTGTATACTTGCGCGTATTTGTCATTACAAAAGCGAACAACAAGTTTTTGGGGTCGTTATCGGGGAACTCTATACTTAATATTTAATTCTATATTAGTTATAATCAATTCAGTCTTAATTTAAATGTTTTTCTTTTATTTTAATTATTTAATTCTTCTTGCAGGTTTCTCATCTGTGTATGCACACTAGATCAAAGGGTAAGAAAGAACTTTTGCCAAACACTGACGATATCAAAAGAAAGTTCTAAAAATTGAGGAGAATTAGTGAGGAAATACGCAGTGAAGAAGAACTATTAGGGGAAATAGAAAATCATTTAGACATAGCTGCAGATGATCAAAGGTCACTTAGGGATTTCGCCATACTGATAGTAACAGACATTCAATCTAGCATTCTACGACCTGCGATCAATGCAAACAGTTTCGAGATCAAAGCAGGGACTATTTAAATGTTACTGAACTCAGTACAGTTTAGGGGTGGTCTGAATGATGATCCTAATGAACACATTATAAGCTTCTTGTAAATCTGCGATATGTTCAAATTTATTGGGGTTACCGATGAGGTAGTAAGGTTGAGACTTTTCCCGTTTACACTCCATGATAAAGCAAAAAGTTGGTTGCACTCTTTGCCATCAAGTTCAATCACCGCTTGGGATGATTTAGCTCAAAAATTCCTTGCTAAATTTTTCCCACCTGTAAAAATGGTAAAGATGAGGAATGACATTACCACATTCAGTCAGCTTGATTTAGAGACATTGTATGAGGCCTAGGAAATGTTAAAGGACTTGCTCCATAATTGTCCACATCATGGGGTCCAAAAATGGTCGCAGGTACAGTCGTTTTATGATGGATTAAATGGACCAACTAGGACTAGTATTGACATAGCAGCTGGAGGTGCTCTTATTGGGAAGAGTTTCCATGACACTTACCAGTTATTAGAAACTATGGCAAACAACAACTATCATCAGCTTACAACAAGGTCTCATCAGCCAAAAAATAGCAGGGAAGTTAGAATTGGACACAGTTACAATATTATTTGCACAGGTAGCGGTACTGACTAAGAAAATTGAGTCTTGGGGACCACAAAAAAATGCGCAGGTAGGAATAGTTTGTGAATTATGTGTTGGAAATAATATTACAGATCGGTGTGCCATCAGTACAGAGTTGGTATAGTTTTTGGGGAGATATAATAGATCGCAACAGCCTTACCAGAATGCCTATAATCCGAGGTGGAGGAATCATCCAGGTTTTTCTTGGAGTAATAATCAGGCGCAAACGCAAGCTCAAAGGCCACAATATCTATCCGCGTTCCAAAATCCTGTTCCACAGTAGGTAGAGAGGAAATCGAGCTTAGAAGAAGCATTAACAAAATTTATTACAGCTTCAGAGAAGAGAATGAATGATCAGGATAAGCTACTAAATAAGGTTGATTTGAATGTGAAAACCAAGCGCTTTCAATCACGAATTTAGAGAATCAAATAGGTCGGTTAACTCATGTGACGTTCCAAAAATAGGTATACATCACCCATCTTGGGTCGCCAGAAAATACACTACTTACAACTCCATTTATATAATTGTCGTACAAAATACGACGACTCATATACTGTGAGTTTCAATACAAATATTGTTACGTATATAATACGACAATATTCATATTTAAATTATTACAATGCCATATAAAGTACAGCATCAATTATATCAAGTCCCCGAAGGAACACGAGAAGATTTTCGTTCTCCTCATTCTAATGGAGTGCACCTTTGACGCTTCCATATTCTGATTCACCTCACCCTATTGTTGTTCACCAAAATTAAATATCAAATGATGTATAAAACATGTCACACACATTTTAAGTTCTCAGTACAATTATTATGCCACACCGTTTCATAATTTTATTAGGCTTGTGACTAATTCGTATCACCACTTTATACCCATGTTCTCTCTGCTAGTCCCAGCTACACTTTTATTACCTGAAAGGGGTGGTGAAGTAAAAGGGTAAGCACAAATACCCCAGTAAAGAATATGATGACTTAAGATAATTAAATTATATATAGTCTTCATCAATAATAATTCAGATATTTAGAACATGTGGTAGAAGATAAAAGTTTCCAACCATAATACCAGCGGAATCAACAATCCATTAGAAGAGTCAAGTAGAACATAATTTCTACTATCTCCTCTAGATTAAAAGTCCATCGTTAATATTTCATTCCTGTAATAATCATCAACAGTTCTTGGTTATACCCAAGACAAAGAAAACTCTCATCACCTGTCTTCACCTGAACCACCACAGATTATAATTAAATCACAATTCATATTTATAATCAAGTAAATCACCAATCCAACTTTGCACTACATGCCAAAGATATACAACTATAAAACCAATAACCAACAGTCCATCTATGCACCACAGGCCAAAGATATTCAACTGTAAAACCAATAATCAACAGTCCATCTTTGCACTACAGGCCAAATATGTGAGACCCCGAATTTTATAAAATAAAAGTATTCAATTTTTCTATTTCGGTAAATAGTAAAATTGATAAAAAGTTAAAGTTAAGGATGATATGTGAAAATTTTTCAAAGTAGACAAGTTGTCATAAAATACCCGGTTACTATTCACAAGTTACTATTCACGAGTTACTATTCACAGGATACTATTCACCCAAAAAATATATTTCTTTTCGGTCCAAATCAGTTTTGCGTACAATATTATTCCATGAAGAGATGTACTAATTTTTCAGACTGTTGGTTGAAATTATAATAGTAAAATCTTTTTATATAAAACAGAATACTTTTATAAAGTTATTTGTTTTATTAGACTATAAATATAATATATTATATTAGTTTTGTTATTATTAGTAATAAAATAGGAAACTTCACTTTCCTAAGAAGGATCTGGTTGTCTAAGTTTTGTTTTATTATTAGTAATAAAACAGGAAACTTTTCCTTTTCTAGGAAGGTTCTGATTGTCTCAGTTACTATTTAGTCCATTCACCTATAAATAGGATGCTTATTTAGAATTGAAAAATCACACAAGAAGTTCAGAGAATTATCCTTCTATAATCTTGAGCGTATTTCTTTAGAGTTTAAGAAAGCTTTGAGCGTAGTGCAAGTTTTCTTCAAAAATATCCTCGCCCTACCCTCAGAATACTCTTGTTTTTAAGGTAATGGATATTATTTGTTATACTCGTAAGGGGTATTATTTTATTTCATATTCATGAAGATAACTTCTGTTATTCCATTCTTTATTATTCTGTTGGAATAACCTGTATACGCAGTCTACCCTGTACTTGGTGAAATCCTTCTATTATTCCATTATTTATTATTCTGTTGGAATAACCTGTCTATGAGAAGTACCGCATACATGGTGAAATTCTGTTGTTATTCCATTCTTTATTATTCTGTTGGAATAACCTGTATACGCGGTCTACCATATACTTGGTGAAATTCTTCTGTTATTCCATTATTTATTATTCTGCTGGAATAACCTGTCTATGCGAAGTACCGCATACATGGTGAAATTGTGTTATTATTCCATTCTTTATTATTCTGTTGGAATATCCTGTCTGTGCAGTTTACGCCAGACCTAGTTCTGTCTTTATTATTCTGTAGGAATATCTTGTCTGTGCGTTTTACGCTGGACCTGGTTCCGTCTTTATTATTCTGTTGGAATATCCTGTATGTGCATTTTATTTTGGACCTGGTTCCGTTATTTATTATTCTGTTGGAATAACCTGTCTATGTGAAGTACCGCATGCATGGTGATTTCTGTTGTTATTCCATTCTTTATTCTGTTGGACTATGCTGTCGGTGTGTATTACGGCTGACCTGGTTCCGTTATTTATTAATCTGTTGGAATAACTTGTCTATGCGAAGTACAGTATGCATGATGATTTCTTTTGTTATTCCATTCTTTATTGTACTGATTTGGTTAAATTTTTGACTTCTATACTCCATGAAATTAGTGGAATATCCTTGATATTCGCGCTTCATTCCGTATCTTTTCATGGAAATATTCTTCTAAGCATTCTTAAATTTTACTCTACAAAGAAGTATCATGTTAACAATTTGGATGTTATTAGTTCCTGAATAAATTAATTCTTGAACTTGTTATATTGAACTCTTATATCATTGTCATCATCCTCATGTTTATATTTTTTTTAAAAGTTATTTGTGGCCTGTAAAGCATAGATGGACTTGGTATGATTATGACCAGAGATTATTCGGTGCAATCATAACCGTAATGTTACAACTGATGTAGTAAAAGTTTTCATTGGCCCGTAATGCATTGATGGACAGTTGTTGACATGATCATGACCATTGATGAATACACGAATATCCTTGGCCCGTAGTGCATAGATAATTTGTGGTAATGATACTAATGAATATCCTTGGCCATAGTGCAAGGATGATGTGGTTTATTTATTAAGCTGAGTCCCAGTGTTAAAAGTGATGAAAAACCTTTTAAATCATAAAAGATAGTAGATTTTATTCTCTACTTGACTCTTTTAATGGATTGTATGTTCCACTGCAGTTAAACTTGATGTCTATTGTATTTTATCAGTTTAACATTGTTGAAGACTAATGATAATTTATTCAGCAATATCTTAGTCATAATATTCTTACTGGGCTAGTTGAGCTCACCCCTTTCTTTCACTGTTCTCTTCAGGAAATGAGAACGTAGCCGGGACTAGTCGGGGAATGGAGTGACGGTCCAGATGATAGTATTAGTAGTCCTCACTATTCTATGAAATAGTGTGTTAATAAATGTAATGTGGACTCCTTTGAGTGTGTATATTGTCTAGATGACAATATTCTTATTAAAACTCTTAAATTACGTTTTGTCGTATTTTATACGACTATTGTATAATTAAGTTGTATTTGTATTCTGTACCATGTATCTGACGACCCAAGATGGGTAATGTGTACCTATTTTGGGGGCGTCACAAAAGATATACAACTGTAAAACCAATAATCAACAGTACGTCTTTGCACTACAGGCCAAAGATATACAATTGTAAAACCAATAATCAATAGTCCATCTTTGAACTACAGGCCAAAGATATACAACTGTAAAACCAATAATCAACAGTCCATCTTTGCACTACAGGCCAAAGATATACAACTGTAAAATCAATAATCAACAGTCCATCTTTGCACTACAGGCCAAAGATATACGACTGTAAAACCAATAATGCTGAGACTCGGCTTAATAGTATCACGACCACGAATTATCCATGCACTACGGGCCAAAGATATTCGTGTTTTCAATTACGGTCATGATTATACCGAATAATCCCTGGTCATAATCATACCAAGTCTATCTATGCACTACGAGCCAAAGATGATTTTTACACATCGTTTGTAACATTACGGTCATGATTATACCGAATAATCCCTGGTCATAATCATACCTAGTAAATCTATGCACTACTGGCCATAGATGACTTTCAACACAATATAAGCTTGAGAATGATGACAATGATATATATAATGAATAAACATAAATCATCATAATAATAAGATAACATAGATCTTAGTGATTTTCAACTTAATTATCTTGAGTCCAAATTGATAACATAATAATAGATGAAGCACAAACTATTAAGGATATTCTAATCCTTTCAGGACCTTTCATCATTTAAAGATAAGCTGAAGAAACGAATAATAACATCTTACCATAATATGGAGTATGAAAGAAAATGATATCACTTTACCATAAAAATGATACCACTTACCACAATAATGATATCCCTTACCTTAGCATGTGACTTGATTCTGCTTTCTATGAAATTGATCATCTTAAACAATGCTTGCATTCTTTATCTACACTTGGAGTAATATTACACTCAATAGAAATACTCACAATATTATACTCACAATATTGAAGTAAAAGAATTTTATATTTTTAGTGCAGTGATTGTGTGTGTTTAGTTACTCAACCGAGCAACCTATTTATACTAAAAATTTAGTAAACAACTAGCACACCTGCTTTGACAAAATAACAAAATGAGGTATATAATAATGGTAGTGGAATTTATGGTCCCGTGGAGAAAATTAAATCAACTTGTACACGTTTTAACAAATTTTGTTCAATAATAGAGTTGTGGTCCATACTACTTTAGAAAAAAGTATAGTGTCAGCAAGTCCTGCCAAACTTACTTTTGTAAAAAGAAAATAATTGAAAAAACATATGTATATCATACTTATCTTTAATCAACACCCTTTTCGATCTTTGAACCATTATTCACAATTATTAACATAGACTCTCAATACTGCCAACTGGTTTAATTATATCATATCAAATAATATGAGTCATTGTGTAATAACTACTGTGGTAATTATTGAAATAAATACCGAGTGACTTCTTACGTAAGAATCAAATCAATACCTTACTTATAAACAATTTAAATTTTATTAAAAGTAAGGATCAACATCAAATCATAATTATCTCAAATAACATATACACCAACTAATAATTTATTATTCATTTAAGTTATCTTTATTTATCGTATAATATCATTATATTTAATAATTTTCATATTTTACAACTTAGAACAACATCCTTATCGTCGAAAAACATTACACGTTGCATATGTGCAAGCCCGACGTCCTCCGATTACCTCTGAATGCACATTAGTACCTAAAATATCCATTTTAGGCCTTGATACCGACCTCAAATCTCAAAACATAAAGAATTAAAGTTTTAGGTCTACTCGTTATATTTCTGAATCATCCTGAATCACCTCAATCGGAGTTCGTATGAAAAAGTTATGCCCAATTTACTGAAAGATGTCCTCCGGACAAATTTTGGCTTCACACTTTACCACCGCCTAGGCGCCCAAATTTGGCCTTGGGCAAGCGCCTAGGCGCCCAAGAATAGAGTCTAAGCGCCGAGCCTAGCGCCTAGGCGCTCGACCCTTGACACTTAACTCCAATTTTTCAGATTTTGCAACTTTTGACGCACATATTTCAAATCTACATAACTTCTTCATTTTAAGTCAGAATTAGTCCATTTTCGAGGCTATGGAAAGATTGTAACATACTCTACAAAACCCCCATGATTTCATAATTTTTTAGATTCATTAATTATTCCAAAATTTGGCTCACAAGTCCCCCAAGACTAAGTTTTTCATCATTTAACATGTTTTACGAAAACTTTCACCACTACTTTGATTTAAATCATTTTTAGTCCGTTCAAATTGGAATATTTCCATAACTTCATAATCTATAGATTCTCCTCCTCGTATATTACACATAAATCAACCATCAACACTTTTACAAGTTTGATTTAAGTCCTTAAAATAACTTTTATTCATCCTAAAACACATGCCTAACTTTTTGATCTTAAATTCTATTATGACATGGATTTAACAAAAAAATCTTTATCATATACTTCCTTATTACTTTGGATCCATCATGATCCCTTATAACCCAACTTTCAACAAATAAAACTCTTAGGAAAGTTAAAGAAATGAAAAATTTTGGTTTTACCTTTTGAGTTCTTATTCTTCCTTCATGCTTCCCTGGTTTCATCTTATTCTTTCTTCCTTTCTTCCCTTCTTTCTCTTCTCTCTTTTCTTTTGCTGAAGATTGGCTTCGGAAGGATGTAATGAAGGAGAGGGTTGATGGCTCTTCTCTTTTCTCTCTCTCTCTCTCTCTCTCTCTCCTTCTTCTTTCTTTCTTTATTTTTTTCCCCCAAATTATTCCTACGGGAGGGAGTGTTTGAAGACTAATATGGCTGACGGAAAATGCTAAGCCAAAATCAATTAGGCAACATGGCCCTTCCCTCACCCAACATTATTCAACCAACCAATCATATGAAAGGTTGGTGAAGAATTTTGGAAAAAAAATTTGGAGGTAGGAAATAATTTTCAGCATCTACTAGTCGACTCCTCCTCTTTTATTTGTTTATTTATCCGTTTAATTCTTCATTTGACCATTTATCAATTTAACATTTTAAAAACTTTTTAAAATAATAGTCATAAATTAAATTAGACTTTTATTTTATAAAATTCTAGGTTTTACAGCTCACGTGTTAAATAGTATCCCGCAAGGAACACTACCGAGCGACACTGAGGTTAATCCAAGAAGAGATGGAAAAGAACACTGCAAGTTAAGAAGCGGAAAAGAACTGCCTGATTCGATTAAAGGAGATGCAAAGCCAGACACAGTAGTTATGGAGAAAGAAGAGGAAGTCAAGGAGAAAGATGAGGTTCAGAATACCCATAAGGCGGAGGATACAGATTTGGAGGATAAAATTAACTTGAACAAATAAAATAGCATAGTACCTCCCTTTCTGTTTCCTCAAAGATTTCAGAAATCAAAATTAAACAAGCAATTCTCCAAATTTTTAGATGTCTTCAAAGAGTTTCATATCAATATACCATTTGGGGAAGCTCTGAAATAAATGACCATTTATGCCAAATTTATGAATGAGGTTTTGTCTAAGAAACGAAGATTGGGTGAATTCGAGACGGTGGCATTAATTGAAGAATGCATTGCTTTCTTACAAAATAAGTTACTATAAAAGTTGAAGGATCAAAGGAGTTTTAGTATTCTATGCATGATCGATAATCAGTTTTTCAAAAGGGCATTGTGTGATTTTGGCGCTAGTATCAATTTAATGTCGCTATCAGTTTACACTCAGTTGGGATTAAAGGCACTAAAATCGACAAATATCAGCAAAAACTTGGCAGACATGTCTGTAACATATCTGAGGGGGATTGTGGAAGATATCTTGGTTAAGGTTGATAAATTTATTTTTCCAGCAGACTTCATCATTCTGGATTATGAGGAAGATAAGGAAATCCCAATCATTCTTGGTCATCCATTCTTAGTGAAAGGGAGAACTTTGATTGATGTGCATAAAGGTGAATTGACAATGAAAGTTCAAGATCAGGAAGTTACTTTCAATGTTTTCAAATCAATGAAGTTTCCTAAAGAAGACGATGAGTGTTTGCGGATAGACATAATTGGTAGAGTAGTGAATGAGAAAATCAACGGCAGTTACTTAGAGGATCCATTAGAAGTTTCTTTGGTGGGTGTATCTACATTCGATGGTTTGAAAGATATGGATTACGTCAAGTGGATAGATGCATTACCAGTATCTCAAAAATTCAACAAGCAGTTTGATACTTTTGACCATCTCAAAAGAAGAGAAAAGAGGTCCAAAATATCATTAGAAGAGCCATCGGTGCTTGAACTAAAACCTCTTCCTTCTCATTTACGATACGCCTACTTGGGAAATTCTGACACTCTACCAGTTATCGTGTCTGCTAATTTAAATGAGACTCAAAAAAGAAAAGTTATTAAAAGTGTTACAGGAATACAAAACGACAATTGGGTGGACCATAAAATATATTAAAAGGGATCAATCCATCGTTTTACATGCATAAAATTCTCCTTGAGACGGAGTAAAATCGAGCATTGAGCAAAAAAGAAGATTAAATTCAATCATGAAGGAAGTGGTAAAGAAATAAATCATGACATGGTTAGACACTGGTATTATCTATCCAATTTCAGACAGTTCTTAGATTCATGTGCAGTGTGTACCGATAAAAGGGGGAATGACTGTGGTTGAAAATAAGAATAATGAACTCATTCCCACAAGAACAATTTTAGGTTGGAGAGTGTATATGGATTACAGCAAGTTGAACAAAGCCACTCGTAAGGATCACTTTTACTTGCCATTCATTGATCAAATGTTGGATAGGTTGTCGGGTCATCAGTTCTACTGTCTTCTTGATGGATATTCAAGATATAACCAGATTGCAATAGCTTTAGAGGAATAAGATGGAACTACATTTACGTATCCCTATGGAACTTTTGCATTCCATTGAATGTCTTTTGGACTTTGTAACGCTCCAGCTACCTTCCAGAGATGTATGATGGAAATCTTCTTGGATATGGTTGAGCAAAACTTAGAAGTCTTCATGGATGATTTCTCTATTTTTAGGGATAGTTTTGACTTATGTCTCAATAATCTGATTGGTTTTGAAACGTTGTGTGAAGATAAATCTGGTGCTCAATTGGGAGAAGTGACACTTCATGGTGCAAGAAGGAATAATTTCGGGTCACAAGGATTCTGCAGCCGGCTCAGAGGTAGATAAAGTGAAGATTGAAACTATTGAAAAACTACCTCTGCCAACATCTGAGACGGAAATAAGAAGTTTTCTCGGAACGCGGGTTTTTACCGACGCTTTATCAAGGATTTTTCTAAAATTTCAAAACCCTTGTGTTTGCTCCTTGAAAAAGATATACAGTTTAAAATGGATCAGTCGTGCATTAACGCCTTTAAAGTGTTAAAAAAGAAGTTAGTCACCACCCCAGTCATAGTTGCTCCCGATTGGCCTTTGTCGTTTGAACTCATGTGTGATGCTAGTGATTACAGTGTTAGGGCAACGTAGAGATAAGGTCATCCACACCATATACTACTCAAGCAAAACATTGATGAATTAATTACACTACCATTCAAAAGGAGTTAATTGCAGAAGTGTTTGCCTTCAACAAATTTCGAGCTTATCTAATTGGGACTAAGGTAATTTTTTACACTGATCACTCCGCCATAAAATATTTGATTGCAAGGAAGGATGCAAAACCAAGGTTGATTCTATGGGTCCTTCAACTGTAAGAATTCGATTTGGAGATTCGACAAGATAGAAAGGGTACAAAAAATTAGGTGGTTGGTCATCTTTCCAGATTAGAAAATTCAGAAACTCGGAAAAGGGATGAAGTAGTGATCAATGAGTCATTTTCGGATGAGCAACTTTTAAGAATAATTATGGAAATACCTTAGTATACGGACTACGTGAACTACCTAGTAAGTAATGTACTTCTACCGGATTTGAATTCTCAAAAACGAAAAAAGTCCATCCATGATATCAAGAAGTATTTTTGGGATAAACCATTTCTGTTCAAAACTTTTGCGGGTCAAATAATATGAATGTGTGTGTCACGTGAAGAGATGGAAAGCATACTGAGTCATTGCCACTCATCAGATTATGGGGGACATTACGGAGGAGATAGAACAACGGCAAAAGTGTTACAGTTAAGGTTGTTTTTGCCCACATTGTTTAAAGATGCCCACTTCTTTATTCTTAAGTGCTACCGATGCCAACGGGTGGGCAATATTTCAAAACGCCATGAGATGCCTCCCAATACTATTTTTGAAGTTGAGCTCTTTGATGTATGGGGCATAGAATTTATGGGGACATTTCCATCATCATTCAATAACCAGTATATTCTATTGGCAGTGGATTATGTGTTAAAATGGGTAGAAGCAGTTACGTTACCCATAAATGATGCCAAAGTAGTGTTGTAGTTCTTAAAGAAGAATATCTTCGCTTGATTTGGAACACCAAGTGGTCATTATCAGTGATGAAGGCACTCATTTTTGCAAAAAGCACTTCACCAAACTACTAGCTAAATATGGGGTTAGACACAAGATTGCTACGACCTATTGTGACGCCCCTAAAATAGGTATACATCACCCATCTTGGGTCGCCAAATATATGGTACTAAATACAAATACAAACTTAATTATACAACATGAGCTGAGAGTTTTTACACGAATATTGTCATCTAGACAATATCCAAACTCAAATAGAGTCCTTATTAAATTTATTGGCACACAATTTTGTAGAATAGTGAGGACTACTATTGTAAAACCCCAGATTTTATGAATAAAGAATTAATTTTCTCGAAATAATTTTTTTATATTATGGTGTGAATTTGAGATAATATTATAGTTGTGGGTAGTATTTATAAATTTTGCAAAGTATGCAAGTTGTTATATTATATTCGATTGGTCAGGGAATATTCTTTGTGTCGGAAAATATTCGTACGACGGTACAATTATTGGTGGACCCCACAACAGAATTATTGTCGGATTGAGAAAACGACAAAAATATTTTATTGAAAATAACGGCGGAAGTTTTACCGTTGATACTGTTGAACTACTAGATAGTAAAAGTACAGTAATACGCGTTGTTGCATAGTAGCACACGGTATTGATTATTAATATTTATGTGTGAAGTCGCTCAGTTTGATTCAATTATTGTCGATTAATAATATGAATTATTATAGCGATGATGACGTTTTGTTTTATTCGTATTATTAACGTAATAAAACAGAAACATCTTTTTATATAAAACAGAATACTTTATTAAAGTTATTTTATAAATATAATATATTATATTTTATTATGCATAGTGTCGCAGAGTGTTTTGCATAGTAAAAATCTTTTTATATAAATAGAATATATTATATTTTATTTAAAAGATTTTTCTTTAAATATGGATCGTAAGATTAAAGTAAATCAATCTGGACCGTTCATGGATTAGTTACTATGCATTCCATTTTCCTATAAATAGAAGCTCATTCCTTCATTATTTTCTTACGAATTCATTGAAACTCTAGAGAGAGAAATTATAGAGAGAAGCTATAGAGAGAAAATTATAGAGAGAAAGAAGAAGAGTATTCTGCTACTTCACTACTTCTATATCCAGTTTCTGTTACGATAAGGGGTGTTATTCTTTCTTATTCATGAAGAGAACTGTTGTTATTCCATTTCTTCTTATTCTGTTGGAATAACCTGTATACGCGGTTTACCCTATACTTGGTGACATTCTTCTATCATTCTGTTGGAACATCCTGTCTGTGTGTTTTACACCGGACCTGGTTCCGTCTTTATTATTATTCCGTTGGAACATCCTGTCTGTGTGTTTTACACCGGACCTGGTTCCGTCTTTATTATTCTGTTGGAACATCCTGTCGGTGTGAATTTCACCTGACCTGGTTCCGTTATTATTATTCTGTTGGAATAACCTGTCTATGCGAAGTTCCGCATGCATGGTGATTTCTGTTGTTATTCCATTCCTTATTATACTCAGTTGGTTAAAGTTTTGACTTCTATACTCCATGAAATTAGTAGAATATCCTTGATATTTGCGCTTCATCCAGTATCTATTCAGGAAAATATTCTTCTGAGCGTTCTTGAATTTTACACCACAAAACAGTATCGTGTGGACAATTTGGACGTTATTGGTTCATGGACAAATTAATTCTTGAACTTGTTTTATTAAATTCTTATATCATTGTCATCATCCTCATGTTTATGTTATGTTGAAAGTCATCTGTGGCCTGTAGTGCATAGATGGACTTGGTATGATTATGACCAGGGATTATGCGGTGTAATCATGACCGTAATATTACAAATGATGCGGAAAAAGTCCTCATTGGCCCGTAGTCCATTGATGGACAGTTTTTGGTATGATTATGGCTATGGATTCTCTTCGGCCGTAGTGCAAAGATAATTGTTTTATGGCATGATCAGGACCGTTGATGAAAACACGATTATCTTTGGCCCGTAGTGCATGGATAATTCATGGTCGTGATACTAAAGAGTATCCTTGGCCTGTAGTGCAGGGATGATTTAATGATGTGGATTATTTATTGAGCTGAGTCTCAGCGATAAAAGTGATGAAAAACTTTTTAAATCATAAAAGATAGTAGATTCTATTCTATACTTGACTCTTTTAATGGATTGCTTATCCCGCTGCAGTTAAACTTGATGTCTATTATATTTTATCAGTTTAACATTGTTGGAGACTAATGATAATTTATTCTGCATTATCTTAGTCATAATATTTCTTACTGGGCTAGTTGAGTTCACCCTTTCTTTCATTGTTCTCTTCAGGAAATGAGAACATAGCAGGGACTAGTCGGGGAATGGAGTGACGGTCCAGAGGATAGCATTAGTAGTCCTCACTATTCTGAGAAATAGTGTATTAATAATTGTAATGAGGACTCTTTTTGAGTTTGTATGATCTCTAGTAGACAATTATTGTATTCAAACTCACAGTTGTATTTTGTCGTATTATACACGACAGTGGTATTAGTAAGTTGTATTTGAATTCTGTACCATGTATCTGACGACCCAAGATGGGTGATGTATACCTAATTTTGGGGGCGTCACAACTATAACACCATCTCGGGCTATCACTCCGTTCCCCAACTAGATCCGGCTACGTTCTCATTTCCTGAAGAGAACAATGGAAGTAAAAGGGTGAGCTCAACTAGCCCAGTAAGAAATATTATGACTAAGTTAATGCAGAATAAGTTATCATTGGCCTTCAATAATGTTAAACTGATAGAATATAATAGACAACAAGTTTAACTGCAGTGGAACAAGCAATCCATTAGAAGAGTCAAGTAGAGCATTATATCTACCATCTTCTATGATTTAAAAAATTTATCATTAACTTTATTGCTGGGACTCATCTTAATAAATAGATAACATCATTGAATCATCCATGCACTACGGGCCAAGGATATTCATTAGTATCACGTCCACAAATTATTCTTGCACTACGGGCCAAGAATTATTCGTGTAATCATCAATGGTCATGACTATATCGAATTATCCCTAGTCATAATCATAACAATCAACAGTCCATCTATGCACGTAAGCCAAAGATGACTTCCATCACAATATAAGCATGAGGATTATGACAATGATATAAGAATTCAATTAAAAGAAAACAAACGATAAAATTTTAAAGATTTATAATTTAATTTATCTAAAATTCAATAATGTACAAATTTTCAACACAATACTGCTTTGTAGTGTAAAATTCAAGAATAATATCCATGTATCAAAAATAATTAGGACAGAAAAGAAAAAAAATTGGTGAATAGTAACCCGTGAATAGTACCCTGTGAATAGTACTTCGGGAATAGTACCCCGACATGAAAATTGCCCCAAATACCCGAGTGAACTATATTTAAGTGAATAGTAACCTATGAATAGTAACTCGTGAATAGTACCCCGGCATGAAAAGTGCCCCGGATACCTGAGTGAATAATATTATAGTGAAAAGTAACCCGTGGATAGTAACTCGTGAATAGTACTTTGGTGAAAATATTGATATTTAATAAGAAAGTTCATACCAATATTCCAATAAAATGATAATGCATGAAGCGCAAAACTCACGGATATTCCACTAATTTCAAGGATTATAGAAGCAATACTTACCATAGTAAGTTTAGATTTAAGAATATGAAAAGAATTAACATACGAAAACTGCAAATGGATTTTCACCTGTCATACAATACGTAATCCGCGTAGACAGGTTATTCTGACATACTAAAGGATGAATACTAAAAATAGTATTCCTTATGAATATGAAAGAAATAATACCCCTTACCTTAGTAGAAAGCTGGATACTGCAAAAATGAAGTAGCAGAATACTCTTCTTCTTGCTCTCTATAGTTTCTCTCTCTATAGTGTCTCTTGTGAATCTCAGTGAATTGGTGAGAATGAAAGAAGAATTAAGCTTCTCTTTATATGAGAATGGACTAAGTAGTAACTAATTCACGAACGGTCCAGATTGATTCACTATTAGAACGGACGGTCCATATTGATTACTATTAAAACCATAACTGACGGTCCAGATCGATTTACTTTTAAAACCACCACCGACGGTCCAGATTGATTACTTTTAAAACCACCATCAATGGTTAAGATTGATTTCTTTTAAAACCATCATCAACGGTCAAGATTGATTACTTTTAAAACCACCATCAATGGTCCAGATTGATTTACTATTAAAAACACCATCGATGGTCCAGATTAATTTACTATTAAAACCACCACCGACGGTCCAGATTGATTTACTATTAAAACCACCATCGATGGTCCAGATTGATTTAACTTATTACACTTTGGTACCTCTAAAGTTTTCTAAGTTTGCATTATTCCCCTCTAACTTTTGTAAATCACTTATTTTCAATAAACACATTCTTAATACTTCAACAATTATTCATCATTAATATTATAACTCACAATATTTAACAATCAGGTCGTACCAGGAAAGAGGGGGCTTTCCGATAAGGATTTCTCTTTATTGGCGCGCAATTAGGTGACCAAACCTCTCCTTGACAGAACTTCTAGACATTGTCAATATTGTAAATAATAATATGAATAACTTTGTCGTGTCAATTATTGATTTAACAATTTAAAATATTATGTACATGATAATGTGACAATAATTGAATCAAATAACGTGAGATATTATGCAACAATTACTGTTGCAATAATTGAGGATAACTGAGTGACTTCTCACGTAAGCATCAATAATCAATACCGTGTTCTACTATGCAACCACGCATATTACTGTACTTTTACCACCGGGTAGTTCAACAATTTAACGATAAAAATTCCGCTGTTATTTTTATAAAAAGATATTTATGTCATTTTCTAACTATGACAATACTTCCATTGTGGGGTCCACCAATGATTGTGCCGTCGTACGAATATTCCCTGTTAAAACGAATATTCTCCGACCAATCGAATATTCTCTGACACAACGAATATTTTATATCAACTTACTTACTTTGAAAAATTTTCCAAATATTACCCTCAACTATAACATTATATCATATCCACACCATAATATTCAAAAATATATTTCGAGAAAAAATTTATTCTTTATTCAAAAAAATTGGGGTCTTACAACCTCCCATTCTTATGAAATTTCGTCCTCGAAATTAGGGTACATACCTGATATGTCGAAGAGGTGAGGATACCTTGATTTTATTTCAGATTCTAACTCCCAGGTCATTTCATCCACATCGTGGTTTTTCCACAAAACTTTGACTTGAGGTATAACCTTAGAGCGTAGAATATGATCCTTCTTATCCAATATTTTAACAGCTACCTCTTCATACATTAAATCTTCCGCTATCTTGTTCGGTTCTAATTCAATAATTTGGTTTAGGTCTTTCACATATTTACGTAACATAGATATGTGAAAAATGTTATGAATACGAGACATACTTGGCGGTAATGCGAGTCTATAGGCTACAGTTCCTACTCGATCAAGGATTACAAATGGGCCAATGAATTGAGGATTGAGCTTTCCTCTCTTTCCAAATCTCGTAACTCCTTTCCATGGAGCAACACATAACAACACATGATCTCCGATATTGAATTCCACTTCCTTTCGATGAAGATCAGCATAACTCTTTTGTCGATCATGTGAGGTTTTTAAACGTTGTCAGATCATTTGAATCTTTTTCGTAGTCATACATACCAACTCCGGTCCCAATAACATTGCTTTACCTACCTCATCCCATCATACTGGAGAACGACACTTTCTTCTATACAACGCCTCAAATGGAGCCATGCCAATACTTGCTTGATAACTACTGTTGTAGGAAAAATCTACCAATAGAAAGAACTTGTCCCAACTTCCTTTGAAGTCAAGGACACAGAGTCTTAATAAATCCTCAAGAGTTTGAATAGTCCTCTCTGATTGTCCGTCCGTTTGAGGATGATACGCCGAACTAAATTATAAATTCGGGCACATAGCTTTTTTGCAAACTAACCCAAAATCTTGAAGTGAATCTTGGGTCTCGATCAGAAACTATGGATACTAGCATACCATGCAATCTTACAATCTCTTTTATGTATATACGAGAAAGATGTTCAAGTGTATAAGTTTCTCGTATCGGTAAGAAATGAACAGACTTGGTCAATCTATCAATAATGACCCAAATCGCATCTATGCCTTGAGAAACCTTGGGAAGACCAGTAAAGAAATCCATGGTAATGTGCTCCCACTTCCATTCTGGAATTTCAAGTGGTTGCAATGGACCTTTTGGCACTTGATGCTTCGCCTTGACTCGTTGACAAGTTAGACACCATGAGATAAACCCCGTTATCTCTCTCTTCATATTGCTCCACCAAAATGTATGTCGAAGATCACGATACATTTTGGTACTCCCGGGATGGATTGCAAACGGTGTGTTGTGCGCCTCCATCATGATCTTATACTTCAAGTCAGAATCGTTAGGAACACAAAGTCTGGAGTTGACTCGAAGTATTCCATCTTCATCTATTCTTGCTTCCAGAATAGCACCTTCTTGCACTTTCTTCTTCATACGCATTAGCTTCAGGTCTGTAACTTGAGCAGCTATAACTTTATCGATTAAAGTATGTTCTACTCGTATATTCGCCATCATCACATGAGTCCCTGGAGTCTTTAACTCTATCTTCATCCTTTGTAACTCATACAAAATGGGCCTTTGCGTTGACAATATCGCACTCGTACCCGCATATGATCTTATACTCAATGCATCAGCTACTACGTTTGCTTTTCTAGGATGGTATTGAATGGTATGATTATAATCTTTCAACAGCTCAAGTCATCATCTTTGCCACATGTTGAGTTCCTTTTGAGTAAAGAAATATTTAAGGATTTTATGATCCATATAAATCTCCTCCTTCTCTCCATATAGGTAATGCCTCTTAATCTTAAGCGCAAAAATGACAGCTGCTAACTCTAGATCATGAGTAGGATAATTTCTCTCATATTTTTTGAGTTGTCGTGAGTCATAAGCTATGACTTTCCCATGTTACATGAGAACACATCCTAAACCTTTGCCTGAAGCATTAGTATAGATTACAAATCCCTCCGAACCAGATGGTATTGTCAGAACAGGTGCAGAAATGAGTCTCCTCTTGAGTTCTTGAAAACTCTTCTCACATTCCTCGCTCCAACCAAATTTTGTATCTTTTCGAGTCAGCTGAGTTAATGGAATAGCGATTCGAGAAAATCCTTCCATGAATCTCTGATAATAACCAGCTAAGCCTAGAAAGCTACGTACTTCGGTCACTGACTTGGGTTGCTCCCATCTTTGAATTTCTTCAATCTTTGCTGGGTCAACAGATATTCCATGATTTGATATCACGTGCCCAAGGAATGCTACATCCTCAAGCCAAAACTTGCACTTTTTCAACTTAGCATAAAGCTTGTTTTCACGAAGCTTTTGGAGTATCAGCCTCAATTGTTGCTCATGACCTTCATGGCTTTTGGAATATATGAGGATGTCATCAATAAAGACGGCTACAAAATGATCCAAATATTCCTTGAATACTCGGTTCATCATATTTATGAAGGCAGCAGGAGCATTAATCAATCCAAAATACATGACTAGGAATTCATAATGCCCGTACCGAGTTCTGAAAGTAGTTTTTAGGATATCATCGATTTTAATCTTTAACTGATGATATCCAAAATGTAGATCGGTCTTTAAAAAGAATTTGGCACCTTGAAACTGGTCAAACAGGTCATCAATGCGTGGCAACGGGTACCTATTTTTGATGGTGACATGATTCAACTCCCGATAATCAATACAAAGTTGCTTACCTTTCTTCTTTACGAAGAGAACAAGAGCACCCCAAGGAGATGTACTAGGATGAATGAAACCGATGTCTAACAATTCCTGCAGTTGAGTCTTTAACTCCTGAAGTTCAACAGGAGCCATTCGATATGGGGATTTAGAAATGAGTTTTATACCGGGTTGAAGGTCAATAAAAAATTCAATTTCACGCTCTGGGGGTAGGCCAAGAAGTTCTTCAGGGAATACGTTATGAAATTTATTAACAATGGAAATATTATTCAAATCTGACTTATTTTTGTTTAAATCTGTGGCATGAGCTAAGAAAGCTTGACATCCGTTTTTCAATAAACAAATAGCTTTATGACTTGAGATGACAGTAATTGACTTTAATGGTTTGGTTGCTTGAATTCGTATAATAGGTTGGTTCGGAATATGAAAGCTAACAACCTTACGAAAATAATCAATTTTAGCATGATGAGTAGTCAACCAATCAATTCCTAAAATCACATCGAATGCAAGTATTTTTAAAGAAATAAGATCGACAATTAATGTGTGGTTACCGATTTACACCAAACAAGACTTATAGACAGTGGACGTTATAAAGGTTTCTCCCAACGGAGTTTCAAGAGATAAATCAAAGTCTAATTTCTCCAGAGTCAAATTTAAACGTTGAGCGCAAATAGGAGAAATAAAAGAATGGGTAGAACCAGTATCAAATAAAGTATAAGCTTCGCAAGAGTTTATGATTAGTTTACCCGTGATCACCACGTTCAGATTCCTCACTTTTGGGGAGGTTACGACAAACGTTCTCCCTTGAACTACCGGTTTTGTCTTGTCTGGGATTGCCTTTGATGCCTCCATCCCAGCTGAACTTGACTTTGGTGCATGACAAAATCAAGATAGGTGACCTTCTCTTCCATAATTGTAACATACTTTGGACTGGTGCGTACAGTTTGGACTGATGTGTCCCTCTCCTCCGCATTTGTAACATACGACCGGTGGTCGTTCTCCTTCCTTAACAACAGGTACTGGTATTGACGTCTTTCCATCATTATTGAATCTCCTCTTCTTGAAATTTCCACTTCTATTATCTTGGCCATGATTACCACCGAAGTGGTTACCATTTCTTGCATGTTGATTCCCTCCACGTTTGTTGTCACCGCTTTGATGACTACTACCACTGGTATTATCGACATGCTGGCTGCTCTCTCTTGGTTGGGTTGACTCATTATCGCACTCCAATAACTGAGCCCTAATTACAACATCTGAATACAAACATATTTATGAGAAATGAGGTATTAACGTATTTCGGGTCTCAAACCTCGCAAAAACATTCGCGTCATTCTCTCCTCATTATCAACCAAATGGGATGCGAATCGGGACAACTTGGCAAACTTAGCCTCGTACTGCGATATAGTCATATTGTTTTGCTCCAACTTGATTGTGACAACCCAAGAATTTGGAGGATTTATTAAAATCTTAAATGATTGATTTAAGGTCAAATATTAGACCTAGAAAGAAAATAAGTGAATGCGTTTAAGGTTATTGGGATTGAATTTTGAGGATTTCAAAATTCGGTAAAGGAAATAGGTGAATTATTCAGGATTAAGTGTTTATGTGATTATGTTCTGTGTTTAGGGTAAATGACGTGTTCAGAATGTGGTTAAGGGTCATGGGTTGATCAGATAAATTATATCTGTGACAAACCCTAAGTTTATATTAAGAACGAAAATGTTCGGTTAGAAAACCCTAACGATTAACAGGAAACCCTAGAAATCGGTTCTGGAAACCCTAGTTTCAGTTCCGAGAATCCAAAATCTTAATTCGGTGCACGAAACCCTAAATCGGGAACTTAATGGCATAAGTGTAAATAGTTTAAAGATTAATTAGGGTTAATCTTAACAAATTAATTACAAAACCCTAATTCCAAAATTTAAACCCTAATACCAGATCTGAAAACCCTAATTTCAGATTCTGATAAAATGAAACCCTAATCTGGGTATATAACGGAAAATTTTATTACTTTAGTGCTATGCATTAAGTATTAATTAGGGTAATGATTAATTTATTTACAAACCCTAATTTTTAAATTATGGAACCCTAATTGTTCCGTTAAAAAACCCTAATTGTTCAGTGGTGGAATTAATCGCTAAAATTAGCAATGCTAATTAGGAAACCCTAATCCTAATTATATCAATTTATGAGTAATTAGAAAATCCTAATCTAATTACGAGATTAAATTTCTAAAATAGAAAATTAATTTTTCTATTAGAAACCCTAATTAGCGGTTTATAAACCTTAATGACCATTTTGACCCCAATTGCGTAATTAGCAATTTTAATTAGGAATTTATTAATCATAATTAACAAGATTAAAGTATGATTAAGGAATTTTTTTATATAATTAGTAAATCCTAATTATAATTTTTGGAAATGTTAATTTTCTAATTTCTATAACCGAAATTCGGAAATCGTAAGAAATTAAATTGCAAAGTTAAGGGTTAAAACCTAAACCCTAAATTGTCCAAACCCAAAACCCTAAAGGTTTCATCAATTGTAAAATTCTAGAAAAAAATGGAATGGACAAAAATGTCCCTTTTGTGTATTAATTAAAGTTGCTTGCAATCTTGGCCAAATCCAAAGTTGGTGACCAACCCTAAGCCTAAATGTAGCCTAGCATGTGACTTAAAGCTCCAGCAATCAGCCAACTTGCAACATTCAATGAATCCAACCTTATATAAATAGATTTAGAGAGAGAAGTTGTTAAAAAACTTGGCTAATTTCATTGTATGCTCTCACCAACTCTCTCTCACTAAACCTCCGAAAATCTAAGCTAGATCAGTTCTAAAAGCAAGCCCCACGTTGATCATAAACAGATTAAAGGATCAGAAATCAAAATCAAGCATGAAAAGGTATAAAACCTTCAAATTTTGAAATCTATGATTTTTATGTTAAATGTTGAAATTGATTGTGCAAATATGTGTAATAGGGTGTCTTTTAATGTTCTGGGTTGTTAAAATACAAACCCATAACATCAAAGTGCTCAGATTTGATGATTTTAGAAATTTGGAAAATGGGAAAAATATGGCCTGACAGTCATATGTCAGGGCCTCTAGATCTTTGTCTGTTAATGTTTAGTTGTGTTTAATGTTATAGATCTGTTCTTTGTTGTTAGCTCTTGAATCTGAGACTTGAATCAAGTCCAGATCATGTCCAGATCGAAAGATATAAGCGGTCAAAGATCGTTGACCGTTCACAAAAAGTTAAAATCTGGGTAACCCAGAAAATTTTCAGTGGTCTGACAGCATGTTTGAACGTCTAGATCTTGCTGTATTTTGTTTATTTGGCTAGGATGTTGTTGTTATGTTGTTGTCTGGTATTTATACTACATGTTAAAATCATAAGATCACTTAGATCATAACTGAAACGGCAGGAAATCGAGGTCAAACCACCGTTGATCGGCTGTTCTTGAGGATTTCTGGAAAACCCAGAAATCTTCATATACGGGTTTTGTATCATACTTTGACCAGTCTATTTAGCTTGGATCTGTTGTTGTTAGGTTGATCTGATAATCTTTTATTGTACCTTGACATATGGACTACACGCTAGAACTTATAGATCACCTAAACAAGGTACAGAAACTAAGATATAAGGAACTAAAGTAGCACCTTTATCTTTTCTTCATTTTCTGGAAAACCCAGAAAATGAAGGACAGTGTTGTCAGAACTTTTGATGATCAATATCTCCCTGATCAGATGTTGTATAGCCATGAAACAAGTTTGTGATTATAGTATTACATTAGTACTTTAATGTTAATCCAAATTTCAGTCCAGAAAACATTATTTTCACGGATTAAAACTCGGTCAAACAAACCATCTCGCACACTGATCTGTCAGTGTTCTTGAGTGAAGAACACCTATAGCGACAGACAAGTGTCGCTATAGGCCTTTAGCGACGGTTTATTTCTTATTTTTTCGGAAATTAATTTAAAATTAGAAAAAAATGGTTTTTAATTATTAAAAATACCAAATAAATTATGAAAAATTATTTTAAAGTCTGAAAAATAGTTTTTAACTATTTTGAGTATATTTCAAAAATATTTATTATTTTTGGAATAAAAATGGTATTTATTTATTTAATTACAATATTAAATAAATTATTTAAAAATAGTTTTTAATTCATGAAAAATCATGAAAAGTAATATTATGATAAAAGAAAATATTTTAAGTTATTTTTGATGACTTTTGATATTTTGTGATAAAATTCATTAATTAATCAATATTAATGATAATCAGTTTATTTAATAGATATATTAAATAAATTAAGGAAAAATAGAATTAATATTTTATAAATCATATAAAAATGTTTTAAGTGTTATAAAAATATTTTAAGTTATAAAATATAACTTTTAATATTTTGACATGAAAATATTAATATTTTAATATTAATAGCAATTATCGGATAATGGAATTAAGTGGTTAAAAATCATATAATTATGATTTTAAGGTATTAAAAATACTTTATGATATTATAATTATATTATAATATTATGTAATGATTTTCATTAATATTTTATATTAAATAAATATTAATGATTAAGGTATTATGTAGTATTTAATTAATTTAAATACGGTTTTAAGGATTGAAAAATGTTGATAAATGGTAATAATTATCCGAAAATTATTACGAGCCTAGGAAAAATGTTTTGTCTGGTTAGAAGTTATCTGTGATAATGGTTAAGTGGTTAGACATAGTTTATTTGAATTTAAACTCGATAAAAGTCCGACTAGACAGTCGGGATGGTAGAATTGTGTCGGTTTCAACTCAGACTACAATAGTTTGACTTGATGCTAAGTCTTATGTGTTATATAGACTGATAGGCTTATGTGGTAATGTGTTTAGGTTATTTTGTGTATATAAATAAAACAATATTATACTGTGATGATATTATTCTAATTATTGGAGATCTATATTATTAATATTAGGTCTTCGGGTAACGCGTTATTAATTGCGTGCGGTAATCAACGGTTCAGGCAAGTTTTCTTATACTTAACTCTAATAAGAGTAGTTTATTCAAGCTTATGGTTAATCATTGCTGATTGCCACGAAAATTATAATCTGTACATCTTGCATGTATAATTCAGGTATGAAAGGCTGATCACCTTCATTACCAGTTGGTTCAGAAATGTTTGTTTATGTATAATACTTGTTCAGTTAAAAATTTGTTCGTGCTAATTCTCAATTATATTGATGAATTATAGCAAGCCCTTTATTCATACTCTTCAATCATGATATATCGTTAAATTGTTGTATATAAACTTGCTGGGCAACTTTTATGCTCACCCTTGCTATATCATGATAAAACATTGCAGGTAAAGAAAATGCGTCGTATACAGGAAACGATTAAAGCTAAGTACAGCTTGGGATATAAAGTGCAGTTAGTTTGTAATTGTGTATATGATCAATATTGTTGTGTAATAGATATTTTAGGAAATGTGTAATAAGTTAAGGTTACTCGATTTTTAGTAATAGTGTGTAATGTATTGTATAAACAACTTATGTTTATATCTTCCGCAAATAGTGATAGAAATAGTGAACCGAGTCCGAGGCGATTCGGGGTTATCACATTGATAAACTCCACCTCCTTCATGTGACGAATACTTTCGAGAAAGTACTTGTCATTCAAACAGCTCTTGGAACTTCTCCCAATACATCTTGAGTGTTGTAGGCTGGGTACGTTTTATTGATTCCCACCAGTAATCTGCTTCTCCTCTCAACATGAAGGTGGCAAAGGGAAACTTTTGCTCCTCGGACCATCCCAAGACATCAAATATCTTGGTGATTTGCTTTATCCACGTCTCCGCCTTAAGTGGTTTTTGCTCTCCCCAAAACTCTGATGATCCCAGCTCCTTGAATTGTTTAGTGGTAACCATCTGTGAGTTACCCGTGTGTCCACCTGCATTTTGAACAGGAGCCGCTCTAACCTGATGTTGCATGAATTTCATGAAGCCTCTAAACATCTCATCGTTCATTATTTTCTCGGTGTTGTTTCTTACCTGAGGATTATTGTCTTCCTGTTGCACATTATCCTGAGTATTGATCGTTGGTGACTCAACGGTCTCATGTGCTTCATTGCTTATCTCGACATTTTCAGATGCCATTTTCAAATACTTCCACAAAACAAGGGTTAATTGACATGCCACATATTATCCCCATACTCTGACCGACCAATTAAATACCAAATAAACTTAGGTAGGTCATACTAGCGAAGGAATTCCCCATCTCTCCCCACCTAGTTCTTGTCTCACATCTCAGCCAGGGATCATATCCCTAAGCTTTGATACCAACTGTGACGCCCCCAAAATAGGTATACATCACCCATCTTGGGTTGCCAAATACATGGTACTGAATACAAATACAAACTTAATTATACAACATGAGCTGAGAGTTTTTACACAAATATTGTCATCTAGAAAATATCCAAACTCAAATAGAGTCCTCATTACATTTATTGGCACACTATTTTGTAGAATAGTGAGGACTACTATAACACCATCTCGGGCTATCACTCCATTCCCAGACTAGTTTCGACTACGTTCTCATTTCCTGAAAAGAACATTGGAAGTAAAAGGATGAGCTCAACTACCCTAGTAAGAAATATTATGACTAAGATAATGAAGAATAAGTTATCATTAGCCTTCAACAATGTTAAACTGATAGAATATAATAGACAACAAGTTTAACTGTAGCGGAACAAGCAATCCCTTAGAAGAGTCAAGTAGAGCATGATATCTACCATCTTCTATGATGTAAAAAGTTTATCATTAACTTTATTGATGGGACTCAGCTTAATAAATAGATCAAATTATTGAATCATCCCTGCACTATGGGCTAAGGATATTCATTAGTATCACGTCCACAAATTATTCTTGCACTATGGGCCAAGAATTATTCATGTAATCATCAATGGTCATGACTATACCGAATAATCCCTGGTCATAATCATACCAATCAACAGTCCATCTATGCACGTAAGCCAAAGATGACTTTCATCACAATATAAGCATGAGGATTACGACAATGATATAAGAATTCAATTAAAAGAAAACAAACGATAAAATTTTAAAGATTTATAATTTAATTTATCTAAAATTCAATAATGTCCAAATTTTCAACATGATACTGCTTTGTAGAGTAAAATTCAAGAATAATATTCATGTATCAAAAATAATTCGGACAGAAAAAAATAAATTTTTATGTGAATAGTACCCCGTGAATAGTACCCCGACATGAAAAGTGCCCCAAGTACCCGAGTGAACAATATTTGGATGAATAGTAATTGGGTGAATAGTAACCCATGAATAGTAACTTCTGAATAGTACTCTGGCATGAAAAGTGCCCCGAATACCCGAGTGAATAATATTATAGTGAATAGTAACCAGGTGAATAGTAACTCATGAATAGTACTACGGTGAAAATATTGATATTTAATAAGAAAGTTCATATCAATATTCCAATAAAATGATACTGGATGAAGCGCAAAACTCATGGATATTCCACTAATTTCAAGGATTATAGAAGCAATACTTACCTTAGTAAGTTTAGATTTAAGAATATGAAAAGAATTAACATACGAAAACTGCAAATGGATTTTCACCTGTCATACGGTACGTAATCCGCGTAGACATGTTATTCCAACATACTAAAGGATGAATATGAAAAATAGTATTTCTTATGAATACGAAAGATATAATACCCCTTACCTTAGTAGAAAGCTGGATACTGCAAAAATGAAGTAGCAGACTACTCTTCTTCTTGCTCTCTATAGTTTCTCTCTCTATAGTGTCTGTTGTGAATCTCAGTGAATTGGTGAGAATGAAAGAAGAATTAAGCTTTTATTTATAGGAGAATGGACGAAATAGTAACTAATTCATGAACGGTCCAGATTGATTCACTATTAGGATGGATGGTCCATATTGATTACTATTAAAATCACAACCGACGGTCCAAATCGATTTACTTTTAAAACCACCACCGATGGTCCAGATTGATTATTTTTAAAACCACCATCAATGGTCAAGATTTATTACTTTTAAAACCATCATCAACGGTCAAGATTGATTACTTTTAAAACCACCAACAATGGTCTAGATTGATTTACTATTAAAACCACCATCGATGGTCCAGATTGATTTACTATTAAAACCATCATCGATGGTCCAGATTGATTTAACTTATTACACTTTGATACCCCTAAAGTTTTCTAAGTTTGCATTATTCCCCTCTAACTTTTGTAAATCACTTATTTTCAATAAACACATTCTTAATACTTCAACAATTATTCATCATTAATATTATAACTCACAATATTTAACAACCAGGTCGTTCCCAAGAAAGAGGGGGCTATCCGATAAGGATTTGTCCTTATTGGCGCGCAATTAGATGACCAAACCTCTCCTTGACAGAACTTCTAGACATTGTCAATATTGCAAATAATAATATGAATAACTTTGGTGTCTCAATTATTGATTTAACAATATAAAATATTATGCAGATGATAATGTGACAATAATTGAATCAAATAACGTGAGATATTATGCAACAATTATTGTAGCAATAATTGAGTATAACTGAGTGACTTCTCACATAAACATCAATAATCAATACCGTGTATTACTATGCAACCACGCATATTACTGTACTTTTACCACCGGGTAGTTTAACAGTTTAACGGTAAAATTTCCGCTGTTATTTTTATAAAAAGATATTAATGTCATTTTCTAACTACGACAATACTTCCGTTGTGGGGTCCACCAATGATTGTGTCGTCGTACGAATATTCTCTGCTAAAACGAATATTCCCCGACCAATCGAATATTCACTGACACAACGAATATTTTATATCAACTTGCTTACTTTGCAAAATTTTCCAAATATTACCCACAACTATAACATTATATCATATCCACAGCATAATATTCAAAAATATATTTTGAGAAAAAAATTATTCTTTATTCAAAAAAATTTGTGGTCTTACACCTATCATCCACTAACTAAAGGCCAAGAAAAAGCCTCAAATCAAGAGATTAAACGAATCTCAGAAAAAGTTATGAATCCATCTCGTAATGATTTGGCAATGAGATTAGACGATGCTTTATAGGCGTATCGAACGATTTACAAGAATCCTATTCGAATGTCACATTACCGGATGGTTTATGGAAAAGTGTTTCATTGACCGGTAGAGCTTGAACATAATGTGTATTGGGCCATTCGAAAGTTGAACTTTGACTTACAAGCATCAGGAGAGAAAAGGTTTCTTTAATTAAATGAGATGGAGGAATTCCAACACCAAGCATATGAGAACGCCAAATTGTATAAAGAAAAAGTCAATAAATGACATGACAAGAGGATTCTTGATCGGAAATTTGAACAAGTTCAAGCTGTGTTGATATTCAACTCCAGGTTGTGGCTCTTCCCCAGAAAATTGAAATATAGGTGGTTTGGACCATTTGTGGTTACATTTGTTTCTACACACAGAGCAGTTGAGGTCGAAGAACCTAACTCTAAGTGTACATTCAAGGTCAACGATCAAAGATTAAAAGATTATTAGGGTAGTGACATTGATCGACATTCATCATGAATTGATCTAACGGACACAGATGATACTTGAGTACAACAGGAAAGTCAGGCTAACGACTATAAACCAAGCACTATTGGGACGCATCCCAAAACTTTTATTTATTTTATTTAGTTAATTCCCCATTCCATTTAATTTAATTTCTAAGATAGAGTAGTTTCAAGTTTATACATCTTCATGTTTGCCTTTTACTGAACCTCTCAATCTCTGCAACAGGTTATTGGTATAGAAAATGGAAGTCTGATAGAATTTTATTATTGATCAGGAAAGGCTGCAGTGCCCCAGGACTAAAGAGAATAAAGAAACCAACACCCCGACGCCATTAACCAGGGAATCAAAATATATGCAGCGCCCCAGCGGTCCAAGTGCATACATCTTTAGCGCCCCAACGCTAGGCAAAACCTCATTCCCTGTTGTGCAGAGCCCCGACGCTCGTCTAAATCACTGTCGACATCGGGATTTTTAGTTGTCCATTTTCGTTACTTGTTCTTTGGTGTTCTCATATGCTTGGTGTTGGAAGTGCATACATTTTTAATGTGAGATTTGTTTGAAAAAACAAGTGAAAAAGGACTAAGATGTGTAATGTCGATGATTTGACTTTAAGAGTCGCCAGTTGCTGTTTTTAACTGGTTGCACCAACGCAACCGGAAAGGTTTGCACATTGACCCAATGATGTGACACTGCTAAACGGGTCTGTGAAATCGAGATTCATTTGAGTTCGGGGGCTTGATTATGCAGAGGGAAGGTGTTAGGCACCCCCCGACATCCGTGTTGCCACGGTGACCGCCACTTTTTAAGAAACTATTATATTAATGTGTGTGTGTGTGGATCAATATGCAATTATTTAAAAGTAGTGCAAGGCCTCGTTCACACCTATATACAGAGGGTTTGAATTTATAGAAAAAATCAGTTTTAAGCAAGATATAACAATGACATTTTGTAAAAGAGGTTTTTCAAACCCTGTGCTCAATAGAAATTGAGACCTTTTCATACTTCCATTTTATTATTAAAATGTTCGACTTGTTTGCTTTTATTTTCGAGATGCGAAGCATCTTCGAGAAAATAATATACAACAGTACCGAACTTCTCATGGGCATGACAATCATCTAAGGAAATTCGTACACTGTAAATAATGTACAAGCTGCTTACAGCTGAAAAATATCCATCACGGGAACCGAATCTAGATTCAGTAGCCTAAATATGTGATCACATGACTCCTAGGCTCACATGATACCGCAGTTTATATGGAAAATAGTAATCAATTATATATATATAAAAAGCTATAAATATATATATACAGACATGATCAACCACCACGAAGTGACTTCATGGGGGGATCGAAAATGTAAATATATAAAAGCAGTAAATATATATATATATAGACATGATCAACCACTACGAAGCGACTCCATGGGGGATCAAAAAATTAAATAAAGCAGTAAATACGATCAACCACCACGAAGTAAACTCCAGAGGGGACTAAATGTAAATAAAGCAGTAAAAGACCTCGAAGTAAACTCCAGGCCTGACAAAAATATAAATATATATATATATATAAGCAGTAAACGCACCGGATATAAAATCCAGGCTCATCGGATATGTCCGACAACAATTATATATATATATAAAAGCAGTAAACGCACCGGATGTAAAATCCAGGCTCATCAGATATGTCTGACAATAATTATATATATATATATATATATATATATATATATATAAGTATATATATAAGCAAGTAAACGCTCCAGACATAAGTCTAGGCTCAATCGAGGCATAACTCGATAATGTTAGTCCATATATAAATATATACATATATAAGTATATATATACAGACAGAAATGAAAAACCACGGACCGAAGTCCGGGCATACGCACACAATACGACTCTCAATGTGTAGAATAGTGTGTGCAAAGATGAAGAGAAAGGCTTTATAGAGTGCGAGAAGGCTTACAGTGGGCTACCAATGCAGACTTCTATGACTCTATATGGATAAACACTCAGCTCCAATCGGATAAAAATATAGCTATATGTGAGCTAACAGGTGTTTAAAATGAGGAAACACTCAATATGGGGTGTGTACAGAGCAAATTGGACAGGGCTCCCTCGCCTATCTTTTTTTCTCAAATGGCCACCCCAAGCCCTCTATTTATAGAAGGGGGAGCTGCAGGTTTACCTGTGGCAGCCGCAGATGCACCTGCGACTACCCGGGGTGCCCCGGGTTCTGTGGGTCATGTCGTCTCAAAGTACGTGCACTCGTGCACTATAATGTTCGTTTAAACTTGCAGAACTTCAATCCGAGCATCCGAACGAGGTATATAAGACCTTCTTCACACCGCTTATGTCGAGAGTTACGCAATGACATGGATTAGAGGTTGTATGAAATCAGGAAGAGGGGACCATGCCCATGGTTCTCAAGCTCTAAATTCTATCCGGTGTGCTGCCACGCATAATAGTTACTCGGGATTGGAACTCTTTGGTTCTTGTAGGACAGTGTTGTATGTATGTATATATGAAGTATTGAGACGACGTGCAGGTGTTGACGTGGCAAGATGACATTTGATTCCTCACTGGGGTTATCACATATTTGAGTTGAAAGCAGACGTTGCTCAAGGTTATATCTGAGATTGGACTGCTGCAAGTGTTTGAATGCCGCAAGGTCATCTGTGAGAGTGCCTGTCTGCCCGGTGTTAGCTCCGAGTCAGATGTATGAATGCCTCGGCAGGAGGTCTGAGATTGAAGCTGATAGCATGCATTTGAAACAAGCATTTCCAGAGTTATCGTCAGAACTGCAACAACATTCCTTGGGGTTATCGTCAAGGATGAAACTTGGGTTTATCTCTGAGGTTGGAAATGATCCTTCTGGTGTGTGTTTCGGGGTTGAAAATGATGTTCCCGGTGTATATTTTTGGATTTGAGACTGAACTTTCGATAGTATCCGGAATGGATGTGAGTTAACTTCCAGGGTTATCTCCGAAAGACAAATCTTCCCTCCTGCAATGTCAGTAATAGGTGTGCAAAAAATTTTGAGTGTCTACAGATGCCCCTCTTTATCATATCCATGCAATACAAGGCATGGATAGGATAAAGAATCCTAAACACTTGAAATGCAAAAAAATAAACATGATGTTATATGCAGCAACATGATGCAAATGCATGATGCATGAATGAATGATTGTCGGCTAATCCTGTTGGGATGACAATCAGTGATGCCTTGGACATGCGATCCAAGTCTTCAAGGATGTTGACGTTGGGGCTATCACCAAAGTATTGAATTCTAGACACAGACTTTTACTCCATAGAGGTACCACTTATGTACAAGAGATCTGTGGGGATAAAGATTCGTCTACTTGAGGATGTGTATAACATATTTCGTCATTGGTCCTCTCCGATGAGGATGGTCTTCCCTGGCTTGTATCACCAGCATGTACAACAATTTTGTTAGAGTTAATACCAACAGTATGTATCGTCAGGGCTGCCTGACCTTCGCTGATGCGTGTATCACCGGATAGATCCCTGTTGGGTGCATTGTCAAGGCTGCTTGACCTTCATTGATGTGTGTATCAATGGTTGCATCGCGTTGTGACCCTTGCTGGGGAAGGTTACTTCGATGGGTTTACTTGCCATCGGCTGAGATAACGTTAAGGTAGCTTGACCTTCATTGATTTGTGTATCAACGGTTGAATTACGTTGTAACCCCCGCCAGGGATACGTGGATGATTCGTAACTTCGGCGATGTAACCCCCGCCGGACATACGTCTTTATTTCATAACTTCGTCGTTATAACCTCCGCCGGGGATACGTCGTTATTTTTTAACTTTGGTGTTGTAACCCATGCTGGGGATACGTTATTATTTCATAATTTTGGCGTTGTAACCCCCGTCGGGGATACGTCTAGGGTTGTGACCTTGCACTAACGGCATCGGACCTTTGTGAGGTATTATCGAGCATGGTTTATAAAAGCTGAGGCCATTGGTATAGTATACCTTGTATGCAGGCAAATACTAATGAGTGAGATGTGGGACCAGATTACGGTCCATGAAAACTAGGATTCCAGGCTATTCCGCTCAATCGCGTAGCGTTTTTATTCCTGATTTGGCCTTTTCAGCTTGTGAGACCTCTTTTGTAACTCTAACTGAAGCGAACTGGAGGTCTGGGACCCATGTAAGGGTGCCACAGGTGGACTTGTTGCCAACCGTGGGTATGTATTCCCTGAGGGTTGCTTTCATAAGTCATTTTCAAGCTGCGCGAGGAAGGAAATCTGAGAGCTCTTCTTCAGACCTGCTGAGTTCGGGCAACTTTCTGTATATTCTGCCACCATACAAGCATTATTCATTGTCCTGGTAACATATGCATGTATTCTTTTCTAGTTTCTATCCGTTGGGAAATGACTTATCACATGAAATGCATTTAGACACATAGTAGTGAATATGCATGTTGATATGATATGATAAAAAAATATTCAACATGGTAAATGTTAGTATTAAACCATGCTGAACATAATAATGTGAAAAAATTTAACTTTTGAATCAGTCAAATTGGTACCTTTTACTGTCATTTCTTATCCTATTTGAGGACAAATGAGTAAAGGTAGAAAAGTAAAATAATCCTGGTAATTAAACTACACTTACGAATTTTTTACTATAATGTATTAAATGAATTTAGAATGTATATAACTGTTGGTAGGTGTGCTACTGAATGGCCACCTAGTCATGCCTATGTGCATGTGGATAGTCCTATTTACAAAGGGGCTATGGCTAAATTTTTCCAAAACGTAGGCATTGGGTAGTCATGCATTTTTAATCTACTGTAGATGTATGTTAAAATAATGCATGCATGCATGTAATCATGAAATGCATTTTGAAAAGCTCCAGGTAAGAATTTACCACACCCTTTCTGAGGTGATTTGGAGACTTATTGTCCAAATATTATGAATTCAGATCAACCGAGTAGTTCTCGTAGGACCACTTCTGGTGTACGGATGAGGGCTTCTGAAGTACCTCGACCCCGTTCTGTTAGAAAGCCTCGTCCTTTGGTGGAGATGGTGATACGTCATATTCGGGTTAAAGTGCCGGATGTCGAGGATGGGGAGGAGGATGTACCGATTGAGGTTCCTGCTCCTACTGCACGTGTTCCCCGTATGGATTTGCTAGGTATTCAAGTGGTAAACCCAGATCTTCTTGGTGACTTGATTCGGCATCCTTCAGTCTACCTGCACGTAAATGAGGTATGAAGTTAGATCTTAATCATCCTTATTTCCTATTGATGAGGAGTAAAGGATTCTGATGTTGATCTGCATTTGATGTAGGTTCCCGACTTTATATAGCCTCGAGGGAACTGTTTCAGCATCCACTCTATGTATCAAGTTTTGCATGATGACTATAGAGAGATTGTACATGGCTGGGGATCCGAGACGTTCTTTTCCATTCTTCCTTGTCGTTGTCCCTGGGGTTACCTCGGGACATTGTCTGAGCGGTGGTTTCACCAGACTCAGTCACTCCATTTTCTGGACTGTGAGGTGATGATGATGCCAATGGATTGGCAGTTTATTACAGGTATGGAGTTCCTTGTACGGCGGATATAACCCCTACTGCCATCAGATCCTTGTTGTGAGTTCCGGCGGAGGCGCTCAAGGGTAGGACTGTACGTACAGGTCCTTTGAGCGTAGATGATATGAGCGGGCTGTTAAGTGAGCCTATACCTGATGATGTGAGAGTCAGGGATCGCATTCTCTGGAGATTGTTCCTGATGATCATTAGGGGATGTTTCATAGCAGATAACTCTTCTACGGTGTCCTTCGCTTTGATCAGCGCCACTCGACACATGGACCGTATAGGAGACTATTATTGGGGTTCCTACACCTTTGCCTATTTCCTCAGGGGAATGCGCATGCGATTGCAAGGCTTGACCGAGGCTTGGTTAGGATTCTACCCATTTCTACTAGTGAGTATTTTTCTTATCTTTTCTCATATATAGGTTAAGAGTGTTGACTGACAGCAGATGTTTGCCTTTGTGTTGGCAGTTTTGGGCCTACGAGAGGCTTCCATATTTGCGTCCTATGAGTGTGTTAGGTTTAGACACCTATCCACGAGGATGGAGATGGTATCATTCCATACTGGTCGAGGTCCCTGTAGCTAAGTGTTTCACTCATTGCCGCCTACAGCTGGAGTTGTTGACAGCGGATGTCATCACATGGGTTCCCTATTCTGGGGAGCACTTGAGTGTTGGATTTGAGGATGGATACCCGACTGGAGTTGAGTACATTATTTCCACCCGTAGGATTCCTCTCTTCATAGATGGGGGATGAGAGCTCTATTTAGGAGAGCGTGCTATCAGGAGCACTACAGAAGAGATTTACATGCCGATATTACCTTCTGCTAGGCGTTATTAGCCTGTTTCGCAGTCACCTGTCATTGATATCCCATTGTTAGGGGTTGAGGATTTCACATTGTCAGAGGGTCCCTACACTCAGGAGATGTTCCAGCATTGGTGGTTCCCTCATACCATTGGAACTCAGACCCGTGCCACACAGTTTATGGGAGATATGGTTCTAGGATCCGTGATGATGATGGATTGGCTAGCCCGTGTCAGCGATCCGACTCATGTGACACAGATTAACAGTTTGACCCATCAGTTGGACATGGCACATTTCTTTATCCCTTCATTTGGGTAGAGATCCTTCAGAGGAATATACTTTTGATCCTTCCAGCTCTGGCGCTGGCCCCTCAGGTGACCCATATGGCTTTGCCGATATAGATCCTCCCTTGTATAGGCTTGACATCCCTGTAGATAGAGATCCAGTGACTTAGGAGGAGTTACATCAGGTGGACAGGATTGATGATGTAGACATCGATACCATTGACTTCTTCTGATGTATTCTCGTTTGATAGGCCTCTACTAAATGCTGGGTAGCTTTACCCCATTCTCGCTATATCTTTTGATAGGCCTTTGTTGAGATGTTGGGTAGCTTCGCCCCATTTCCTTGTATTTTAGCTGTACAGAGATATATTAGATGATGATATACTTAGGAATGTATGTACAGTTTTCCATTCCCTATATCATATTGCAATCTATTGTATCATGCATGTTGTTATGTTATGCATATGTATGTATGTCCAGAGATACTCAGCATTGACCCATGGATGGTCTTATGACACGGCCCATACAGATGTCTTCTTCGACAGTTAGCCATATTGATCATACCCCACCATTTTTTGTGGCATTTGGTATGCGCTCTAGGTATGATAGTATGTCACCACCAGACAGGGTGACTGTAGATCATTTGTTGCAGCATACTATGACCCCGTTGATGTTTCAAGTTCCCACAGGATTCGTGGAGGGTATGCTAGAGCATTGGGTACCGGAGAGACAGGTTTTCCGATTTGGGACCCAAGAGTTGACTCCTTCTTCAGAGGAGTATGCACGGTTGAGGATGCTTCCATTGGATAGACCTTGCATGCACATGATGACCAGAGACATGAGTAGATAGTTCATGACCCTCACCGGATTGAGGCGTAGTGTGGTACAGGACGAGATTACATCCGGCCACGTGATATCCCAGTGTTTTCTATTTGACAGATTTGGCTCTGAGGATAGCTATGCATGGCACTCCGGGGATTTCACCACACCGGAGGATCAGTGGCATTCAGCCAGAGTAGATGTACTGCTACTGTGCGTATTGTCATACGTATTCTTGCCATGGTATATGGATGAGTTGGACATTAGCGTCATTATGGTAGTGAGATCTCTCAGGGAGGGTCACACCATCATACCGATGATTATGGCAGAGACTCTGAGCTCGACCACATATTGCTGCACTTATCCAGCAGGAGTGTTCATAGGCAGCTCGGTCATGCTGTCCGTGTGTTTTATGTCACACTTGATACCGATTGGCATATTCAGATGGCATGTGTATTGCTTCACCCATGATATAGCCGTGTTGTACTCCTTTCAACCTGCAGAGTGTACAGATGCTGCATCTTGGTTAGCTTTCCTGGAAGAGATTAGAGATCCGTTGGCTATATTACCGTGTTCAGGGCTTAGCTCACCCTATAACTTCATTACTCATGCTTCGGGCATAGATTATCTACCTCTAGCTGGTTTGAGAGGGATGATGACCTACCACCCACTGGCCGTGATGTGTCAGTTTGACCAGTTTTAGGATTTCCATCTGTATGAGGGGGCATTAAGTCAGCGCTTCGCTTCTTGCCACTTATCATCAGCGGACAGATCCAGGTTGTATGCCTATTGGGATCAGCAAGAGCTGGCTGAGTTTTTTGTCAGTCATCCGGGTTATTCTGCAGAGTATTCAGCATGGACGGAGACAGAGACTGCATCAACTATGGTAGTATCCATAGTGTAGGATATTGATTCCGACGATGAGGAGCCTATAGAGGAGGCTGGCATTCCCATCGATGGGGACTTGACTGTTGGGCTGCCAACATTTGTGCTGGATTCTCCCACCCCGAGTGCCACTGTTACTCAGTATTCAGTACAACATTTGGAGCAGAGCCTATATCTAATGACCTATGATAGAGATCTGGCTAGGGCCTTAATGTTGACAGCTCTTGATGGGAGAGACGACGTTCTGTTAGAGAGGGATGAGGCTAGATCAGCCAGGGATGCATTGATTATGGAGCGGGATGCCACCCTATCTGCTAGGGATGTGGCCATTGCAAAAAGTACTTTAGTTAGATCCCATACGACTGGCATCCTTGCTGATATGAGTGCATACATTAATGAGCATCATGTCACCATGCAGTTAGCCTCGGATCTGCTAGCTCGTGTAGATACCATTGGGCAAGAACTTGCATCTTTACCTCCGTCTTCAGAGGGGGATGTTATGTTAGATCTGATAGTCCGCATACACACAGATCCGTAGATAGCTTTTTATTTTCCTACACAGACTAGTTTAGCCATTTTGTCATGTACAGCACATATGTATATATCAAACAATATTATATATGGCAGAGAAATATATTTTAATTTACTTCCCTTTCAGTTATGCCTTGATACTTGCTTGATATTTGCCTATTTCTACAGGGCCTTGTGATCTTGATGCATTTTGAACTTATCCTTGATATGTTGACATTGAGCCATCACAGGATCTCTCAGAACTGATCATTGATTTGTATGTATCCCTACCATCTTTGGTGTCTTGGGACTGGTTTCTATTTGGAAATGTGGAGAGGAGGGTGGCTTTTCCTCTCTGAGATTGACCGCACCACAGATGGTCGCTAGTACTTCTATTTGTGAGAAGCCTAGTTAATTCCATCTCTTATAGATTGGTGTTGCTCTTTGAGGCACAATCGTAGATTAGATGGTCATCGAATCCCCTATTTGTGAGGAGAGGTTGGGTAATTCCATCCCCTTGGTCTGAAGCCGATGAAATGTGGTAGATTGAAGGTTGATCCCAGTACTGTGTGACAAGCATTTTTGTTCTGGTAGGGGGTTAGATTGAACCATAAATGGCTGCCTACATACTCCTATTGAAGAGGAGATCAAGTCTGCGTAGTTTGAACCTGGTGTAAGAGGTTCAATGCTGAATGTGAAAGGCAGATAGGTGTAGAAGCTTTATTGATGAAAAATGGTGTAGAAGTATTTTTGTGGTTTTTGTTTTTGTAGAGAAAGGACAGAAATGTTTTTGTGATTTTTTTGTTTTTTGCGACCTGGCCATATAGAATATGGTTGCCTAAGTACTCACGTGTATCAAAGAGATCAGGTCGACGTAGTTCGCCCCTCAGGACGAATCGCAGCCAAAGAGAAGTGTGAATCCCATGTGCAGACTATAATACGGGGAGAAGAAAGTTTGATCCCATGATGGGGACAAACTGCAGGTGTGGAAAAAGTTTGATCCCGTCTTCAGGACAAACTGCAAGCATAGAAAAGTTTAATCCCGTATTCAGGATAAACTGTAGGTGTGAAAGGTTCAATCCCGTCTTTAGGATAACCAAAATTGTATGAAAGGTTTGAAATGAGGTGAAACCAGGCTGCTGGTTTGAAGTGTATGTTCCCTTGAGGGGCAGAAGAGTTTTTTAAAAGAGAGGGTTCAAAACCAGAATGACAGTGATTGGATAATCAATACCAGGATGTTTGGTTGATGGTAACTTCAGACATAGTACCGTTTTACTGTGTCCGAGTTGATAAGCTGTGGAAATTCATCGCCATCCATTTCCTGTAGTCTGAGAGCATCTCCTGTCAATACCTCCTTGACAACAAATGGGCCTTCCCAGTTAGGAGCGAATTTTCCCTTAGACTGATCTTGGTTGTCAATGATCTTCTTTAAAACCAAGTCATGTTGTTTAAACTGCCGTAGCTGGACTTTTCTGTTGTAGGATCGTACGATCCTTTGCTGATATAACTGACCATGGAAGATAGCCACGATTCGCCTTTCATCTATTAGAGATAATTGGTGATACCTGTCTTATACCCATTGGTCTTCATCTAACTGAGTGTCCATCAACACTCTGAGGGATTCTATTTCCACCTCTATGGGGAGCACTACTTCCATCCCATAGGCTAATGAGTAGGGGGTTGCCCCAGTGGAAGTACGCATTGAAGTTCTGTAGGCTAATAAAGTCAGAGGCAAGAGGTCAGGCCATCCTTTGTGATTGGTGGACATTTTTTGCATGATCTTCTTGATGTTTTTATTAGCCGCTTCAACAGCACCATTCATCTTTAGACAGTAGATGACGGAGTTAAGGTGTTTGATGTGGAATTTACTGCATAACGCCTCCATCATTTTGTTGTTGAGGTTCTTAGCATTGTCTGACACAATGACCTCTGGTTGTCCATATCGATAGATGACATTATTTCTGATGAAAGAAATGATGACTTCTTTAGTAACCCTTGGGAAGGAGGTTGCTTCTACCCATTTGGTGAAGTAGTCAATCATGGTGAATGTGACAACCCGATATTTTCTATAAAAATAAATCATAAATTTTGCATATAAATTTTTTTTTATTTATAAAAATAAATATGAATGATATGTGCCAAGGTAATGTGTAATTATAATTATATGTGTGATAAATAAAATTTATTTATTACATTAATAATTGTAAATAAATTTATTTTAGAAATATTGGTTATTATAAATGATATTCTTATAGTAATTAATTCTATATTAGAAATATTTTATTAATTATTTTTCCATGAAATTATATGTTTATATTATTTAAATAATCTATGAAATGATTTTAGAATAATTATAATAATTATTTTATTATATGAATTTTGCGCAAATTATTAAGTTAATTATTTTAACTTAATTTATAATGTTAATTATGACAGATAAATCAGATATGAAATCCAAACCCTAATTTTGGATTTTGATCAAGGAATGAGAATAATAATATTATATTATTATTTGTCAGTGTTATAGATATGCATGGTTATGTGTGTAATATTAATGTATGGAACAATTTTAGTATATTCTGATAAAACCCTAATTTTTGGAAATGAGAAACCCTAATTTGAAATTCAAATTAGAGTTCGAAATTTGTTGGCAATTGTGATTAGTTGATTAATTGACAAGTATTCGAATTACAATTGTTAATTATAGAAACCCTAAATTGTTAAACCCTAATTATTAAACTATAACCCTAAGTTAGTAATTTGAAACCCTAATTGTAATTTGGTAACCCTAATTAGCAAAAAAGATAAATCCTAATTGCTAAAATAGCAAAGTTAATGATAATTATATGATCTAAACCCAAATGTTACTCTAAAAGGTAATTAGAAAATTAATCATAATTATGAAACCCTAATTTCAAAATTTTAGAAACTAAATTTTTTTTATTTTTTATTTAATTTATTTTTTTGTGCAAACCCTAATTGCTAAATTCTACTATTGATTTGTGCTAAATCTTAGGGTTAAACCCTAAGGGTTAAACCCTAAGGGTTTGCCTAATGACAAAATTGCCCTTAAAATTGCTAGCTAAAGGACCATTTTGCCCTTTTGTGCATTAAAAAGCCTAAGATGTAGGTTTTGACAATAGGTTGAGTTGTTAACCAACTCCAACCACTCCATGTGACACAAAAATGCCAGCAACAAGTCACCATACTCAGCCATACATGAATCTAACATATATATAAATAGATCAAGGAGAGAGAAAGCCATTTATTAACTTACATTTTGTGCAACACTCAACAATTCTCTCTCAAGCCCCATATATCCGAAATATTAAGATAAATCAGTCCCAAATACCAGCCCCACGAAATTCATAATCAAATCATAAGCCAAAGATCAAAAAAATTCAAAGAAAAGGTATAAAACCTAGCTTTAATTTCTTTCCAAAATTTTGGTGTTAGATGTTATGATTAAGTGTTAGAACATGTTGTTTATAAGTTATTATTATGATCTGGGTTGGTATTACATAGATCCATAACATCTAAATGCTCAAATCAACGATTTTTAAAAATCTAGAAATTTTGTTTTTCATATCTGACAACCAAATGTCAGGTCATGTAGATCTTTCTATGTTTTATGTTTTTGTTGTTTTAATGTTTGGTCTTGTAGTAAGTTGTGAGATCTTTGCTCTGGAACTAAAATCAGAGTCAGATCGGTTGTTGGTTGCAAGATATGGATGGTCAAATACCGTTGACCAACCATGACTGGCCATGTTCTGGGTAACCTAGAACGAGCCCAGAAAGGTCTGACATGATTTTTATGATCACGGATCTGACAGTGGTTTGATGTTTAGTTATGGTTATTGCCACTAAGTTGTACTATGTTATATTAACTTTCGAACCATGCTTTCAGTACCTTTATATGTCTAATAAACTGGATTTAGTGGCTGGTCAAACTAGGTAACTTGATCACAGATCCGGTTTTCTGGGCAACCCAAAAAACCTATGAACATGGTTTCTGACATGCTTTGACCGGCATGAATCTACTTATTGTGATGATGTTAGACTTGTTTTATGTAATGGATCTGTATTATTACATGTTGGCTAGATACTTCAGCTTTTAAAACACAAAAACATCACATAAATCATAAGTTATGGGAGCCCCAAAGTGAACAGTCGAACTGTTCTTCATTTCTGGGTAACCCAGAAATGAAGAACAGCTCTGACAGCTTGTTCATGGGCCTGGATCTCGTTCGTTATGCATATTTTGATGATGTTTATTGTTGGATCGTGTAGTCTTGTATTTGTACTACATGATCTGAGAAACAACAGACCCAGAAACACAACACACTAAATTATGATCGGTCAAACTAGCAAGCCCGGTCACTGACATGTTTTCTGGGTTTGTATGAAGAACACCAAGAACACCTATAGCGACGGTTCTGTCGCTATAGGTGGTCTTTAGCGACAAATAGTATTTCAATTTTCAGAAATTAATTAATAAATAGAAAAAAATAGTTTTTAATTATTAAAAATACAAAATAAATTATTAAAAATTATTTTAAATTCTGAAAATTAGTTTTTAATTATTTTTAATATATTTCATAAATATTTAATATTTTTGGAATATTAAAAGTATTTAATTTATTTAATTATAATATTAAATAAATTATTTAAAAATGATTTTAATATTTAAAAAATCATTTAAAATTATATTATGGTATAAGAAAATAATTTAAGTTATTTTTGATAACTTTTAATATTATGTGATAATTTTCATTAATAAATTAATATTAATGATAATTAAGTTATTTATTAAATGAATTAAATAAATGAATTAAAAATGATTTTATTAAATTAAAAATCATTTTAAATAAGAATAAGGTATTTAAAAATATTTTAAGTTATAAAATATAACTTTTAATATTTAAAGGTAAATTTCATTAATTAATTATTATTAATGATATTAAAGTTATTTAATAATTATATTAAATAATTTAGTTTAAAAATGATTTTAATATTATAATAATCATTTTAAATGAAAATAAAGTGTTTAAAGATATTTTACGTTATAAAATATAACTTTTAATATTTAAAGAATAATTTCATTAATAATTTAATATTAATGATATTTATTTAATGATTAATCATATTAAATTTATTTAATAATTATATTAAATAAATAGTTTAGAAATGGTTTTATTAAATTAAAAATCATTTAAAAAGAGATATAAATGAATTAAAAATATTTTAAGTTATAATTAATGACTTAGCTTTGTACTTCTACTTGGTCCCTTCATAAATCTATATTTATGATAACCAAAGTCGGTATCCAATACCCAAGTAGAACCTTGACTTAAAGAAAAATTTATTTTAAATCATGAACAAAATTGTATTTGTAACCGAAACTTCACTAAGCTTCTTTGGTTAGCCTCTGCAAGATACTTCTTTCAGTTTCCTTCCAGTGTCCAGGCTTATTGCAGTGGAAGCAAACTCCTTTGCTATCCGTATCAGTTTTATTCTTATTATCCTTTGTTTTTGCCCTTTCTATTTACCTTCTTAGAATCGTTCTTCTTTTCAGAAGATCCTTTGGCCCTTACCAGTAAGACATGGTCTTTCTTGGTTGGAAAGTGACTCTCAACATTTTTCAACATGTTAAGCAAATCAGCGAGGCTGATATCTAGCTTGTTCATATATACAAGATGTCTAATGGCATACAATCTCGTGTTATCATAAGACAAGGTTGTGCACATCCACTTGATGAGTATATCTACGAGCACTACCTATATGATCTTGGAGTTTGGTTGAAACATAATGTTCAATTGCAGACTGTGGAGATAGTTATATGTCAAGAGAAGACTCACCATTGGAAGGAACATGATAGTAATCTTCTCGTTTTTCTTTGGAGTCTATTGGATCAACCAAGGATAATTCTCTGGACATATGATATCTATCATAACTTAGATTCATGGCCTCCTATGTACGAATGTTTCCTTGAGCATTTTCCAAAGATTTTAATTTCTAAAACAGTTCTAGATTGTACCTTTATGTAAGGTATCACTGTGAGGTGTTGTCCATAGTTGGGACATGAGTCACAGTGGGTATTAAAACTCACAGTATATGTGTTGTTGTATTTTACACGACAATTGTAGTAATAAAGTTGTAGTTGTTTTTTGTACCATATATTTGGTGACTTAGAATAAGTTGGATGGATTGGACCTATTTTGGGTGTGTCACAAGTTTGATTCCTGTTAGGTTTATATATAATAACTTTCTGGTGGATATAAAGGGCCAAGAGATGATGGTGGATTTGATACCAATTAAACATAGGGAATTTGATGTTATCTTGGGAATGGATTGGTTATTCAATTATGGGGCAGTAATTGATTGCCAAAAGAAATGTGTTAACCTTATGACTTCATCAAAGGTGGTGTTTTATTGTAGCAAGTCACCTCAACAAGCAAGTTATCTGACGGTGATGCAATCCAAGAAGTTACTGAGATAAGGATTTGTAGGATACTTAGCCTACATAGTTGATAATCAGAAGAAGAGTGCGAAGTTAGAAGAGATATCGGTCATTAGAGATTTTACAGACGTATTTTCAGATGATTTGCTTGGATTTCCGTCGGATAGAGAGGTTGAGTTCGTTATCCCATATAGAATGGCCCTAGTAGAGAAGGAGAAGGTGATGATGTAGTTGCAAGAATTAATATAAAAGAAGTATATCCAGTCGAGCGTGTCGGCTTGGGGAGCACTGGTATTGTTTGTTAAAAAGAAAGATGGATCATTGCTCTGCATTGATTATAGGGAATTAAATAATGTAACGATTAAAAATAAGCATCTGTTACCGAGAATCGATGACTTATTCGATCAACTAAATGGAGCTAAGTACTTTTCAAAAATAGACTTAAGAAGTAGATATCATCAATTAAAGGAAAGGAAGAATGATGTACCGAAAATGGCATTCAGAACTTGGTATGGTCATTATGAGCTTCTGGTTATGTCATTTGGTTTAACCAATGCACCTACAGCGTTCACGGATTTGATGAACAGGGGTTTTAAACATTTCTTAGATAAATTTGTTGTGGTATTTATTGATGATATATTGATGTATTCTAAAACCAAGGATGGACACATTGAACACTTAAGGGTGACGTTAAAGACGTTAAGGAGAGAGAAGTTGTACGCTAAATTTTCGAAATATTAGTTTTGGTTAAAACGTGTGCAATTTCTTGGGCACGTCATTGACAAGGACGAAATCTCGGTAGATCCATCGAAAGTTGAAGCTATAATAAACTGGGATCAGCCGAAGACACCATCAGAATTAAGAAGTGTATTGGGATTGGAAGTTTATTATAAATTGTTTATTCAAGATTTTTCCAAGATCGCAACTCTATTCAAGAATTTAACTAAGAAGGCAGTTAAGTTTGTTTGGACGGAGAATGTGAGGAGAGTTTCTAAGAGTTAAAGAAGAGATTGAGTTCAACACCTGTGTTGTCATTGCCTGATGATACAGGGAATTTTGTGGTATATAGTGATGCATCGCATAAAGGACTAGGTTGCGTGCTTATGCAGAACGACAGGGTCATTGCGTATGTATCGCGTTAATTGAAGGATAATGAGAAAGGGTATCCAACTCATGAATTGGAGTTGGCTGTGGTGGTGTTTGCTCTGAAGATTTAGAGGTCCTATCTTTATGGAGAGAGGTGTGAGATATATATACAGATCATAAAAGTTTAAAGTATATCTTTACACAGAAAGATTTGAATATGCGTTAGAGAAGATGGCTGGAGTTGATTAAAGACTAAGACTGTGAGATTCTTTATTATCCTGAAAAGGTGAATGTTGTTGGTGATGCTTTATGTAGCAGCCCCGAATCCAGGTCCCAAATCACCTCGGATCCGGTATACTATTTCTATCACTATTTGCGGAAGATATAAACATAAATTGTTTATACATTACATTACACACATTACCCCAAGGTTGAGTAACCTTAACTTATACACAAATCATAAACTATTTATCACACAACAATATTTATCAAATTATACTATTACAAACTAGCCGCACATTTTATCCCAAGCCGGACTTGGCATTATCTTTTTCCTGTATCCGAACGCATTCGCCTTATCTGCAATGTTTATCATGATATAGCAAGGGTGAGCATGAAAGTTGCCCAACAAGTTTATATACAACAATATAACGATATATCATGATTGAAGAGTATGAATAATGGGCTTGCTATAATTCATCAATATAATTGAGAACTAGCACGAACAAATTTTTGACTGAACAAGTTTTAAACATGAACAAACATTTCTGAACCAACTGGTAATGAAGGTGATCAGCCTTTCATACCTGACTTATACATGCAAGATGTACAGAGTACAAATTTCATGGCAATCAGCAATGATTAACCATAAGCTTGAAGAAACTACTCTTATTAGAGTTAAGTAAAAGAAAACTTGCCTGAACCGTTGATTACCGCAACACAATTTAATAACGCTTTACCCCGAAGACCTAATATTAGTAATATAGATCTCCAATATTAGAATAATATCATCACAGTATAATACTGTTATATTTATATCCACAGAATAACCTAAACACATAGCACATAATCCTATCAGTCTATAATACACATAAGACTTAGTATCAGGTCAAACTATTTCAGTCTGACTTGAAATCGACACAATTCTATCATCCCGATGGTCTAGTCGGACAAATATCGAGTTTAAGTTCAATTAAACTCTTCCTAAGAGCTTAATCATGCCATAGAGTCACATTTATATGATTTAACACTCGCTTTTTCATTTCATAAGTTATTCGTTAACACCTAGTAAGTTAAATACTAATCCAGTAACCTGGATTCTAAATCTAGCAACCAAATTTCTAATTCAACAACCTGAATTCACCAATCCATCAATTCAGTCAACTTCTTTTTAATCCAGCAAGCTATATTCTATATCCATTTTAAGAAAATACCAAATCAGTTTATTATTTTCCAATCCTTTGGCCAAACATATATACATGTATTTCATACACAAAAAGTATTTTTCCGTAATTTTCTAACTTCATTTGATATTTTTCAAAAATTAATTCTAGTAACCTTACTAGTAAGTTTTACATGCTCAATACATATGGATCATGTATAGGGATATTACAGACATAACATGACATCTTAACCCTTTAAATCTTGTTATTCATGTGATGCAACTATGTTTTGAAAATATGTTCAAGTTTGCTTTTGAAACTATTTTAAACTTAAACAATGCAATTTAACACATACAAGACAACTTTAAGGCTCTAATCATATGTAGTCAAGTCATGTTATCATGCTTGGAAGGTCAGAATATAAAACATGTAGTAGTCATGCATGTTAGCTCACTATACTAAGTTAAAAATTTCTTTAGTACAAATCCTAAGTAAAGTGTTCATGAGCAAAGAACTATGAATCATATAAACACAAGTTACGGGTTATACATGCATTTCTAAATCATACCAACATTCTTGCGAGTTAATACATAATAATGGCATATATACATATCAAGTTCGTTTCTAAAATCCTAATTTTCATCTAAACTATATGCTTTTGATTATCATGTATGTTATCCTAGTAAAACATACTCACATTAGGTTAATTATACTTATATATACACATTACACATGCTTGCGTGCTAATTTAAGTCATAATAATTGATCACACTTAGCATTATTTTTAACAGAATACAGAAACAAAAAACAGAGACCGGCGCAGCTGCTCTGCGCCTCAGTGTTATTACGGCGCAGCTGCGCCATGCCTGGTTCGAGCCAGGAACAGTCTGCTTCAGCAGAACTTTAGCCCAAACAAAAAAATTATTCATAATTTCGATTCTAAATAAATATGTATCTGTTCCAACATACTTGTATGATTATATAACAAAATATATGAACATTACCCAACCCTTTTTAACATTTAATTCCACACAATCAAGAATTTGATATTCAAGAACTCAAGAATTCTTTTGACAGAGAATGAAAATTAAAAGTAAGGAAGTGAGGTTATACCTCTGTAATATGAAATGAACTTGCTGCTAAATGAACTTCCAACTTCTTAGAATACTTGTATGCTCTCAATCTCACTCTTAGAAATTCTCAGCAATGGAAATTGGAGAAGATGGGAAGTATTTATAGAGAAATAAAAACACAGACAATGCATATATACACCAAATTGAACTCATGGATGAAAAGATTACATGAAGGTTAAGAGAGAGTTGGTAAATGGTTGTTGAAGATCATCATAATCTCTACTCCCCCCATAATCATCTCCTAGAAAGCTTGGAAGGAAGAAAAGGAAATAGCCTCTATGTGATTCACGTGGTTGAGAAATGAGCAAATGGGACACTAGTTTTGGGAAAAGCAAATTAACCCATCACTCTTGCAACATTAGACCATTTACTTATGCACAACTCTTATTCTTAAGCTATATTATATACACATATTAACCATACATTATAACTTAGTGCCACAATATGATTTACATATTTAATATTTCAAGGTAGTAGTTGTAATATGGAAATGTAACATACATACAGTACATGTATAATTTTTATCACACAGGTATACTTTATTAAAAATATTAGCTTACAATATGTTCATGGTATATTATTTTAATATATACTCACATACATTTTGTAACATACACCTTCATGATGTATTTATAACCTATAGTTCCAATATACTCAATCACATTGTTTCATACAATGTAGTTTAATAAGACTTAATATAAGGTTGCTATATATATTCACATAAATGTCACACTACACTGCATAATATAGTTATATTTTATATTTTTAATTATTGCCCACATACACATAACAGTCAATATAATTTTATTATATTAATAGCTTACCTGTTTCATGCTAAATAAATTAATCACTTTCTTGATTAATTAACACAAATATTAATTAATCCGTTCCTCATTGATTAATGTAATTATGGATCTCCATAACCATTAATTATCTAAATAATTCTTATTATATTTATAGACATACTTCTAACAATACTAATCACATATCATTAAATAATTAATCAATATTCTATAATAACAATTAACAATTAATATAAATTAATTGCTCACTCAATAATTCCTTCGTTGATTAATATCAACATAACGTACCCTTAATGTTACACATATAATATTAATGTTTCATTTTATTTCTATAGGAAAAATTAATTTTCTCCAACTGTCCACTGGCGCAGCTATGCCAGTTTGTACTGCTTGGACGGCGCAGCTGCGCCGTACCCTGACAGTGCCAAGACTGGTTTAGCTTTAAGCCAGTGTCAACCTTCATCGCCATACTTATTTTTCACGACATGAATTAATGTCCACGTGAGTGATATTGCAAATCTAAGAGTGTATTCATTACTTATCATAATAATCATAATAATCATATCATATATGTAATAATCATATACTCACGAAAAACTAATTTTTATTACAAAATTAATTTATTATAAGAACATAATCTATAATAATCAATAATTCTTAAAAAGAAATTATTTACAATTAATCATGTAATAAATAAATTTTATTTATCACATATGTATATATATATATTTTACTTTACACATATGCCCACCTTTATATAAAAAAAATTTATATAAAAAATTTCTTATTTAATTATATTGAAAATATTGGGTTATTACATTAGACTTAACCTAGATCGGTTGCCAAATTGTACGTGAAGGAGATTGTACCAAGATGCGGTGTCCCGGTGTCCATTGTATCAGATAGAGATCCATGTTTTACATCAAATTTCTAGAAACGACTACAAAAATGCTTGGGGCGCAGTTGAGAATGAGCACAACGTATCATCCTCAAACCGACGGCCAAAGTGAGAGAACAATCCAGACATTGGAGGATATGCTCAGAACATGTATTATGGATTTTAATGGGAATTGGGATGACCATCTACCGTTGGTTGAATTGGCCTATAATAACAGTTATCACACAAGTATTGGCATGCCGCCTTTTGAAGCGTTGTATGGCAGAAAATGCAGAAATTCGTTATGCAGAAGAAATATGTTGATCAACACCGACAAAATTGGGAATTTGATGTCGGTGGTTTTGTTTTCTTGAAGGTGTCTCCCAGGAAAGGGAAAATATATTTTGGTAAAAAGGAAAAACTAAGCCCTAGGTTTATAGGACCTTTTGAAGTTCTACGACGAGTTGGTGAAGTGGCATATGAGGTAGCTGTATCTCCGGAACTAGAACATATTCATTACATTTTCCATATTTCGGTATTAAGACCATATAAGCCCGATTATAAGCATTTTATAGAATATGAACCATTACAGTTTGAAAAAGATTTATCTTATGAAGAAATTCCAGTTCAAATAGTTGATAGGAAATAGCAGGTTCTCAGAAATAAAATAATACCTTATGTTAAGGTAATTTGGAGGAACCACAACTCTGAAAAAGCTACGTGGGAACTTGAAGATGTTATAATAAAAAATTATCCTCAGTTATTTTCTGTGACAACCCGGAAAATCAGATTGTCCATAATTTAAGTTTAAAGAATTAGTTATTAATAAAAGAAATTCTTATTAATCATATTCTGTGCTATGTGTTTATTAATCGTTCTAGAACCTAGGATGATTAGAATACGGGAGAATTCTGGCTACAAGATGGACTGAACGGTAAGAATTTTCAAGACAAACATAAAACTTTTTAGGGAATAAAAATATTTCTGAGGAAAAAGACAAAATAGGCAATATTTACCCGATGAAATCATAAGGGTTAGGGTTTGAATAACCTAAACGTTTTTGAGAGTTCGGTATGTCGAAATGATAGTCCGTCTGTGACAACCCGAAAATTTGGGCAATTTATTAAAATCTTAAATGATTGATTTAAGGTCAAATATTAGACCTAGACAGAAAATAAGTGTATGCGTTTGATGTTATTGGGAAGGAATTTTGAGGGTTTCAAAATTCTGTAAAGGAAATAAGTGAATTATTCAGGATTAATTGTTTATATGGTTATGTTCTGTGTACAGAATGTGGTTAAGGGTCAAGGGTTGACCAAATAAATTATATCTGTAACAAACCCTAAGAATATATTAAGAACGACAATGTTCGGTTAGAAAATCCTAGCGTTTAACAAGAAACCCTAGAAATCGGTTCTGGAAACCCTAGTTTCAGTTCCGGGAATTCGAAACCCTAATTCGGTTCATGAAACCTTAAATCGGGAACTTAATGGCATAAGTGTAAATAATTAAAAGATTAATTAGGGTTAATCTTAACAATTGGTTGCAAAACCCTAATTCCAAAGTTTAAAACCGTAATGCCAGATCTGAAAACCCTAGTTTCAGATTCTGTTAAATTGAAGCCCTAATTTGGGAAATTAATGGAGAATTATAATGCTTTTGAGGTATTAATTAAGTATTAATTAGGGTAAAAAGTTAATTAATTAGCAAACCCTAATTTCCAATTTTGGAACCCTAATTGTTCCGTCAGAAACCCTAACGCTCAATTGTGGATTTTATTGCTAAAATTAGCAATGTTAATTAGGAAACCCTGATCCTAATTACTTCAATTTTTGTGTAATTAGAAACCCTAATTTAATTACGATATTTAATTTCTAAATTAGAAAATTAATTTTTCTATTAGAAACCCTAATTAGCGATTTATAAACCCTAATGACTATTTTGACCCTAATTGCGTAATTAGCGATTTTAATACTCATCCTAATTAGCAAGAATGGGATTATGATTAAGAAAATTTATATAATTAGAAAATTCTAATTATACATTAATTTCTATTTGTGGAAATCTAAATTTGGAAATTTTTAAAATCCAAATTGCTAAATATTTATGGATTAAAATCTAAACCCTAAATGGTTAAACCTTAAAATGTCCAAACCCTAAAGATTAAGGGTTTCATCAAAATACAAATTCTAGAAAATTATGGAAATGTCTAATATGCCCTTTAGTGTATTAAATTAAGTAACTTGCAATCTTGGCCAAATCTTTAGTTGTTGAGCAACCCTAGCCCTAGCCCTAGCTAGCATTTGACAAATCTCAGCAACTCAGCCTCCAAGCAAGCCACATGCAATGAATCAAAGCACAATATAAATAGATTAAGAGAGAGAAAGGGGGTCACTTTATTTCATTTCTCCCAAACTCTCATCTCTCTAGAAATTCGAAATTTAGAGTGAGAGAGTGAGATAAGATGATCTATAATCAAGAATCAGCAAGCCAATAACAGATCAGTAAGGCAGAAATCAGAAATCAAGCATGAAAGTGGTATAAATCCTAATTTCGAAAATCTCATGATCTTATGTTAAATGTTGTTATTTGTTGGTTAAATATGTGTAATAGGGTGTCAATTAGAGATCTGGGTTGATGGATCATGGATCCATAACATCCAGATGCTCGAATCTAGCAATTTATGAAATCTGGAAATGTTGAAAAATATGGCATGACAACCATATGTCAGGGCTCATAGATTATTGTTTGTTAATTGTTTTTGCTATGTAAGAGTTTATACTTGTAGTATGTTGTAAGAACTATAATCTAGAACTTGAATCAGGTATAGATCATGTCTAGATTGAAAGATACAAGCGGTCAAAGACCGTTGACCGATCACGAAAAACTGGTTTCTGGAAAAACCCAGAATTACCCAGACGTCTGACAAGTTATTTCGAGCCTTTGATCTTGCTGTGTGTTAGCAGTTAGGCCAATTTGTTGTTGATTAGTTGTAGTATGGTATGTAGACTACACATTAAAGCCTTTAGATCACCTAGATCGTAACTGAAATGGCTGGAAATTGTGGTCAAAGTACCATTGACCAACTGTTCTTGACGAAATCTGGAAAAACCCATAAATCGTGAAGAACAGCTCCTGACATGTAGTTTGACCGGACTTAATAGCTTGGATCTGTTGTTGTTAAGTTGATCTGATGATCGTTTATTGTACCTTAACATACGGACTACACGTTTGAACTTACAGATCACTCAAACTAAACTCAGAACTCAAGATATAAGGATCGAAAGCTATTAACCTAGACTGTTCTTCATTTTCTGGAAAACCCATAAAATGAAGAACACGTTGTCAGAAAGTTTGCAGGCTTAGATCTTGCCGGTTAGTGATGTTATGGTTATAAAACTTGTTCATAAATGTAGTATTACATTTATACTTCAATATCAGCACTTTAGAAGACCCAGAAATCGATCAAAACATAGTTTAAATTCCGGTCAAACCAAGCAACCCGAAATCTGTCAAGAACACCTATGGCGACAGAAAGTGTCGCTATAGGCCTTTAGCGACGGTTTATTTATTAATATTCCGGAAAATAATTTAAAATTAGAAAAAAATAGTTTTTAATTATTAAAAATACAAAATAAATTATGAAAATTTATTTTAAAGTCTGAAAAATAGTTTTTAACTATTTTGAGTATATTTTGAAAATATTTAATATTTTTGGAATATAAATGGTATTTATTTATTTACAATATTAAATAAATTATTTAAAAATAGTTTTTAATTCTTGAAAAATCATGAAAAATAATATTATGGTATAAGAAAATATTTTAAGTTATTTTTGATAACTTTTAATATTTTGGGATGAATTTCATTAATTAATCAATATTAATGATAATTAGTTTATTTAATAGCTATATTAAATAAGTTAAGAAAAAATGGAATTAATGATTTATAAATCATATAAAAATGATTTAAGTGTTATAAAAATATTTTAAGTTATAAAATATAACTTTTGATATTTTGGCATGAAAATATTAATATTTTAATATTAATAGCAATTATCGGATAATGGAATTAAGTGTTTAAAAATCATATAATTATGATTTTAAGGTATTAAAAATACTTTGATACATTATAATATTATGTAATGATTTTCATTAATATTTTATCTTAAATGAATATTAATGATTAAGGAATTTTGTGGTATTTAATTTATTTAAATACAGTTTTAAGGATTTAAAAATGTTAATAAATGGTAATAATTATCTGAAAATTATTACGAGCCTAGGAAAAATATTTTGTCTGATAAGAAATTATCTGTGATAATGGATAAGTGGTTAGACAGAGTTTAATTGAACTTAAACTCGATATTCGTCCGACTAGACCGTCGGGATGATAGAATTGTGTCGGTTTCAACTCAGACTGCAATAGTTTGACTTGATACCTAGTCTTATGTGTGTTATAGACTGATAGGATTTTGTGATAATGTGTTTAGGTTATTCTGTGGATATAAATATAACAGTATTATACTGTGATGATATTATTCTAATATTGGAGATCTATATTACTAATATTAGGTCTTCGGGGTAAAGCGTTATTAAATTGCGTTGCGGTAATCAACGGTTCAGGCAAGTTTTCTTTTACTTAACTCTAATAAGAGTAGTTTCTTCAAGCTTATGGTTAATCATTGCTGATTGCCATGAAATTTGTACTCTGTACATCTTTCATGTATAAGTCAGGTATGAAAGGCTGATCACCTTCATTACCAGTTGGTTCAGAAATATTTGTTCATGTGAAATACTTGTTCAGTCAAAATTTTGTTCCTGCTAGTTCACAATCATATTGTTGAATTATAGCCAACCAATTATTCATACTCTTGAATCATGATATATTGTTATGTTATTGTATATAAACTTGTTGGGCAACTTTCATGCTCACCCTTGCTATATCATGATAAAACATTGCAGGTAAAGCAAATGCATCGTATACAGGAACGATTAAAGCTAAGTACAGCTTGGAATATAAAGTGCAGTTAGTTTGTAATTATGATCAATATTGTTGTGTAATAGATATTTTAGGAAATGTGTCATAAGTTAAGGTTACTTGACCTTGGGGAATAGTGTGTAATGTAATGTATAAACAATTTATGTTTATATCTTCCGCAAATAGTGATAGAATTAGTATACCGGATCCGCGGCGATTCGAGGCCCGGATTCGGGGTTGCTACACCGTCGAAAGATTTGACGATAATATATTGTGAAAAGTTAAGTAAGCCGATAAAAGTTTTTCTTGAAAAACGTGCAAAAATTGTACGAATACGAAAAGTACCGTTATGTACTTTTCATTCGTTTAACTACGTTAGGGGAAAATGAGTAGGAAAACGATTAACATCAAAAAGTGTTTTTAAATTTTTCGGGGATCCGAAGAATACGTAAAAGCTAATCGGTAAAGGAAAGACGAAATATCCAAAAATATTTGGATTCTGAGAATCGTAGTTTTTAAAACTGTCGGACTATCCCTAGTTTTGGTTTTCTATAAAAGGAAAGCTTAAATCATTTGTTGGTGATTTTGAAAAATCACCAACACTTAAGAGAGAGAGAGAGAGAGAGAGAGAGAAGTCAGATGGGAGGAAAAAGGAAGAGGAAAAGCTAGCCCGAGAGCAAACTTTGTCCAACGAAAGAAAATTACAGGAGAAAGGTAATCTAAAACCTTGTCTCATATAAATTTTCTTCAAGTTTTCGATGTTAGAAACATAACTTAATGAGAATAAAAGTAAAAGATTTTAAGAATGTTTTTATATGGTTGAAATCATGAGAAAAAGAAGAAATAAGTATTAGAAGTTTAGTTTATAAATTTCTTAAGGATGCATGAGTTTCATAATGAATTTGAGCGATCCAAATGAATCATATGAATGATTTGGTGAAATAAGTAAAGAATGGTAATTTATAACATCGAATTCCAATAAAAAGCGAAATCGTAATCAAAATATCGATAAAAAATGAAGAATAAATGAAGAACGCGAAGAACACGAAGAACGTTGTTGATGGACAAATTGAAAACCACTGTAGTATAATTGTTGTTGATGGACAAGTTTAAAACCATCGCGTATAAGTTAGTTGCTTATTGTTTGGTTAGGAACGGTAAAAACGTTCATGAAGAATGAATTACAACTTAGATATAACGAAGTTATTACAAAAATTTTGTAAAAGACGAATGAAAAATTGAAAGTATGTAAATGAACCCGAACGTGTAGGGTTTCATAAGAAAGTAAGAAAACATAGAAAACGTGAGTTATGGACTCAAGAATGAACAAGTTTTGAGTTTAGATGATCGAATTACAGACGAACGAACGAAGAATGTTAATAACGTAAAACGAACGAATGATGAAGATTAAGCCAATCGAATGGCATGTTAATGGATTTAGAATAAATTTCTGTCCAGGGGAAATTGAAGTACGTAAGATAAGGAAGGGAATGACTTTGGAACAACCTTGTTTTGAGTTATAACAAAAAAGTTATGAGATTGTGAAGTAAGAATCTCAAACTAGTACAAGACTTGGAAAAAAATTTCTAAGATCTAGGCCTAGCGCTGCAGCGCCACTTAAACCTTTGGAGGCGGCGCCACAGTTCCAACCCGGATAGTTAGCTACTGCTGAGTCGCACTGCATCACGAGAAAGAAGGAGGGAACTGGTGCCGCAACACTGATGCAGAGCTAGACCCAGAGAAGAGCTTTTAACTGCTCAACTGTGACGCCCCCAAATCTGGGTATCTTCCAACCCGACAGATGGTGATACACGGTACTCATAACTGTACATTCATTCTATTGAAACAACATTAAAATATGTGTATCAATGGCATTTTTATTACATTACTAATAATACATCACGTTCCCAGGTTTTGAAACCATTACATTCTGTGTTCATTGTAATATAACTCATAGAAACATACTAGTCTATTATAAAATATACTATTCATTCATCTTTGCCTTGCCTTTATCTCTACTGGAACCCTCAGTTCGCTCGAACTTAGCTGCAATCATATTATTCAAGCAATAACTAGCTCAGCAAGTCTAACAATATATTATATAAATACCACTTCGAGAATCATATGATTATTCTTCATTAACTGAACAATAGTTATGAAGTACTATGAAACATTAAATAGCACTTCTCATCTCATAAAACAATTCTGAAGTACATATAGTAGCTTAGAAATTATGAGTAGGTCCATAGACCATGAAAATTTTCTTTAGATTTTATTCATGAAAAGGACAACCCGGTACTAAGACCGTAAGTCTGATATTTCTTATGAGCACTTCTAGGTGATCAGCCTATAGTACTCTATGTTGATCAACACTCTTCCGTTAAATGTATTTATGTTTATGTTTTGGCAACCTCGCGTGCCCATCGAATAATCAATGTGAAATACATTTGTTTATTCATTCTCAGGCTTACCTTGAATCCATACCAAACAATTGGCGTAGGATAGCGTTATCAATTCTATATTAAAAGACTTGTATATAAATCAATCAATCTTTCAAGATTAGTCTAGCCGAGTTAAAACTAGCATCGACCATTTCTTTAAAACCATTCATGCATCACATAACGTGAATCACTGGAAACCTAACTAACATGAAGGTTAGAGAAGCGATAAGAAAATTTGCCTTCAGCGTCTGCTACTGTAAAATTACTTTTCCTTTGAGTCTTTACGGTCTGTACAACACATAACCACATAACATACCACATTAGGTCATGAATGAACATACGTGGTTCCTAATGAATCTTACAATTCTTCTCAATCTAATCATGTATTAGATTTGTTATTATTGGTTCCGGCTTGCCATTTATAATTTACATCGTTCTTACCAAATTCTTTTTCTTCTATGTCTTAAGTGGATTTAATTCAATAATACAAATCGTTTCAACTTAATCATCCTTCCTCATGGCTTACTACCGTTCTTATGTTATTAATCGAACTCGATCGTCATTGGTTAAGTACACTTATTGCATACCGTTCATTTTCTTATACTTTACGTTCTTCGTTTAACTACTCATTAAACAACATTAAATTCCTAAAGTCGTCACTATAAAAGCGATTTAGGAAAGGTCTTATCATGTTCATTAAGTAATTACATGTTCCATACATATCTTGCAAACCATTGTGTTCATAATCAACTCGGTCAACAAAATCCCCTTGTCGGCGCTGCGGCGCGACAGCCCTTTGTACTAGTGGCGTTGCGGCACCACTTTCCAGTACCCAAAATCCGGTCTCGGCGCTGCGGCACGAGACTCATGCCTACGAGTGGCGCTGTGGCGCAACTCTGCAGTGGAACTCCTTTCACCCTAGCACTGCGACGCGGCTTAAATCCCACTTAACTGTATCTTACACTTTACTTGATACGAATTATTCGTATCTCATCACATACAACTCCCCATGAGTTTATATCGTACCATTTCATAGTACATTCACTTAATGCATCAAGCTATACACACTTAGTCATTACAGACTATTTATCACTTCATAGCTTAATTCGATCACGTCGTGATCATCAATTTACCTTAGGGTTCTTTCCCTATTATCAACAAAACTCCACTCGAGTTCATTCTCTTTATCTTTGTCATATTTATCTTATAAACATCATCTTAACATTTTTATTACCAGAGTTGGGAAACTCCTAAATTCTTGTTATCTAGATACTTCAAGATTCTTCTTTGAATCTTCACTTACATATATTAATCATTATCTTTTTCTCTCTCAAGTTATATCCTAAGGTACACTTACCTAATGTTTATAATCTACAACTTTGATACCAACCTGTGACGCCTACAAATCCAGGTCCCTTCGAACCTCGAATTCTGTCCGCCACCATACTACTATCGTCAAACTATTTATATCCTTTATTCACAACTTAATGAATAAACTTTACTTATTATAATTTAGAATATAAATTCTTTCCACTTCCATGATCTATGTAATGACCCAAAACTATTATAAGTTTTAAATATTGGTCATTTACCATTCCTGCCTTACATCATATTCGACGTTATAAAAATATGCAAAATAATTTAAACTTTTTCAATCTCTTTTGAAAATAAATCTTTTATTGATATCTTAACTGGAATCAATTACATATCCTTAAATCAAATTATGTTATGATTCCCTCTATTCGAATTATTATATAAATATTTACATCTCGATTCAAATTTCTCTATGTATCACATAATACAACTTTGCAATGCAACATGTATTACACCTTGTAATCTACTATCGTGTACGACTCCTATAACATAAACATGGTTCAATAGTATATATTTAAACATATAAACCAATCTCCTTCAATTACTATTAAACTCTATCAATCAAGTATCATGTAACCTTTACCGTGTATTCTTAACCTGCAAAAGTGGTTATTTGCAAGGGTGAGCTCAATAGCCCAACAATTCAGAGGCCTTAAAATAGAAAGCAAAAACTAAACTCAGAGGCCGGCGCAGCTGCGCTACGCCTCAGTGTTAATCCAGCGCAGCTGCGCCGTACTTGGTTCGAGCCAGGATTAGTAAACTTCGGCAACTGCTTAGCCAAAACATAGAAATTACTCACGAAATTGATTCTAAACATTCCTAATGCAATTGAAACATATTTATATGGTTATATAACAACTATATAACCCATACCCAACCTCATTATCATCTAATTCCATGAATTCAAGAATTTGTATTTCAATACTGACGAACTCTATTTTGATAGAGAAAGAAATGGAAGCAAGGAAAATGAATTATACCTTTGTAATGCTTAAATGACTAATCATTCTCCTTTAGGCTTCTGATTACAACTCAAATCTAGTAACCTTGTTCAATTGCAACATTACTCTCTCTATATGCAACTTATCAGATAAATGATCAACTTGAATTTGGGAAGATGAGGTTGCCATTTAAAGAGGATTCATTACCCAAATTTGGACTTTACACATTGAAGTAAACTATCAGTAGGAAGAAGAAGATGATGGACAATGAATAGTTGGTAAACTAGTCCCTCCTCCTTCATTCCTTAGATAATAATTGTTGCTACAACAATGATAAAGAATAGGATAAGCCAATGGCCTATTCATACGACAGTTATATAAAAGTGACACTGATATTAGGACAACTTCTAAATCCTCAGCATCCTGTAAGTATAGATCATTTATGCCCAACTCTTAGTCATATAATAAGTACACTAAGTTATATAATATATGTATACCATTCCTCCCATATAACTTAGGTTATAATTAAATTACAATTGTAATTTCTAATTACAATATATCATATATCATCCATATATACCTCATCCTACCGGATATAATTCTATCGGGTATTATCACATTACATTGTCTCTGAAAGAATCGTTTAGCCTGGCTCCTATACATCAACCATTAAAGAGTATGGTTGCACTACCTTAGACTTGATACGTACTCGCACAAAAACTTAAGAAATTTGTGATTATCAAAGATATTTTAATATCACCAACTTACTATTATAAAATAATTTCACATAAATTATTTAATCATCAATAAATAAATTTTATCTATCTTCTTACTAATTCATCAGTACAATTCCTAATAAATATATAATAATGATATATATTTATTAAACACAACCTCATTTATTAAATAGCGCATATTACCCTATGTAACACAATACCACATACCTCGTAACACATTATATATTTTTATTTGAACCCTTCACATGCCTTAAGAATTTTATCTACTAAATTCTTATTTTAATATTTCTTGAAAATTCGGGTTCTTACAAACCCTAAGAGGTAAAATTACGTAAACCAATGCATAAAGTCAAGTATATAACTAATTGGTGTATGTGTTATTCCTTATGTGCTATATAGGAATTGGAATAAGCAGTTCATCGTAAACTCTAAGATGTAGTTGTGCGAAAGGCAAATTTCCTAACTTCATTCATGTTTTAAATGAATTCTAGTTTTTTAAACTTTCACAGATGTTGAACTTGAGAAGTTTTAATGATGTAAAAATGTATGATATTTGTACAAGTAGGTAGAATGTATGAAGCCTTGTGCCACAATTTGAACACTTCGATGTTTCTATGAGATGAACTGTTCTGTGATTCAACTGTTCAATATGTGAATGTTCTGTTTATACATGAACCGTTATTATTAATTCTATGCTAATGATTTTAGCCAGACGGGATGTGTATGAAAAAAGGTAGAAGAATGAAAGTATTTCAAAGTGAATATGACTAATATTTTAAAATGATAGGAATCGGAATTATTCCTATTATTCAAGCTGCTTCATAACCTTTGTTCGGTTATGGAAGTCTTAAAAGAATGCTTAAATTCTTGAAGTTGTTTATTCAACTGCTATGACTTGCTGAGCAATTGAATGCTCACACTTGCTTTAAATAAAAATATTTTTAGCGAACGATGTTAGAAAGAACTTATGGATCCCGTAAAGATCAAGATGATCGGTATCCAAACGAAGTGCCATTCAGTATATGAATGTAACTGAAGATCAAGTCAAGACTTGTAAGGTAGAAGAATGTAATTAAACTATAAAATAGTTTAATGAACTGTTATGTATCCTTGGTGGCGGATAAATGTTGGTCGAAAAACCGATCACTAAACACGCGCAAGTATACGCGGTCTAACAGGTAATATAGTGATAAGTAGAATGTCGTACCCACGAGGAACTATGTCTAATATTTACCAAGTACCGACTTTGTATCGTTAAAGTCTTATTCGAACAGCAATAAATGAAAGTGTGAGTAATCTAAGCATAAAAAATTATCAAAGCCAGTAAATGGATAACGAATGGTAATGGAAGGAAATACAAGCTAAGGTCATAACTTCACCCCACACAAGCATTCTGTCGAACACCTGGCGTGCTATGCTTCATCAAACTAGGTACCCTTCTCTCTTTGGTCTTAATGGTCACGACAATTTGTCGATTGAGAACACACAGATGCCTATGCACGTCTGTTGAATTATGCACAAACATATCCTCTCTGGATCCACCCAAAAGGGAATAGAACAGAAATGAATGTCTAAGCTAGATGCAATCCTACACATGTTTATGCGAATTATTCATAGCAAGGATTTAAGCATAAATTCTCTATTAGGCCACACGTGGCGCAAAGATATATGTCTATTCTACGCATAGCTTATGCAGTCAAAACCCATAATCATCAGCCAATATATTTAGGTGTAAATCTACAATCCTTCTGTCGATATCATGTAGATTACCAGAATCATCACTAATATCTTATCGAGAATCATTAAGCACAAATATATTAAACCAAATCATATGGTGCCAACCAAAGAGATAAGATAGTCAATTTAAAATAACAAATGGTTCCATTATAACCTTAGAGTAAATATTCAGTTCATAGCTATTGAACAAACTACAATAAGCAATAAAGACAATATTAATGGATTACAAAATTAGAGGAAATAAATGGATAAGAGGAAACTCTGTCAAAGCCCTTCAATCTCCAAGCATTCCGCTCAAATCAAGCTTTCTACTCCATGTAGTTCACTACTCTTGCCGCTCCAAAGAAATGCCAGACTTCTCCCTAATTTACCTAATCTATATTTATAGACATCAACTAAGAGAAAGGAAGAGAAATTACATAAGAAAACTAATCTAAGCTAACCTATTGAAAATATGATATAGGATATCTCCTCTTCAGATGTAGAGGCTTTAGTGTCTTTTATATACGCCTTCCTCTTTCGGGCTAGGCAAAACCAAGGCCTTCTCTTCCTGGGCACCGGAGGTGGCGTTGCGGCACGGATAATAAACCTATAGTGGCGCTGCAGCGCCATGCCATTAATCAAAGAGACCGGAGGTTGCGCTGCAGCGTGAGTCCAAGAGGGAACAGTGGCGCTACGGCATGAGGGTGATGTCAGCAAGGACCAGGGGGCGGCGCCGCGGTGCGAGACTAACACTGGGCATTAGCGCTGTGGTGCCAATGTATGGAAAATGACTATTTTACCCCTGAATGCTAGAAAACACCTGTAAAGCTTTGTAATACGTCGATTAAGCATAATAACACTATAATCATATTAAACTATATAAAATCTACAAATTCAGGCAACTATTTAAGTCATAAAGTATCTGATTCGCGGGTATAAATCCCACTCATCAATAAAAGTCACTCGTGTAAGATGAAAAGAATAATGCAATTATTATTATTTAAAATGAACGAGGTTATATGGTATTAGAACCTGGGATTTGAGAATATATGTTGTTATATTTAGCTATATAATGATGTAAATTTGGAAAGAAGTGGGACCATGATGTACAAAATTCGGCTGTGAAAATAGACCAGATTCGGGGAGTTACAAAGTGGTATTAGAGCTGATAGGTTATAAACCTTAGGTATGAGTATCTAAGGCTATAATAGTAGAGAGAAGGTTAAGAAAATTGTTGAGTTAAATGATTACGGAAGAAGATCACCACATGATCATATTGAATCATAATAATAGTTGTTTTGTTAAATGATGGATGATTTATAGCTAATGCTATAAATGAATGGTACTACGAAGTAGTATGGGAAGAAGAACTCAGATTGAGTTGTAAATGATAGCATACGAACTAAAGAAAATTAATATTAAGTAAAGAGAAAGATAGAAGTTATAAGATTTCAATTGAGGACTCGTTTCAGCAGCTGAGTTGTATGATTCCTTGTATGGGCGAGGGATTTATACTTGTTTTTAGAACCACTTAGCTTCCTGGTCAATATGGTGGTTAGGTTAAATAATTCTTTGTATGGGCGGGGAATTGTTCGCTTAGCTTCTTATATTGATTAGTGGCCAAGTTTGGTTTGACTACCACTTAGCTTCTAGTATTGATAATCATTGAAATGTTGTGTCACACTATCATTATGTATATGATGAGAAGGTGAATCTTTTCTCATATATATACTTGATAGGTAGAGAATGATAAGATAGGTACGAGTTCTTGAAACTCATACTTATGGAAAGTTAACTCGTAGTTATATGCTATGTTTCAAAGCCATAAGCATATGGATAGTCCTTGATTTGTTCTTGGATTACATATTGCGATGATACGATCTTAAACATATATGGTTGTGGAAAGTTCCTAAACACATAAAGTGTGGTGAGTTGATGAACTATACTAAGGTATAGTGATGTTTAGACTGGAAGCAAGTATTTTCAGTATACTTAGCATTGAAGGTGCTAGAGAAGATTAACTATTGTCGCAAGTAAGACAATGAATGAAGATGGAGAAATAAGATATTCCAAGTCATCTAGTTATGCTAGATTTTAAAGTTTATTTAAATCGTGCTTATGCGTGCGCATTTTGAAAATGAAAGAATTGGTTCAACTTTTGGAACAAATGGATTTTAAAAAGAACTATTCTTTATATGTCTATACTAATTGTTTCGGCTAGACCAAAATTGACTTGAAATATCAAAATGAATTTTATATCATCAGTTCATTTGATGCAAGGATGGTAAAAGGATGTAGTTATTAATGCAATTGAACCTGGTGTTGGATGTGATCTTATGATCAACAACCCGCAATGGTATGATGTATAATGATGAAGTCATAAACTGACAAAGTCCTCAACGTACTGTGAAAAGTACGGTATCATAATGTCATAAAATGTTTTGATGTATTGCGAAAGAATTTAAAGAAGTAGTCGATGTCAATTGATTTGACTAGACGAATGTTTCAAGTTGATGTCCAATTTATTTGTATGGTCTAAGCTATTTGATTTGTCTAAGACAAATGGTATATCATGTTATAAGAAAATAGAGCTTTCTTTGAAGAGTTATGCTAAACCAAATTATTTTGGTGCAGAATCTAATGATTTAGTCTGAGGTGAACATACCCTAAAATGGGGTTATACGATGGGTTGATCGCTTATGTATGGAAGAGGTCATTTGTTTTCTTGGTGATTATAAACTGACCGTGATAGAAGGGTTTACGATGAAATGTTATTAAACCTAGTAACAATTCATGGTTGATTTGACCCCTCAGCAAAAGTATGAAATGTTTTAAAGGAATCTTCGTATTCCTATTTATTCCTTCTACTTCATAATTCTTGATAAGTTATAATGGTTAGGGAATGTGTGAAAGATAATAACTTCTTTGAAGAGAAGTTACGAAGAAGAGTAAGCTAAAATTTTGAGGAAGAAATTCCCTGAAGAAGGGGTGAATGTGATGACCCGGGAATGGGTGTGGTTTTAGAAATTCCGAGGACGAAATTTTTATAAGGAGTGAAGAATGTGACAACCCAGAAAGTCGGATTATCCATAATTTAAGTTTAAAGAATTAGTTATTAATAAAAGGAATTTTTATTAATAATATTCTATGCTATGTGTTTATTAATCGTTCTAGAACCTAGGATGATTATAATATAGGAAGATTCTGGTTACGAGCTGGACTGAACGAGTAAGAATTTTTAAGACAAAAATAAAATTTTTTTGAGAACAAAAATATTTCTAAGAAAAAAGACGAAATAGTCACTATTCACCTGACAAAACCTTAAGGGTTAGAGTTTGAATAACCTAAGCCTTTACGAGAGTTTGGTATGTCGAAATGACATTCAGTCAAAAGATTTGATGATAATATATCGTTAAAAGTTAAGTAAGCTGATAAAAGTTTTTCTCGAAATGTGAGTCGAATAGAGAATGTTAGAATGAAATGTAAGCATTAAACACGTTAACCGACTTGAGGGTTAAGTGTACGCGAATATTAAATGGGTAGAACTTACACCCCGTGTATGGTTTGACCATAAGATAATGAAGACCAATGATTAAACCTGTGAACGGTAAAGAAACTTAATTAAAGACAGTGGCGTATATCGTTAAAAAATAAAGTAATGGTTATAACTTGGAGGACGTTCTGAGTCGAATGAACTGGACGTTGTAATATATGAATAAGGTAATGGTTAACTGTTGCCTAAATTTTTAATAGCACTTTACCACGCAAGTATACGCGTTCAATTGTAATATTCAGCAAGCAAGGATATCGTTCCCACGAGAAAATAGACTAATATTTATCAATTACTAACTCTAATGCAATTAATCCTATTTTAAACTAAGAAAATTTTATTTATGATTTGAAAATTAAACTTAACAAACTAATAATTAAAATCAAAATTTCACAAGAATAACTGCAGATTTAACATGTTAAGATTACAACTTCCCTTGGTATTTCATTCAAACTAACTTACTTCCAATTTAAAATAAATTAATTAATATGAATCATTATCCAAGAATGCTTTATGAATATTCACGCACTTCTTCCAAAGACACGTGAATAAATCCTCCTAAATCCAATCTTTAAGAAGCGGAATTACAAGGAACACCCCAGTTAATCAACTCACTATATTCCTATGTGAATCAAGTTAATTAGGGTTTACACACAAATTCTTTCAATAGATACAAAAGACACATAGGTATATTTCTATCCTACATGCTAATCATATTAACCCTATTCAGATTATATGAACAGATGTTATCATATCCAGATCTCAATCTATACTCCATCTTCCAATTTTATATAGATTATCACAGTAATTGTTGGCCAAACAATTAATCAATAAACATAAGATATAATAAACAATTCAATAAAAACCAACTTTCATTCAATGGGAAGCTTGCGATTTAAACTACATACCAAGTTCCGTTGCAATCTTAATTAAAATTTAGTTCATGATAATAATAAAGAAAAACATCATCCAAATTAATAATCCAAACATCCCAGATAATTACAAAAGATAAAACTAGAGAAGAGACGAAGAAACTCTGAATTTGCTCTTAAACTCTCTCTTTGATCTTCAGCCCTTTGCAATTCTCCTTCGTGTTTTTCTTCCTTATTTTCTCTGCAAATCTCTTGAAAACTTAGTTCCTTTTCTCTTTTCTAAAGTCTTCTCCTATTTGTATTGGTCTCAGCCCTCATTCAGACTCCTATTTGGCTTCAAAAACCCATTTAACAGTAGAAAAATGCATCTTTTTCCGCACTGAAGCGCCTAGGCTCTCATCATAGGCCATTTTCAAGCGCCTAGGCGCTTGACCAGGACCACATAATTACAAAAATGCCACTCAGCTTTAATTTTCATGATTTTTGACCTTTTTCTTCTTCGAAATGACCAATTTGTCCCTCCAGCTCCAACCTACAACAAATAAACACAAAACATATAAAAAGATACTAAAAACAATAAAAGATAACAATAATTAAGTTTAATAATATCAGATTCATAGGTATAAAACCTACTCATCAAATACCCCCAAACTTAACCAATTGCTTGTCCCCAAGCAACATAACACAATGCAATAACTAAATATGCAATGCAAATACAACTAGATAAATGCTTATATTCCAGCAGTCAAACAGAACAAAATCTATTCATCAAGCCTCCGAGAAATCACAATAAACATGCTAGTACATCATATCAAGACAGATTAATAATTTCCTCGTCAATCATCAAATCTTAACCTGTTATTATTGATATAGTGTGTGTGTGCTTAACATCCATGCTAACTGATATGATGTTAAATACAACACATAATAAATCTCTTTAAAGGAATCATACAGTGTAAACTCACAAAATTCACAAACAAGCTAGATCCAACTAAAGACAAACATACACCAAATTTAAGAGTCCAATCCGGGATACTTATGCTTTATTGTGCCTTACGGGGGCTTTTTTGCTCTTTTCCCGTTTTATTGTTTTTTTTAACCATAACTGTGCAATGTCTCATTCTATTAGGCTAACAGTGCTACCCCTTAGCGAGCTTTCGACCAACGACTCCCAGACCATATAAGACCTTAGGGCGCTAGGTTTTAAGATACCCCTTCGGGCGTACTTGCTCAAGTAACAAAGGCCCCGAAACAAAACTAGCCACGGTATTATTTTTTTCATTTTTTTTCTTTTTTTTCCTTTTTTTTAAGCTTATATATCCCAAATTTTTCCCCCAAACTTAAGTTTTTATTTAAATTCAGTCATCTTCGCCTATTCATGTCTTTCATTCATTCAAACTAGCATTATCCTCTAGAAGTCCATTATGTGTCAATTTAAACTGAATCAGTCAACATAGTTGTTTTTACTGTGCTATCCTTATTATATTAGTTTCAAACAGGTAAAGATTCAAATCATGACAAGAAATCACATCAAAGTCTTAACAGACAATACTATACTTGTCTACTCAATTCCAATCTCATCACTGGCCAAAACAGACTTAAACTATCTAACAGCTGAAAACATGCACATACTTGATTTTTTTTTTTAAGAAATTAAAATGAAAACTACATGAATGCAAATTACATAAAAAACTATTAACTGAATACTATATGAATGCACTAGATGAATACTACATGCATGAACTGGAGCTGGAAAATTACACCCCCAAACTTAACCGATGCAATGTCCTCATTGTATATAACAAATAAAATTTAAGAAATTAAGCACTGAGGACTTCCCTGAAAGATAGAAGCTTTATTCCTCGTCAGTATTCTCCTCCTCTTCTTCTTCTTCATCTGGGGGGGTACGCAGACAATGGTGGAAATTGGTAGGGAGCGGCACCTGGATTATCGAACACTTGGTGTGTACAGATTTTGAACACTATTGTTAGGCACTCTCCCAAACTTAATTTTCACCAAATTTTCCAATTACTAAGCACACTATACTTCCAAGGTAATACAAGCAACAATTAAGAGTACCCACACCCACTTGAGCCAACACAATGATAGAAACTAGCTTCAAAGTACTAACATAGCTATTATCCAAGTGAATCCAAATAATTTGCAATAAAATCTTGTGTACTTACTTGGTTATAGCCAAATATGATGTTTCAATCAAAGTTGGATGATCAATTTGAGCTTTGAACCCTTACTTTCAATAGATGTGCTTGAATGTAAGTTGGTGCCCGATTTGGTGAAGAAGGATGACAAGATGGAGCTTAAGTGCCTTAGTTTGGGTAGGAGATTTAGTGTTTGATTAGGATTTTACAAGAAAAGGATGATTATTGTGGCTAGATTAGAGGAGGGTTGAGAGTTGAGTGAGTTTGAGTTGGAGTAGGAGAGCAAGAATGGGTTTGATTTGGGTTTGGAAGAGTCTTGCCCGATTAGGGCTTCTATTTTTTTTATTTGTTTCTGTTGGAGCGCCTAGGCGCTTGAATTTGCACTATCTGGAGCGCCTAGGCGCTTGGCTGCAGAATGCCTTAAAAACTTGGAGCGCCTAGGCACTTGGTTTGGCTTGAAAATGAGCGCCTAGGCGCTTGGCCAGTGTACAGTGCTTGTTTTGGTGTTTTACGCTTCTTGTATGTCATACCTCCAATAACGTGTTTCCTTCCACACCAAAATTTGCGGAATTGATTAAAAATTTTAGATTTTGACGAGTGGACATTCAACTTATTAAGATCATAAATGCTTGGCCTCCTTTCCTGCAATAAATTGAATATCTGTTAGAGAACAAGGGATGCAACAAATCCTAAACTAGCAAAGTTTAACCACTAAATAAACTAACAGTAAAGTAAATTAATAAAAGTAAAAATAGAAAATAACAATAAAAATTCCTGGGTTGCCTCCCAGTTAGCGCTTAGTTTATAGTCTTCAGCCCGACTTTCTTCTCTTTCTCTATCCAATTCCCCTTCGAAAATTAAGGAACCCTCCATCCATTAGTAATAACGTAACTTTTGAGAGTTTGCCATCAGTAAGGGTTATTGATTCAAATTCACCTAGCTTGTTCTTTGTAGGTAGATTCTCTTTTACAACCTTCAAATAACTAGGCATTTTTTGAGTTGTATCTATGAACGAATTTTTACGTTGAAGCTTTTTTAGAACAACTGGTTCTTCATCTCTCTTCCCATTCTCTTCACACCATGGCACCAATTTTAAGCTAGCTTTCATATCATATACTAGCTGGGTCCCGTGCCTCCGGCACTGTATGGACAATATGATTTATCTCAAACTTTGAACGACCAAAATAATTTATTGAGTGAGCGGAAAATTTAAAGTCATTTGTATTTTATTAAATTATTATTAGATTATTAGATAGATAGATGTATTTTATTAGATATATGTATGAACGGTGGGATTTATCCCAAACTTTGGACGGTCCAGATGATTTATTGAGTGAGCGGGAAATTCAAAATCATTTGTATTTTATTAGATAGATACCTTTATCGAAAAAATGACTACCAATTGGACACATGATTGCAAATCTAACCGCATCCTTAAACTTTGGTGGAGAAGATATATGGGGCACTATCAAAATCGGTTCATCTATGTCAGAACTCAAGGCTATATCTTTGGCGACCTTCTTTTCCTGCTCCCCACTTGTCTCCTCCCTTTCCACATCCTTTTCTTTTGGAACATCCGATTCTAGATTTAGCGTGGGCAATCCATCAGTCTCGGGAACCATGTTGCTTGACACTTCACCTTGAGGGCGATTGATGATGGCGTTGAAAAGTTGTCCCACCTGGTTCTCAAGATTTCGAATCGACATCTTCTAACTATTCGTCTGGTCCTCAATCAAAACCATGAACTTGGAAATAAGTCCTTCCAAGCTTAAAATCCTTTCTTCTTCATGATTAGGGAGTTGAACTTGTAATTCAGGAGTGTATGATTGGCATGGAGCAAAGGGTTGTGCTAGATTGTCATCGCTCCATGAAAGATTTAGTGGATTCCCCCACTCATGATGATAATTACTAGAATAATCATAATTGTTGGGATAATCGCTGAAGTTACCACTATATTGTAACGACTCAAAACTGATGGTGCATTGATGACTCGGATGGTTTCCACCACAATACTCACATATCACCGCTACACTTTGAATAACTTGTGCTGATAAAGCATCAATCTTCCTTGAAAGTGTCCCAAATTGTGCTGACAATTCATCGAGTCCATAATTCTTTGCCTCCCTTGGCCAAGTCATTCTCGAATATAACCAATGATAGTCATAGTTGTTCATGGTGCCTGAAAAGGAATTAGACTAGAGACAAAAATAAATAAATAAAAAATAAAAAAAATGTTTAAATTAAGATTAATTTCATTGAATTTAATAATGGCAAAATAATAAACTAATTTCCCCGGCAGCGGCGCCAAAAACTTGTTGCCTAAATTTTTAATAGCACTTTACCACGCAAGTATACGCGTTCAATTGTAATATTCAGCAAGCAAGGATATCGTTCCCATGAGAAAATAGACTAATATTTATCAATTACTAACTCTAATGCAATTAATCCTATTTTAAACTAAGAAAATTTTGTTTATGATTTGAAAATTAAACTTAACAAACTAATAATTAAAATCAAAATTTCACAAGAATAACTGCAGATTTAACATGTTAAGATTACAACTTCCCTTGGTATTTCATTCAAACTAACTTACTTCCCATTTAAAATAAATCAATTAATATGAATCATTATCCAAGAATTCTTTATGAATATTCACGCACTTCTTCCAAAGACACGTGAACAAATCCTCCTAAATCCAATCTTTAAGAAGCGGAATTACGAGGAACACCCCAGTTAATCAACTCACTATATTCCTATATGAATCAAGTTAATTAGGGTTTACACACAAATTCTTTCAATAGATACAAAAGACACATAGGTATATTCCTATCCTACATGCTAATCATATTAACCCTATTCAGATTATATGAACAGATGTTATCATATCCAGATCTCAATCTATACTCCATCTTCCAATTTTATATAGATTATCACAGTAATTGTTGGCCAAACAATTAATCAATAAACATAAGATATAATAAACAATTCAATAAAAACCAACTTTCATTCAATGGGAAGCTTGCAATTTAAACTACATACCAAGTTCCGTTGCAATATTAATTAAAATTTAGTTCATGATAATAATAAAGAAAAACATCATCCAAATTAATAATCCAAACTTCCCAGATAATTACAAAAGATAAAACTAGAGAAGAGAAGAAGAAACTCTGAATTTGCTCTTAAACTCTCTCTTTGATCTTCAGCCCTTTACAATTCTCCTTCGTGTTTTTCTTCCTTGTTCTCTCTGCAAATCTCTTGAAAACTTAGTTCCTTTTCTCTTTTCTAATGTCTTCTCCTATTTGTATTGGTCTCAGCCCTCATTCAGACTCCTATTTGGCTTCAAAAACCAACTTAGCAGTAGAAAAACGCATCTTTTTCCGCACTGGAGCGCCTAGGCGCTCATCATAGGCCATTTTCAAGCGCCTAGGCGCTTGACCAGGACCACATAATTACAAAAATGCCACTCAGCTTTAATTTTCATGATTTTTGACCTTTTTCTTCTCCGAAATGACCAATTTGTCCCTCCAGCTCCAACCTACAACAAATAAACACAAAACACATAAAAAGATACTAAAAAACAATAAAAGATAACAATAATTAAGTTTAATAATAACGGATTCATAGGTATAAATCCTACTCATCATTAACGCTATGAATGCATAGTATTGATGTGATGCCCCCAAAATAGGTATACAACACCCATTTTGATTCGCCAAATATATGGTACAAAAAGTAAACTACAACATCAATAATACAATTATCGTGTAAGACACGACAACACATACTGTGAGTTTAAATACAAATATTGTCTTCTAGACAATATCCACACTCAAATAAGTCCCCATTATAATTATTCATACACTATTTTACAAAAATAGTGAGGACTGTTAAAACATCATTCTAGAACCATCACTCCATACTCAGACTAGATCCTGATATGTTCTCACCTCTTGAGAAGAAAAATGGAACAAAAAGGAAAAGGGTGAGCTCAACTAGCCCAGTAAGGAATATTATGACTAAGATAATATAAAACAAATTATCATTAGTCCTCAACAGGGAAAAATCTGATAGAATATAATAGACAACAAGTTTTAGATCAACAACTACAGCGAAAATAGTAATCCATTAGAAGAGTCACGTAGAGAATGAGTTCTACTATCTTCTAAGGTTTAAAAGTCCATCATCAATATTTTATCTCTTTAACAACAATCAATATACATCTTTAATCAAATATTCATCTTTGCACTACAGGCCAAAGATATTCATTTGTATCACCAGTCGGTCATGTTCATCTCAACACCTGTTCATCTTTGCACTACGGGTCAAAGATATTCATCAGTTAATCATTCATCTTTGCACTACAGGCCAAAGATATTCAGTAACATCGTCATTTAAGACCGAGGATGATGAAAAATGTTTTAAAGGAATGAATCAAGTGAAACAAAATAACAAATATTAGAGATTCGTATAACAGTTTATCCAAGATCAATAATACTTCATAATAACCAATTGTGAAGTAGAATTCAAAAATAAAGATTAAAACATGGATACAATCAAAGATAGTAACCATAATAGACATTTTGAACAAAATGGAAAATTTTCATTTTTTGGTGAATAATGTCGTATTCGTGAATAGTGTCGTATACGTGAATAGTAATCACGACACAAAAAGGTAGAAATTCCACAATAAAATCCATACCAATATTTTGGTATAATGATATTGAAAGAATAATATCATTACCAAAAAAAATAACATCCCTTACCTCAAAGAAACAGTATTTCGGAATGGAATATCGAATATGATTCTGAAGGAAACTTGCACTAAATAGCAACTATCAAAGTATATAAATACTCACAAAATGCGCTCGATAATATAGAGAGAAAGAAAACTTGTTTCTGGTGTGATTTTCAATTCTAACATAGCCCTCTATTTGTAGGAAAATGTTAGCACGACGAAGCAGACTTGACCTTCTACCTGATAACTTTACCTGCTACTATTGCCACCCACAACATTGGAAATTCAATTTGAACACATTTCTCACCAACCAAAAGTGGGGCCCACCAATTCGAGAATTTTCCACCAAAATGATAAATTTCGAAACTTCAACAATTTCTGAATCAATCACCTCTTAAAATTAATAACAAATCATACGTTCATTTGTAACGGTTTAAAATTTGTGGACATATACTCAACTTATATATGTATAACATATCCAGAAATCAGAACGATCTAACGATCGGATTAAAAATTATAACCCACGCAATATATCTTAAGAACACTGGTTTGATTTTTAATACTTCCATTCTGACAAAAATACTTATAAAACACCTCAACATTAATTCCTTCATTTATAACAACATAAATAAATCCATCATTTATATTCACATCAAATAAATATTTCCTTATAAGATAAATCAATAATTAATTATTCACAAATAATATTACAAAATCACAATTATGACAACCAGGCCGTTCCCAAGAAAGAGGGGAATATCCGATAAGGATTTCTCCTTACTGGCGCGCAACTAGGTGACCAAACCTCTCATTGACAGAACTTTCTAGACATTGCCAATAATGCTGTCTAATAATATTATTCAAATAATATTAATTATTGATCTGATAATGGGACATATTGTGCAGTGACAATTATTGAAATAACAATAATATAAACTATCAACGCAACAATTATTGAATCAATAAAATAAAATAATGAACAGTAACTACTGTAACAATTATTGAGTAGTGCCTTCTTACGTAAGAATCAATAATTCCAAAAATATTGTGCAATACCGTGTGCTACTGTGCAACCATGTGTATTACTGTATTTTAACCACCAGGTATTCCAACAGTGTTAATGGTAACAATTATGCCGTTATTTATAAAAATGAAACTTGTCATTTTATTCATTCGACAGTTATTTCGTTATGGGGCCCATGAATGACTGCACCGTCGTATGAATATTCCTCGACAAAATGAATATTCCCCGATAAGAATAAATATTTTATAACCACTTGTTTATTTTGCAAAAAATTTCACATTTCACCAATAACCAAAACATTATATCAAATTAACACCTTATTATTCATGATAATAATTAGAGAAAATTTAATTTTATTAAAGAAAAAATTTGGGGTCTTACAACCTCCCCTCCTTATGAAATTTCATCCTCGAAATTGACGTACGTACCATTTTTGTGTTTTTGTATTTAGAAAATTGCTATTGGGTGTTATATGAAGATCTATGATGATCTATCATGAATCCATAGCATCAAAGTGCCTTAAAATAATTTTTTTCAAAAATTGTTCTTGAGCAGATTTGTTCTCTGACAACCTAATGTCAGGCCGCTCAGATCTTGCTCTGTAATTAGTATGTAATGTATTATTGTTTGGATCGGTAGCCTGTCATGTAGTCTTGGATCTGGAAGTGGATTTACAGTGTTTTAATATCTAGATTTCATGTTATTAACGATCAAAGACCGTTGACCGGTTATGACCGGGTCAAATCTGGGCAAGCCCAGAAATTGAATGTAGCGTCTGACAAGTTTTGTTGGGTCCGGATCTGTCAGTGTGTTTGGGTTTTGATGTTGTTAATTGGTAAATGTTGTAGCTTGTAGTATGGACTACCGATCTGGGTCAATACAAATCTTATAACTGCTTCGGATTGATCGTAAAGTGTGGTCAAAGTAGGCCTCCCGATCTGATTTTTAAAATCTGGGAGAAACCTAGAAATCTGGGCAAACGAAATTTCTGACAGCTTTGACCGTTTGATAAGTTATGATTTTGATGTTGTTAGACCTAGATCTTGTTATGTTGTTGTTCCTTGACATAGTGACTACACATTTGAACCATAAAACCACCAAAACAACGACTAGAACCTGTATAAATCTTGGCTTGAAAATGGTTGCTCAGTGTTCTGGGTTTCTGAAGAAACCCAAGTGGTTCTGACAGCTTCTTAGAAGCTTTAGATCTTGCAATGTTTTTATTGTTTGATCACGATGATGATTTTGGGTTGTAGTATTACATTTTTACTACACAATCACACTTCAAACAAGTCCAGAAACAATTTGAGCAGAGAATTAGCGCCGGTCAAACATGACACCATGAACACTGACCTAGTCAGTGTTCTTGAGCCAAGAACACCTATAGCGACAGAAAGTGTCGCTATAGGTCTTTAGCGACAGATTATTATTATTTTCCGGAAAATAATTAAAAATTAGAAAAAAATAGTTTTTAATTATTAAAAAAAAATACATTATAAATTCCGAAAAATTATTTTAAAGTTTAAAAAATAGTTTTTAACTATTTTGAGTATATTTTGAAAATTTTAATATTTTTGGAATATAAATGGTATTTATTTATTTAATTATAATATTAAATAAATTATTTAAAAATGGTTTTAATTCATGAAAAATCATGAAAAATAATATTATGAAAAAAGAAAATATTTTAAGTTATTTTTGATGACTTTAGATTTTTTTGATGAAATTCATTAATTAATCAATATTAATGATAATTAGTTTATTTAATAGATATATTAAATAAATTATGGAAAATAGTATTAATGTTTTAAAAATCATATAAAAATGATTTGAGTGTTATAAAAATATTTTAAGTTATAAAATATAACTTTTGATATTTTGGCATGAAAATATTAATATTCTAATATTAATAGCAATTATCGGATAATGGATTAAAGTGTTGGAAAATCATATAATTATGATTTTATGGTATTAAAAATACTTTGATATATTATAATTATATTATAATTTTATGTAATGATTTTCATTAATATTTTATAATAAATAAATATTAATGATTAAGTAATTATGTGGTATTTAATTTATTTAAATACGATTTTAATGATTGAAAAATGGTGATAAATGATAATAATTATTTGAATATTATTATAAGTCCTTGAAAATTATTTTGGCTGTTAAGAAAATTATCTGAGATAATTGTTAAGCGTTTACGCAGAGTTTAATTGAACTTAAACTCGATAAAAGTCCGACTAGACCGTCGGGATGTTAGAATTGTGTCGGTTTCAACTCAGACTGCAATAGTTTGACTTGATACCTAGTCTTATGTGTGTTATAGACTGATAGGCTTATGTGTTATGTGTTTAGGTTATTCTGTGTATATATATATATATATAACAGTTGTAAGACCCCAAAAATTTTTTTAAATAAAAAGGAATTTCCTTTATTTATTTATGTTTGAAATAGTAAGGGTGAATTTGATTAATGTGATTAGTTATGGGTAAACTGCGCAAATATTTTAAATAAGCAGGTGGTTATAAAATATTCTTTGTTGTCGGGGAATATTCGTTTGGTCGTGGAATATTCTTGCTGTCGGGGAATATTCGTACGACGGCGCAGTCTTTTGTGGGCCCCATAACGGAAAGCGATTGGATGAAGAAAACGACAAGTATAGTTGTTTATAAATAACGGCGTAGTTGTTACCGTTAACACTGTTGGAATACCCGGTGGGTAAAGTAAAGTAATATGCGTTGTTGAACAGTAGAACACGGTATTGCACCAATTATTGATTCTTACGTAAGAAGGAACTACTCAATAATTGTTACAGTAATTACTGTTCAGTATTTTATGTTATTGATTCAATAATTGCTGCATTGATATTTTATATTACTGTTGTTTCAATAATTGTCATTACACAGTATTTTCCATTATCGAAGCAATAATTCATATTATCTGAATAATATTATTTGATAACAGTATTGGCAATGTCTAGAAAGTTCTGTCTAAGGAGAGGTTAAGTCACCTAATTGCGCGCCAGTAAGGAGAAATTCTTATTGGAAAGCCCCCTCTTTCCTGGGAACGGCCTGGTTGCTAGTACTGTGATTCTGTAATATTATTTGTGAATAATTAATTATTGATTCATATGATGAGGAAAATATTGATTTTATGTGGATATAGATGGAGAAAATTTTTAATGTGACAATTGTTGAAAATTAATATTTTATCTTTTTCTGATAAAATAATTCATTTAAATATATTATTTTAATAATATATTAACGGTGATATTTTTACGATGAATGTGGGATATATGAGTATATGAGGAGAAAGAGTATTTTTGTTGCGATGAATATTAAAAACAGATTTTGTGTGTCGGTAGACCTGTTTCTTGACTGAAAATTTGATTATAGCCTGTAAAATCTCCCGTTTGTGGATTTCGGTCAATTTCTGTTTGGAATTTGGAAAAACTTCCTTCTGCAAAGTTGTAGAGAATTGAAATTCCTATAAAAACTCGCGAGATTCGAATTTTCTGACAAAAGAGCTATTTATTGTGAATTATTGAAGTTTCGAAGCTCCGAAATAATTGATTTTTGGAAGTTTTAATTGTTTTAATTAACAAAAACGTTTTTGTGTTGGTTAGCCTCATTAAAAACATGTTATGTTGCTGAAATCAGATCTAAAAAAGTGGGCGTAGAATTTTTAAAAAAAATATATAATATTTTATTAAATTTTCTGCTTTGGTGTTCTAAGCAATTTCCTATAAATAGGTGCTTAGGTTAGAATTGAAAATCCCACCAGAAACTGAAGTTTTCTCTCTCTATATTATAGAGCGTATTCTTGTGAGTATTTTGAGTATACTTTGAGTATTGCTATACGGTGGAAGTTCAAGTCATAGCCTATATCCGGTGTTTCAATTAGAAGTACTGTCTTTCGAGGTAAAAGATGTTATTTTCTTCTCAAATGATATTATTTCTTCAATATCATGATGCTGAAATATTGGTTGGAAGTTTTTATCAAATTTGGAACTTTTTCATGTCGGGGTTACTATTCATGAGTTACTATTCATGAGTTACTATTCACGAGTTACTATTCATGAGTTACTATTCACGAGTTACTATTCACGAGTACTATTCACGAAGCGTGGAGATGTTTTTTATGAAATTTCTATCTTTTGGGGTCGGAGTTACTATTCACGTATACGATACTATTCACGGATACGGCACTATTCACGAATACGGCACTATTCACCGAAAAATGAAATTTCTTCTTTTCGTCCAAAATATCTATTCTGGATACTAGCTTTGATTATATCCATGTTTTGATCATTCTTGAATTTTACTTCAGTATGATTATTTATGAAGTATTTTTGAACTCGGATTGTTTAAAGTACGAATCCTTAATACTTGTTATTTTGTTTCACTGGATTCGTTTTCTTTAAAATATTTTTCATCATCCTCAGTCCTAAATGATGGTGTTACTGAATATCTTTGGCCTGTAGTGCAAAGATGGTTGATTTTGTTATGAATATCTTTGGTCGTAGTGCAAAGATGTACAGGTGTTGTGATGAACATGAACAATTGATGAATATCTTTGGCCGTAGTGCAAAGATGAACAGGTGTTTAGATGAACATGACCGACTGATGAATATCTTTGGCCTGTAGTGCAAAGATGAATATTTGATTTGATTTGAGATATATATTGATTGATGTTACAGGGATAAAATATTGATGATGGACTTTTAAATCGATAGATGTTAGTAGATTTTATTTTCTACTTAACTCTTCTAATGAATTGTTGTTTCCGCTGCAGTTGTTGATCTAAAATTTGTTGTCTATTGTATTCTATCAGATTTTTCCCTGTTGAAGACTAGCGATAATTTGTTTTATATTATCTTAGTCATAACATTCTTTACTGGGCTAGTTGAGCTCAACATTTTCCTTGTTGTTCCATTTTTCTTCTCAGGAGGCGAGAATGTAGCGAGTACTAGTCGGGGTATGGAATGAAGGTTATAGAGAGAGTTGTTTAGTAGTCCTCACCATTTTTTGTAAAATTATGTATCAATAATTATGATGGGGATTTATTTGCATGTGGATATTGTCTAGATGACAATGTTTGTATTCAAACTCACAGCTTATGGGTTGTAAAAGTTGTAGTTGTTTCTGTACCATGTATTTGACAACTCAGAATGGGTTGGGTGGAATGGTCCTATTTTGGGGTTGTCACAACAGTATTATACTATGATGATATTATTCTAATATTGGAGATCTATATTATTAATATTAGGTCTTCAGGGTAAAGCGATATAAATTGTGTTGCGGTAATCGACGGTTCAGGCAAGTTTTCTTTGTACTTAACTCTAATAAGAGTGTTTATTCAAGCTTATGGTTAATCATTGCTGATTGCCACGAAAATTGTAATATGTACATCTTGCATGTATAAGTCAGGTATGAAAGGCTGATCACCTTCATTACTAGTTGGTTTAGAAATGTTTGTTCATGTATAATACTTGTTCAGTTAAAAATTTGTTCGTGCTAGTTCTCAATTATATTGATGAATTATAGCAAGTTCATTATTCATACTCTTCAATCATGATATATCGTTATATTGTTGTATATAAACTTGCTGGGCAACTTCCATGCTCACCCTTGCTATATCATGATAAAACATTACAGATAAGGCGAATGCGTTTGGATACAGGAAAAAGATAATGCCAAGTTCAGCTTGGGATATAAAGTGCGGCTATCTTGTAATAGTATAGTTTGATAAATGTGTTATATGTTAGAAAGTTTATGAATTGTGTATAAGTTAAGGTTACTCGATTTTGGGGAAAAGTGTGTAAGTTTAATGTATAAACAATTTATGTTTATATCTTCCGCAAATAGTGATAGAAATAGTATACCGGATCCGAGGTTATTTGGGACCTGGATTCGGGGCTACTACAGTTGGTATCAAAGCTGTTGATTATGAAGCTTAGGTAGGAATACCTGAGACCAATAACCGTAGTGATTAGGATAAGATCTAACTCACATAGAGTTAGTTGGTCGGTAAGATTCAAAGATGAATCTCGGCGAGTGTAAAGACACAGAGTTCCCTAACTCTGATAATAAAGTTGAACAGTAACAGTAAATAGATCGAGTCTAAAAGACTAAAAGTGCAGGGATAGGAGATCGTAAAACAAAACGATCATAGACATATAAATAAATCGTAATATATACGATAAGATCACCCCGTGATCTGATAAGGTTATGACAGTCAGAAAGAATCAATCTTATGATTGAAAAGTTTATAGCAAGATGCTGTGTGTAAGTTGTACTATGAAATTATACTATGAAAACTCATGAAAGAGTTATGGATTATGAATACGAATTGAATTAGTATTGAAAAAGGGGGTTAAGATTAGGTGGGGATTTCAATGAGGACTCGTGTCAGCAACTGAGTTGTATGATTCCTTGTATGGGCGGGGAATTGGAGTTGGTGTAAAAACTACTTACTTGGTGGCATTGGTAATAATTAAAATGTTGTGTCACGCTAGTTGTTATATACAGATAAATAGGTCATAGGTAGAGAATATAGGATTAATACGAGTTCTTAGAACTCATACTTATGTGACATTCTTGACTTATAGTTATATGAAATGTTTATGAGCCCCTCAGCGAACGGACGCCAAAGGTCAGACTAGGGTAAGTTCGTAAACTCATATAATTGTGGCCAGGTTATGAACTCATAAGTGTGGTTTTATGAACTGGGTATAGTTGTGTGTGAATGGAGTGTTAAGGATTATAGGAATAGATAGATTGTTAAGAATATGATCATTAGTGTAGATTTAGGTTTTCCTAAACCCTAAGCTTTACTAAACCTCAATTTTTGACATCAAGCTAAATACGCACTATGTGCCTTTTAAAAAAAAATTGTTTTTATTTATCACTTATGTACCATTTAACCTGGTGCAGAGATGATAAAAATGATGGAGTTATCAATGCAAAATTACTTGGTGTTGGATGTGATCTAAAGATCATCAGCCCACTACAGTATGATGTAGTATAACAAAGTCACAAAATGACGAAATCCTCAACGGACTATTAAATACAGTGCGGCATCATGACGTCATTCTCAAAAATGTTTTATTGAAAGAAATTTCCCAAACCAAATTGTTTTGCTGTGGAATCAAATAAGACTGAGGTAAAATTTTTGTGTCTTTGGCAGTGATGGAAAAACAAATAAAATCAGTACTTGGCCAGTACAGGGCATATCGGGCTAATCACCCTTTGTGTCCGTAAGTAATGACGGTTTACGGATGAATTTCCATAAAACCTTTGCAAAAAAGAAAAACAAACAGTCTATACGATTCCTCAGCACATTTTGAAAATTTTTACCCTTGTGAGTGGTGTATTGGGTAGCATATGAAATATGTGCGGATGGTGTAAGGTGCACGGTGTAAGGTGTAAGGTGAATTTCGGGGACGAAATTCTTAGAAGGAGGGGTGAATGTGACAACCCGAGAAATTAGACAATTTATGAAAATCTTAAATGATTGATTTAAGGTTAAATAATAGACCTAGACAGAAAATAAGTGTATGCGTTTGATATTATTGGGATGGAATTTTGAGAATTTCAAAATTCTGTGAAGGAAATAGGTGAATTAATCAGGATTAAAGATTTATGTAACTATGTGCTGTGAATATGGTTATGTATGTGTACTACATGTGGTTAAGGGTCAAGGGTTGACCAGATTAATTATATCTGTGACAAACCCTAAGTTTATATTAAGAACGACAACGTTTAGTTAGAAAACCATAACGTCTAATAAGAAACCCTAGAAATCGGTTCTGGAAACCCTAGTTTCAGTTCCGGGAGTCCGAAACCTTAAATCGGATATTGAAAACCCTAGATTGGGAATGCAATGTATGTACAAGGTTAAATGCCTATAATATTAAATTAATTAATTAGGGAAAACCCTAATGAATTATCTAAAATCTTAATTGATTATTTGAAAACCCTAATACCAGATCTGAAAACCCTAATTTCAGATTCTGATAAATTGAAGCCCTAATCTGGGAATAGAAAGGATAAATATAATGCTTAAGTGGTATTAATTATAAGTCTAATTAGGGTAAAGCTTAATTAATTAGTAAACCCTAATTTCCAATTTTTGGAACCCAAATTGTTCCGTCAGAAACCCTAATGCTCAATTGTGAATTTAATTTCTAAAATTAGCAATGTTAATTAGGAAATCCTAATCCTAATTATTTCAATTTATGAGTAATTAGAAAACTCTAATCTAATTACGAATATTTAATTTCTACTTTAGAAAATTATTTTCTATTAGAAAACCCTAATTTGTTGGTTGAAAACCCTAATGACCATTTTGAATCCTAATTGTGCAGTGGTGGATTTAATTGCTTTATTAGCAATGTTAATTAGGAAATATAAATCCTAATTGTCAAGTTATTAGAAACTCTAATCTAATTAGGAAATCTAAGTTCTAATTTAGAAAAGTTATTTTTCTATTAAAAATCTTAATTAATGGTTTATAAACCCTAATGTACGATTTGACCCTAAGTGCTTAATTAGCAATTTTAATTAGGATAAATTGGTCCTAATTAACAAAGATTGATTTATAACTAGGAGATTATGATATAATTAGGAAACCCTAATTATAAATTTGAAATCAAAATTTTCTATTTTTAAATTCTAATTAGATTTTTTTTTTAAAATTCAAGTTGCTAATTTTTTTTAAAGGGTCAAACCCTAAACTCTTAATGATCCAAACCCTAACCCTAAGGGTTTGCAACACATAGAAAATCTAGAAATAAAATGGAAATACCCATTATACCCTTTGGTCACATTCTTTAAATTAGTTGCTTGAAGATCTTGCCAAATCAAGAGTTGGTGACCAACTCAAGTGACTTTATAGGGCCTCTATATCCAACAAATCAGCCCCGTTTGACAGCACCACAAGCTAGTGCATGAATCTAGGTGATTATATATGAGATTGGGAGAGAGAAAGTTTAGGATTTTGCTTACTTTTTCAACTTGCTCTCACCAACTCCCTCTCTCACTAAACCTCCAAAAAATTGCAAGTATTTCAGTCCCTAATACCAGCCCTAGATCAATCACAAACAACTTGGAGAGCTAAGATCAAAAATCAAAGCTTGAAGGTATAACCAAAATTTTTATTTTTTGACCTTGTATGCTTGAGAAATTTTTGTGTTTTTGTGTTTAGAAAATTTCTATTGGGTGTTATATGAAGATCTATGATGATCTATCATGAATCCATAGCATCAAAGTGCCTTAAAATAATTTTTTTCAAAAATTGTTCTTGAGCAGATTTGTTCTCTGACAACCTAATGTCAGGCCGCTCAGATCTTGCTCTGTAATTAGTATGTAATGTATTATTGTTTGGATCGGTAGCCTGCCATGTAGTCTTGGATCTGTAAGTGGATTTACAGTGTTTCAATATCTAGATTTCATGTTATTAACAACCAAAGACCGTTGACCGGTCATGACCGGGTCAAATCTGGGCAAGCCCAGAAATTGAATGTAGCGTCTGACAAGTTTTGTTGGGTCCGGATCTGTCAGTGTGTTTGGGTTTTGATGTTGTTAATTGGTAAATGTTGTAGCTTGTAGGATGGACTACCGATCTGGGTCAATAGAAATCTTATAACTGCTTCGGATTGATCGTAAGTAGGCCTCCCGATCTGATTTTTAAAATCTGGGAGAAACCCAGAAATCTGGGAAAACGAAATTTCTGAAAGCTTTGACCGTTTGATAATTTATGATTTTGATGTTGTTAGACCTAGATCTTATTATGTTGTTGTTCCTTGACTTAGTGACTACACATTTGAACCATAAAACCACCAAAACAACGACTAGAACCTGTATAAATCTTGGCTTAAAAATGGCTGCTCAGTGTTCTGGGTTTCTGAAGAAACCCAGGTGGTTCTAACAGCTTCTTAGAAGCTTTAGATCTTGCAAGGTTGTTATTGTTTGATCACGATGATGATTTTGGGTTGTAGTATTACATTTTTACTACACACTCACACTTCAAACAAGTCCGAAAATAATTTGAGCAAAGAATTAGCGCCGGTCAAACATGACACCATGAACACTGACCTTGTCAGTGTTCTTGAGCCAAGAACACCTATAGCGACAGAAAGTGTCGCTATAGGCCTTTAACGACAGATTATTATTATTTTCCAGAAAATAATTAAAAATTAGAAAAAAATGGTTTTTAATTATTAAAAATATATAATAAATTCCGAAAAATTATTTTAAAGTCTGAAAAATAGTTTTTAACTATTTTGAGTATATTTTGAAAATATTTAATATTTTTGGAATATAAATGGTATTTATTTATTTAATTATAATATTAAATAAATTATTTAAAAATGGTTTTAATTCATGAAAAATCATGAAAAATAATATTATGATAAAAGAAAATATTTTAAGTTCTTTTTGATGAATTTTGATATTTTGTGATGAAATTCATTAATTAATCAATATTAATGATAATTAGTTTATTTAGTAGATATATTAAATAAATTGTGAAAAAATAGTATTAATGTTTTAAAAATCATATAAAAATGATTTGAGTGTTATAAAAATATTTTAAGTTATAAATTATAACTTTTGATATTTTGGCATGAAAATATTAATATTCTAATATTAATAGCAATTATCGGATAATGGATTAAAGTGTTGGAAAATCATATAATTATGATTTTATTGTATTAAAAATACTTTGATATATTATAATTATATTATAATATTATGTAATGATTTTCATTAATATTTTATAATAAATAAATATTAATGATTAAGTAATTATGTGGTATTTAATTTATTTAAATAAGATTTTAATGATTGAAAAATGGTGATAAATGATAATAATTATTTGAATATTATTATAAGTCCTTGAAAATTATTTTGGCTGTTAAGAAAATTATCTGAGATAATTGTTAAGCGTTTAAGCAGAGTTTAATTGAACTTAAACTCGATAAAAGTCCGACTAGACCGTCGGGATGTTAGAATTGTGTCGGTTTCAACTCAGACTGCAATAGTTTGACTTGATACCTAGTCTTATGTGTGTTATAGACTGATAGGCTTATGTGTTATGTGTTTAGGTTATTCTGTGTATATATATATAACAGTATTATATTGTGATGATATTATTCTAATATTGGAGATCTATATTATTAATATTAGGTCTTCGAGGTAAAGCGATATAAATTGTGTTGCGGTAATCGACGGTTCATGCAAGTTTTCTTTGTACTTAACTCTAATAAGAGTGTTTATTCAAGCTTATGGTTAATCATTGCTGATTGCCATGAAAATTATAATATGTACATCTTGCATGTATAAGTCAGGTATGAAAGGCTGATCACCTTCTTTACCAGTTGGTTTAGAAATGTTTGTTCATGTATAATACTTGTTCAGTCAAAAATTTGTTCGTGCTAGTTCTCAATTATATTGATGAATTATAGCAAGCTCATTATTCATACTCTTCAATCATGATATATCGTTATATTGTTGTATATAAACTTGCTGGGCAACTTTCATTCTCACCCTTGCTATATCATGATAAAACATTGCAGATAAGGCGAATGCGTTTGGATACAGGAAAAAGATAATGCCAAGTTCAGCTTGGGATATAAAGTGCGGCTATCTTGTAATAGTATAGTTTGATAAATGTGTTATATGTTAGAAAGTTTATGAATTGTGTATAAGTTAAGGTTACTCGATTTTGGGGAAAAGTGTGTAAGTTTAATGTATAAACAATTTATGTTTATATCTTCCGCAAATAGTGATAGAAATAGTATACCGGATCCGAGGTTATTTGGGACCTAGATTCGGGGCTACTACAGGGGATCAGAAAAGTAAATAAAGTAGTGAAAGGCCACGAAGTAAACTCCAGGCCTGACATAAATGTAACTATATATATTTACAAGTAGTAAACGCACCAGATGTAAAATCCAGGCTCATCAGATATGTCTGACAATAGTTATATATATAAGTATATATATATATATATAAAAGCAGTAAACGCACCGGATGTAAAATTGAGGCTCATCAGATATGTCTGACAACAATTATATATATAAGTGTATATATATATATATATATAAGTAGTAAATGCACCGGATGTAAAATCCAGGCTTATCAGATATGTCTGACAACAGTTATATATACAAATTACTGAGATCTTACTTGCAACTAGAACAAAAACAGCTTGGCTTTGATACCATTTGGGGTGGAAGGAAAGGTTGAGAGAGATGATGAGAGTGGTGCATAAGTGATAACACAATTGTATTACTAAACATAAACAATTTTATTGATAACTGAAAATATTTACAAACCTAAAAATTAAAATGACTTACAAATTTACTTAGAACATTGAGAAGAGTAGGAGAAGGGGTTAAGAGAGGTTAACATTGGTAGAGGCTAAAGATTCGTCTGAGAAGGAGCTCAGAGTCTTTCAAAGTCTGCCTCACTAACTAAGTTCAACTTCCTTTTATAGAATAAGGAAAGAACTATTACAAATTCACTATTACATAAAGTAAATTATTACAGACAAGATTTACTATTGATGAACAGTAATATAGTGCTGACTTTTTTTACTATTCGTGGACGTGTCTGGCAACTTTTGACGAAGTGGCCAAAAATTTTGACTTGGAGGATGCTGTCGATGGAAAAGCAGGAACATACTCAAGTGGTAGAAGACTGCTTTTGGCTGGAGGGAATGTTTAGGCTGACTGGCTGCACGAGCAGGTGCAAGTGGCAGGAATGTGACTGAGATGTCAAGCAAATGGGTCCTGAGCATCTTGCAAGTTGATGGTGCTATATGGATCATCATCATCATAGTGATTTATAGAAGCATTTTTGGAAGAAGATGAAGACCCTGCAGAGGCTTCTTCATGCAATTCATCAATTCTTATATTTAATGCTTGGGCAATTAATTTTAATTCTTTACTGGAACAGTTCTTGAAATCAAAAATATCACGAGAACAAGACGAACCAGTAGGACTGACTCTAGACTCTTTGGGTTTTGACTCTTTTGTTTGACTGGAAGGCTCTATAGATGAAACTGGAATAACCTTAAGAGGAATAGTGGGAAATTCTAACTGAACTTGACCAACAATCCTATTAACATCAAACTTATCCCACCATTTGATAAAGAATTGACGGGAGATGATCTTATCATTAAGATTGCAGATTAAAACAAATGATGTTTTAAAACATATAATATCTTGACAGATATGAACCTTAGGCAGTTTATATTTTATTTCCATTTAACTACCATTAGCCGAATTTAATTTTTCATTAGTTTTCTTATAGAATTTATTTGGGATTATACCTTCTTGGATACAATTAAGATCTGCGACAGTGTCCACTAGGGCAGGAATTGTATCGAAAAGGTTTTATCAACAACTAAATTAATAGAGATATACCATTTTTGAATGGTGATATCTCTAATTCGTTTAAGAGAAAGACATTGGACAAAGAGATCTGGCTCTTCTTCTGTTCCTGATGATTCAGGATTATCGTGATCTTCATCACTAGAGAAGGAATCATGGACTTGAAAATCAGATTTTTCGTCATCAAACTCTTTTCTTAAATTAGAAACTTCCAATTTTAAGTTAGAAATTTCTCTTTTCAGTTTATTAACTTCTTAATTTAACTCTGGAAGGGTAACTTCTTTAATTGGAGTTTTAAATATTTCAAGAGTTTTATTAAGACAAATATTGGTTTTTCTTTGACTTTAATAATTTTGTCGTTAACTCTTTTATCTTTGGTTAATAAATCTTTTAATTGTTTAGTGTATTGAGATTTTAACTCGGGATCAGAAATCTTACTAATTAAATCAATTAGCAAAGAACTTTCTTCTTCATCTTTAGTGATTACATTAACTTATTTATTACGATACTTCTCGTTGCATTTGTTAGTACAAATAGTGACTTCGTCATTATCACTATTTGTTTCATGGTTACTAGTACTGCTATTAGAGGAATAAGGAATGTCAGAACCTTCATCATTACTGACATTTTTCTCTATTCTCATTAATTCTAATAGTTGTTCAGTATCTTCACTTAAAATATTCAATTGAGATAATTTCCTTTTAATTTTGCACTCATTTTTGTAGTGCCTTTTCTGCCCACAATTGTGGCAAATAAATTTACTTTTATCAAAATTTTTAGACCCTTTATTATATTTTTTTTATTTGTTGATTTGGGTTTATTATAATATTCATCTTGATTTTTATTCTTTTTATGACTATGCTTGTGTTTACGATGCTTGTGACTTCTATGATGATCAATATGTTTATGCAATTTCTTTCTTCTAGAGGGAGCAACTGATGGTAAACCATATTGTTCACAGAATGTTCCTAACTCATACTTAGCTTTTTTCTTGTCTTTACTAGCTTGCTTGGCTAATTTGAAATCAATACACATTTTTAATCTAATTTTTTGAATATAATTGATTATGTCACCATAAGTTAGGTTATCATAATCAATATATCCTAAATTTTTACTTAACTCTTCATGAACTTTATGTGCAAATAATGAAGGTAAACCATTGACAAATTTTTCTTTCCAGAATGGTTTATTGCTATCATTTCGCATCATAACTCGGGAAGTAAAAATATCTTTGTACCATCTAAAATCATTTAGAGTGGGACAAGTGAGATTACTTAATTGATCATGAATTCTTTCAGTGATATTATTGGGAGTGCCAACAAAATGTTTAATTATGGTAAATATTAAAGTATTGACACCATCAGGCGGACCAACACCAACATCTTCATCAAAGATGGGGTTGCCGTCATCTTATAACTGGATAACGTGAATTATTGATAATCTAGTATCTTCACTGAGATGTTTTTTCCATCAAGATCTGAGAATACCAGTGAATCCACTAGCTATTAACTCAACAATATCTGGCTGAGTCAGATTCCCAAATTTAGTTATATAGTTATTTGCTACCATAGACATGTGATTTAACTTGTTAAAATCTCTTGTTCACTGAAAACATCTATGTTCCATTCATAAATTTTATTGGATGAAACAGAGAATTGTTTATCCAGATTTCTCTCTTCGAATTATAGATCCAGAGGAGTAGGTCTAGACTACCAATTCCTGGTTATACTAGTATTTCTAACTGTTAATTTATTTAACTGATCATTAAAATCTGGGACTGAAGAAGTATCAGAATGATCTGACTTGTTATTGCTTTCATTGTCGGTTTTAACTTGATCAATGATTACTATAGTGCCACTTAATTCAGGCTCAGTTTTTTATTTTTTAAATAACTTATCAATAGCTCGAGTGAGTTCACCATCTTTATTAGGTAAACCAAATTTACTTCTATTTTCTGGTAATTTTAATAAAGGATTTTCAATTTTTGAATCGGGATTTTTAACAGTAGTTTCTTCGAATTTTTCTTCAATCCTATCTAGTTGTCTTCCTACCGTTGCTAGATATTGGTTACTTAAATTTAATTGTTCAATAATTTTTTTATCATCTTTATTACCATCCAAAATTTTAAAAGGACTGACAATAACATATGTATTTTTAACTAGAAGTAGGACAGTTTCTAGCCGGGGATGACTAGAAGAGACCTTTGATTTATCTTCTTTAATTCATTGGATTTTAGTTATAACATTACATTTACCTTGATATTGATCATATCAGTCGTAAAAGGTAATGTTTATTTTTTTCATTATTAATGAATCGTTTCCATCTATTAACAATTTTATCGCGCTCTTTTTCTGTGGAATGATTAGACCTAAATAAATATCTTTTTTCTTTATTAGATTTGGAATTGAAATCTTTTACAAGATTGTCCCAATCTAACTTGAATTATTTTTTAATAACTCTTAATTGATTGTTAATTGGAATCTCAAAATCTGACTGCGTTGGATACTCAGAAGGGGTAGGAGAAGAAGAATCTTCCTCTTCTGCAGGGTCATTTTGAGTATAACAAGGGTGACTACCTTGACCTTGATTATGGATACCCTTTAATTTAATATCCCTAACAGAAGGATTACTAAGTACTTCAGTATCTCTTCGGGTGTGAACTGAAGGTGCTGAAGAACTAGTAAAATCTTCTATAATAATTGGCCTTCTAGTACGCTTAAAACTTATCTTGATTGTTCCATCAGAAAATTGTTTAACATTTTCTATATTTAATAAGTTGTTAACTATAGGTTGTTTAGGTATTTCACTTTAATTTAAGGATACCCTTTAATTTAATATCCTTAACAGAAGGGTTACTAAGTACTTCAGTATCTCTTCAGGTGTGAACTGAAGATGCTGAAGAACTAGTAAAATCTTCTATAATAACCGGCCTTCTAGTACGCTCAAAACTTATCTTGACTGTTCCATCAGAAAATTGTTTAACATTTTCTATATTTAATAAGTTGTTAACTATAGGTTGTTGAGGTATTTCACTGGGTAAAGTCCATTGACTAGGTAACGTAATATCTTTCAAGAGAATGGTTCTCAGGATTTGAATAGTAGCATCACTAGTTGAACTTTGAATTAATACAGTTTGATCTTTAGGACTTTTATTAAGAGCATGAACGTTTAAGTTCGTTTTCATGGTCGTATAATAAATCCTATAAATCAAATCTATGGGCTGAGAATCCTCAATCATATGAGTAATTTCTCCAGTAGTTTTAATGTTTAATGTCAAAGCTTTTAATAAATGTTGATCACTTAAACTTAAAGTGAAATCAAGAAAGCAATTGAAATGGATAGGTCCATTGTGCAAACTTGATTCCATAGCTCCAATCATACTTGGATAATAATTCATGAATCTAGCATCTCTGAGACAGAGATAGATACTTTAATATTCAGGGGTTTAACTGCAACTTGAACTAAACCAATATGAATGAAATTATAACCTTTTTTTCTATGTTTTTTAATAACATCTGGAGATAAAAGACTACAATTTTCGTATTCTTTGTTAATTGCATAAACTTTTTCAACTGTTTTTACATTATAATCACTTTTAAAATTGTCTAAAAAGGTTGACTGATAAATTTCTTTAGGAGAAACCTTTGGTATGTTCCAATTGTGCAAAGCTTGACTTATGTTTTCATAACTGTGTGTTTCTTGATTAACTATGTCAGAGACGGGGGGCAAAGTTGACCGGTTACTAGCTGAGGAGTTAGATCTAAACAATCTACTCATCTTTTACTAAATTTAAAATAAAGTTTCACTCTCTATTCTTCCACTCATACCCTCTTACCTTTAGTAGAATCATACCTATGTTCATTAACCAAACACTGCTCACCCAAGAGACTTACACAGGTTAGACATGAACTAGGTGGACTACAGTAAGTTAGGTGACTTCGGAATATAAAACTAAAAGAGAAATTTTGAAAATTGTAAGTAGATGATCAAATTACTGAGATCTTACTGGCAACTAGAACAAAAACAACTTGGCTTTGATACCATTTGGGGCGAAAGGAAAGGTTGAGAGAGATGATGAGAGTGGTGCATAAAAGCAAGTAAACGCTTCAGACATAAGTCTAGGCTCAATCGAGGCATAACTCGATAATGTTAGTCCATATATAAATATATATACATATATAAGTATATATATACATGCAGAAATGAAAACCACGGACCGAAGTTTGGGCAAACGCACACAACACGACTCTTAATATGTAGAACAGTGTGTGTAAATATGTAAGGAAATGCTTTATAATGGGTGAGAAGGCTTATAGTGGGCTGCCAATGCAGGCTTCTGTGACTCTATATGGATAAACACTCAGCTTCCGCTGGATAAAAATATAGCTATATGTGGGCTAACAGATGTTTAAAATAAGGAAACACTCAATATGGGGTGTGTACAGAGCAAATTGGACAGGGCTTCCTCGCCTCCCTTTTTTTTAATTGACCACACCAAGGTCTATATTTATAGAGCTGGTGGCCGCAAGTGTACCTGCGGTAGCCACAAATGCACCTACGGCTGCCTGGGGTGCCCCGGGCTCCGCGGGTCCTGTCGTCTTGAAGTACGTGCACTCGTGCACTATAATATCCGCTCGAACTTGCAGAACTTCAATTCGACCATCCGAACAAGGTATATACGACCCTCTTCGGACCGCTTGTGTCGAGAGTTATGCAATGACATTGGATTAGAGTTTGTAAGAAGTCAGGAAGAGGGGAACATGCCCATGGTCCAAGCTTCAAATTATATCCGGTGTGCTGTCACGCGTAATAGTCACTCAAGATTGGAACTCCTTGGTTCTTATAAGACATTGTTGTATGTATGTATATATGAAGTGTTGAGACGAAGCGCATGTGTTGAGGTGGCAAGATGACGTTTGACTCCTCGCCGGGGTAATCGTCAGTTTGAGTTAAAAGCAGACGTTGCTCAGGGTTACATCTAAGATTGAACTGCTTATTTGAATGCCTCACTCTCATCTGTGGGTGTGCCTGTCTGCCTAGTGTTAGCTCCAGGTCTAAGGTATGAGTGCCTTGGCAGGAGGTCTAAGATTGAAGCTGATATCATGCACTTGAAATAAGCATTTTCGGAGTTATCGTCGAAACTGCAACAACATTCCTTAGGGTTATCGCCAAGGATGAAATTCGGGGTTATCTCCGAGGTTGGAAATGAGATTCCCGATGTGTGTTTTGGGTTTGGAATTCAGATTCCCGGTGTGTGTTCCGGGTTTGAGACTGAACTTCCGGTAGTATCTAGAATGGATGTGACATATTTTACAAGGTTATATCCCAAAGACCAATCAGCCCTCCTACAATGTTAGTAACAGGTGTGCAGAAAACTTCGAGTGTCTATAGATGCCACTCTTTATCATATTCATTAAATGCAAGGCATGGATAGGATAAAGAATCCTAGACACTTGAAATGCAGCAAGATAAACATGATGCTATGTGTAGCAACGTGATGCAAATGCATGATGTATGATGAATAATTGCCAGTTCCCTGCTAATCCTGCTTGGAGGACAATCAGCAATGGCTTGGACATGTGATCCAAGTCTCCAAGGATGTCGACGTTGGGGTTATCACCAAAGTCCTGAATCCTAGACACAAACTTCTATTCCATAGAGGTGCCTTTTTTGTATAAGAGATCTATGGGGATAAAACTTTGTTTATTTGAGGATGTGTATAACATATCCTATCATCATGTCGGAGTTACTACCAACAGTCTATTTTGTCAGGGCTGCTTGACCTCCGATGATATGTGTATCACCGGATAAATCCCTGCTGGGTACATTATTAAGGTTGCTTGACCTTCGTTGATGTGTGTATCAACAATTGAGAACGCGTTGTAACCCACTCCAAGGATACGTGGATAAGTTGCTTCGATGGGTTTACTTGCCACCGGCTGATATGTCATCAAGGTTGCTTGGCCTTCATTGATGTGTGTATCAATGGTCGAGAATGTGCTGTAACCCCCACCGGGGATACGTGGATGCTTGAAACTTAAACTTTGTAATCCCCGCCGGAGATACATCATCAGTTCGTAACTTCGGCATTGTAACCCCGACCGGGGATACTTTAGCATTTCGTGACTTCGATGTTGTAACCCCCGTCGGGGATACTTCGTTAATTCATAACTTCAGCGTTGTAACCCCCGCCGGGGAAGGTTTAGGGTTGTGACCCTGCACTGACGGTATCGGACCTTTGTGAGTTATTGTCGAGCATGATTAGTGAAATTTGAGCTCATTGTTATAGTATACCCTGCATTCAGGCGAATACCAATGAAAGACGGGAGTCTAATTCTAACCCGCAAAAAACCAGAATTCCAGGATATTCTGCTCAATCTCGTAGCATTTTTATTCCTGATTTGGCCTTTTCAGCTTGTGAGACCTCCTTTGCAACTCTAAATGGAGCGAGCAGGAGGTGTGGGACCCATGTAGGAGTGCCATAGGTTGTCTTTATTAGTCATTTTCAAGTTATGCTGCGAAGGAAATCTGAGAGCTCTTCTTCAGATCTGCTGAGTTCGGGAAACTTTCTACATATTCTGCCACCATACCAGCATTCTTCACTGTCTACACCCTTTCTGAGGTGATTTGGAGATTTGTTGTCCAGATACAATGGATCCAGATCAGGTAAGTAGTTCCCGCAGAACCACTTCTGGTGTACGGGGGAGGGCTTCCAAAGTGCCTCGACCCTATTCTGTTAGACAGCCTCGTCGTTTGGTGGAGGCGGTGATACGTCCTATCCGGGTTGAAGTGCTAGATGTCGAGGACGAGGAGGAGGATGTACCGATTGAGGTTCCTGCTCCTACTGCACGTGTTACCCTTAGGGAGTTTCCAGGTATTCAAGTGGCGAACCCAGATCTTATGGGTGACTTGAGTTGGCATCCTTCAATTTACCTGCATGCAAACGAGGTATGAAGTTAGATCTTAATATTCCTTATTTCCTATTGATGAGGAGCAAAGGGTTCTGATGTTGATCTGCATTTGATGTAGGTTGCCAGCTTTACAAAGCCTCAAGGGAACTGGTTCAGCATCCACTTTATGTATCAGGCTTTGCATGATGACTATAGAGCAATTGTACATGGCTGGGGATTTGGGATGTTCTTTTCCATTCTTCCCCGTCGTTGTCCCTGGGGTTACTTCAAGGCATTATCTGAGCGCTGGTTTCACCAGACTCAGTCACTCCATTTGCTGGACTATGAGGTGGTGATGATGCCGATGGATTGGTGGTTTATCACTGGTATGGAGTTTGGAGGGAATCAAGTGCCTTGCACGACAGATATTACCATTACTACCGTCAGATCCTTGTTGGGAGTTCCGACGGAGGCGCTCAAGGGCAGGATTGTTCGTATAGGTCCTTTGAGCGTAGAGGCTATGAGTGGTCTGTTGAGTGAGCTCATCCCCGATGATATGAGAGTCAGGGATCACATTCATTGACGATTGTTCTTGATGATCATTCGGGGCTGCTTCATAGAAGATAACTCTTCCATGGTGTCCTTCACTTTGATCAGTGCCACTCGACATGTGGACTGTATAGGAGAGTATGATTGGGGTTCCTATACCTTTGCCTACTTCCTCAGGGGAATACGCATACGATCGCAGGGCTTGACCGAGGCTTGGTTAAGATTCTACCCGTTTCTGCTGGTGAGTGTTTCTCTTATCTTTTCCCATGAACAGGTTAAGAGTGTTGACTGACAGCAGATGTTACCTTTATGTTGGCTGTTTTGGTCCTTTGAGAGGCTTCCATGTTTGCGTCATGTGAGCGTGCTAGGTTTAGACACCTATCCACGAGGATAGAGATGGCATCATTCCATACTGGCGGAGGTCCCTGATGTTGAGGGTTTCACTCATTGTTGCCTATAGCTGGAGTTGTTGACAGTGGATGTCATCACATGGGTTCCCTATTCTGGGGAGCATTTGGGCGTTGGATTTAAGGATGGGTACCCGACTAGAGTTGAGTACACTAATTCCACCCGCAAGATTCCTCTCTTAACAGATGGAGGATGGGAGCTCTATTTAAGAGAGCATGCTATCAGGAGCACTACAGGAGAGATTCGCATGCCGATCTTGCCTCCTACCAGGCATTATTGGCCTGTTTCGCAGTCACCCATCATTGATATCCCATTATTGGGGGTTGACAGTTTTACATTGTCAGAGGGCCCCTGCACTCAAGAGATGTTCTAGCATTGGTGGTTCCCTCGTACCATTGGAGCTCAGACCCGCGCCATAATGTTTATGGGGGATATGGTTCCAAGATCTGTGATGATGACAGATTGGCTAGCCTATGTCTGAGATCCGACTCATGTGACACAAATTGAAAGATTGACCCGGCAGTTGGACCGAACACATCTTTTTATCCCGCATTTGGGTAGAGATCCTTCAGAGGCAGACACTTTTGATCCTTCAAACTCTAGCGCTGGCCCCTTAGGTGACCCATATGGTTTTATCGGGGCAGATCTTCCTTTGTATAGGCCTGACATCCCTATAAGTAGAGATCCAGTGACTCGGGAGGAGTTACATCTGGTGGACAAGATCGATGATGTAGACATTGACACCATTGACTTCTTCTGATATACATTTTTCGTTAGCTCTTTTGATAGGCCTCTGTTAGACATTGGGTATCTTTGCCCCATTCTCGCTATATCTTTTAATAGGCCTCTGTTAGATGTTGGGTAGCTTCGGCCCATTTCCCTACATTTTAGTTGTACAAATATATATTAAATGATGATATACTTAGGAATGTATGTACAATTTTTCATTCCCTATATCATGCTGTCATCTATTGTATCATTCATGTTATTAAGTTATGGATATGTATGTATGTCCAGAGATATTCAGCATTGACCCCTGTATGGTCTTATGACACGGCCCGAACAGATGTCTTCTTCGACAGTTAGCCGTATTGATCATACCCCACCATTTTTGGTGGCATCTGGTATGCGATCATGGTATGATAGTATGTCACCATCGGACAGGGAGACTGTAGATCATTTGTTGAAGCATACTATGACCCTGTTAATGTTTCAGGTTCCCACAGGATTCATAGAGGGTATGCTAGACCACTAGGTATCAGAGAGGCATGTTTTCCTATTTGGGACCCACGAGTTGACTCTTACTTTATAGGAGTATGCATGGTTGACGATGCTATTGCTGGACAGACCTTGCATGCATATGGCAATCGGAGACATGAGTAGACAGTTCATGACCCTCATCAAATTGAGGCGTAGAGTGGTACAGGACGAGATTACATCCGGCCACGTGATATCCCAACATTTTCTGTTTGAGGTTAGCTATGCATGATATTCTGGGGATTTCACTACACTAGAGGATCATTAGCATTCAGCTAGAGTGGATGTATTGCTATTGCGCATACTATCATATGTCTTTAGGCCACGATACATGGATGAGTTGGATATCGACATCATTATGGCAGTGAGAGCTCTCAAGGAGGGTCATACCATCATACTGATGATCATTGCAGAGACTCTGAGATCAGCTACATACTGTGACAACCCGAGAAATTAGACAATTTATGAAAATCATAATTGATTGATTTAAGGTTCAATATTAGGACCTAGACAGAAAATAAGTGTATGGAATTGGCAGTTATGTAATGAAATTTTAAGAATTTCAAAAGTTTTGAACAAAACTTGAATTATGTGATAGACTGTAAGTGATAGTCTAGTAATTAGGTATAAGATTATGGTAGATTTAAAATTCTTTTGAAGAATTATCAGTGATAAGTATCGAAGTGAATACTAGTCGGTATATTTGGTTACATATGTGAACCGTAATGATTTGAGATCAAGGATTGATCAGATAAGTTATAACTTTAGCAAACCCTAAAGTTATGTTAATCATATGTTTATTAAGTTAGAAAAATCTAACGTTCTGTTAGAAATCCCTAACGTCTGATAAGAAATCATATAAATCGGTTCTGAAACCCTAGTTTCTGTTCCAGGAATCCGAAACCCTAAATTCATGATATGAATATGGTGATTAAGTTAGAAAACTCTAATGATATGTTCAGAAAGCCTAATTTTAGTATCGAGAATTTAAACCCTAATTTGGGAATCCTAATGCGAAGTATTAAACCCTAAGGGTTAAAAAGTTGTGTGTAAGGAATATGAACATTTGGTGATGGTTTATATTTGTTTATTATATAAACAAACAAAAGAAACTAGTGTAACCCTAATTATATATATTAGGAATGAAGGATTTAATAACTTAAGGGTTATGGAAAAAGAGAATTGTGCTATTTAGAATACTTACTAATACTAAAAGATTTATTTTATACATCTCGGTTGATTAATTTTATAACCTAATTATAGAAAGTCTAATTGGGTTAAGGAAATAAATGTTCATGAGCAAGGATTGATGTTTTAATGGAGAATTGAAACCCTAAGTAAATGATTTGGGTTGGATGAGAATTTAAGGTCTTGGACTATGTATATACATGTTAATAAGCATTTAGTAAATAAAGCAAGACTTGGAGCATTCTAAGGCCACATGGCCGGTTGCTAGAGAAGGAAATAAGAGGGGAAGAATGTGTATTAATTACTAACTTTAGTTGGTGACCAACTTCCCTACCAACTCCCCCTATGTGTCCATTTTTGATTAGGCCAACACTTTGGTTATTCTTGCAAGCAACCATTTAGTAATTGTATGAGAAAAGAGAGAATTGGTGGAGAATTTGGTGAATTATTGGTCACATAACCGGTGGTATACAAAAACATTATTAACACCCAAAATCATTCCATTTCTCTCTCATTTCATTACTTCTTTTTAGCTAGCAAATGAACTAAAGAGAGAGAGAGAGAAAGAGAGAGAGAGGAACGATAATATGAGAGAGTGAGAAGAGGGGACAATTTCGGCAGCCATGGAGGAGAGAGAGGAGAGTTTTTGGTGAGACATCAAAGCTCCATAATCAAGCTATGAAGGAGAAGAAGGAGAGCATGGTAATCAAAGGTATAAACCCTTTTTGTTTATGTAAGTTTTTGATGGTTGTATATCAAACCTTGAATCTATAGTTCTAACCTCAAAAACCTTAGATCTATGTGTTAATGAGTGTTTCATGTTTAGATCTAACCATATTGAGTGATGATTTGGTGGAAATCAAAAGGAATTGAAGAATGGAAATTTTTTGGAAAAAGTTAAACTTTTATAAAGTGTTTTGATATGGTGTTTTAGATCAAGTGTTGAACTTATGATTTTGAACCATATGAGGGAAGATCTACATGATATATGATATTTTGTGGTTAGATCTTGCCATTTTTAGGGTTGATAAGCTTGAACAAAGAAGAAGAACCAAAAAAGTTTTTTGTTTTAAATGAATTAGTGGACTGCTGCCCTAAACAGAAGATTTCGGATTTGTTAGGGTGCTCTAAAAATTCTGGACTTGTGATATGTTATAGTACACTCAATAAGATTTCCATAGACTCCGAAACGGACTAAATCCGACATCGGAGGAGAGAGTTATGGGATTTCTCCCAAACTACTCAAAGGTAAGAAAAATTGTTAGAAGGACAGTTTTGAACAGCCCCTTCCGGGCTAAATTCCGGACGCTTAACATGTCCAAATATGGATTGTGATATATGAAAATTTTAGTTCGGAAAGATACGAATCCAACAAAAGTGACGGATCATTAATCAGAGTTACAGATTTCGTTTTATATAAGTTTTGGTAAAGGACTCCAAAACTGCCAATTGATAAAAAGTTTCTGCCCAAATTTTTCCGGGGGATGTTTTGGACATTTAGTTAATGAGAAAAATTCCAGGCTTTTGGGAAATGAAAATATATGGTATTATGTAGCTCGTGTCCAAAAATGAGCTGATTCCAAGTTAAAACGACCAAGTTATGACTGTTCAAATTTTTGTGATTTTCCGACGAAAATCGCTATAAACGGAGTTCTACAACTCTGATTGCCACGAAATTTAAAATGGAGCATCACGTTAACATATATAAGATTATGCCAAAAGATGGGCATTACTGGAGTTAAGCACGAGGTAGCTAATTTCTTAAGCTACGCACTAGAAATTAATTTTTGAAAAATATCAAAGGAAGTTGGAAAATTATGGAAAAATAATTTTTATGCATGAAATACATGTATATATGTTTGACCAAAGGATAAGAGAATAATTCACTGATTTGGTATTTTCGTGATACGGATATAGAATACAGTTTGTTGGATTGGAAAACAGTTTGCTGAATTAAAAATGTGTTGAATCCGGTTTGCTGGATTGAGGTTTAAATTGATGGATTTGGAATTCAGGTTGCTGAATTATAAATTTGGTTATTAGATATAGAATCCATAGTGCCTTATTACATGTTAATGAATAATTTATGATATGAAAAGCGAGTGTTAAATCATAAGGGATATGATATAGTGTATGAATAATTATCAAAGGATGATAATAATATTGATGTGTTAAGTTGTTATCTAATATTTGATTAAGTATTAGATAGTATTATGGAATAAAGTATGTTATACTGATTAAAAGATCAATCTTATAACTGATAGGTCTTTCGTGAGAGATTAAATTAAATTGTGTTGCGGTAATCAACGGTTCAGGCAAGTTTTCTTTTACTTAACTCTAATAAGAGTAGTTTCTTCAAGCTTATGGTTAATCATTGCTGATTGCCATGAAATTTGTACTCTGTACATCTTGCATGTATAAGTCAGGTATGAAAGGCTGATCACCTTCATTACCAATTGGTTCAGAAATGTTTGTTCATGTTTAAAACTTGTTCAGTCAAAAGTTTGTTCGTGCTAGTTCTCAATTATATTGATGACTTATAGCTAGCTTATTATTCATACTCTTCAATCATGATATATCGTTATATTGTTGAATTCAAACTTGCTGGGCAACTTTCATGCTCACCCTTGCTATATCATGATAAAACATTGCAGATAAAGCGAATGCGTTCGGATACAGGAAAATGATAATGCCAAGTTCAGCTTGGGGCAATATATGCAACTATTTTGTAATAGAATAGTTGATAATAATGTTCAGTGTTAAATAACTTATGAATTGTGTAATCAGTTAAGGTTACTCAATTTTGGGGAAAAGTTTATAAGTTTAATGTATAAATAATTTATAATTATATCTTCCGCAAATAGTTATAGAAATAGTGTACCGAGTCCGCGGCGATTCGGGGCTGCTACACATACTGCTGCACTTATCTGGCAGGAGTGTTTATAGGTAGCTCGGTCATGCTGTACATGTGTTTTATGTCACACTTGAGACCGATGGGCACATTCAGATGGCATGGATATTGTTTCACCCATGATATAGCCATGTCATACTCCTTTCAGCCTGTAGAGTGCACATATGTTGTGTCTTGGTCAGCTTTACTGGCAGGGATTGGAGATCCATTCGCTATATTGCCATATACAGGGCTTAGTTCACCCTACAGCTTCATCACTCATGCTCCGGGCATGGACTATCTACCTCTAGCTGATTTGAGAGGGATGATGACCTACCACCCACTGGCCATAATGTGTCAGTTTAACCAGTTTCAGTATTTCCATCCATTGAGGGGGCAGTGAGTCAGCGCTTTGCTTTACACCGTTTACCAGCAGAGGACAGATCCAGGTTGTATGCCTGTTGGGATCAGCCAGAGCTGGCTGAGTTTTTTATCAGTCATCCGGGTTATTCTGCAGAGTATTCAACATGGATGGAGACAGAGACTACATCGACTATGGTAGTATCCATAGTGCAGGATATTGATTCCGACGATGAGGAGCCTATAAAGGAGGCTAACATTCCCATCAAGGAGGATTTAACTGCTGGGCTGCCAGCATTTGTGATGGATTCTCCCACCCCGAGTGCCACTTTTACTCAGTATTCAGCACAACATTTAGAGCAGAGCCTACATCTGATGACCTATGATACAGATCAGGCTAGGGCCGCGATGTTTACAGCTCTTGATAGGAGAGACGCCGCTCTGTTAAAGAGGGATGAGGCTAGATCAGCCAGGGATGCATTGATTGTGGAGCGGGATGCCGCCCTATCTGCTAGGGATGTGGCCATTTTAGACAGTACTTCAGTGAGATTCCAGATGACTGTCACTCTTGCCGATATAAGTGCCTACATTGATGAGCATTATGCTGCCATGTAGTTAGCCTCTGATCTGCTAGCTCGTATAGATACCATTGGGCAGGAGCTTGCAGTGTTACCTCCGTCTTCAGAGAGGGATGTCATGTTAGATTTGACAATCCGCATACACACAGATCTGTAGATAGCTTTATATTTTCCTTCACAGACTAGCTTAGCCATTTTTTCATGTACAACACATGTGTATATATCAAACAGTATTATATATGGCAGGAAAATATATTTTGATTCACTTCCCTGTTAGTTGTGCCTTAATACTTGCTTGACATTTGCCTGTTTCTTCAGGGCTTGTGATCTTGATGCATTCTAAACTTATCCTTGATAAGTGGACATTAAGACATCGCAGGATCTCTCAGAATGGATCATTGATCTTTGTATATCCCTTCCATCTTTGGTGTCTTGGGACTGGTATCTGTATGGAAATGTGGAGAGGAGGGTGGTTTTTCCTCTCTGAGATTGACCGCACCATAGATGGTTGCCAGTACTTCTATTTATGAGAAGCCTAGTTAATTCCATCTCTTATGATCACCGAATCTTCAATTTATGAGAAGAGGTTGGGTAATTCAATCTCTTTGGTTTGAAACCGATGAAATGTGGTGAATTGAAGGGTGATCCCAGTACCGTGTGACAAGTATTCTTGTTCTGGTAGGGGTTAGACTGAACCATAAATGGCTGCCTACGTACTCCTATTGAAAAGGAGATCAAGTCTGTGTAGTTAGAACCTGGTGTAAGAGGTTCAACGCTGTATGTGAAAGGCAGATGGGTCTAAAGCTTTATTGATGAAGAAGGGTGTAGAAATGTTTTTGTGGTTTTTGTTTTTGTAGAGAAAGGGCAGAAATATTTTTGTTGTTTTTTGTTTATTACTACCGGGCCATATAGAATATGGTTGCCTACGTACTCCCGGGTATTAGGGAGATCAGGTCGAAGTAGTTCGGCCCTCAAGACGAATCGCAGCCAAAGAAAAGTGTGAATCCCATGTGCAGGCTATACTGCGGGGAGAAGAAAGTTTGATCCCATGATGGGGATAAACCGCAGGTGTAGAAAAATTTTGATCCCGTCTTCAGGACAAACTGCAAACGTAGAAAAGTTTAATCTCATCTTTAGGATAAACTGCAGGTTTGAAAGGTTTAATCTCGTCTTCAGGATAATCGAAATTGTGTGAAATGTTTGAAATGAGGTGGAACCAGGCTGCTGGTTTGAAGTGTATGTTACCCCGAGGGGTAGAAGAATATGTAGAAAGGAAAGGGTTCAAAATTGGAATGACTGGTAATTAGATGATCCATACCAGGATATTTCCTTGATGATATCATCAGGCATAATACCGTTTCACGGTGTCCGAGTTGATAAGCTGTGGAAATTCATCGCCATCCATTTCCTGTAGTCTGAGAGCACCTCCTGTCAATATCTCCTTGACAATAAATGGGCCTTCCCAGTTAGGAGTGAATTTTCCCTTAGATTGATCTTGGTTGTTAATGATCTTCAAAACCAAATTATGTTGTTTGAACTGCCGTAACCGGACTTTTCTGTTGTAGGATCATGCGATCCTTTGCTAATATAATTGACCATTGAAGATAGTCGCGGTTTTCCTTTCATCTATCAAAGACAATTGGTGATACCTGTCTTGTACCCATTGGTCTTCGTCCAACCAAGCATGCATCAAAACTCTGAGGGATTCCATTTCCACCTCTATGGGGAGCACTACTTCCATCCTATAGGGTAATGAGTAAGGGGTTGCCCTAGTGGAAGTACGCATTGAAGTTCTGTAGGCTAATAAAGTCAGAGGCAAGAGGACATGCCATCCTTTGTGATCGGCGAAAATTTTCTGCATGATCTTTTTGATGTTTTTATTAGCTGCTTCAACAGCACCATTCATCTTTGGATGGTAGATGACGGAGTAAACGTGTTTGATGTGGAATTTGCTGCATAACTCCTCCATCATTCTGTTGTTGAGGTTCTTAGCATTGTCTGACACAATAACCTCTGGTTGTCCATATCGACAGACGACATTGTTTCTGATGAAAGCAATGATGACTTCTTTAGTAAGGTTGTGGAAAGAGGCTGCTTTTACCCATTTGATGAAGTAGTCAATCATGGTGAAGAGGAATCGATGTCCATTACTGGCTTTGGGCTCGATGGGCCCGATCTCGTCCATTCCCCACATTGAGAAGGGCCATGGTGAACTCATATTATGGAGTTCCCTTGGAGGGGCGTGGATGGAGTTTCCATGAATTTGGCATTGATAGCACCTTTTGACATGGTCATCGCAGTCAGCTTTGAGTGTAAGCCAATAATGTCCTGTTCTGAGGATCTTCTTGACAAGTAAGGGTCTGCTCTTGTGAGGGCCACATACTCCACCATGGATCTCATCCATGAGTCTCTGAGCTTGGTCTTTATCCAGACATCTGAGGAGACCTAATCCTGCATCTCTTTTGTAGAGTGCATCTCCGCTCAGGTAAAATTTCATAGCAAGTCGATGAATCCACCTCTTCTCAGTTAGGCTGGCCTCAGTGGGTGTAGATCCATCTCGTAGATACTCCTTGATGTGCTGATACCAAGGGTTGTGGATGGGAGGTAGCTCATCCGATACTTCTCCAACATAGTTCCCATAAGTTGGGGCCTTTTACAGGGAAAACGTGATGCTTGGCATGATTTCCTAGTCAGGAATTTGAATCAAGGAGGCCAACGTTGCTAATGCATCCGTAAAATCATTCCTATTATGAGGAATGTGTAGAAAGGAGATTTCTTCAAACTCCAAAGCCATCTGTAAAACTTGTCAATGGTAAGGCAGTAAATGTAATTCTTTGGTTTTATAGACTCATGTGGATTGTTTGATTACCAACTCTGAATCCCCGAAGATAGTTAACCACCTGATGCCCATTGAATGGGCATGTTTTAGCCCAATGATATAGCCTTTATACTCAGCTATGTTGTTGCTGCTGAAAAACTATAATTTGACAGCAACGGGATACTGCTCCCCCGTACCGCACACTAGAACTTCTCTAGCACCAGAACCTTCTGTGTTAACAGCTCCATCAAAATACATTTTCCACGTACGGCATGTATCGTACTGATGTTATTGCTAAACTGTCATTAACCCTTCATCGGGGAAGTATGTTTCCAAGGGTTTATAGTCCCCTACAGGTGCGGCGGCCAATTGATCCGCAATTCCTTTACCTTTGACAGACTTTTGTGTCATGTAGACGATGTCAAACTGCTGGAGGATCAACTGCCATTTGGATAGTCGACAATTCAGTATGGGCTTACTGAACACATATTTCAGAGGATCTATGCGGGATATGAGATGGGTTGTGTGACCATGTAGATAATGTTGTAACCTCATGGAAGCCCATGCTAAAGCACAACAAGTCTTCTCAATTAGAGTGTACTTGTGGTCACTGCAGTTGAATCTTTTGCTGAGGTAATAGATAGCTATTTCTTGGCCTCTATCAACTTTTTGCCATAGCATATAGCCCATAGCATTGTCATTTATGGACAAATACATGAATAGGGGCACATCATCCCTGGGTGGTACCAAAACAGGAGCATTAACCAGCTTCCTTTTAATGGAAAAGAAGGTTTTTTGACACTCATCGTTCCATTTCATGGAGGAGGTCTTCTTTAACAGCTTTAAGATGGGCTCACATGTTATTGTGAAGTGAGAAATGAACCTGCTAATGAATTTGATTCTTCCCAAAAATCCTCGTATTTCCTTCACTGACTGAGGAATGGGCATTTCCTTGATGGCCTGGATTTTGGTAGGATCCAGTTCAATCCCTTTGTGGCTGACTAAAAAACCTAGTAAATTACCTAACTTGACACCAAAGGCGCACTTGACTGGATTCAACTTCAAGTTGTACTTACCCAACCTGTTGAAAAGCTTACTGAGATGGTCTAGATGGTGTTCCTCCTTTTGGAATTTGACAATGATGTCGTCCACGTAGATCTCTATCTCCTTGTGCATTAAATCGTTGAAAAGAGCCATCATAGCTCGCTGATAAGTTGCCTTTGCATTGATGAGGCCGAATGACAACCGTTTGTAGTAAAAAGTCCCCCAAGGCGTGATGAAAGCCTGGGTCGATATCTACTTGAGATGTTTTCAATAATTTGCAGCGCCGAGTAGTTCGATATTCGGTATAGGAGAAGAAAACTGCTTATCTGATAAATCAATCTGTGGTATGTTGTGATGCCCCCAAAATAGGTATACATCACCTATTCTGAGTCGCCAAATATATGGTACAAAATTCAAATATAACTTAATTATACAACAGTCGTGTAAAATATGACAAAACATAATCTAAGATTTTTATTAAGAATATTGTCATCTAGACAATATCCACACTCAATGGAGTCCTCATTACATTTATTGTTACACTACTTAACAGAATAGTGAGGACTACTAATGCTATCATCTGGACCGTCACTCTATTCCCCGACTAGTCACGGCTACGTTCTCATTTCCTGAAGAGAACATTGAAAGCAAAAGGGTGAGCTCAACTAGCCCAGTAAGAAATATTATGACTAAGATAATGCAGAATAAATTATCGTTAGCCTACAATAGTGTTAAACTGATACAATATAACAAACATCGAGTTTAACTGCAGCGGAACATGTAATCCATTAGAAGTGTCAAGTAGAGAATAAAATCTACTATCTTCTATGATTTAAATGGTTTTTCAATACTTTTATCATTGAGACTCAAGTTAATAAATAATCTACATCATCCCTGCACTACAGCCAAGGATATTCATTAGTATCATTACCATAAATTATCCATGCACTCAGGACAAGGATATTCGTGTATTCATCAATGGTCATGATTATGCTAACAACTGTCCATCAATGCACTCCGGGCAGGGAAATATATTTTGATTCACTTCCCTTTTAGTTGTGCCTTGATACTTGCTTGATATTTGCCTGTTTCTTCAGGGCTTGTGATCTTGATGCATTCGAAACTTATCCTTGATAGGTGGACATTAAGACATCGCAGGATCTCTCAGAACGGATCATTGATCTTTGTATATCCCTTCCATCTTTGGTGTCTTGGGACTGGTATCTGTATGGAAATGTGGAGAGGAGGGTGGTTTTTCCTCTCTGAGATTGACCGCACCATAGATGGTTGCCAGTACTTCTATTTGTGAGAAGCCTAGTTAATTCCATCTCTTATGGTCACCGAATCTTCTATTTATGAGAAGAGGTTGGGTAATTCAATCCCTTTTGTTTGAAACCGATGGAATGTGGGGAATTGAAGGGTGATCCCAGTACCGTGTGACAAGTATTTTTGTTCTGGTAGGGGTTAGACTGAACCATAAATGGCTATCTACGTACTCCTATTGAAGAGGAGATCAAGTCTGTGTAGTTAGAACCTGGTGTAAGAGGTTCAACGCTGTATGTGAAAGGCAGATTGGTGTAAAGCTTTATTGATGAAGAAAGGTGTAGAAATGTTTTTGTGGTTTTTGTTTTTGTAGAGAAAGGGCAGAAATCTTTTTGTTGTTTTTTGTTTATTACGGCCAGGCCATATAGAATATGGTTGCCTACGTACTCCCGGGTATTAGGGAGATCAGGTCGAAGTAGTTCGGCCCTCAAGACGAATCGCAGCCAAAGAAAAGTGTGAATCCCATGTGCAGGCTATACTGTGGGGAGAAGAAAGTTTGATCCCATGATGGGGATAAACTGTAGGTGTGGAAAAAGTTTGATCCCGTCTTCAGGAAAAACTACAAACGTAGAAAAGTTTAATCTCGTCTTCAGGATAAACTGCAGGTTTGAAAGGTTTAATCTTGTCGTCAGGATAACCGAAATTATGTGAAATGTTTGAAATGAGGTGGAACCAGGCTACTGGTTTGAAGTGTATGTTACCCTGAGGGGTAGAAGAATATGTAGAAAGGAAAGGGTTCAAAATCAGAATGACTGGTGATTGGATGATCTATACCAAGATATTTACTTGATGGTATCATCAGGCATAGTATCGTTTCACGGTGTCCGAGTTGATAAGCTGTGGAAATTCATCGCCATCCATTTTCTGTAGTCTGAGAGCACCTCCTGTCAATACCTCCTTGACAATAAATGGTCCTTCCCAGTTAGGAGTGATTTTCCCTTAGATTGATCTTGGTTGTTAATGATCTTCTTCAAAACCAAATCATGTTGTTTGAACTGCCGTAACCGAACTTTTATATTATAGGATCATGCAATCCTTTGCTGATATAACTGACCGTGGAAGTTAGTCGCGGTTTGCCTTTTATCTATCAAAGACAATTGGTGATACCTGTCTTGTACCCACTAGTCTTCATCCAACTAAGCATGCATCAAAACTCTGAGGGATTCCATTTCCACCTCCATAGGGAGCACTGCTTCAACAGCCATCCTTTGTGATCGGCGAACATTTTCTGCATGATCGGCGAACATTTTCTGCATGATCTTTTTGATGTTTTTATTAGCCGCTTCAACAGCACCATTCATCTTTGGACGGTAGATGGCGGAGTTAATTTGTTTGATGTGGAAATTGCTACATAACTCCTCCATCATTCTGTTGTTGAGGTTCTTAGCATTGTCTGAAACAATAACCTCTGGTTGTCCATATCGATAGACGAAATTGTTTCTGATGAAAGCAATGATGACTTCTTTAGTAAGGTTGTGGAAAGAGGCTGATTCTACCCATTTGATGAAGTAGTCAATCATGGTGAAGTTGAATCGATGTCCATTACTGGCTTTGGGCTCGATGGGCCCGATCACGTCCATTCCCCACATTGAGAAGGGCCATGGTGAAATCATATTGTGGAGTTCCCTTGGAAGGGCGTGGATGGAGTTTCCATGAATTTGGCATTGATAACACCTTTTGACATGGTCATCACAGTCATCTTTGAGTGTAAGCCAATAATGTCCTGTTCTGAGGATCTTCTTGACAAGTAAGGGTCTGCTCATGTGAGGGCCACATACTCCACCATGGATCTCATACATGAGTCTTTGAGCTTGGTCTTTATCCAGACATCTGAGGAGATCTAATCCTGCATCTCTTTTGTAGAGTGCATCTCCGCTCAGGTAAAATTTTATAGCAAGTCGATGAATCCGCCTCTTCTCAGTTAGGCTCGCCTCAGTGGGTGTAGATCCATCTCGTAGATACTCCTTGATGTGCTGATACCAAGGGTTGTGGATGGGAGGTAGCTCATCCGATACTTCTCCAACATAGTTCCCATAAGCTGGGGCCTTTTACAGGGAAAACGTGATGCTTGGCATGATTTCCTAGTCAGGTATTTGAATCAAGGAGGCCAACGTTGCTAATGCATCCGTAAAATCATTCCTATTATGAGGAATGTGTTGAAAGGAGATTTCTTCAAACTCCAAAGCCATCTGTAAAACTTGTCAATGGTAAGGCAGTAAATGTAATTCTTTGGTTTTATAGACTCATGTGGATTATTTGATTACCAACTCTGAATCCCCGAAGATAGTTAACCACCTGATGCCCATTGAATGGGCAAGTTTTAGCCCCATGATATAGCCTTCATACTCAGCTGTGTTGTTGGTGCTGACAAACTGTAATTTGACATCAACGGGATACTGCTCCCCCAAAACCGCAGACTAGAACTTCTCCAGCTCAAGAACCTTCTGTGTTAACAGCTCCATCAAAATACATTTTCCACGTACGGCATGTATCGTACTGATTTTGTTGCTAAACTGTCATTACCCCTTCATCGGGGAAGTATGTTTCCAAGGGTTTGTAGTCCCCTGCAGGTGTGGCGACCAATTGATCCGTAATTCCTTGACCTCTAACAGACTTTCGTGTCACGTAGACGATGTCAAACTGCTGGAGGATCAACTGCCATTTGGATAGTCGACAATTCAGTATGGGCTTACTGAACACATATTTGAGAGGATATACGAGATGGGTTGTGTGACTATGGAGATAATGTTGTAATCTCATGGAAGCCCATGCTAAAGCACAACAAGTCTTCTCAATTAGAGTGTACTTGTGATCAATGCAGTTGAATCTTTTGCTGAGGTAATAGATAGTTCTTTCTTAGCCTCTATCAACTTTTTGCTCCAGCATATAGCCCATAGCATTGTCATTTTTGGACAAGTACATGAATAGGGGCATATCATCCCTGGTTGGTACCAAAACAAGAGCATTAACCAGCTTCTCTTTAATGGTAAAGAAGGCTTTTTGACACTCATCGTTCCATTTCATGGGGGATTTCTTCCTTAACAGCTTTAAGATGGGCTCACAGGTTGTTGTGAGTTGAGAAATGAACCTGCTAATGAAGTTGATTCTTCCCAAAAATCCCCGTATTTCCTTCCCTCGCTGAGGAATGGGCATTTCCTTGATGGCCTGGATTTTGGTAGGATCCAGTTCAATCCCTTTGTGGCTGACTAAAAAACCTAGTAAATTGCCTAACTTGACACCAAAGGCGCACTTGGCTGGATTCAACTTCAAGTTGTACTTACGCAACCTATTGAAAAGCTTACTAAGATGGTCTAGATGGTGTTCCTCCTTTTGGGATTTGACAATGATGTTATCCACGTAGATCTTTATCTCCTTGTGCATTAAATCGTTGAAAAGAGCCATCATAGCTCGCTGATAGGTTACCCCTACATTGATGAGGCCGAATGACAACCGTCTGTAGTAAAAAGTCCCCCAAGGCGTGATGAAAGCCTGGGCCGATATCTACTTGAGATATTTTCAATAATTTGCAGCGCCTAGTAGTTCGATATTCGGTGGAGGAAAAGAAAACTGCTTATCTGATAGATCAATCTGTGGTATGCTGTGATGCCCCCAAAATAGGTATACATCACCTATTCTGAGTCGCCAAATACATGGTACAAAATTCAAATACAACTTAATTATACAACAGTCGTGTAAAATATGACAAAACATAATCTAAGATTTTTAATAAGAATATTTTCATCTAGACAATATCCACACTCAATGGAGTCCTCATTACATTTATTGTTACACTACTTAACAGAATAGTGAGGACTACTAATGCTATCATCTGGACCGTCACTCTATTCCCCGACTAGTCCCGACTACGTTCTCATTTCCTGAAGAGAACATTGAAAGCAAAAGGGTGAGCTCAACTAGCCCAGTAAGAAATATTATGACTAAGATAATGCAGAATAAATTATCGTTAGGTACAACAGTGTTAAACTGATACAATATAACAAACATCAAGTTTAACTGCAGTGGAACATGTAATCCATTAGAAGAGTCAAGTAGAGAATAAAATCTACTATCTTCTATGATTTAAACAGTTTTTCAATACATTTATCGTTGAGACTCAAGTTAATAAATAATCTACATCATCCCTGCACTACGGCCAAGGATATTCATTAGTATCATTACCATAAATTTCCATGCACTCAGGGCAAGGATATTCGTGTATTCATCAATGGTCATGATTATGCCAACAACTGTCCATCAATGCACTCCGGGAAGGGAAATATATTTTGATTCACTTCCCTTTTAGTTGTGCCTTGATACTTGCTTGATATTTGCCTGTTTCTTCAGGGCTTGTGATCTTGATGCATTCGAAACTTATCCTTGATAGGTGGACATTAAGACATCGTAGGATCTCTCAGAATGGATCATTGATCTTTGTATATCCCTTCCATCTTTGGTGTCTTAAGACTGGTATCTGTATGGAAATATGGAGAGGAGGGTGGTTTTTCCTCTCTGAGATTGACCGCACCATAGATAGTTTCCAGTACTTCTATTTGTGAGAAGCCTAGTTAATTCCATCTCTTATGGTCACCGAATCTTCAATTTATGAGAAGATGTTGGGTAATTCAATCCCTTTGGTTTGAAACCGATGGAATGTGGTGAATTGAAGGGTGATCCGAGTACCGTGTGACAAGTATTTTTGTTCTGGTAGGGGTTAGACTGAACTATAAATGGCTGCCTACGTACTCCTATTGAAGAGGAGATCAAGTCTGTGTAGTTAGAACCTGGTGTAAGAGGTTCAACGCTGTATGTGAAAGGCATATGGGTGTAAAGCTTTATTGATGAAGAAGGGTGTAGAAATGTTTTTGTGGTTTTTGTTTTTGTAGAGAAAGGGCAGAAATGTCTTTGTTGTTTTTTGTTTATTACGGCCGGGCCATATAGAATATGGTTGCCTACGTACTCCCAGGTATTAGGGAGATGAGGTCGAAGTAGTTCGGCCCTCAAGACAAATCGCAGCCAAAGAAAAGTGTGAATCCCATGTGCAGGCTATACTACGGGGAGAAGAAAGTTTGATCCCATGATGGGGATAAATTTCAGTTGTGGAAAAAGTTTGATCCCGTCTTCAGGACAAACTGCAAACGTAGAAAAGTTTAATTTCGTCTTCAGGATAAACTGCAGGTTTAAAAGGTTTAATCTCGTCTTCAGGATAACCGAAATTGTGTGAAATTTTTGAAATGAGGTGGAACCAGGCTGCTGGTTTGAATTGTATTTTACCCTGAGGGGTAGAAGAATATGTAGAAAGGAAATGGTTCAAAATCGGAATGACTGGTGATTGGATGATCTATACCAGGATATTTACTTGATGGTATCATCAGGCATAGTACCGTTTCACGGTGTCCGAGTTGATAAGCTGTGGAAATTCATCACCATCCATTTCCTGTAGTCTGATAGCACTTCCTGTCAATACCTACTTGACAATAAATGGGCCTTCCCAGTTAGGAGTGAATTTTCCCTTAGATTGATCTTGGTTGTTAATGATCTTCTTTAAAACCAAATCATGTTGTTTGAACTGCCGTAACCGGACTTTTCTATTGTAGGATCATGAGATCTTTTTCTGATATAACTGACCATGGAAGATAGTCACAGTTTGCCTTTCATCTATCAAAGACAATTGGTGATACCTGTCTTGTACCCACTAGTCTTCATCCAACTAAGCATGCATCAAAACTCTGAGGGATTCCATTTCCACCTCTATGGGGAGCATTGCTTCCATCCTATAGGGTAATGAGTAGGGAGTTGCCCTAGTGGAAGTACGCATTGAAGTTCTGTAGGCTAATAAAGTCAGAGGCAAGAGGACATGCCATCCTTTGTGATCAGCGGACATTTTCTGCATGATCTTTTTGATGTTTTTATTAGCCGCTTCAACAGCACCATTCATCTTTGGACGGTAGATGGCGGAGTTAAGGTGTTTAATGTGGAATTTACTGCATAACTCATCCATCATTCTGTTGTTGAGGTTCTTAGCATTGTCTGACACAATAACCTCTAGTTGTCCATATCGACATACGACATTGTTTCTGATGAAAGCAATGATGACTTCTTTAGTAAGGTTGTGGAAAGAGGCTGCTTTTACCCATTTGATGAAGTAGTCAATCATGGTGAAGATGAATCGATGTCCATTACTGGCTTTGGGCTCGATGGGCCCGATCACGTCCATTCCCCACATTGAGAAGGGCCATGGTGAACTCATATTGTGGAGTTCCCTTGGAGGGGTGTGGATGGATTTTCCATGAATTTGGCATTGATAGCACCTTTTGACATGGTCATCACAGTCAGCTTTGAGTGTAAGCCAATAATGTCCTGTTCTGAGGATCTTCTTGACAAGTAAGGGTCTTCTCATAAGAGGGCCACATACTCCACCATGGATCTCATCCATGAGTCTCTGAGCTTGGTCTTTATCCAGACATCTGAGGAGACGTATTCCTGCATCTCTTTTGTAGAGTGCATCTCCGCTCAGGCAAAATTTCATAGCAAGTCGATGAATCTGCCTCTTCTCAGTTAGGCTCGCCTCAGTGGGTGTAGATTCATCTCGTAGATACTCCTTGATGTGATGATACCAAGGGTTGTGGATGGGAGGTAGTTCATCCGATACTTCTCCAACATTGTTCCCATAAGTTGGGGCCTTTTGCAGGGAAAATGTGATGCTTGGCATGTTTTCCTTGTCAGGTATTTAAATCAAGGAGGCCAACATTGCTAATGCATCCGCAAAATCATTCCTATTACGAGGAATGTATAGAAAGGAGATTTTTTCAAACTCCAAAGCCATCTATAAAACTTGTCGATGGTAAGGCAGTAAATGTAATTCTTTGGTTTGATAGACTCATGTGGATTATTTGATTACCAACTCTGAATCCCCAAATACAGTTAACTACCTGATGCCCATTGAATGGGCAAGTTTTAGCCCCATGATATAGCCTTCATACTCAGCTGTGTTGTTGGTGCTGACAAACTATAATTTGACAGCAACGGGATACTGCTCCCCCATACCACACACTAGAACTTCTCCAGCTCCAAAACCTTCTGTGTTAACAGCTCCACCAAAATACATTTTCCACGTACGGCATGTATCGTACTGATGTTGTTTCTAAACTGTCATCACCCCTTCATCGGGGAAGTATGTTTCCAAGGGTTTGTAGTCCCCTGCAGGTGCGGCGGGCAATTGATCTGCAATTCCTTGACCTTTAACAGACTTTTGTGTCACGTAGACGATGTTAAACTGCTGGAGGATCAACTTCCATTTGGACAGTCGACAATTCAGTATGGGCTTACTGAACACATATTTGAGAGGATCCACGTGGGATATGAGATGGTAAAGAAGGCTTTTTGACACTCATCGTTCCATTTCATGGAGGAGTTCTTCCTTAACAGCTTTAAGATGGGCTCACAAGTTGTTGTGAGTTGAGAAATGAACCTGCTAATGAAGTTGATTCTTCCCAAAAATCCCCGTATTTCCTTCCGTGTCTGAGGAATGGGCATTTCCTTGATGGCCTGGATTTTGGTAGGATCCATTTCAATCCCTTTGTGGCTGACTAAAAAACCTAGTAACTTGCCTAACTTGACACCAAAGGCGCACTTGGCTGGATTCAACTTCAAGTAGTACTTACGCAACCTGTTAAAAAGCTTACTAAGATGGTCTAGATGGTGTTCCTCCTTTTGATGATGTCATCCACGTAGATCTCTATCTCCTTGTGCATTAAATCATTGAAAAGAGCCATCATAGCTCGCTGATAGGTTGCCCCTGCATTGATGAGGCCGAATGACAACTGTCTGTAGCAAAAAGTCCCCCAAGGCGTGATGAAAGCAGTTTTCTCACGGTCCTCCTCAACGACCATAATTTGATGGTACCCCGCAAAGCAATTCGCAAAGGAGTACATGTTGTATTAAGCAGTATTGTCAATAAGAATGTGGATAAAGGGCACGGGAAAGCTATCTTTAAGGAAAGCTTTGTTCAAATCCCAGTAATCCATGCAAACTCGCACCTTTCCTCCTGGTTTAGGCATGGGAACAATGTTGGATATCCATTCTGGATATGTAGACACCATGATAATCCCAACTTGAAATTGTTTCACAATTTCTTCTTTAACCTTTAAACTCCACTCAGGTTTCAATCGCCTAAGCTTTTGCCTAACCGACTTGAATCCTTCTTTAATGGGAAGGAAATGAAGAACAATGTCAGTGGACAAACCCACCATGTCTTCATGAGACCATGCAAACACATCTTGGAATTGGGTTAGTAGTACAACCATGTCATTCCGCTGTTTGGGGTGAGGTCTGACCCAATCTGGATTAGCTTATGGTTTTCTAAGGTTCCAAGATTGAAAGAAGTGGTTTGGTCAAGGTTGGGTTTAGGTTTTTCTGTGACCCATTCCTTAATCTCCTGAGGTGTCTCAATGTCCTCTTGCATTTCCATCAAGTCTGAGTCTAACTTTTCATCAAAGTTACAGCCCTAGTGGAGAGAATACACTTCATCAGCAAGTACAGACACATCTAACTTCAAAGTCCTGAAACAAAGTATGATTTCACTTAATATATGCAACTGTTTGATCATACAAAAAAGTTAGCATGTACTTGATAAAATAACATCTAATACTATAAAGAAAAGTAAGCAATTAAAGTTATCTACAGGGCAGAGGGATTTTCTGCCCATTTTACCCTCGTCGATCAATGCATGGAGTGTTGTTCTAATTGTCGAGGGATAGTCATTGTCTTCCTTCTCCCGAATGATAACCATGACATCTGGGCAATCATCGTCTAGGGTATATCTGTTTGTATGTTCATCATGAAAAATGACGCGTATGCCTGACATCATCAGGGCGATGTCATGTTTATGATTCTGGTCCTTTTCTTCCACTTCGGGATCTGGAATCAACACCTTTTTTGCTTTGATTAGCACTGGTTTAGGAAACAGTATGGCCACAACATGGGCTGGTACCTTTGCTAGAGATTGTATCAACTCATGAGGTAAAGGTTGAGAAAATCGCCGTGAGGCGGAAGATTGAGGAACCTGTCTATGCTTATGAGGATTCCTATAACTGGAACTGGAAGAATGGCCTAGTTCGGCTGTTCCAATTTGAATGGACACTTAAATAGGGTGCTTAATACCTTGTTGATCTTTACCAAGCCCTTGTCCAAGCTGATGACCCAATGACATCATTTCTTGAGTGGCCGACATAACTTCGGCGGAAATATTGGGTACAGGAAGTGGCGCTCCAATAAAATGGTATTGTGTGTTACTTACTTCCAGAGCATGAAAACTGGCCGGCTCAACTTCTGAATTGAAGTTGATGATTGGTAGAGGAGTTCGTTGTTCAGGACATTTCAGCTCAGCGTTGACAGTGACTAGACATTTATTGACCATTTATTTGAGTTGTTGCTGTAGTGTGGAGGGAACGGCTCCAACCATGTGTATCCAGGGTCTCCCCAATAGCAAATTGTATCCTGAATCTATTCTGAGGACGTGGAAGGATACGTTGAATGTATTTGGACCAATCTCAATTGGAAGCTCAATCTTTTCAACGGAATTTCGTTGGGATCCATCAAAAGCTTTGATAACCGTATGGCTGCTTTGGATCCGCTTGATATTGACATTCATCTTTACCAAGGTGACATAAAGACATATATTTAGAGAGGAACCTCCATCTATCAAAACTCCAGCTAGCGTATACCCGGAAGACAAAACTGCAATGTGCAATGGCTTGCAATGACCGGTCCCTTCGGGCGGTATGTCGTCATCAGTGAAGGATATCACATTTTTATTGAAAATGTGATCAACCAAATGTTGAAATTTTTTTACATCCACTGATTTTGGCAAGTAGGCTTCTTCCAAAATCTTCAATAAGACCTTCCGGTGATCCTCGGAAGAGAAAACCAAGTCCGGTATTGATATCTGATGTGGAGCTTCATTTAAGCTTATAACCACCTTGGCTTCATTATGACCCATAGTGCGGAGGAATTTTTTAATCTTCTCCATGGGAATCTTCCCCTTTGCTTTGCAAATAGGCTTCATAACCCGTTGAGGAAGATACAGTGGATTTTAATTCGACACTATAGCAGTATTATGAGACGTGGATCCTTCAGCTTCTCCATAATTCCATGGAACTTTGTGTTAGCTGGAAACAGGATATTGTGGTCTAAATGGTAAAGAATTTAACTTCGGTGCGGCCACTTTCAAAGGATTGTCAGCTCCTTTAAGTTGAATTGCTTGTATGGGAAATGCTTTGACAGTCTCATCATCCACTTCGGATATAACTGCTACTGATCCCTTCCATTTGGTAGGACATGTATTCCCACTCTCGATTTGAATAGTGTCATCATCTGCCATCTGCAAGACACCTCTATCAATAAGATTCTGAATGAGATGGCGGAGTACCCAACATTCTTCTGTGTCGTGACCGCGAGAATGTGAATGATATTGATATACTCCATCGAAGTTGAATCGTCTTGAGCGGGGATTGATTGGAGGTAGAAGGGAGGTAATTCTTCCTTCATTTATCAGTATTTGAAATATCTCCTCTATAGATTGGCCTAGATAGGTAAACTCCCTTTGATTTGCAAAATCTCGACGGGCTTTAGCATTTGCTCTCTTTTATCCTCCATAGCTTCGCTTTCTTAAGGAGATGATGTAGCATTCATAACAAAAGGAAGGAGATAAGCATGCTCCTAGCTGATTAATTAGCGTGTAACTTGATGCTGATGGGTCACCAGTTCTGCCAATTGCTCAATTTGTTTGTAAAGAGCTTTCATCTTTCATTTCATAGAAAATTGGAACTTTGCATAATCTCATTTGTCAACGCCATCTTTGAGGGTCTGGGATGATTCACCATTAGAATTGGAACTCTGTCCAGTGCTCCAACTAATCATGTGGACTTCTTCTTCTTTGTGTTGAGGAAGAGGGTTGTCTTGCACATGAGGTTGATCTAGTTTGGTGACCACGATCTCACTGTTCTCTATTAAATCCTGAAACTTGTGTTTTAAGGCACAACAATCTTGAGTATCATGTCCAGGTGCTTCGGCATGATAAGAAAACTTCCGAGTAGCATTAAAACCCCTTCCATTAGGGTTGGCTGATGGAAGAAGACGTGTAATTTTCTTTTGAGTAGTCAGAAGAGCACGAATATTCTCGAGCGAGTCCCCTAAGGGTGTGAACGTCCGAGGGTACTTTGCATCTCCACCTTTCGGAAATGGAGGGTTTGAAGATTGTGCTTAAAAAAGGGAGTAGTTTCTCCTCTGTATAGGTATGCTTTGATTACCTTTTTCACCTTGTAGTATCAAGGAACCATCCTCCTCTTTCTTTTTATAGACCCTTCGGGGGTTGTTTCCATAAGATCCCGATTGGATTTGCTCAGCAACAACTTTAAGAGCAGATAGGTCTTGAATTTTATCGTACTTCAGTCCTATCTCAACCATTTCTCCGTGATTGATCATTTTAGAAAATGGTTTGCCAATACCAGCTAAAACTCTCTCATAGAAAGGAGATTCCTGTACGTCTATGAAAGTCATGACCATTTCTTATTCAGTCATGGAAGGAATAACTTGAGCAGCAAGGCGCCTCCACCTTTGACCATACTCTCTGAAAGACTCATTAGACTGTTTCTTGAACTTGGTAATTTGGTACAGGTCAGGAGCCATCTGAGATTGAAAACTGTATTGAGTGAGGAAGGCATGAGCTAGCTCTTCCCAGCTATGGATCTTTGAGTTTTCTAATCTGGTATACCACGAACGAGCTTCTCCAGTCAAACTCTTCTGAAACTACTACATTCTGAGCTTTTCATTTTCCCTATAAGATCCAAGTTCTCCAATGAACACTTTCAAATGTGTATAAGGATCCCCTAATTCGTTATACTTTTCAAAATCAGGGGTTTTGAATTTCTCTAGATAATGAACACCAGGGAAGATGCAAAGGTCAGCATATGAAACACTTCCATGTGTTCCAATCCCTTTTAGAGCACGGATAGTTTCCTCCATTAGGAGTACCTTCTTCCTGATATCACCGGTATCTAGATCTCCTTTGAGATGGGTGTTTTCAATGTCTTTGTTGATCGTATCCAACCGAAGTTCTGGATTTGCTTTATCCAAACCTTGTGTTCCTCTTTGTGTAAAGGATTCTGTATGTGGAGGCATTAAAGTACGCTGAGTGGACTGATGCAATTCTTTAAGCAAGACAGCCAAATCTATAATTTGTCGACTTAATCCATTAAACTCTTGACGAGAAATAGGATTAGACTGTTCAGACGAAGTCATGATTGGCTGTAGGCTTGTGGCCTTTTTGGATTTTGAGCGAGTAACAGGCCCAATGATTTTCCTATAAAAGACTTGTGTAATTTAGTCTTAGGGTAATGTAAATGTTATAATATTATATTTGTTTTAGGAATATTGTCCTGCAAAAACGGGTGTTAATTGATAACATGTATGCACAAAATATTCTTCATGTTTTCCATTACATAAAGATGAACATGGAATAAAATTATAAGTAAATGCTTTTACAAGTAATTGAAAATGGAAAATAGAAAACATGAAGAGATTTTCCTTTGCGTTTAGTTTATCAGAGGTTGACCTATCTTAGGGTTACTCTCATGGCTTTTTAGCATGAAGGTCCCCAGATTATCGCAATCTACCTGACGGGGAGTTAATCCAGTTTTTCAACTGGAGTGAATCTAGGTGGTTCCTTTCCTGAGCCTTGTTGGAATTATTCTTCCTACGAGTCCAGTAATCAAACACCGACAGGATAGCCTCCTGATGGAGGAACCACATAACATACATTCACATACAATGTGACTCGCCGTTTATGAAAATGATGACATTTGCGAAGCACTAATATCACATATAGATATAGTACAGTGCAATGCAGTAAGTAAGATGCATTCATACACATTCATCATAAATGTAAATGCAACATTCACACATAAGCATATAACAGTTTTGAAAAGCTTGTAATAGCGGCTTAAGCCCTCTTACTGGAGTCCCCGGCAGAGTCACCACCTGTCGACGTCGGGATTTTTTAATGTCCCTTTTCGTTACTTGTTCTTTGGTGTTCTCATGTTAATGTGAGATTTGTTTGAAAAAATAAGTGAAAAAGGTCCGACAAGTATAATGTCGACGATTTGACTTTAAGAGTTGCATGTTGGTATTTTTAACTGGTTGCACCAACGCAACTGAAAAGGTTTGCACATTGACCCAGTGATGGGACACTGCTAAACGGGTCTGTATAACCGAGATTCATTTGGGTTCGGGGGCTTGATTATGCGGAGGGAAGGTGTTAGGTACCCCCCGACATCCGTGTTGCCACGGTGACCGCCACTTTTCAAAGAAACTATTATATGAATGTGTGTGTGTGTGTGTGTGTGTGTGTGTGTGGATCAATGTGCAATTATTTGAAATTAGTGTGATGCCTCGTTCGCACCTATATACAAAGGGTTTGAATTTATAGAAAAATTCAGTTTAAACAAGATATAGCAGTGAAGTTTTGTAAAAAGAGGTTTTTCAAACCCTGTGCTCAATAGGATATGAGATCTTTTCATACTTTCATTTTATTATTAAATTTTTGGCTTGTTTGTTTTTATTTTCGAGATGCGAAGCATCTTCGAGAAAATAATATACAACAGTGTCGAACTCCTCATGGGCATTACAACCATCTAAGGAAATTCAGACACTGTAAATAATATACAAGTTGCTTACAGCTGAATCTAGACTCAATAGACTGAATTTGTGATCACATGATTCCTAGGCTCACATGATGTTGCAGTTTGTATGGAAAGCAGTAAGCAGTTATATATATAAAAACAATATATATATGTGATAACCCAGGATTTCGAATAATCCAAAATTTTGCGAAATTTTTTTTTAATTAATATTAATATTAATATTAATTATCAATTTTGTGACAAGTATCTGGGATACGAGTCTCGAGAAAGTCAATTTGTGTATTGACTAATAAATTTAGAGTAGAGTTGTGCTTAACAACTTTAGAAAACCCTAACCCTAATTTTCGGATAGGGATTTGATAGAAAATACAATTAAAATAAGTGTATTGTTGATTATGTGTTTGTACTGTTTAGAAATGTTGACCAATGGTTGATCGGATAAGGTTTGTATTTAATAAATCTTAATAAGGGATTTAAAACCCTAATCTTAAATTTAGAAAATAAACTGTACAATTAAAAACCTTAATTGTATGCCGGGAAACCCTAATTTCAAAATCGGGAATTGTAAACCCTAATTAGGCAACTCTAATTTTTGTTAGCATGCCTAAAGTGTTTGTTAAACTTAAATATGATTAGAAAACTCTAATTATATTTTTGTATTTTAAATTTCTATTTTAGAAACCCTAATTTTTATTTTAGAAAATTTATTTTTCTAATTAAACCCTAAATTTGAAAATTGTGGGAACTAGAATTTTTAATACCTAAAGGGTTCAAATCTTAAACCCTAATTCAAATCCTAAACCCTAAGGGTTTTTGAATTGGACAAGTATGCCATTAAATTAATTTATAAAGACCAAAATGCCATTTTATTTTATTTTAATTAGATAACTTGCATTATTGGTAGTAACTTTAGTTGTTCAACTGCTTTGTTGACTTTGTGAGCACAAAATATCAGCCTCCCAGTCGAATTTGATCAGATCTAGCAACAATCAAGCACTATATAAGAGATTCAAGAGAGAGAAAGTCTAGAAAAATTGCTATTTTACTCATTTTCTCTCACCAACTCTCTCTCTCCACTAAACCCACGAAAATCTATAGTAGATCAGTCCTAGAAACAGCCTCAATATCAATCATAAACAGATTGGAGAGCCAAGATCGAAAATTATTCAAGAGAAGGTATAACCCTATTTTTATTTTTGATTTTTGTTGCTTGAGAAATTTTTGTGGTTATGTGTTTAAGATATTGCTAGAAGATGTTTTTAGTTGATCTGTGTTGATATAACACGGATCCATAACATCAAAGGGCTTTAAAATGGTGTTTTTCAAAAACTATCAAGAACACTATCTGTGGTCTGACAAGCTAATGTCAGGTACCATAGATCCGTGTCTGTTTTTGATTTTTCTTGTTTTATGTTTTGGATTGGTAGCCTGGTAGGAGGTCTTTATTCTTCAAGTGGTAGAATATCAATTTGATAACTAGATTGCAAGATATTTAAGGTCAAACAGCGTTGACCGAAGTTGACCAGACGAAAATTTGGGCAACCCAGAATTTGAAAAATCTAGTCTGACAAGATTTTTAGTGTCCGGATCTGTCAGTCTGTTAAGTGTTTGATGTTTTGTATTAGTACATTTTGTCACTGGTTATGTGTACTACAGATATGGGTCAATAGAACTCTTATAACTTCTTCAGATCAATCATGAAAGATGGTCAAACCAGCCATCCTAGGCTGTTTTTGGATTTTCTGGAAATTCCAGAAAATGTTTGAACATTTTTTCTGACCATCTTTCATCATGTGTTTCATGATGATTCGGTTGGTTATAATGTGTGTTTCTGCTTTAGTAATGTACCTTGACACTAGAAATATAAGTTTGAGCCATCAAACTACATGAACCATGAACAGAACATAGATTAAATTAAGCTTGAAAGATGCAACTCGAAACTGTCAGGGGCCAGAAAAACACAGAATGGGTCTGACAGCTTCTTTGAAGCTCTAGATCTTGGCGTATTGTTATTGTTTGAACAAGTTGTTGGTTTATACTTGTAGTATTACATATAAACTACATAAGAAATGTCTTAGTTTGCCGAGATCATGAATATACTAAGATTAAAGGCAGGTCAAAGGTGACTGGTGGATAAGCCGGCTGTCAGTGTTCTTGGGCTCAAGAACACCAACAGCGATGTTTTCTGTCGCTAAAGACCTATAGCGACGGTTTTATTTATTTTATTTTCTGAATATTCCGAAAATTATTTAAAAATAGAAATAAATTCCAAAAATTACAAAAAATAGTTTTAAAATTATTTTAAATTATGAAAAATAATTTTTGATCAATTGGAATATTTTTCTTTAATATTTATAATTATTTAAATATTAAAGGTATTTAATTTATTTAATTAGTGTATTAAATAAATTAGAGAAAAATGATTTAATATTGTAAAAAATCATTTTAAATAAGAATACTGTATTTAAAAATATTTTGAGTTATAAAATTGTAACTTTTAATATTTTTGGAGAATTTTAATTAATAAGTTAATATTAATAATATTAGATTTATTTGATTATTAAATTAAATAAATAAGATAAAAATAATTTTAATGATTTAAAAATCATTTTAATTGAGAATAAAGTGTTAGAAAATATTTTAAATTATAAAATAAAATTTTCAATATTTTTGGAGAATTTTCATTAATAAATTAATATTAATTATGTTTGTTTTATTTAATTATTATATTAAATAAATAAATTAAAAATGATTTTATTGATTTAAAAATCATTTAAAAATGAGAAAAATGGTTTTAAAATATTTTAAATTATAATTAATAACTTTTAATATTTGGATAATAATTACATTAATATTTATATATTAATGGTGATGATTTAAAAATGATTTTAATTATTTTAAAATTCATTTAAGTAAAATATTGATGGTTTAAAAATATTTTAAGTTATTGATGATAACTTTAATATTTTGAAAAGTATGTTATTAATATTTTGATATTATTAAATATTAATAATGGTAAGATTAATGTGACAACCCGATATTTTCTATATAAATAAATCATAAATTTTGCGTATAAATTTTTTTTATTTATTGGTTAAAATAAATATGAATGATATGTGTCAAGGTAATGTGTAATTATAATTATATGTGTGATAAATAAAATTTATTTATTACATTAAGTATTGCAGATAGATTTATTTTTAGAATTATTGATTATTATCAATTATAATTTTTATACTAATTAATTCCTTATTGGAAATGTTTTTATTAATTATTTTCTATGGAAATATAATCTTATATTATTTAAATAATATATGAAATAATTTTAGAATAGTTATAATGATTATTTCATTATATGAATTTGTTCAGGATATTAAGTTATTTATTTTAACTTAATTATGACAGATAAATCAGATATGGAATCCAAACCCTAATTTCGGGTTTTGATTAAGGAATGAGAATAATAATATTATATTGTTATTTTTCAGTGTTATAGAGATGTATGGTTATGTGTGTAATGTTAATGTGTGGAACAGTTTTATTATATTACGACTAAACCCTAATAATATTTTATAAACCTTATTTCTGGTTATGGAATGAGGAATGGTGATAATAATATAATATTAATTATATTTTGATTTTTCATTGTTATAAATATGTGTCGTATGTACGTGTTGATGATGATTGGTCAATTATGGTGTTTAATTTCAAAACCCAAATGTTAATTGGTTAAACCCTAGTTTTCTGTGGAAAACCCTAATTTGAAAATAAATTATGAGTTTAAGACAGTTGTTTTACTGTGTTATATGATATATGTTATGCATTATATAATTTTATTATTAAACTCTAAATAATATTTAGAAACCATAATTTAAAATTGAAACCCTAGTTTCAAACTATTATACCCTAATTGATTTGAAACTCTAATGTGAAAGTCATTCATGACTTTGAGAATGTGTTAAGTCGTTATGTAATCACGATAATGTGATTAACGACTGGTGATATATGAATTTAAATCCCTAATACATAGAATTCTAATTTGATAATTAGAAAACCTAATTATAAATCTGTAACCCTAATTATCAAAATCTTAAACCTTAATTGCTAAATTAACAAAGTCAATGATAATTATATGATCTAGAAACCCTAATTAATTTATTTTTTTGAAAACGCTAAGATATTTTAAAAACCCTAATTTTCTATTAAAACCTTAAATTTTAATTAGTAAGTTATAATTAAAATTTTATTGAGCTTTAGTCTTAATTGTTCAAGCCCTAGAAATTATTTGGGGAACCTTAAGGATTAAAATCTAGTGATTAAAACCTAGATTCAAGTACCATGGACAAGAATACCCTTAATTACTTTGTTAAATTACTAAAATAGCATTTTTGATTTTATTTCATTAAGCTTTCTTGCAAATCTTTCCAAATCTTGGGTTGTTCACCAACCCTAAAAAATACCATGTGCCAAAATCTTTATAAATCAACCTAAGTCCAGCCATACATGAATCTAACATCACTATATAAAGATTGGAGAGAGAAAAGTTACTTTTGCTAGCCATTTTTGTTCATGACACTCCAACCTTTTCTCTCAAGCCAATCTAACGAAATTTAGTAGTATATCAGTCCCTTTATCAATCCCCACAGTCACAAACAACAAATCAGAAGCATCAAAAATCAGAAATCAAAGCATAAAGGTATAAAAACCGTAATTTTAGAAATCCTTCGATTTGTTGTTAAATGTTGTAATTGATTGTTTAAAGATGTGTTATAAGGTGTCAATTGAAGTTCTGGGTTGTTAAATCTATGACCCATAACATCAAAGTTCATGATTTTGAGTTTTTAATAAATCTGGAAATAGGAAAATTTGTGTTTTACAGCCAAATGTCAGATCTTATAACTTCGTGTATATTGAGTGTTTTGATGTTTAAAACTTGTAACATGTAGTCTGTAATGTGATCTTTAAGATGCAAAAAGAATCAAGGTCAGATCATTGGTAGATCGGAAGATATAAACGGTCAAAACCCGTTGACCGAAACTGTCCAATTACCGAACCTAGAATTTTTTTTAGCAGTGTCCGTGTCCAACTTTGACCGGCCAGATCTTGCTTATGTTTTGATGTTTTTGTGTTATGATAATTTGTAATGGTAGACCTACATATTATCTACAAACTGGAGTTGATAGATCATATAAACATTATACGAACATCAAGTTATAAGGACTCAAAGTAGGTATCTCAAATCTGTTAAACTCTGACAAGCCGAAGAACAGCGTTGTCAGGTTTTTGGAGAGCTTAAATCTCTCTGATCTGATGTTTTTTTAGCCACGAATCTTGTTATGTACTTGTAGTATTACATGAGTACTACAGCATGAAATCAATTTCAAGCCCAGAAACGCATTATCCTAAGAGATATAATCGGTCAAACCACCCCCTAGCACACTGTCAAAATTTTCTGGAAATCCTCAAGAACACCTATAGCGACAGAAAGTGTCGCTATAGCCCTTTAGCGACAGTTTTAATTATAATTTCTGGAAATTAATAAAAAATTGATAAAAATGGTTTTTAATTATTAAAAATACATAATAAATTCTTAAAAATTATTTCAATGTCCGAAAATTATATTTTAATTATTTTGGGTATATTTCAAAAATATTTAATATTTTTGGAATGTAAATGGTATTTATTTATTTAATTACAATATTAGATAAATTATTTAAAAATGGTTTTAATTCATGAAAAATTATATTATTGTGTTAGAAAATAAATTTGAGTTATTTTTGATAACTTTTAATATTTTTTGATAATTTTTATTAATAAATTAATATTAATGATAGTTATGTTATTTATTAAAAGAATTAAATAAATGAATTAAAAATGATTTTATTATATTAAAAATCATTTTAAATAATAATAAGGTATTTAAGAATATTTTAAGTTATAAAATATAACTTTTAATATTTAATGGTTAATTTTATTAATTAATGATTATTAATGATATTAAAGTTATTTAATAATTATATTAAATAAATTAGTTTAAAAATGATTTTAATATTATAATAATCATTTTAAATGAAAATAAAGTGTTTAAAGATATTTTAAGTTATAAAATATAACTTTTAATATTTAAAGGATAATTTCATTAATAATTTAATATTAATGATATATTAATGATATTAAGTTTATTTAATAATTATATTAAATAAATAGTTTAAAAATGGTTTTATTTATTTAAAAATCATTTAAAAGGGATATAAATGACTTAAAAATATTTTAAGTTATAATTAATGACTTTTAATATTTAGATAATAGTTCATTAATTTTTAAATATTAATGGTAATTATTTAATAATGATTTTAGATGTTTTAAAAATCATTTAAGGGTAATGTAAGTACTTTAAAAATATTTTTGAGTTATTATAAATAACTTTAATATTTTGGCAATGGTTTCATTAATAGTTTAATATTAATTAAATATTAATGATAATAGAATTGTTTGATATTTAAATCATTTAATAATGATTCTGATATTTCAAAAATTATGATAAATGGTAATAATTATTTTATAATTATTATAAGGTCATGAAAAATGATATGACTGTTATTTAATTAGTCTAAATGGATATTGGTCAACTGTTTAGAGTCTTAGACTCGATTTTTACCCGATAAAGATGTCGGTAGACCGACATATTTCAGAAATTGATTTGGACTTAGATAATGTGATTAGTTAACTGTTTATTTGTGATTCAATGGTTATTAAGTTTGTGTGACAATGTGATTAGGAATGTGTTGATGTTTGTTTGTGATGCCATTATTGTTGAACATGTGTGATAAGATGATTAGGTTATGTGCTGACTGCGAAATGCAGTACTATGTTTTACGGTATACTGTTCTAATCGAGCGATTGATTTGATTAATAATAGGTCGTGATAGAAAGATAGAACTAAGTTGAGAATTGTAAGCAGCGCATCATGCAAGTATCCTAACTTTGCATTTTCTTTATGCAATGGACAGAAGTGAGAAGTTCAGAATTATTATTATTAATATACAGATTGTTAAATCTATATTATATACACCATTTGATTATCAACATGTTAGTATATGATAATCCGGATATATATTATGTTCGTTGAGTTCTAGAAATGATTATACAAGTGTCCTCACTTGGATAATCATTGTATTTAATCACATGTTGATACCCCTTTGTTATACATATATGTTGAATTATAGATTATTGTTGGATAAAATAAAACCTTTTATTTGGAACCCTGACAAATATGAACATCCCATTCACGGGAAAACTTTTATGCGCCCAAGGCGGACCAAGTAAATGATAACATCGTTCTTGTAATGCAGTATTGATCAATGCAGGGCACAACGGGCTGATCACCCCCGTGTCCATAAGTTATGACGGTTTGCAGATGAAGTTCTATTAAACCTTTTCGAAAATAAAAATAATATTCATAGAATGTCACTTACACTTTATTTATAGTCAGTACGTATTTTCAAAAATTTGAAAGAAAGTTGTTATGTTATTAATATCGGTTCAGAATACTTCACAACTATTGACTTGTTGTAGATGGATATTATAAAGAAAACATTTAAATTTTTTTCAACTTATATATATATAATACTTGTTGGGCACTCAAATGCTCATCCTTGCTTAATTTAAATGTTTTCAGATAAATGTGAACAATCAGAAGGATCGGTCTATAACAAGTGAAAAAGGAAAGCAAACAGATTAGGTGTACGGTGTCATATAGTAAAGGTTGCGTACTTGGGATTAAACTCTGATAAAGGTAAGATAAGTTTATAATTTATATTATTGTTGTTATTATTAGTAATATTTCCGCTCATAGAAATGGTATCGTGAAGTACCGAGTTCGGGTTTCAAGTATCCGGATTTGGGGCTTTCACAATTAATTGATAATTAAAACATTTAAAAATGATTCTGATATTTGAAAAATTATTATAACTTATAATAATTGCTTGATAATTATTAAAAGCTTTCGAAAAATATTATTAATGATAATTGACTTATTTTATATTAATATTGAAGCTTAGAGACCACATGTAATTGACAAATAACTGTGTTAATTGTCGGATAGGGTGACCAGAACACCGAGAATGGACCGAAGTCCAACGAGACTGAACTAGTTTGACTTGTTAAGTGTTTATATAGGTTATAAACACTAATATGGCTATGTGGTAATGTGTCTAGGAGAAGTTTGACTGTGAATTACAGTGTTGTGTGTTATGTGGATTATTGTGCTAATTATTAGACCGATATTATTGGTTATAGGTCTTTTGAAAGCAGATAAGTATTTTGTGTAGCTATAATCAGCGAAAGAGGCAAGTTCCCTAACTCAACCTTGAGTTATTTCATTCAATTATTATTGGTGGGTAATTATTGCTAATTATGCCACGTCCAGGGATTTATTGTTGAATTTAAATTATTGAATTAGAAAATATATATTCGTAGAATTACTGTTGTTGGATATTCATATCTGTAGAAGTTAGAATTGACAGTACAGATAATTCCTGTTGATTGTCAAATTATGTTGAGAAATGTCTTAGCCAATTATTCTGGTTAGACAAACATTTGTAAAAACTTGTTAGGTTTGAGAAGAGAAGCAAATAGAATTTGAAATCCCAGTATTTCATTGTAAAATCAAACTTTTGATTCTAAGACTGAGAAGAACAACCTTTTATATAAAGGGAACATTTTGTTGGTCGTGAATTCGACCTTTGCGCGCGTTTTGAGTATTATGCATAATATAGGGTATAATAAGCTGATCACTTGTACTTGCAGAGGAGTATGATTTAATCTTTATGGTTATCTGATACACCTGAGTATTTATCAAAGTAAATCTTTGATATCTACCCGAGAAAATAAGTTCAAGATCTTGTGTGATCGCTCAGTATAAATCTGGAAAACATTCCACTTTGATATTTCGTAGAATTGATTCTTGATTATTCATTATAATATCGTAGAAACTTTGAAAGCGTTGTACTCTGTAATTTTTGAATCATTGTGGTATAGAATATGAGAAAACTTGTTATTGAATAACGATTTGTTCAGCCATTTCAAAGTTCCCCGAACTTTGATTTCATTCTATCAAAATAGATAGACTGTTGTTTTGAATTCTTATACATTTATTGTATGTCTTAACTTGCGGAGCAAATTAGTTGTTCACCCTTGCTAAATAAAATTTTTCAGCTAGGGACGAAGTTGCAGGACGTGCTGCAAAGGACAAGGGAAAAGGCGTAGTTATAAATTAGTTATGTTGAACATATTTATTATGTTGTATTGTAAACCCTTTTTGTATAACTAAAGGGTATGTTTGTAAAGTTAAGGTTAGAAAACCTGGGTGATGTATTATGAAACTCTGATAAAAACTTATGTAAGATACTATCTATATATAATATGAGTAGTTAAATGTTATTTATATTGTGGATCGTGAACACCAAACTCGGGAGTCAGGTAACCCGGATTTGGGGGTGTCACAATATATATATATATATATATATATATATATATATATATATATATATATATATATATATATATATATATATATATATATATATATATATATATATATATATAACAAGTAAACGCTCCAGACATAAGTCTAGGCTCAATCGAGGCATAAATCGATAATGTTAGTCCATATATAAATATATATACTTATTAAAGTATATATATATAGACAGAAATGAAAACTACAGACCGATGTCCGGGCAAACACACACAACACCACTCTCAATGTGTAGAACAGTGTCTGCAAACTGAAAGGAAAGGCTTTATAAAGGGTGAGAAGGCTTACAGTGGGCTTCCAATGCAAGCTTCTATGACTCTATATTGATAAAACTCAGCTCTCGCTGGATAAAAATATAGCTATATGTGAGCTAACAGATGTTTAAAATGAGGAAACACTCAATATGGGGTGTGTACAGAGCAAATTGGACAGGGCTTCCTCGCCTCCCTTTTTTTCAATTGACATCCCTAAGCTCTATATTTTATAGAGCTGGTGGCCGCAGGTGCACCTGCGGCTGCCCGTGGTGCCCCGGGCTCCGCGGGTCCCGTCGTCTCATAGTACGTGTATTCGTGCACTGTAATGTTCGCTCGAACTTGCAGAACTTCAATCCGAGCATCCGAACGGGTTATACGACCTTCTTCGGACCGCTTGTGTCTAGAGTTACTCAATGACATGGGATTAGAGGTTGTAAGAAGTCGGGAAGAGGGAACCTTGCCCATGGTCTTCAAGCTTCAAATTCTATCCGGTGTCCTGCCACGCGTAATAGTCACTTGGGATTGGAACTTATTGGTTCCTGTAGGAAATTGTTATATGTATGTATGTATGTATGTATGTATGTATGTATGTATGTATGTATGTATGTATGTATGTATGAAGTGTTGAGATGACGCGCAGGTGTTGAGGTGGCAAGATGACGTTTGACTCCTCACCAAGGTTATCGCCGGTTTGAGTTGAAAGCAGACGTTGCTCAAGATTACATCTGAGATTAGACTGCTTGTTTGAATACATCACTGTCATATGTGGGTGTGCCTGTCTGCCCGGTGTTATCTCTGGTTCTAAGGTATGAGTGCCTCGACAGGAGGTCTGAGATTGAAGCTGATAGCATGCACTTGAAATAAGCATTTCCGGAGTTATCGCCGGAACGTCAACAGCATTCCTTGGGGTTATCGCCAAGGACGAAACTCGGGGTTATCTCCGAGGTTGGAAATGAGATTATCGGTTTGTGTTTCGGGTTTGGAAATGAGATTCACGGTGTGTGTTTTGGGTTTGAGACTGAACTTCTTGTAGTATCCGGAATGGATGTGAGCTGTCTTCCAGGGTTATATCCGAAAGATGAATCTGCCCTCCTATAATGTTAGTAACAGGCGTGTGCAGAAAAATTGGAGTGTCTACAAGGATTAGGGCAAAATTAAGCCACTAATCTAACCTAACTAGCTCACAAGTAGGTTAGGAGTCACCAAACCAAGTCCCAATGGTGCACATGGTCTGACAACCTTCCCCAAGCAACACAAGTAACTTAGCATCAGATATTTAGAGAGGCAAGTAAGTAAAAATGACCAAAAACCCAAGGTTGCTTAAGTCTATGAATAGAAACAAATCTTCTGGCCAAACCTATGAATTCTCTAAGCCTAGACACTCTTATAAACATACCAAATCAAGCATGGGTGATAGAAACATAAAATTTAGTAGCGAGAAATCAAAATCAAGCAAGAAAGGTGCAAACCCTAATTTATAGATAGATCTTTGATGCTATGTTCAAATTGTTGTTTAGATGTTTAGATTTATGTAATAAAATGTTAGAAATTATGCTAAGTTGATAGAACATGTTTTCATAACATCAAGATGCCTCAAATTAGTGTACATCTAGTTGATAAAACTCGTTGACCGAGCATGACAAAGTTTTCTGGGTTACCTAGAAAACTGATGAACATGAAGAACATCCTTTGGTTGTACCTTGACCAACATAGATCGAGACCTTAGAATCATACTTGGTCCAAATCAGTGTTACATATATGTACCTTGACATATAGACTACCTATTACAACAAACAAAACACAAATCTATTACACGAATTGAAAGATAGATATATATATATATAGGAGCTACAAAACTGTTGACCGACCATGTCCACTGTTCTGGGTTACCTAGAAACTCAAGAATAGCTTTGACAGTGACTTTGAGCCTCTATAACTTCTTTTTATATGTAGATTAAAACATGAATTTGGCCTGATGTTGTACTATTGTATGAGTACTATAACATCCATACATGACCAAACCCAGAATCATTAACAGTAGCAAAGTAGATCAAGGTCAAAGTGATCCCTAGATCATGACCGACTGAAACCCAGAAACTTAAGAACACATATAGCGACACTTCCTGTCACTATAGAGCTTTAGCGACAAATAGAAAATGTTTTCTAATAAATTAATTAATAAAAATTAGAAATAATTAATAAATAAATATAAATAATTATAAAAAATAGTTTTAAACATTATTTTAAGCTATAATATTTAAATTTTAATATTTTTACTTAAATTCAATAAATATTTTCATTTATTTGGATATTATTAATAATTAAGTTAATAATAAAGTAATTAGAATAATTACTTATAAATAATAAATAATTATTGAAAAATGATATTAATGATATAAAAATCATAATAAATGGTTATAAATTATTTAAAAATAGTAAACAAGATTTTTATAATATTCTAAGTAAATATTAATTATTTAGAAATAGAAATAAATAATTTAAAAATTATTTAACGGATAAATAAATACTTAAAAATTATTATAAGCTTCTAGAAATTATTATAATGGATATTTAAATTATCTAAAAATACAATAAAGCTTATAAATAAAATTTAGTCGATTTATCAACTTATTTAATACTCGGTAAAGACTTTGGACACCGAAACTATATTAAACCTAATCTGAACATTTGTAGATTTTGTTTTTGAGTATTGTTATCAATACTAATGTGTTAAAATTATATGAATAAATATCTTAGGTGTTTATTAACGAATCGAGCAGCATTACATGACTCATCTTCGCTCATGCAAGTTTATAAAACCTAAATTATTAATTACTTACGTAAATTTCTCAAACCCTATTTATTTGTTGAACAAGATTCTATCTTGAATTGCTATTGATATGTTATACCAAACCTAAACTTGAACTGCTAATTGTTGAAAAGTTTTTGCTATTGCTTCAGGATAACTAAGAAATGAATTTTTTATTCATATGATGTTGTTTATTGAGAATAATCTATTATGTCAAACCAAATTGTTTTGGTAAGACATCATATACTGAAGTTGTGTATCCCGTAAAGGGATCGATGTTTGGTCAATAATATATTGACGAGCACTATTAGGATGAGATGCATACTCCTAGGATATTGAATAGGCTGATCCCCTACCTCATATCTAAACAAAGTTTTTAAGTATGTGTGACTGACAGAAATAGAAAGTCCAGAAATGGTTGGAAAATAAATTCTAGAAATAGAAACTATCAGTTAAATTTTGAATTGTTATACTTCTTCAAATCATATATTTTTATAAATATAGAACCTTCTGAGCATGTCATAGCTCACCCTTGGAAATTATTCTCTTTGCAGTATTAGATGGTAACCTGGCACTTCTAGAGTTAATAATGGGAAGCGTCCCTACTTAGATTAGTTTATATTACTATCCAGTTAAATGTAATACTTTGTAATAAGAAATTCTTTATGAAGAATCATGTAATCGAACCTTAATGATATATATATATATATATATATATATATATAACATCTTTTATTTTCACAACCGTATTTTCTTACATATATAGATGTAATTAGAATTTTCAATATAGTTTGAGATCCTTGGGAACTATTTATCTAAGTGGGGTTATTGATAACATGGACTGTTCATGTTGTTGTTAATACTCTGGATTTCATATGGATAGGTACTATCGATACGATAGTGTAAATCACATGACATAGACTATATATCTGAGTGAGGGTATTGATAATATGGATTATTCATGTTATTACTGATACTCTGAATTTCGGATAGATAGATATTATTCACAGATACAGTTCATATATCCAAGTGAGGGTATACAAACACAATAATAATTCTTTTGAGAATTTTTTTCTGTTATGGGATACTGTGAATTTTAGATCTATTGGAATTATATCTGGTTATAAATTGTATAGCCACGCAATTAGATATAAGCATAAAATCAGATACCATAGGCGTATATATTTGAATGCGTTATATACATTGACTTATAGTAAGGACCATATCGGATACAGTGGTAGTATAGATATGGGGGCGTTATAGTTGTGGTATCAGAGATGTTAAGGCTATAGTTATAAAGAATGGAAATATTTGTATATAGTCTTTGAGCCCGTAAAAATATTAAAGTACACATAAAAATAACATTAAAAATATTATGTTTGTGTAAATTTCTATACCAGTATTAAAGGAGTTTAATTTTATAGATGGACAACTCTAGTGATGAAGAAATGGTGATAGTAAACAATCAACCACAAATTGAGTCATTTATAGCTAGTGATGCAGAGGATGAAGAATTGCTTCATGACCAACAACTTCTAGATGTTGAGGAAGAGGAAGATCCTGTAGCAGGGCAATTAATGAGAATTGATGAGCATGATGAAGCTATGGCATCAATAATGAAGACTTCTGAATATGAGAATAATAAAATGCAGTTTGGGGCACACTTAGCCGAGGGAATGTTAGAGCATGAATGGGGAACCAATAATAGACTGAAAGTACAACTGCACCATGCACAAAGGGGAAAAAAGGAAATACAATCGAGGCAACTCAAATCTGCTCTAGGTACTTGAGATGTTTTCAATAATTTACAGCGCCGAGTAGTTCGATATTCGGTGGAGGAGAAGAAAACTACTTATCTGATAGATCAATCTGTGGTATGTTGTGATGCCCCCAAAATAGGTATACATCACCTATTCTGAGTCGCCAAATACATGGTACAAAATTCAAATACAACTTAATTATACAACAGTCGTGTAAAATATGACAAAACATAATCTAAGATTTTTAATAAAAATATTGTCATCTAGACAATATCCACACTCAATGGAGTCCTCATTACATTTATTGTTACACTACTTAACAGAATAGTGAGGACTACTAATGTTATCATCTGGACCGTCACTCTATTCCCCGACTAGTCTCGGCTACGTTCTCATTTCCTGAAGAGAACATTGAAAGCAAAAAGGTGAGCTCAACTAGCCCAGTAAGAAATATCATGACTAAGATAATGCAGAATAAATTATCGTTAGCCTACAACAGTGTTAAACGGATACAATATAAAAAAACATCAAGTTTAACTGCAGCGGAACATGCAATTCATTAGAAGAGTCAAGTAGAGAATAAAATCTACTATCTTCTATGATTTAAACGGTTTTTCAATACTTTTATCATTGAGACTCAACTTAATAAATAATCTACATCATCACTACACTACGGCCAAGGATATTCATTAGTATCATAACCATAAATTATCCATGCACTCCGGGCAAGGATATTCGTGTATTCATCAATAGTCATGATTATGCCAACAACTGTCCATCAATGCACTACATGCCAATGAGGACTTTTACCACATCATTTATAAAATTACGGTCATGATTATGCCGAATGATCCCTGGTCAAAATCATACAAAGTCTATCTATGCACTACAGGCCACAGATGACTTTTAACAGAATATAAACATGAGGATGATGACAATAATATAGGAATTCAATAAAAAAAAGTTCAAAAATAAATTTTTAAATATTTATAATCTAATTAATCTAAAAATCAATAATGTCTAAATTGTCAACATGATACTTCTTTGTAGAGTAAAATTCAAGAATGCTCAAAAAAATATTTCCATGAAAAGATACTGGATGAAGCGTAAATATCAAGGATATTCCACTAATTTCATGGAGTATAGAAGCCAAAACTTTAATCAACTAAGTATAATAAAGAATGGAATAACAAAAGAATTCACCAGACATACGATAGACCGCACAGAGAGGTTATTCTAACAGAATAATAAATAATGGAACCAGGTCATGCGTAAACGCACAGATAGGATATTCCAACAGAATAATAAATAATGGAACCAGGTCGTGCATAAACGCACACAGGATATTCCAACAGGATAATAAATAATGGAACCAGGTCATGCCTAATACGCACAAATAGGATATTCCAACAGAATATTAAAGAATGGAATAAACGAAGACTTCACCAGGCATGCGATAGACCGCACAGATAGGTTATTCCAACAGAATAATAAATAATAGAACCAGTTCATGCGTAATACGCACAGACAGGATGTTCCAACAAAATAATAAAGAATTGAATAATAGAAGAATTTCACCATGTATGTGGTACTTCGCATAGAAAGGTTATTCCAACATAATAATACAGAATGGAATAACAATAGCTCTCTTCATTATTACGAAAGAAATAATACCCCTTACCTTAAAAAAATTGGATACTGGAATAGTGAAGTAGCAAACTTCTCTTTTTCTTACTCTCTATAATAAATGCTCTATAGCTTGAGTTAATTGGTGAAGAATAATGAAGAAATGAGCTTCTATTTATAGGAAAATATAGTTTCGATAATTGCACATTTTGGGGCTCAGAATATTACAGTATAATACTTTCCTCTTTTTTTTATTTTTAATTTAGTCCTGCAAGTATTATCAAACTTGCACCACCTCCCCTAATAATAAATAATGTGATTCAATAGTAAATCATATGAATCAATAGTTTTAGACATGTGAAAATATGAATTATAGTATAGTACCTCCATCTATACCTCTATTTTTAACTTAGTCATGCAAGTATTATCAATCTTGCACTAACTCCCCTAATAGTAAATGAATTTGAATCTATAGTACACACATGTGAATAAATAGTTATAATCATGTGAATTAATATCAATTAATTGCTCATTTATTCGATTAATTACCCGATTGGTCAGTATAACTTCCAGACGACAATTAATATCGAAATAAATATCGATTTTCACTAACACTAATAATCTCAACACAATGGAACTATTTTTATCAAAAAATTTATTTTTAAAATTTCGAAGTTTGACTTTTTCTGAAAAAGGCAACTGTTGACTTTTTGACCAAAAAGTCAACCCATGAAAATTTTGTGTTTATAGTTTATTTTTACTAATTTCATCATTCCGGACTCAAATATCACTTCCGCATATCCAAATTCAACTCCAAACTCAAATTCGATTTTTAATAACATTTATTCATTATTATAATTCGCAATATTTAACAACCAGGTCGTTTCCAGGAAAGAGGGGGCTTTCCAATAATGATTTCTCCTTATTAGCGCGCAATTAGATGACCAAACCTCTCATTGACAGAACTTCTAGACATTGTAAATATTGCAATTTAATAATATGAATAACTTTGTCATCTCAATTATTGATTTAAAAATATATCATATTATGCAAATGATATTGTGACAATAATCGAATCAATAATATGAGAGATATGATACATCAATTACTGTAGCAATAATTGAGTATAACTGAGTGACTTCTCACGTAAGCATCAATAATCAATACCGTATGCAACTATGCAACCACGCATATTATTGTACCTTTACTATCGAGCAGTTCAACAGTTTTAACGGTAACACATTCGTCGTTTATAAAATGATAACTTTGTCGTTTTCTAACTACGACAATACTTCCGTTGTGGGGTCCACCAAAGATTGTACCGTCGTATGGATATTCCCCAACAAAAAGAATATTCCCCGACCAAACGAATATTTTATAACAACTTGCATACTTTGCAAAATTTATAAATACTACCCACAACTATAACATTATATCAAATCCACACCATAATATTTAAAAAAAATATTTTGAGAAATTTAAATCTTTATTCATAAAATTTGGGGTTTCACAATCTTCCGTCCTTATAAAATTTCGTCCTAAAAATTTACGTACGTACCTGGTATGCCGAAGAGGTGAGGACATCTTGACTTCATTTCAGATTCTAACTCTTGAGGTATAACCTTTGAGCGTTGAACACGTATCTCCTCATACATTAAATCTTTTATCATCTCGTCTAGCTCCAATTCAATGTTTCGGGTCGTCCATATATTTACGTAACATCGATACGTGAAAAACGTTATGAACACGAGACATACTTGGCAATAAAACGAGTCTATATGCCACAGTTCCTACTCGATCAAGTATTTCAAATGGGCAAATTAAATCGAGGGTTGAGATTTCCTCTCTTCGTCGATTCTTGCTTCTAGAATAACACCCTCTTGAACCTTCTTCTTCATATTCATCAGCTCTGAGCATGTAGCTTGAGCGGCTTTAACTTTATCGATTAAGGTCGATTCTACTCATATATTTGATATCTCCACGTGGGTCCCTAGAGTCTTTAACTCTATCTTCATCAGTTGTAAGTTATACGAAATGGGTTTTTGTGTAAATAACATCGTACTCATAAACGCATACGATCTTCTACTCAACGTGTCAGCTACAACGTTCGCTCTTCCACGATAATATTGAATGGTACAATCATAATCTTCAACATCTCGAGCCAACGTCCTTGGCACAATATACATTTGTTTTAGTTGAAGAAATATTTGAGGGTTTTAGAAATGGGTTTTTTTTTACTTTGGTCAATACAAAATTTGATTTCATGCTCTGGGGTAGGCCAGTAAGTCTTCAAGAATATGTCAGGAAATTTATTAACAATAGAAATATCATTCAAAACTGTGACCCTCATCCAAGACTTGGATAACACGTCACATTGATATTTATTAACTTGCCACTGTTATTCACGACGTCCCCTATGGATATTCTAGCTTTGGTGTATTCCAAGACTTAGAAGTCACCACCGAAAGGCTCGGGGATCTTTACTTATGGCTTGATATGAAAATGATTGACTTTAGTGGTTCGATTACTTGAATTCACATAACAAGTTGGTTAAAAATATGAAAGCTAACAACCTTACGAAAATCATGATGAGTAGTTAACTAATCGAATCCAAAAATCACATCAATGCAAGTATTTTCAAAGAGATAAGATAGACAGGTAACATGAAAGTGTTGATTTGAATCAAACAAGATTTATAAATAGTGGAGGTAATGAATGTTTCTACCAACAGAGTTTCAACAGATAAATCAAAATCTAATTTCTCCGGAGTCAAATTTAAACATTGAGCGCAAGTAGGTGAAATAAAAGAGTGGGTAGAACTGGTATCTAATAAGGTATAAACTTCGCAAGAGTTTATCGTTAACTTACCCGTAATAACTTTATTAGGGTTCCTCGATAAACGCTCTCACTTAAACTACCGAATTTGACTTTGCTATAGAGTACATTCCACCCTTAATTGCTTCGTCACATTCCTGATCCATGATTCGAATCATTACTCTCCGATCCATAATAAATTGAGGTTGACCGCTCTGCACAGGATAATTCCTAATTCGATGTTGGATTCTCCCAATTGTTGTCCAAAAAGCGAAATCCATTTCATCTATTTTTGTCTTATTGGATTGGACATCTTTTTCTACAATATCAACGCGTCGTGCAGCTTTTACCCATGCATCATCTATTCTCATTCGTTCAGTTGCTTCTTCTTTCATCAGAACTTTGATCATAGCATTCTCAGATTCCAGCTCTAATATCTTATACTCTACCAAAGAGTGCTTCTATTCAAGCATCGCACGTCGGGTAACACAATTTTGAATTGTTACATCTCTTTGCTCCATGACCGCCTGCCGTTCTTCAGCCTGCTCTTCTAACTCATGAATACAATTTTGTAATTCTAAATTTTGATCATGAAATTCTTCTAATAAATTCTCCTCAGGTTCCTCTTCTTCCTCTGCTTCCTCGCTCTCAGCTGCAACCTCTACAACTAGCTCGGGTGCAACTATTAGTTCTTCACTCACCACATAGATATTTCTAAATTCTTCTTCGTCTGACATCACATTAACCTAGTTAGTGATTAAAGGTGTCTCAACGGTCTCATTCACTCCATTGTTAACATTTTCAGATACCATTTTCAAACACTGCCACAAAACAAGAGTTAATTAACATGTCACATATTATCAATATACTCTGACCGACCAAATAAATACCAAATAAACTTAGGAGGTCATACTAGCAAAGGAATTTCCCGTCTCTCCCCTCCTAGTTCTTGTCTCACATCTCAGCCAGGGATCATATCCCTAAGCTTTGATACCAACTGTGGCGCCCCCAAAATAGGTATACATCACCTATTTTAAGTCGCCAAATACATGGTACAAAATTCAAATACAACTTAATTATGCAACAGTCGTGTAAAATATGACAAAACATAATCTAAGAGTTTTAATAAGAATATTGTCATCTAGACAATATCCACACTCAATGAAGTCCTCATTACATTTATTGTCACACTCTTTAACATAACAGTGAGGACTACTAATGATATCATCTGGACTGTCACTCCATTCCCCGACTAGTCCCGGCTACGTTCTAATTTCCTGAAGAGAACAATGAAAGAAAAAGGGTGAGCTCAACTAGCCCAATAAGAAATATTATGACTAAGATAATGCAGAATAAATTATCATTAGCCTACAACAGTGTTAAACTGATACATCATAACAAACATCAAGTTTAACTGCAGCAGAACAAGAAATCCATTAGAAGAGTCAAGTAGAGAATAAAATCTACTATCTTCTATTATTTAAAAGGTTTTTTAATACTTTTATCGCTGAGACTCAGCTTAATAAATAATCCACATCATCCATGCACAATGGCCAAGAATATTCATTAGTATCACATCCACAAATTATCCATGCACTACGGCCAAGGATATTCATGTATTCATCAATGGTCATGATCATGCCAACAACTGTCCATCAATGCACTACGGGCCAATGAGGACTTTTACCGCATCATTTGCAACATTACGGTCACGATTATACCGAATGATCTCTGGTCATAATCATACCAAGTCCATCTATGCACTACAGGCCATAGATGACTTTCAATAGAATATAAACATTAGGATGATGACAATGATATAGGAATTCAATAAAACAAGTTCAAGAATAAATTTTTAAAGATTTATAATCTAATTTATCCAGAAATCAATAATGTCCAAATTGTCAACATGATACTTCTTTGTAGAGTAAAATTCAAGAATGCTCAGAAGAATATTTTCATGAAAAGATACTGGATGAAGCGCAAATATCAAGGATATTCCACTAATTTCATGGAGTATAGAAGCCAAAACTTTAACCAACTGAGTATAATAGAGAATGGAATAACAAAAGAATTCACCAGGCATGTGATAGACCGCACAGACAGGTTATTCCAATGGAATATTAAATAATGGAACCAAGTCATGCGTAAACGCACAGACAGTATATTCCAACAGAATTATAAATAATGGAACCAGGTCATGCATAAATGTACAGACAGGATATTCCAACAGAATAATAAATAAAGGAACCAAGTCATGCATAAACGCACCAACAGAATATTCCAACAGAATAATGAATAATGGAACCAGGTCATGCGTAATACGCACAGACAGGATATTCCAACAGAATAATAAAGAATGGAATAACATAAGACTTTACTAGGCATGCCATAGACCGCACAGACAGGTTATTCCAACAGAATAATAAATAATGGAACCAGGTCATGTGTAATACGCACAAACAGGATGTTCCAATAGAATAATAAATAATGGAATAACAGAAGAATTTCACCATGTATGCGGTGCTTTGCATAGACAGGTTATTACAATATAATAATAAAGAATGGAATAACAACAGCTCTCTTTATGAATACAAAAGAAATAATACCCCTTACCTTAGAAAAACCGGATATTGGAATAGTGAGGCAGCAGAATTCTCTTCTTCATTCTCTCTTTAATAAATGATCTATAGCTTGAGTGAATTGGTGAATAATAATGAAGAAATTAACTTCTATTTATAGGAAAATATATTTTCGATAATTGCACATTTTGGGGCTCAGAATATTACAGTATAATACCTTCCTCTCTTTTTTTATTTTTAATTTAGTCCTGCAAGTATTATCAAACTTGCACTACCACCCCTAATAGTAAATAATGTGAATCAATAGTTCAATCATGTGAATCAATAGTTATAATCATGTGAAAATACGAATTACAGTATAGTACCTCCATCTATACCCTTATTTTTAACTTAGTCATGCAAGTATTATTAATCTTGCACCAACTTCCCTAATAGTACAAGAATGTGAATCAATAATACACACATGTGAACAAATAGTTATAATCATGTGAATTAATAGCAATTAATTGTTTATTTATCCGATTAATTACTCGATTGGTCAGTATAACTTCCAGACGTCAATTAATATCGAAATAAATGTTAATTTCCACTAACACTAATAATCTCAACACAATGGAACTATTTTTATCAAAAAAATTATTTTTAAAATTTCAAAGTTTGACTTTTTCTGAAAAAGTCAACAGTTGACTTTTTGACCAAAAAGTCAACCTAGGGAAATTTTGTGTTTATAGTCTATTTTTACTAATTTCATCTTTTTCGGACTCAAATATCACGTCCGCGTCTCCAAATTCAACTCCGAACTCAAATTCGATTTTTAATAACATTTATTCATTATTATAATTCGCAATATTTAACAACCAGATCGTTTCCAGGAAAGAGGGGGCTTTCCAATAAGGATTTCTCCTTATTAGCGCGCAATTAGATGACCAAACCTCTCATTGACAGAACTTCTAGACATTGTAAATATTGCAATTTAATAATATAAATAACTTTGACATCTCAATTATTGATTTAAAAATATATCATATTATGCAAATGATATTGTGACAATAATCGAATCAATAATATGAGAGATATGATACAGCAATTACTGTAGCAATAATTGAGTATAACTGAGTGACTTCTCACGTAAGCATCAATAATCAATACCGTATGCAACTATGTAACCACGCATATTACTGTACCTTTACTACCAAGCAGTTCAACAGTTTTAACGGTAACACATTCATCGTTTAGAAAATGATAATTCTGTCATTTTCTAACTACGATAATACTTCCGTTGTGGGGTCCACCAATGATTGTGTCGTCGTATAAATATTCCACGACAAAAAAGAATATTCCCCGACCAAACGAATATTTTATAACAACTTGCATACTTTGCAAAATTTATAAATACTACCCACAACTATAACATTATATCAAATCCACACCATAATATTTAAAAAAATATATTTTGAGAAATTTAAATCTTTATTCATAAAATTTGAGGTTTCACATATGCCACATGATCGAGGATTCCTTCGATGATGCTAATGAGTTCTAGAGGGTAATATAAAAGTCTAAATGCTCTATAATTGTATGAATAAAGGAGCATTTAAAGTTTGTATTATAGCTAGTAGTATATGTAAACTACTAAGTTGTTTTGTATGAATCTTGTAATATATGAATAAAATATATGTTGTATTATTCAAATTCTTATGTGGATTTTTGTTGTTGTCTTATATAGAATCATGCCACCAACCAGAAGACCCCAACGAGAGATATATAATGATGATAATCCTACTCAAAATAGACCCACAACACAAAACACTTCCTTTAAAGATTTTAAATTAGTTGGTCCACTCGAGTTCAAAGGTACATCTGAACCTATCAATGTACAAATCTAGATTACTTAAATAGAAAAAAATTTCTGAGTAACCAATGTCAATAATAATCAAAAGACAACTTTTGCAACCATTTTCTTGAAAGGTGATGCTAATTAGTGGTGGGAATCAACTATACGGGTTAGGTAGAAACTGAAGTTGTACCTTGAGATAGATTCAAAGAATTTTTCTTTGAAAACTATTTTTCCAAATCTTTGAAAGATCGTATGGAAGTACGATTTCTAGAATTAAAACAAGGAGACCTGATTATATCTCAATATACTACCAAGTTTAACGAACTGTCCAGGTTTGCTCCTCACCAAGTCAATACTGAACTTAGAAAGACTCGGAGGTATCAGGAAGGTTTGAAACCTTAGATACGAAGTAAGTTATCCATTTTCCAACTAAAGACTTATTCGGAAATACTCGAAAAAGATTCTATAGCTGAGAGTGAAAACTAGAATCTCATTAAATTTTATCAGGAAAAGAAGAGTCAAAATGAAAAAGGGGAAACCTAAGACCGAAACCAATTCAGGTGGGTTTAATAATAAGCAAAAATGGGATTCTAATTTTTCTAATAACCTAGGGAAGAAGGTAAGTAATAATAACAATAACTTTAGTAATAATAATATTACACCTTATCCTAACTGTGGAGGAAAACATAAAGGGGTATGTTTTAAAAGTATAAATAAATGTTACAATTGTGGACAAATGGGACACCTTTCTCCACAGTGTCGTCTCCCTAATAAAAATAAATGTTTCAATTCTGGTTCGTCAGAACATTTCGCAAGGAACTGTACTAAACCCAAGAACTAGGGATGAAAGGGAAATAAAATACCGGAGAATAACAATAATCAGTCAACAGTAGCTACAGCTGGAGTTCAGAATCGACCAACCGCGAGAACATTTAATATGTCGGTGAGGGATGTTGTTGCTTCACAAGATGTGGTGACAGGTATCATCCCTATCAACACTTTAAATGCATATGTGTTATTCGATTATGGTGTTACTTGTTCCTTTGTGTCTAATAGTTTTTGTAAAAGCCTGAATATACCATGTGAAAATTTAGACAACCCGTTCTGTGTAGAAATTGCAAACAATGAAAAGATACCGGTTAAGACCATTTATAAGGACTGTAGTGTGGAGATAAAGGGACATAATTTTCTTGTAGATCTTATTCCAATTTAGTTGGGAGAATTTGATGTAATCTTAGGAATGGATTGGTTAGTCAACCATAATGCGATGATCGATTATCATCAAAAACGTATAAACCTTTTGACTACGACAAAGTCAAAGGTAGTGTTCAACGGAGGTTGTTCACCTAAGCAATCTCGATGTTTGACCATAACTCAGGCAGAAAGGTTACTTAGAAAAGGTTGTACAGGATATTTGGCCTATATAGTTGATACTCAATAGGAAGGAGTAAAACTAGATTAAATACCTATAGTTAAGGATTTTCCTGATGTGTTTCTAGATGACTTAACAGGTTTACCTCTAGATAGGGAAATTGAGTTTGTTATTGATCTTGCACCAGGAAAGGCACCAGTTTCTTAGGCACCATATAGAAGGCACCTGTAGAACTGAAAGTGTTACTAGTACACTACAAGAACTCTTAGATAAAAAGTACATACAACCTAGTGTTTAACCTCGGGGAGCACAAGTGTTGTTTGTAAAGAAGAAGGATGGGACCATGAGATTATGTATAGATTATAGAGAATTAAATAAATTAACCATTAAGAATAAATATCCTTTACCAATGATTGATGATTTATTTGACCAATTAAAGGGGGTCGAACACTTTCCAAAGATTGACCTTAGGACAGGTTATCGTCAGTTAAAGGTAAGAAAGGAAGATGTGCCAAAGATAGCGTTTAGGATACCCTATGCACATTATGAGTTTCTTATAATGTCATTTGGGTTGAAAAATGCACCGGCAGCATTTATAGACTTGATGAATTGAGTGATTAAACCATGATTAAACAAATTTGTTATAGTGTTTAACGACGATATTCTGGTATACACAAAAACACGGGAAGAACATGTTGAACACTTGAGCGTCGTTTTTTGGAGATATTACGAAAGGAATAACTTTATGCAAAGTTCTCCAAGTGTGAATTCTGGTTAAAAAGAGTTCAATTTTTAGGTCATGTAATTAACAAAAAATAAATATCAGTAGATCCAACTAAGATCGAAACGGTTATGAATTGGTTACAACCAACAACTCCAACAGAAGTAAGAAGTTTTCTCGGTTTAGCGGGTTATTATAGACGGTTTATAAAAGATTTTTCAAAAATAGCAACCCCACTACCCAATTTAACTCGAAAGACGGTGAAATGCGTCTGGACAGATAAATGTAAAGAGAGCTTTTAAGAGTTGAAGAAGCGACTGAGCATGGCTCCAGTGTTGTCTTTACCAGATAATACAGAAGGCCTTGTAGTATTTAGTGATGCATCACACAGAGGTTTAGGTTGTGTGATGATGCAACATAGGAAAGTGATTGCTTATATATCACGACAACTCAAAGATTATGAGAAGAGGTATCCTACTCATGACCTTGAGTTAGCCGCAGTAGTTTTTGCCTTAAAATTTTGGAGGCATTACTTGTATGGGGAGAAGTACGAGATATATACAGATCACAAAAGTCTGAAATATATTTTTACACAAAAGAAAATGAACTTAAGGCAGAGAAGATGGTTAGAACTGATAAAGGATTTTGATTGTGAAATCTTTTATCATCCCGGTAAAGCTAATGTCATAACTGATTCGTAAAGTAGAAAGAATCAAGAAAAGTTGAACGTATTAAGCACCAATGATAGGTTAATAAAAGATTTTGAAAAACTAGAAATTGAGGTGGAATGTCCAACTACCTCTACCCAAAAGTTATTCATATTAAAGGGAGTTTCATCTCTACTTGATAGAATTAAAGAAATACAGGAAAAGGATGAAGATTGTCAAAAATGTAAGTATAATATAACTTATATTAATAATAACAAATTCAGAATAGACAAGGATGGAATAATTAGATATGAAGATAGAATATTGGTTCCGTTAAATCAAGCCTTAAAAGACGAAATCTTAAATGAAGCTCATAATTCAAAATTTGCCATATATCCTGACAGTACTAAAATGTACAAAGACTTAATTCGACACTTTTGGTGGTCGAATATGAAAAGAGAAATAGATAAATGGGTAAGCAAATGTCTCACATGTCAAAGGGTTAAGGCTGAACATCAAAATCCTAGTGGTTTACTTCAACCCTTACCAACTCCTGAATGGAAGTGGGAACATATAACCATGGACTTTATGGTAGGCCTTCCATCTACACAGAAGGGCCACAATGCCATTTGGGTAATAGTTGAGCGTTTAACCAAATCAGCTCACTTTTTACCTATTAAAGTTACCCATAACTTAGACCAACTTGCCAAGCTGTACATTAATGAAATCATCTCTAGGCATGGAGTACCTGTATCTATAGTGTCAGATCTAGATCCACATTTTACTTTAGAATTTTGGAAGAGCCTTCAGAAATAATTAGGAGCATAATTAAGATTGAGTACAGCTTATCACCCTCAAAATGATGGGCAAAGTGAGAGAACCATTCAAACATCAGAGGATATGTTACGGACATGTATCATCGACTTCAAAGGAAGTTGTGAAGATCAATTACCTTTGGTAGAATTTGCCTATAATAATAGTTCTCATGCTAATATAGGTATGCCACCCTATGAAGCCTTATATGGGAGGAAATATAGAACACCTTTATATTGCGATGAAGTCGGGAAAAGGCAAATGCTAGGACCTGAAATAATCCAACAAACTACTAAAACCATCAAAATTATACATGAACAATTACAAGCATCACAAGATCGACATAAGAAATATGATGATCCGCATCGTCAATAATGAAACTTTAGCGTAGGAAGCCACGTATTCTTGAAAGTATCTCCTTGGAAGGGCAAGATACGTTTTGGCAAGAAAGAAAAATTGACTCCGAGATTCATTGGACCTTTTGAAATTTTGAGAAGGATAGGTGAAGTTGCTTATGAAATAACACAACCTCCTGAGTTAAACCATATACATAATATGTTTCATGTGTTCGTATTACGGCCATACAATCCTGATTACAAACACATTATAAATTATGAGCCAATCCAAATCGAAGAAGATCTTTCTTATGTAGAAGAACCTGTACAGATCGTTGATCGTAAAGAACAAGTCCTGAGGAATAAAGTGATAGCATCGGTCTAAGTGATTTGGAGGAATCAGAACATTGAAGAGGCTACATGGGAGCTAGAAGATAAAATGCGAGAGAATTATCCTCAACTGTTTACTTAACATGTACTGTAATTTTGAGGATGAGATTCTTATTAGTGGGGTGGATGTAAAACCCAAAAACCTAATAAGACTCGAATATGTAAATTCAGTTATATTAATAAAATCTCTCCGTTCTGAAAGTGTTATGTGTTAATAAATACTTTGTTAAACAAATTAGGTCAAATAAATTTTGGTCCAAAAATTGACGTGTTTGACACCTCGTGCTTAAAAATTTTCTTCCAAAAATATATTTTTCGGTATATTTGTTTTGACAAGTTGCTTTGTCGTGCTTACACTGATAAAATGCTTTGTCATGCTTGTTAGGATTTATGGAAAATCTAAGTTACGAACCCAAGAATACAAACCCTAACCCTAAATTATAAACCCTAACCCTAATTTGTAAATCATAAACTCTAATTAGCTAAATTAAACCCTAATTAGGTTATCCTAACACCTAATCATGATTACTAAACTTCAATTAGATACTAATAAACATCATTAAGTAACCTTAATCATATAAACCAAAATCCTAATCAAGATTAATGAAGATTTGAGTAAAATTAAGCTACTAATCTAACCTAACTAGCTCATAAGTAGGTTAGGAGTCACAAAAACAAGTCACAAGGGTGCACATGGTCTGGCAACCTTCCCCAAGCATCACAAGTAACTTAGCATCAGATATTTAGAGAGGCAAGTAGATTCAAATGATCAAAACCCCTAACTTGCTTAAGTCTATAAATAGAAACGCATCCTCTGGACAAACCTACGAATTCTATAAGCCTAGACACTCTTATAAACATACCAAATCAAGCATAGGTGATATCAACATCAGATTCAGTAGACAGAAATCAAAATCAAGCAAGAAAGGTGCAAACCCTAATTTATAGCTAGATCTTTAATGTTATGTTCAAATTGTTGTTCAGATGTTTAGATTTATGTAATAACATGTTAGAAAGTATGCTAATTTGATAGAACACGTTTTCATAATATCTAGATGCCTCAAATTAGTGTTTTAAGCAATCTAGAAAATTTTGAAAAACAGGTTTGACAGTCGAATATCATAACCTGTAGATCCATGTGTGTTAATAGTTAGGTCTGTTAATTGTATGTTATTTGTAGTATGACATAAGGTCTTTAATTTGGAAAAGAAAACAGGTTCATTAGAGCCATATATTGCAAGATATAGGTGGTCAAAAGTGGTTGACTGGTCACAAAGTTCTATTTTCTAGGTTACCCATAAAACTCAAGAGCAGGTTGAACCGTCTACTTTGACCAACCTTTTAATCGCTTTCTAGTTGTTGTTGTTATAATGACTTTTTGTAATGAATTAATACATTGACATACCTATTACATATCTATGACACTCAATTGCTTAAACAATTCATAGGATTACCAGAATTAATGGTAAAAACTCGTTGACCGAGCATGACCAAGTTTTCTAGGTTACCCAGAAAACTGATGAACATGAAGAACAGCCTTTGGTTGTACCTTGACTGACATAGATCGAGACCTTAGAATCATATTTGGTCCAAATCAGTGTTACATATATGTACCTTGACATATATACTACCTATTATAACAAACAAAACACAAATCTATTTAAAATAATTAAATGATATGAAAGCTACAAAACCGTTGACCAACCATGACCACTGTTCTGGGTTACCTAGAAACTCAAGAACAGCTCTGATAGTGAATCTAAGCCTCTATAACTTCTTGTTATATGTAGGTTAAAGCATGAATTTGGCCTGATGTTGTACAATTGTATGAGTACTATAACATCCATACATGACCAAACCCAGAATCATTAACAGTAGCAAAGTAGATCAAGGTCAAAGTGGTCCCTAGACCATGACCGACGGAAACCCAGAAACTCAAGAACACATATAGCGACACTTCCTATCACTATAGAGCTTTAGTGACAGACAGAAAAAGTTTTCTAATATATTAATTAATAAAAATTAGAAATAATTAATAAATAAATATAAATAATTGCAAAAAAATAGTTTTAAAATTTATTTTAAGTTATAATATTTAACTTTTAATATTTTTACATAAATTCAATAAATATTTTAATTTATTTGGATATTATTAATAATTAAGTTAATAATATAGTAATTAGAATAATTACTTATAAATAATTAATAATTATTGAAAATGATATTAATGATATAAAAATCATAATAAATGGTTATAAATTATTTAAAAATAGTAAAAAAGATTTTTAGAATATTCTAAGTAAATATTAATTATTTAGAAATAGAAATAAATGATTTAAAAATCATTTAAGGGATAAATAAATACTTAAAAATTATTATAAGCTTATAGAAATTATTATAATGGATATTTAAATTATCTAAAAATATAATAAAGCTTATAAATAAAATTTAGTCGATTTACCAACTTATTTAATACTCGGTAAAGTCTTTGGACACCAAAACTATATTAAACCTAACCCGAATATTTTGTAGATTTTGTATTTGAGTATTTCTATCAATATTAATGTGTTAATTTTATATGAATGAACATCTTAGGTATTTATTAACGAATCGAGTAGCATTGATTGACTGATCTTTGCTTAGGCAAGTTTACTAAACCCAAAATATTAATTACTTACGTAAACTTCTCAAACCCTATTTATTCGTTGAACAAGATTCTATCTTAAATTTCTATTGATATGTTATACCAAACCTAAACTTGAATTGCCAATTGTTGAAAAGTTATTGCTATAGCTTCATCATATCTAAGAAATGAATTGTTTATTCATATGATGTTGTTTATTCATATGAAGTTGTTTATTGAGCATAAATTGTTATGTCAAACCAAATTGTTTTGGTAAGACATCCTATACTGAAGTTGTGTATCCTGTAAAGGGGTCGATATTTGGTCAATAATATATTGACGATTAGTGCATGTGAGCACTATTAGGATGATGCATACACCTAGGATATTGAATAGGCTGATGCCCTACCTCATATCTAAACAAAGTTTCTAAGTCTGTGTAACTGACAGAAATAAAAAATCCAAAAATGGTTGAAAAAGAAATTCCAAAAATAATAGCAACTATCAGTTAAATTTTGAATTGTTATATTTCTTTAAATTGTATATTGTTATAAATATAGAACCTGCTGAGCATGTCATAGCCCACCCTTGTAAATTATTCCCTTTGTAGTATTAGATGGTAACCCTGGCACTTCTAGAGTTAATAATGGGATACGTCCATGCTTAGATTAGTTTATATTACTGTCTAGATAAATGTAATATTTTGTAATAAGAAATTCTTTATGAAGAATCATGTAATCGAACCTTAATGATATATATTTTTATAACATCTTTTATTTTCACAACCGTGTTTTATTATATATATATATATATATGTAATTAGAATTTTTAATATAGTTTGAGATCCTTGGGAACTATTTATCTGAGTGAGCGTATTGACAACATGGACTGTTCATGTTGTTGTTAATACTCTGGATTTTGGATAGATAGGTACTATCAATACGATAGTATAATTTACATGACATAAATTATACATCTGACTGAGGGTATTGGTAATATGGACTGTTCATGTTATTATTCATACTCTGAATTTTGGATAGATAGATATTATTCACAGATACAGTTCATATATCCAAGTGAGGGTATCCAAACACAGCAATAATTCTCTTGAGAATTGTTATCTGTTATGGGATACTATGAATTTTGGATCTATAGGAATTATATCTGATTATAAATTATATAGTCACTCAATTAGATATAAGCATAAAATCAAATACCATAGGCGTATAGATTTGAATGCATTATATATATTTACTTATAGTAAACACCATATCGGATACTGTGGGAGTATAAATATGGGGGGCGTTACAAATACAAAGAGTTGAACAAGGTCACAATTAAGAATAAGTATCTGTTGCCGAGGAACGAAGACTTATTTAATTAGTTGAAGGGAGCTAGATATTTCTTAAAGATAGATTTGAGAAGTGGATATCATCAATTGAAGGTGAGAAAAGAAGATGTATGTGATAACCCAGGATTTCGAATAATTCAAAAATTGCGAATAAATTATTATTTTTATTAATATTATTATTAATTATCAATTTTGTGACAAATTTCTATGATACGTGTATCGAGAAGGTCAATTTATATATTGACTAATAAAATTGGAGTAGAGTTGTGCTTAACGGAGAATAGAAACCCTAACCCTAATTTCTGGAATGGGATTCGATAGAAAATATAATTAAAATAATTATATTAATATGTATGTGTTTGAACGGTATAGAATTTTTGATCAATGATTGATCGGATAAAGTTTAATTATAAAAACCTAATAAGAGATTAGAAACCCTAATCTCAGGATTAGAAACACTAATGTACTGTTAGAAACCCTAATTTCAAAACCGAGAGTTATAAACCCTAAATTAGGAAACCCTAATCCTAATTGACAAGCCTATGGGTTCATTAAACTTAAATATGATTAGAAAGCTTTAATTATATTTTTGTATATTAATTTTTCTATTTAGAAAACCTAATTACATTTTTGGAATTTTATTTTCTAATTTGTGAACCCTAAATTTGAAAATTTTGGGAATTAGAGTTTTAAAACCTAAAGGGTTCAAATCTTAAACCCTAATCCAAGCCCCAAACCTTAAGGGTTTGTACAAATTCCATGTTTACCATTTAATTTAAATTGTAAAAGACCAAAATGCCCTTTATGGAGATTTTATTAGATTACTTGTGTATCTTGCCAAATCAAGAGTTGGTCACCAACTCTCTTGACTTTGTGACTCCAAATCTCAGCAAATCTAACAATGTCAGCCGAAATCCCAGCCATAGCAACATATCCAAGCAATATATATAAGATTTAGAGAGAGAAAGTTCATAAAAGTTAGCCATTTTGCTCTATGCTCTCACCAACTCTCTCTCTCCCCTAAACCCACGAATTACATTAGCATATCAGTCCTATAAATAGCCTCTATATCAATCAATAACAGATTGGAGAGCCAAGATCGAAAATTATTCAAGAGAATGTATAACCCTATTTTTATTTTTGATCTTTGATGCTTGAGAAATTTTTGTGTTTATATGTTTAGATTATTGCTATTGGATGTTTATTGAAGATCTATGATGATCTATCATAGATCCATAGCATCAAAGTTGATAAAACTCGAAGTTTTTCAAAACTGTCAAGAACACGATCTGTGGTCTGACAAGCTAATGTCAGGTGCCATAGATCGGTGCCTGTGTTTTCGTTTTCTTGTTTTATGTTTTGTAATGGTAGCCTGGTATGTTGTCTTTATTCTTCAAGTGGTAGTACTAGTAAATGATGTCTAGATCGTGAGTTGTAAACGGTCAAAGACCGTTGACCGGCCATAACCGTGTCGAATTCTGGGTAACCCAGAAATAGAAACACAGAGTCTGACAGTGAGTTCTAAGGTCCGGATCTGTCTGGTTTTAAATGATTTGATGTTGTTGTTGTAACACTTTTGTAGCTGGTTATGTGTACTATAACTTTAGGTCTTTATATCACTTATAAACTCAACAGATCGATCGTGACGGGTGGTCAAAGTAGACCACTCGGTCTGTTTTGATGTTTCTGGAAAACCCAGAATCGGTATGAACTCAGTTTCTGTCAGAGTTTGACCGGGACTAATCTAGCAGGTGTGATGTTGGTTAATTGATCTGTTGATTTCTATGTGTTCCTTGTCATGCGTACTACATATGTAGACCAACAAACGAGTCATTTAAAAACCGGAACATAGAATAAATCGTGCATGAAAGTGGCTGGTCGAATTTTCTGGGTTTCTGGAAAACCCAAAAACCGTCTGACAGCAACTTTGGAGGCTTTGATCTCCTTTTTGTGATGTTGTTTAACCAAAGTATTGATTGGGTATTGTAGTGTTACATTAATACTACAATACCAAAGTTTTAGATAACCCAGAACATGAACAGATTGGAAATTATGTGCGGTCAAACATGACCCCTTGATCTGCCGGCTGTCAGTGTTATTGGGCTCAAGAACACCAACAGCGACGCTTTCTGTCGCTAAAGACCTATAGCGACGGTTTAATTATTTTATTTTCTGATTTTTCCGAAAAATTATTTAAAAATAGAAATAAATTCTAAAAATTACCAAAAATAGTTTTAAAAATTATTTTAAATTATGAAAAATAATTTTTGACCAATTGGAATATTTTTCTTTATTATTTATAATTATTTAAATATTAAAGGTATTTAATTTATTTAATTAGTTTATTAAATAAATTAGAGAAAATGATTTAATATTATGAAAAATCATTTTAAATAAGAAAAATGTATTTAAAAATATTTTGAGTTATAAAATGTAACTTTTAATATTTTTGGAGAATTTTTCATTAATAATTTAATATTAATGATATTATATTTATTTGATTATTAAATTAAATAAATAAGATAAAAATGATTTAAATGATTTAAAAATCATTTTAATTTAAAATAAAGTTTTAAAAATATTTTAAATTATAAAATATAATTTTCAATATTTTTGGAGAATTTTCATTAATAAAGTAATATTAATGATATTTGATTTATTTAATTATTATATTAAATAAATGAATTAAAAATGGTTTTATTGATTTAAAAAAATCATTTAAAAATGAGAAAAATAATTTAAAAATATTTTAAGTTATATTTAATGACTTTTAATATTTAGATAGTAATATTTATTTATTAATGGTGATGATTTAAAAATGATTTTAATTATTTTAAAATTCATTTAAGTAGAATATTGATGATTTAAAAATAGTTTAAGTTATTAATAATAACTTTAATATTTTGACAAGTATGTTATTAATATTTTTATATTATTAAATAATGATATGATTATTTAATAATTAAATCATTTAAAAATGATTCTGATATTTGAAAAATTATTATACATTATAATAATTGTTTGATAATTATTAAAAGCTTCCGAAAAATATTATAAACGATATTTGACTTATCTAAAATAATATTGAAGCTTAGAGACCAAGTTTAATTGACAATCAATGTGTTAATTGTCGGATAGGGTGACCAGAACACCGAGAATGGACCGAAATCCAACCAGACCGAAATAGTTAGACGTGATAAGTGTTTATATAGGTTATAAACACTAATGTGGCTATGTGGTAATGTGCCTAGGAGAAGTTTGACTGTAAAATACAGTGTTATGTGTTATAAATGTTTGTACTAATTGTGAGACCGACATTGTTGAATATAGGTCTTACGAACGCAGTTAATTATATTGTGTAGCTGTAATCAACGTGGAAGGCAAGTTTCCTAACTCAACCTTGAGTTATATTTTATTCAATTATTATAGTGGTTAATTATTGCTAATTACACCACATCCAAGGAAGTTATTGTTGATTATTCGCAGTTAGTGCATGCTTAATAATTCAAATTGAATTACTGATTCAGAAATATATATTCGTAGAATTACTGTTGTTGACTATTCAAATCTGTAGAAGTTAGAATTGACAGTACAGATAATTCCTGTTTATTGTCAAATTGTGTTGAGAAATGTCTTAGCTAATTATTCTGGCTAGACAATCATTAGTTAGAACTTGATAAATTCAAGAAAATAATTCAATTGTTATTGGTAGAATCGATGCCAATTAATTCGGCAAGATCGATAAGTAAATAGAATTTGAAATCACAGTATTTCGTTGTAAAATCAAAATCTTGATTCTAAGACTGAGAAGAACAACCTTTTATAAAAAGGGAACATTTTGGGTCGTGAATTCGACCTTTGCGCGCGTTTTGAGTATTATGCATAATATAGGGTACAAGGAGTTGGCCGGCTCTAAGTACTTGCAGAGGGGTATGATTTAATCTTTATGGTTATCTGATACTCCTGGTATATATCAAAGTAAATCTTTGATGGATACCCGAGAAAAATAAGTTCAAAGATCTTGTGTGATCGCTCAGTATAAATTTGGAAATTTTTCCACTTTGTTATTGTATAGAATTGATTCTTGTAGAACTTTGAAAGCGTTGTACTCTTTCATTATCAAATTATGGTGTTGCATAGAAAAGGAGAAGCCTTGTTATTGATTAACGATTTGTTCAGCTAATTCAAAGTTCCCCGAACTTTGGTTTCATTCTATCAAAATAGATAGTCTATTATTGTTGATTCATATACATTTATTGTATGTCTTAACTTGCGGGGCAAACTAGTTGCTCACCCTTGCTATAAATAAAACATTTCAGCTAGGAACGAAGAGGCCAGCGGGTCAAAGAAGAACAAAGGCAAAGGCAAGATGATGAAGTAGTTAATAAGAACATTATTATTATTATGTTGTATTGTAAACCCTTTTTGTGTATCTAAGGGGTATGTTTGTAATTTAAGGTTAGAAAACCTGGGACTTATGTATTAATAACTTATGTTAATGATTTATATATTCCTACTTATATATGAATGGGTAGTTAAATGATAATATAGTGTGAATTGTGAACACTAAATTCGGGGGTCAGGTAACCCGGATTTGGGGGTGTCACAATGTATCGAAGACAGCTTTCAGGACTCGTTATGGTCACTACGAGTTCCTGGTGATGTCATTTGGTCTAATGAATGCTCCTGCGGCATTTATAGACCTAATGAATAGGTTTTTAAGCCATTTTTTGGACAAATATATGGTGGTATTCATATATGATATTTTGGTATATTCCAAAACCAAGGAGGAGCATGTGGAACATCTGAAGGTAACGTTGGAGGCATTAAGAAGAGAGAATTTGTACGCTAAGTTTTCAAAATATGAATTTTGGATAGAGCAAGTGCAATTCATTGGACATGTGATTGACAAAGACAAAATTTTGGTAGATCCATCAAAGGTTGAAGCTGTAATGAACTGGGATCAGCCAATGACAGCGTCGGAAGTAAGAAGTCTCTTAGGATTACCAAGTTATTATAGAAGATTCATTCAAAAATTTTCCAAAATCGCAACTCCATTTACGAATTTGACTAGAAAAATGGTGAAGTTCATTTGGACAGAGAAGTGTGAGGAAAGTTTTCAAGAGTGAAGAAGAGATTGAGTATGACACTTATGTTGTCTCTTCCGGATAGCACAAAAACTTTTGTGGTGTATAGTGATGCATCGCATAAAGGACTAGGTTGTGTGCTTATGAAAAACTGATAGGTCATTGCTTATGCGTCACGACAATTGAAGGACTATGAGAAGGGGTATCCGACCCATGATTTGGAATTGGCTGCTGTGGTGTTGCTCTAAAAATCTGGACGCTATCGGGAAGAAGTGTGAGATATACACAGACCATAAGAGTCTGAAGTATATCTTTACACAGAAGGATTTAAATATGCATCAAAGGAGATGGTTATAGCTTATTAAGGATTACGACTGTGAGATATTACACCGTCCAGGTAAAGCTAATGTGGTTGTTGATGCCTTAAGCAAAAAAAGGGTTGAGAGAAATTGATGTTGTTGATTGCTCAGGAGCAGTTGGTATATTTAATGGCTAAGTTGGAGTTGGAAATTTAAAAACCTAAGGAGTCAGATGAAAAATTGTTCCAAATGGGAACCGACCCATCTTTGGTGGATAAGTTGAAGGAAGAACAACTTTAGAATGAGGAATGTGAACATATGAGGGAATAAGTGTCTAGTTAAGGATGAAGAGGTAAGAATCAAGGTTGATACCAAAGGGTTGCTATGATTGGAAGGGAGAATCTGGGTTCTGCCAATACCAGAAATCAAAGAGGAAATTTTGAGTGAGGCTCATAGTTTGAGATATTCGATTCACCCGGGGAGTACCAAAATGTACTAGGATCTCCGATAATATTTTTGGTGGACGAATATAAAAAAAGGAACATTACTGATTGTGTGGCAAAGTATTTGACATGTTAGAAAGTTAAAGTAGAACATCAGTGACCAAGTGGGTTATTACAACCATTGGAAATAGCAGAATGGAAGTGGGAACATATCAAGATGGATTTTGTGGTAGGTCTTCCAACAACTCAGAAAGGTTATGATGTGATTTGGGTGATTGTGGATCGACTGACAAAATCGGGGCATTTCTTACCAATCAAAATCATATTCACTTTGGATCAGTTGGTAAAGTTTTAAATAATGGAGATTGTATAAAGACACATAGTTTCGATGTCAATTATATCAGATAGAGATCCGCATTTCACAACTACAAGAATGCATCGGAACAATGATAACCAAAATTTTTAGAAATTATAAAAATAAGAATTTAATAAATAAAACTCTTATTATAGGATGTGTCGGGTTTGAATAAGAATATATATATGAATTATATATTTTGAATTTTGTTTTTATTAGCGGAAATAAACCCATAAATGAGATTTTATAGTTGGATAAACTATTAAGGAAATATAGAGTTTTAAAACTTAAAGTTGATCTTTAAATTATTAAAGAAAGTAGTAATCAATGATGTGAAATCAAAGAGGAGATTGATGTCAGACGAGTTAACACCTAATAAGGATGTGAAAAGTATTTAGGAATTTAGATTCTACTTCTCCTAAAGCAGAACTTGGTTACGTCTGAACTTGAGGTGGCACAGCTACACCACTTCAAAGATTACGACCAGTGCAGCTGCGCTGGTTTGTAGAAGGTTTTGAGTAAGTTTGTGAAATTTGAATTTCAAGACATGTATATTAAGGAATCATATGTGTAATAATAGTCATAATTGGTGATTAAGTTGTCCATGAATAGATTGGGTTAGTAAAAATATGATTTGAATAAGAGTTAATTAATTAACCTGGAATAAATATTGGTTACTCAAGTGATATTATGGAATATTATATTATAAAGCCTTGTGTGGTTGTGGTGTGATAGTAAATGAAAAGGAGTTAATTCACTTACATAAGACGGTGAATTAATATATGTGTTTTACATAAGAGGATGAAATGAATATGTTAATTAAAATTTGATATTTTAAATATATTACATAGCATTGTAATATATAAAAGGGTTAATATTTGAAAGATAAATGATTAATAAAAGAAGAGAACCAATATAATTATAAATAAATATTGGTTAGAGATTTATGCATTAAGTTAATAATTAAGTTATGGCTAACTAAAATTGTGTTGGGACAATTTATAGAAGAAAATGAATTAAAGAATCATGGTATAATAATTAGTTTTGTACATACTAGTTATTCTAAGGAAATGGTTATCATAAATAAAAGTGTTATGAGTATAAAATTCATAAAGCCTAGTATAGTAGTTCTACATATTATAAGTGTGCAATTATTTAAGTAAGCTAAATAATTTAGCATTTAGGGTAAAGTGTGTCACACAAAATTTATATCAAATGAATATTAAAATAATGTGGAATTAGGGGAAAGCCAAACTTGTCCTAGACCCCTAATACTTTATTGTTGAGATTATGAGTTTGAATTATATAACTCTAGTAAGTGGGAAAATGAGACTAGTGTGGCTTGAGTATTAAAGTTGAACCAGACTAAAGGTTTAACTATAATTATTAAATGAGAAGTAATGGTAAGGGAATAAATGATTGATATTAATTTATGTATGGATAGTGATTTCTATATAAATGGGGACTCCTCCTTCTCATTTCCAATTGCTGAAATATTCTGATAAGTTTCCTATAAAAAGTGAGTTGCTATTTTTGTGACCAATATGAGATTGAAGGATTGAAGAGCAATAGTTAGCCAATAAAGCATTCTAGAGGTAATATTACTGATAAATATGTTCTTCATTTCAAGATTTATGAATTTCTTAGAAATATAAAGAAAATGGTTGCTTTTGAGTCAGTAAAATTGATGGCTAAGTGTCGACGTCTGGATTTTTACTGTCCCTATTCTATTCTTGTCTTTTGATGTTCTCATGTTAGGTGAGATGTGTTTGAAAAAATAAATTATGAAAAGGTCCGACATTTATATGTCGACGATTGGACTGTAAGAGTCGTTAGTTAGTATTTTTAAATGGTTGCACCAACTCAACCTAGAAAAGGTTTGCACATTAACCACATGATGTAACACTGTTAAACTGGTCTGTGAAACTGAGATTCGTTAGGGTCCGGGGACTTGCTTATGCGGAGGGAAGGTGTTAGGCACCCCCCGACATTCGTGTTACCACAGTGACCGCCACTTTTTAATTAAACTGTTATATAAATGTTTGTGTGTGTTGGTCAATGTGCAGTTATTTGGAAGTAGTGTTATGCCTCGTTCGCACCTATATACAAAGGGTTTGAATTTGTGTAAAAATTCAGTTTTAAACAAGATATAGTCGTGATGTTTTGTAAAAGAGGTTTTTCAAACCTTGTGCTCAATAATAATTGAGGCCTTTGATACTTCGATTTTATTATATGTTCGGCTTGATTGCTTTTTTTTTTAGATGCGAGGCATCCTCGAGAAAATAATATACATAAAAATGCCGAACTCCTTGTGGGCATGAGAGCCGTCTAAGGAAATTCTAACATTGTAAATAATGTGTAAGCTGATTACAACCGGAGGATCATTGGAGTCTCGCCAGAGTAGACGTATTATTGATGTGTGTATTGTCATATGTGTACATGCCACGGTACATGGATGAGCTGGACATTGGCGTCATTATGGCAGTGAGAGCTCTCAGGGAGGGTGATACCATTGTGCCGATGATTGTAGCAAAGATGCTGAGATCAGCATATATTGCAGTACCTACCCTACAGGGGTATTCACAGGTATCTCGATCATGTTTTGCGTGTAGTTCATGTCACACCTGAGACTGATTGGCACTTTTTGATGGCACAGGTATTGTTTTACCCATGAGATAGCCATGTCTTACTCCTTCCAGCTAGAAAAGTGTATAGACGTTACGTCTTAGTCGGTATTCTTGGTAGGGATCGCAGATCCGTTTGACATTCTACCATGTACAGGGCTTAGTTCACCCTACAGCTTCATTACGCATGCTTCTGTCATGGATTATCTCCCTCTAGCTGGTTTGAGGGGCATGACTACTTACCACCCACTGGCTGTGATGTCACAGTTTGACCAGTACCAGGACTTCCATCCCTTTGAGGGGGCATTGAGTCAGCGCTTGGCTTCTCACCACTTGTCAGTAGAGGACAGATCCAGGGTGTATGCCTATTGGGATTAGTGTGAGCTAGCTGCATTTTCTGTTAGCCATCCGGGTTGTTCGACAGAGTATTCTTCATTGTCAATGGTGAACTCTTAATAGAAGACAATGATGAAGTGGTTATCATCGTCCTTCTTCTCCCGAATAATGACCATAATGTCAGGACAATCATCATCTGGAGTGTATCTATTTGTGTGCACATCATGTAAAAGGATGCGTAGGTGAGACAAACTCCTGGAGATATCTTGTTTACGTCTATGTTCCCTTTCTTCCACTTCAGAATCAGGAATCAGGACCTCTTTTGCTCTAACCGGTATCGTTTTGGGAAATAGCATAGCCATAACATGGGCTGGAACCTTTACCGGAGACTATACAGGCTCTGGATCTGTAGGTGGAGATAATCGTCATATGGTTGAAGTTGAAGGAATCTGTTTGTGCTTGTAAGGATTCCTGTGACTGGAACTAGCAGAATAACCTAATCTAGTTATCCTTGTTTGACTGGGAACTTCAATTGGGTGTTTAATGCCCTGATGATCTTTGCCCAACCCTTGTCCAGGTTGATGACCCAATGACATCATCTCTTGAGCCCCAATGAGATGGTAGTGAGTGTTGCTCACCTCTATGGCATAAAAACTGACCGGTTCAACTTTTGAATTGAAGCTGATGAGTGGTATGTCACCTTATTCAGGATATTCCGGCTTAGCATTAATAGTGATTGGGCTATTGTTGATAATGTACTTGAGTTGCTGATGAAGGGTGGAAGGGATGACTCCAGCCATTAAAATCCACGGTCTTCCCAACAGCAGGTTGTATCCTATGGTGATTTTAAGCACATGAAAGGATACACTAAATGTAGTAGCCCCGAATTCGGGCCCTGAATCGCCGCGGAATCGGTACACTAATTCTTTCACTAATTGCGGAAGATATAAACATAAATTGTTTATACAGTACATTACACACTATTCCCCAAGGTCGAGTTAACCTTAACTTAATACACATTTCCTAAAATATCTATTACACAACAAATATTGATCAAATACACTATTACAAACTAATTGCACTTTATATCCCAAGCTGAACTTAGCTTAACCTTTTCCTGTATACGACGCATTTGCTTTACCTGCAATGTTTTATCATGATATAGCAAGGGTGAGCATGAAAGTTGCCCAGCAAGTTTATATACAACAATATAACAATATATCATGATTGAAGAGTATGAATAATAAGCTGACAATAATTCATCAATATAGTTGAGAATTATTACGAACAAACTTTTGACTGAACAAGTTTTAAACATGAACAAACATTTCTGAACCAACTGGTAATGAAGGTGATCAGCCTTTCATACCTGACTTATACATGCAAGATGTACAGAGTACAATTTTCATGGCAATCAACAACGATTAACCATAAGCTTGAATAAACACTCTTATTAGAGTTAAGTACAAGAAAACTTGCCTGAACCGTTGATTATCGCACACAATTTAATAACGCTTTATCCGAAGACCTAATATTAATAATATAGATCTCCAATATTAGAATAATATCATCACAGTAATATAATGTTATATTTATACACACAGAATAACCTAAACACATTACCACATAATCCTATCAGTCTATACAACACATAAGACTAGGTATCAAGTCAAACTATTGCAGTCTGAGTTGAACCCGATATAATTCTAACATCCCGACGGTCTAGTCGGACTTTTATCGAGTTTAAGTTCTATTAAACTCTGTCTAACCACTTAACCATTAACACAGATAATTTCTAATCAGACAAAACATTTTTCTTAGGCTCGTAATAATTTTCGAATAATTATTACCATTTATCAACATTTTTCAATCCTTAAAACCGTATTTAAATACCACATAATTCCTTAATCATTAATATTCATTTATTATAAAATGTTAATGAAAATCATTACATAATATTATAATATACTTATAATATCACAAAGTATTTTTAATACCTTAAAATCATAGTTATATGATTTTTAAACACTTAAATCCATTATCCGATAATTAATATTAATATTAAAATACTAATATTTTCTTGACTAAATATCAAAAGTTATATTTTATAACTTAAAATATTTTTATAACACTTAAATTATTTTAATATGATTTTTAAAGCATTAATTCCATTTTTCCTTAATTTATTTAATATAGTTATTAAATAAACTAATTATCATTAATATTGATTAATTAATGAAATTCATCTCAAAATATAAAAAGTCATCAAAAATAACTTAAAATATTTTCTTATACCATAATATTATTTTTCATGATTTTTCATGAATTAAAAACTATTTTTAAATAATTTATTTAATATTATAATTAAATAAATAAATACCATTTATATTCCAAAAATATTAAATATTTTCAAAATATACTCAAAATAGTTAAAAACTATTTTTCAGACTTTAAAATAATTTTTCCTAATTTATTATGTATTTTTAATAATTAAAAACAATTTTTTTCTAATTTTAATTTAATTTCCGGAAAAATAATAAATAAACCGTCGCTAAAGTCCTATAGCGACGCTTTCTGTCGCTATAGGTGTTCTTCATGGCTGCCCAGAATTTTCTGACAGGGCGAGGGTGGGTACTTTGACCGCGAATAATTCTTTGATCCTTGCGTTTCTGGGTTGGTTCAAACTTCCAGATTGTAGTAATTTTGCAATACTACAACACTAAATCAAGTTCATGGCCAAAAAAACACCATATTAGCGAGATCTAAGCTTCCAAAACTGATGCCAGGCCTGTTCTTCAAATTCTGGGTTTTCCAGATTTGAAGAACAGCCTTAGGTACCTACTTTGACGCTTAATAACTTGGTGATCGTGCAACCTTTATGCGATCTATCAATTACAGGTTGTAGATAACATGTAGTACTACAATGTAAAACCTTAATATCAACATAACAGCATCAGATCGAACTAGAATATACTGGTCAAAGTCGACCACGGACAGCACTAACGAAATTTCTGGGTTCGCTGGTTTTACAGTTCGGTCAACGGGTTTTGACCGTTTATATCTTGCGATATATAAGAGATATAGGTCTGATTATTTTTGAAACTTAAAGACCACATATCCGACTACATGTTACAAGTTTTAAACATCAGAAATTCTTAACACACACGGATCTATGGTGTCTGACATTTGACTGAAAAAATGAAATTTCCAGATTTTCAGATTTGCTAAAACTTTAAATTCGTGCACTTTGATGTTATGGGTCATGGATTTAACAACCCAGAACATCAATTGACACCCTATTACACCACTTTCAACAATCAATTGCAACATTTAACCAAGAATCGAAGGATTTCAAAAATTTAGAGATTTATACCTTTTTGCTTTGATTTTCATTTTCTGCCTTTGATCTGATTCTGGTACACGTGGGGCTGGATTTTGGGACTGATCTAGCAATATATTTCGAAGTTTTTAGAGAGAGAGAGTCAAGGATGTGTATTGGTGGGTAAATGAGCAATAATGTAGCATTTTCTCTTTCTTAAATCTAATATATGAGTTAGATTCATGCATGATCTGATCCAGCTGCTGATCTAGATGATATGTTGCACATGGCTAGGGTTTAAGGTTGCTCAACCACTCCCCTTAGGTTTATTCTTGCAAGCTAAGACACAATAATGCACTTAAGGGCATTTTTGCCATTTTCTTTTATTTCTAGATTTTCTAATTTGATGAAACCCTTAGGTTTTAGGGTTTAAGCATACTTAGATTTATGATTTGGACAAATTTGGGTTTAGGTTTTAATCCCCAAATTTTTAGCAACTTGGATTTCCAAAATTTTCTAATTAAATATAAAAATAGAAAATTTTGATTTCTAAAATTATAATTATGGCTTCCTAATTATTTAATAATTTCCAAATCATGAATCATTATTTGTTAATTAGGACCATTTTATCCTAATTAAAATTGCTAATTTAGCACTTAGGGTCACAATTGTACATTATGTTTCAAAACCACATTTTAGGGTTTAAATAAAATAATATTTCAATTTTAGAAATTAAATTTCCCAATTAGATTAGGGTTTCTAATAACTTGACAATTAGGATTTATATTTCCTAATTAACATTGCAATTATAGCAATTAAATTCACCCCTGTACAATTAGAGTTCAAAATGGTCATTAGGGTTCAAAACCCTTGAATTAGGGTTTCTAATAGAAAAATTAATTTCTAATTTAGAAATTAAATATTCGTAATTAGATTAGGGTTTTCTAATTACACAAAAATTGAAATAATTAGGATTAGGGTTTCCTATTTAACATTGCTTATTTTAGCAATTGAATCCACAGTTGAGCATTAGGGTTTCTGACGGAACAATTAGGGTTCCAATAAATTGAAAATTAGAGTTTGTAAATTAATCAACCTTTTACCCTAATTAATACTTAATAAATACCTCATAAGTATTATAATTATCCATTAATTTTCCAGATTAGGGCTTCAATTTAACAGAATCTGAAACTAGGGTTTGCAGGTCTGGCATTAGGGTTTTAAATTTGGAATTAGGGTTTTGTAATCAATTGTCAAGATTAACCCTAATTAATCTTTTAATTATTTACACTTATGTCATCAAGTTCCCAATTTAGGGTTTCATGCACCGAATTAGGGTTTCGAATTCCTGGAACTGAAACTAGGTTTCCAGAACCAATTTTTAGGGTTTCTTATCAGACGTTAGGGTTTTCTAACCGAACATTGTCGTTCTTAATATATTCTTAGGGTTTGTCACAGATATAATTTATCTGGTCAACCCTTGACCCTTAACCACATTCTGTACACATACATAACCATAAACACAGAACATAATCACATAAACACTTAATCCTGAATAATTCACCTATTTCCTTCACAGAATTTTGAAATCCTCAAAATTCAATCCCAATAACATTAAACGCATACACTTATTTTCTATCTAGGTCTAATATTTGACCTTAAATCAATCATTTAAGATTTTCATAATTTGCCCAAATTTTCGGGTTGTCACACTAAATGTGTGTGGACCAATCTCCACATGTAACTCAATCTCCCCAACTACATTTCGTCGGGACCCATCAAAAGCTTTGATAACTGTATAGCTGCTTTTGATCCTCTTGGGGTTGATATTCATCTTCTCCAAGGTCGCATAAGGAAATATATTCAAAGATGACCCATTATCTATCAAAACTCATCCCACCATGTATCCGGAGGACAAAAATGCTATGTGCAACAGTTTACAATGACCAGTCCCTTTAGGAGATATGGCGTCATCAATGAAAGATATAACATTGTTGTTAAAAATATGATCAACCAGATGTTGGAATTTTTCCACATCCGCTGATTTCGATAAATGATCTTCTTCCAAGACCCTTAGCAAGATCTTCATGTGATCTTCGGAAGAGAAAACCAAGTCCAATATGGAAATTTGTTATGGAGCTTCTCTCAAGCTTAAAACCACCTTGGCTTCATTATATCCCATAGTACGGAGGAACTCTTCAATCCTCTCAATGGGAACTTTCCCCTTTGATTTGATGGTAGGCTTCATCACCCGGTGGGGAAGATACAGTGGATTCTCCTTCAACACTGCAGCAGTTGTGTGTGATGAAGATCCTTCAACCTGCTCATAATTCCATGGGAATTTTTTTAGGCTAACAACAAGATATTGTATTCTGTATGGCAAGAGAATTAGCTCTAGTGCAGCCTCTTTCAAAGGATTGTCAACACCTTTGAGTTGAATTGCTTGTATTGTGGGCGGTCTGGCAGTCAAATCATCCTCAGTGGATATAACTGTTACACTGTCCTTCCATTTTGTAGGACATTTGTTCCCACTCTCGAGGAAAAAAGTGTCATCATCTGCCATTTGTAGGACACTACTATCAATTAAATTCTGAATGAGGTGGCAGAGTGCCCAACATTCTTTTGTGATGTGTCCGCGAGAGTGAGAGTGATACTGGCATACTCTATTATAATTGAACCGTCTGGAACGGGGATTAATTGGAGGTAGAAAGGATGTAATTTTTCCTTCAATGATCAGCATCTGAAATATCTCCTCCATAGGTTGGCCAAGGTATGTAAATTCCCTTTTATTGGCAAAATCCTGACGGGCTTTGGCACTTGCTCTTTTTAAAACTTTATCCTCCAGCGTTTCACTTTTCTGAAGGAGATGATGGATTATTCATAACAAAGGGAATGAGACTAGTATGTTCCTGACTGACTAATTGGCGTGTGACTTGGTGTTGATGGATCACCAGTTTTGCCAATTGGTCTACTTACTTAAAAAGAGCTTTCATCTTTTATTCCATCATAAATTGGAACTATACGTAATCCCATTTGTCAGCATCATCCTTACAGGTTTTGGAAGATTCAACAACATAATTATAACTTTGTCCACTGCTCCAATTAATCATATTAACATCTTCTTCTTTGTGTTGAGGAAGAGGGTTGTCTTGCACATGAGGTTGGTCGGGTTTAGTCAGCGCAATCTCCTCATTGTCGATTAAATATTGGATATTATGTTTCAAGGCACAGCAATCCTGAGTATCATGTTCTGGTGCCCCGGCATGATAGGCACACTTCCGGGTATTATTGAAACCCTTCCGATTTGGGTTGGCTGGTGGAAGAAGATGTATAATTTTCTTATGAGTAGTCAGAAGATTGAGAACATTCTCGATCGAATCCCCTAGGGGTGTGAACACTCGATTGCGTCGAACTTCTCCACCCTTTTGCAATATGGGGTTGGAAGACTATGCTTGAAAAGGGGAGTAGTTTCTCCTCTGGATAGGCATGTCCTGACTGCCTTTCTGACCTTGTAGTATCAAGGAAACATCATCCTCTTTCTTTTTATGGACCCTCTGGGGGTTGTTTTCATAAGTTCCGGACTGGATGTGCTCAGCAACAGCTTTCAGAGCGGCTCTCGCAACCCATCATACTTTTCAAAGTCAGGAGTTTTAAATTTCTCTGGATAATGAACACCAGGGAATCTACAAAGGTCGGTATATGAGACACTCTCGTGTGCTCCAATCCCTTTTATAGATCGAATGGTCTTTTCCATTTGAAGGACTTTTTTCCGGATATCATCGGTGTCTGGATCTTCTTTGAGATGGGTTTTTTCAGGAATTTTGCTGAACTTATCCAATAGAAGCTCAGGTATTGGATTTGCTCCATCCGTACCTTGTGTTCCTCCATGTGCAGAGGATTCTGTCAATACGGGTATGCGTAAACCCTGAGTAGACTAGTGTAAATGTTTAAATAGAACAGCTAAATCTATAATTTGTTTGCTTAATTTGTCAAACTCCTCACGAGAGATAGGAGCAGGATTAGACTGGTCAGATGAAGACATAATTGGTTGTAGGCTCGTGGCCTTCTTGGACTTTGATCGGGTAACAGGCCCAATTGTTTCCCTACAAAAAATTATATAGTTTAGTCTTAGGGAATGTATAAATGTTTACATGCTATCACAATGTGTCCATTTTAGGAGTATTATCCTGCAAAACGGGTGTCAGTTGATAGCATGTCAAGCTTTAATATGCATGTACACATATTCTTCATATTTTTCATTACATAGAGATTGACATGGAATAAAATTATAAGTAATTATTTTTACAAGTAATTGAAAATGGAAAGCATGAAGAGACTTTCCTCCGCATTTGGTTTATCAGAGGCTGACCTATCCTAGGTTACTCTCGTGGCTTTTTGGCATGAAGGTTCCCAGATCATCGCAATTTACATGACAGGAAGTTAATCCGGTCTTTCAACTGGAGTAAATCTGGGTGGTGCCTTTCCTTAGCTTCGTTGGAATTAGTCTCCCTACGAGTCAAGTAATCCAACACCGACAGGATAGCCTCCTGGTGGAGGAACCACACAATATACATTCACATGCAACATGTCTCACCGTTATAGGAATGATGACATGTGCGAAACACTAATATGATATGTAGATATAGTGTAAAGCATTAAGTGCAGTAAGTAAATGCAACGCTTTCGCGTAAATAATCTCCTATTATAGGGTTGTTCATCTCAGCTTTAACTTACAAGTCTGCACCAAAGTAAGTTTGGTTTGGATTAGCTTCAAGGGTAATTTAGAGTTCAAAATGTTCATCAACTAAGGATTAGTTGAATCAGAAAAGGATCACAAATTATTTAACAATTCAATAATGACATATACTCGAACAATGATTTATAATCTAGGTTTAAACAACAATAACTCATGACTAATTAACAATGTCTATCAAGGTAATGCCCGGTTGAAGTCAAAGATTAAAATAGTCCAAGCTTTAAACAACGAGAACAAGAACTAAAATCTTTCTCATTAATGATTAGAGTTATAGAAGTTGAACAAATAAGGATAGAAAATTTGTTAAATTATAAACAAGGTAGCGTAAGAAACTTACCTCGGCATAGGTTAAATAGTTACTACTCAGATTCCCAAATAACCATACACCATTTAGTAACAGAACCAATTAATTGAAATACAATTACCATCATTGTGCATTTCTTTTTAGCTTAACTTCATAATTCATACCTCTAAATCTAATTAGGTCAATCACATAAACAAATCTTAACTCTTAACACATTATCACACTATACGGACAACGGGTTGAACTTCACGCTTAACATACTAATCAACCATTTAAAATCATTCATTACATGTTAAAATCTGTTTAGACATCTCATAATATGATTAACACACTTTCATGATCATTACATATGATTAGATTAAATTCCAAAAATTATGTACATTAAAATAAATATTTCTGGCCAATCTGCCAAGTGGTGCTGCAGCGCTGCCAAATGAACTACACAAGGCACTGCAACTCAAGCACGGCGTTGTCGCGCGAACAAATGGCTTGAAATCGAAGCTGCAACTAGGTATCAGCGCTACAATGCTCATGTTTACTCATATAACCGGCGTTGTAGCGCCTGGATACGTCACCAGGCACTAAATGGCATTGCAGTGCTCTGTTTCTTCACAGAACAGGCGTTGCGGCGCCTAGGTATAGTATCACACAAACAATGCTCGCGAAGAACACAAAAAAATCCAAATTGGCCTAAAACTTCACTTAAACAACAAATTTAACATATACAATTTACATGAACTTTATAGAAACATAAACTAATATTTCTAACATGATTTTAGCCATATATACAACATAAACACATAAACTAAAACCTTTAAATTCACTATTTTTGTTATTTCTTCCCATTTAGACATTCTTAGCGAAACAAATCATTGTAAATCTATTTTACAACCAAAACAGTCCGTTTAAATCATATTTTTTTCGTTTCTTCATTTTTTTAATCGTTGATAATCAATTTACAATTTATCATACAAATTAACATCAATTTTAACATCACATAAGCCATATATATATATATATAAACTTATTGTAATATGATTTTCTTCATATATATCATATTTTCATAAATAAATCAACTCTAAATCATATAAAAATCACATAAAACAGTTTATGTTAACAAATTAACATATTTTAGCCATATATTTAACAATCATCCATGAAAACAAAATTACAGAGAATTTCTAGAAAACAAAAACCATAACTTTAAAACTGAGAATTTTACATTTGCTTTCTTTTTTAGGTTAGCTAGGAGATAAGAATTAGCCTCTCCTCCTTCTTTAGCTATCAAACTCAAAGTCACAGAACTTCTTCCCGTCTTCTTTCTTCTCTCTTTTTTTCTCTGTTTTCTTCTTTCCTCTCTCTATATTATACATAGTATATAAAAATTGATATATAATATAAACGTATAACATATAATACAAATTAATATATAATATAGCTGATGTCATTTTTTTAAATTCAAAATTCACTAAGGCTTGTATGGTAAAACTAGATTAAAATAAAGATTTAAAAGACTTAATTATTGTTTGGTAAAAACTAAATTAAACTCCTCTTACTTTATTTTTAATAATTCATTTACCATATAGTTTAATTGTCACACTTTATTTAATTAAATTCTAATATTCAAATTCAATTAAATTAAAGTTAACAACAACATATTAAACCAAAACTTAGCGCCATTGGTGCCAAGACTTAGGGCAGCGCCGCTGCGCCATGCCCTGAGCCTAGGCAGAGAACTCTATCTATTTTAGGATTGTCAAGCAAGGGTCTAATCTAGTTTAGCATGCAAGATAATGATGTAGAGATATAAGTTAATAACTTAATCACATGTTAAGTACCAATTAAAAGAAATAACTTGAAAGTATAAAATAAAATTTAAATAATGATTGGAAGGTGAAGTTAATTAATTTAATTAACCTAATATACATCTAAAAGGATGTAGATGCAAGATTATAAGAACTTGACTAAATGTTATGTAACCATTTGAATGAGGTAATTTAAAAGCATGAGATGGAAGTAGATTTAATTATCTTTAATGAAGATAATACGTTAATATAATGTAATATCAAGTTATGACGACTTAACCGAATGCTAAGTGTCTTCTAAAAGAGAAGTATAAGGAATTACGAGGCGAAAGTTAACTAAAATAATGTTAACAACCATTATATATCTAAGGTGATATAAAGACAAGGTTAAAGACTTAACTGAATGTCAAGTGTCAATTAAAGTGGAATGTAATGAGAAGGGAAAGAAATTTTAATGTAATTAAACTGATTGAACAAAGAGATATTGTAACAAGACTTAAACACTAGATTGAACATCGAGTGACGATTAGAAGGAAATGTTTTGAAATAAAAGGATAATATGAAGACTCAATGCAATCTAATTGATTTTATTGTGAATGTTTAATTGATGCTTGTATATATGAACTTCTAAACTATTGTAGGATAAACGCAAGGCAATAAGCTGTAGTTAGTAAGCAACGAATCAGGAATGTCTTTCAGTTCCTATTTGCTATGTGAACTTGATGATTAACTGTTTTTAATCTTTATTGCAAATAGCATGATATGTTATATATATGTTGAAAGTATGAAACAATAAAGTCAATCCATGACTACGTTGATTGAATAAAGCATGTTGATTGAGTAAGGAACTAAATCTTTATATTTGTTATATGAACTGTAATATGTATGTTATGTTAGTCTAATATTTATGAGATATATGTTGATACATGTTATTATGTGCTATGTGATACATGAAAACTGTTAGATTTGCTGGGCTGTCGAGCTCAACCTTGCAAATAACCATTTTTGTAGGTTATGGATTGAAGGTAACAATGTGTGCTACTTGAATGATGTGGATCAGAAATAATACACGAAGATTAATAGTTTAGCTAAAGTTATTATTTCTTAATACCATGATTAAGGTTCATGAGATGTACTAAATATTTTATGATGTATAGTTTTATGTTGAGTTGCAAAGCTAAAGTTAAAGTTATCTGATATGTAAAAGTTATCGGACTGAAATATAAAATTTTATATAATAACAGTGATAAAGTGAATCATAAAACAAGATTGATTCAAAGACATGAAAATGATAAAGGTTTTGATTCAGGGAATTAAAGTAAAAAGACATAAAAGTTTAAATTATTCTGTATTTTATAAAGTTTAACATCGAATAATGATGTAAAATCAGAAGGTAGATGTGTTATTAAGGACTAAAGTTGAGAATCAAATTGTATGAATTTTGGGGTCGTTACAATTTGTGTTCACCCTTTTGCTTCACAATTTCTTACCGGTATTAAGAGTGTAGCTGAGTCGAGCGGGGATAATAGGGGAACAGTGTGATGGCCCGAGACTATGGAAGTTTCTCAATACATTATAAAACTGAATGACATGCAATATATAAGTGTATTGAGGACCTAAGATGGGTGTGTCATATATTATATGTCACTTAATAATTGATTTTGGTAAACAACAATAGGGTGACGAGAACCCAACTTTGAAAGAGTCAAAATGCACTCTATTAGAATGAGGAGAACATAAATCTTCTCGTGCTCCTTTGGAGACTTAAAATATTTGTTGGTGTACTTTACGTGGCATTGTAATAATTTGAGTGTGAATATTGTTGTATTGTATACGTAACAATATTTGTATTAAAACTCACAGCTTATGTGTTGTCGTATTTTGCACGACAGTTAAACAGTTGTATAAATGAAGTTTGGATTTGAATTTTATACCGTGTATTTGGTGACCTGTGATGGGTTGTGTGGACCTATTTTGGGGGCGTCACAAAGGATATCAGAGCTTAGGGATATGGTCTTTGGCAAAGATCTAGGATTAGAACTAGGAGGGGAGAGACAAGTAATATCCTTCGGTAGTGTGTGTCCTACCTAAGCTGAATGTTCATACTTAAGTTGACAAATTATGATATGCCAATTAACCTTTATTTTGAAGCTATATTCTGGAATGATATCTGAAATCCAGGAGATGAGAAATGGGGAAATCATGATATAGAGGAAATAACCGTGAAGGTACAATCCAAAAATAAAGCAAGATATTATTAAAAATGTGTTTAGTGAAGCCAAGTGAATTGAGATAAATAGAGGGGTTTTTATGAAGTATTTGTTGTAAAATTTGTTTATTATATTGAACGCCACTTACTCATTTTTTAAAATTGTTGGTATAGAGTTATCTCAGTTTTGGTTTTATTATTATTATAATAGTAATAAAACAGAAAAAATTTTATAAATTGAATATATTATATTTTATTTTATTACATATTATTTTCAATATACAGCATAGTACTGCATAGTATTGTATAGTACTGCATAGTGATACATACTACTGCATAATGTTTGCAGAGTACTGCATAGTGTTTGCAGAGTACTGCATAGTGCAGCATAGTGCTGCATAGTAAAAATAAAAAAAAAATTCTTTACGTTGAATTCGTCCGTGAGAAATTTATTGGGCGTCCGTGATTATTTTTCCTAAATAGTATCCTACCATTCTCCTATAAATAGGATGCTCAGTTTAGAAATAAAAATCACACCAGAAGCAGAGAATTCTTCTTTTATAATATTGAGCGTATTTCTTTTGAGTTAAGGAAACTTTAAGTGTAGCAAATAGTGCATGTTTTTCTTCAAGAATATATCCGTTATACCAGCCAGAAGTACTCTCTTTTTAAGATAAGGGGTAATATTTATTTTATATTCGCGTACGGTATTATTTTTCATATTCGTAAGGAATTTTATTTTCGTTCAATACTCGTAAGGAATATTATTTTCGTTTAATATTCGTAAGGAATATTATCTTCATTCAATATTCGTAAGAAATATTATTTTCGTTCAACAGTCGTAAGGGATATTATTTTTGTTTAATATTCGTAAGAAATAATATTTTCTTTCATACTCTGTAGTATGTGAATAATATTATTTTGTTTCATATTCCTAATTCTACACTTATTTTGATAAGTATTTCTTTTATACTACTTGAAATTAGTATAATATCCTTGAAATTTACGCTTCATCGAGTATCTTTTCACGAAAATATTTTTCAGAACATTCTTATTAAATTTTAAGCTTTTCATGCCGGAGTACTATTCATGAATACTATTCATACTTAAGACACTATTCATATGTACGGTACTATTGATATGTATGGCACTATTCACAAAGTACTATTTATGGGGTACTATTCATAAAATACTATTCACAGGGTACTATTCACTCGGGTAGTATTCACTCGGGGTACTATTCACGACAAAAAATTGATTTTTTTTTGTTCAAATTATTTTTGATACGTGAATATTATTCTTGAATTTTACTCCATAAAGTAGTTATTATGTTGACAATTTGGACATTCTTAAACTCTAGATAAATTGAATTATAAATCTTTAAAATTTATCATTGATCTCATTTAATTAAATGCTTATATCATTGTCATCATCCTCATGCTTATATTGTAATGAAAGTCATATTTGGCCCGTAGTGCATAGATGGACTGTTGATTATTGGTTTTATATCTTTGGCTTACGTGCAAAGATGGACTCTTGATTATTGGTTTTACATTTGTATATCTTTGGCTTACGTGAAAAGATGGACTGTTGATTATTGGTTTTATAGCTGTATATCTTTGGTTTTTGTGTAAAGATGGACTGTTTATTATTGGTTTTATAGTTGTATATCTTTTGCTTACGTGCAAAGATGAACTGTTGATTGATAGCTTTGGCCCGTATTGCAAAGATGGACAGGTGTATGACATGATCATGACCACTGGTGATACTAACGAATATCCTTGGCCCGTAGTGCATGGATAATTCGATGATATGTTTGGCAAGATCATGACCATTGGTTTTACAGTTGAATGTCTTTTGCCGTAGAGCACTGCAAGACTATTAATTGATATGATCAGTACCATTGGTTTTATTGTTGAATATATTTGGCCAGTAATGCAAAGATAGATAACTGATTGGTATGATCATTGTTATTATATTTGAATATCTTTAGCCTTCAGGGTAAGGATATTGAGTAAACGTTCTATTAAGCATTTGTGGCAAAGAGAAACTGTTGATTTACATGATTATAAATATAAATTGTGAATTTAACTATAATGTTTAGTAGTTCAGGTGAAAACATGAGATGAAAGTTCTCTTTATCTTGGGTACAACAAAGAACTGTTGATGGGTATTACAGTAATGAAATATTAATGATGGAATTTTAAATTGGAGAGGATAATAGACATTATGTTCTACTTGACTCTTCTAATGGATTGTTGATTTCGCTGTAATTATGGTTGAAAACTTTTATCATCTACCATATGTTTTAAATTTCTTATTGATTAATAATGAAGGCTATTGATAAATTAATTATCTTAGTCATAATATTCTTTACTGGGCTATTTGTTCTCACCTTTTTGCTTCACATTTCCTTACAGGTATTAAGAGTGTAGCTGGGTCGAGTGGGAATAACAGGGGAATAGTGTGATGGTCCGAGACTGTGGATGTTTCTCAATACATTATAAATCTGCATGACATGTAATATATAATTGTATTGAGGACCTAAGATGGGTGTGTCGTATTTTATACGTCACTTAATAATTGATTTTGGTGAACAACAGTAGCGTGATGAGAACCCAACTTTGAAAGCGTCAAAATGGACTCTATTAGAATGAGGAGAACAGAAATCTTCTCATGCTCCTTTAGAAACTTGAAATATTTAGTACTGTACTTTATATGGCATTGTAATAATTTGAGTATGAATATTTTTGTATTATATATGTAACAATATTTGTATTGAAACTCATAACTTATGTGTTATCGGTTTTTACACGGCAGTTCAACAGTTGTATAAATGAAGTTTGTAATTTAATTTTATACCGTGTATCTGGCGACCCATTATGGGTTGTGTGGACCTATTTTGGGGGCGTCACAAATAGTATCAGAGCTTAGGGATATAGTCTCTGGCGGAGATTCAGGATTTGAACTACGAGGGGAGAGACGAGTAATATACTTCGCTAGTGTGTGTCCTACCTAAACTGAATTTTCATACTTAAGTTGACAAATTGTGATATGTCAATGAACCTTTGTTTTGAAGCTGTATTCTGGAATGATATCTGAAATCCAAGAGATGAGAAATGGGAAAATCATGATACAGAGGAAATAACTAGGAAGGTACAATCCAAAAAGAAAGCAAGGTATTCTCATCTCTTCGAACTACCAGGTATGTAAATTTTGAGGGAGAAATTTCATAAGGAAGGGAGATTGTAAGACCCCGAATTGAAATGAAAGTATTCAATTTTCTTATAATTATTATTCTATTTAGTAAATGGTTAAATTGATAAAAGGTTAAAGTTAAGGGTGATATGTGAAAATTTTACAAAGTAAGCAAGTTGTTATAAAATATTTATTTGGTCGGGGAATATTATTTTTCCAGGGAATATCCATACGACAGCACAATCATTGGTGGATCCCACAATGGAATAACTGCCGAATTTAGAAAGCGACAAAAATAATTTTTTTACAAAAAATAACGACAAAAGTTTTACCGTTAAACTGTTGAAATATCTAGTAGTAAAAGTATAGTAATACGCGTGGTTGCACAGTAGCATACGGTATTGTACAGTATCTTTGATTATTGATGCTAATTTGATAAGTCACTCAGTTTTATTCAATAATTACCACAGTAGTTGATGCATAGTATCTCATATTATTGATTCAATTATTATCACAATATCATTTGCACAATATTTTATATTATTAAATCAATAATTGAGACGACAAAGTTATTCATATTATTATTTGTATTATTGACAATGTCTAGAATGTTCTGTCTAGAAAAGGGGTTTGGTCACCTAATTGTGCGCCACTACGGAGAAATCTTTATCGGAAAGCCTCCCATTTTCTGGAAATGATCTGGTTGTTAATATTACGAATTATAATATTAATGATGAATAAATGTTATTAAAAATGTGTTTAGTGAAGCCAAGTGAATTGAGATAAATAGAGGGTTTTTTATGAAGTATTTGTTGTAAAATTGGTTTATTATATTTACCCCCACTTACTCATTTTTCAAAATTGTCGGTAGAAAGTTATCTCAGTTTTGGTTTTATTATTATTATAATAGTAATAAAACAAAAATAATTTTATAAATAGAATATATTATATTTTATTTTATTACATAGTATTTTTACTATACAGCATAGTACTGCATAGTATTACATAGTACTGCATAGTGATGCATAGTACTGCATAGTATTGTAGAGTACTGCATAGTGTTTGTATAGTACTGCATATTATTGCATAGTACTGCATAGTGTTTGCAGAGTACTGCATATTGCAGCATAATGCTGCATAGTTAAAATCAAAAAAAAAAATCTCTGTGCCTAATTCATCCATGAGAAAGTTACTGTGCATCCGTGATTATTTTTTCTAAATAGTATCCTACCATTCTCCAATAAATAGGATGCTCAGTTTAGAATTGAAAAGCACACTAGAATAAGAAAATTCTTCTTCTATAATATTGAGTGTATTTTTTTTGAGTTAAGGAAACTTAAAGTGTAGCAAATAGTGTATGTATTTCTTCAAGAATATATCTTTTAGACCAGCCAAAAGTACTCTCTTTTTAAGATAAGGGATATTATTTATTTTATATTCACTTACGATATTATTTTTCATATTCGTAAGGAATTTTATTTTTGTTCAATATTTGTAAGGTGTATTATTTTCGTTTAATATTTATAAGGAATATTTTCTTCGTACAATATTCATAAGGAATATTATTTTCGTTTAATAGTCGTAAGGGATATTATTTTTGTTCAATATTCGTAAGAAATAATATTTTCTTCCATACTCTGTAGTATGTAAATAATATTATTTCGTTTTATATTCCTAATTCTACACTTATTTTGATAAGTATCACTTCTATACTCCTTGAAATTAGTAGAATATCCTTGAAATTTATGCTTCATCGAGTATCTTTTCACAGAAATATTTTTCAGAACATTCTTGTTAAATTTTAAGCTTTTCATGCTGGAGTACTATTCATACTTAAGATACTATTCATACGTACGACACTGTTCATACGTACAGTACTATTCATACATATGGCACTATTCACGGGGTAATATTCACGACGAAAAATTGATTCTTTTCTGTCCAAATTATTTTTGATACGTGAATATTATTCTTGAATTTTACTCCATAAAGCAGTTATTATGTTGATAATTTGGACATTCTTAAACTCTAGATAAATTGAATTATAAATCTTTAAAATTTATCCTTGATCTCATTTAATTGAATGCTTATATCATTGTCATCATCCTTATGCTTATATTGTAATAAAAGTCATCTTTGGCCCGTAGTGCATAGATGGACTGTTAATTATTGGTTTTATAGTTGTATATCTTTAGCTTACGTGCAAAGATGGACTGTTGATTATTGGTTTTAATGTTTTATATCTTTGGCTTACGTGCAAAGATGGGCTGTTGATTATTGGCTTTACAGTTGTATATCTTTGGCTTACGTGCAAAGATGGACTGTTGATTATTGGTTTTATAGTTGTATATCTTTGGCTTCGTGCAAAGACGAACTATTGATTGATAGCATTGGTCCGTAGTACAAAGATGGATAGGTGTATGATATGATCATGACCACTGGTGATACTAACGAATATCCTTGGCCCATAGTGCATGGATAATTCGATGATATGCTTTGCAAGATCATGACCATTGGTTTTACATTGAATGTCTTTAGCCGTAGTGAAAGTAGTATGCACACAAGCCAATCATGTTTGATGATAAAGCATATACTTTGTAAACAATCTTATTTATTTATTAATAAAAAGTATTAATTTATTAAAGGCTTTTAATTATCTACATGATGCTGTTTTATAATATGTGATAAACCCATAGTTTTAAGCAATATTTTTAGAATAATGATGATGATCATTCTAATGAGATCTAAATTCTTAGAAAGCTTAAAACTAAAATAGTTCCCAATCGTTGGATTACTAAATTGGGGATTAGTGAATCCGGATAGATTGAGACATACGTTGCTTGCTCATTGGATGAGGATGATTGATCCCATGATCATTTGTGTGGAGACACTAAAGTAAGTATGTAGGTGCTTATTAGAGAATAAGTTCACTGAACGTGAATCGCTAAGGAATACCTAATGGAGTTTTACTTGCATGTCAATAGGAATTCCTGTAGAGATAGTAGTACAAGTGATCCTTGGACTTGAGATCATCATGGTATCTTGTGTATGATGAGTTATACTTTGACTTATTCCTTAAGACCCTTAGGGTATATCAAAAGGTATGCTTGGGTATAATAAGTTGTACATGGAGATAATGTATGATCAATAAAGAATCTACCACTTCTAGTAAAAGAAGAGATATGTCCTATGTGATTCGATAAATGACAACCCAGTAGTCCTTGGCCAAGGCAGAATGAAATTAGAAAGGAGTTTCTAATTTGCATTATTTGGAGTTGTGCATTTAAGAGTCGAAAAACATATAATTGAATAAAATAAAACTTGACAGTAATTCTATGTCTTATATTTAATTGGGACATTGTATGGTGGAAGGATTGAATTGTACGGTAACTATTTACTCAAAGGTTCTTTTATGATTAATGTTGAAATCTATATTATCTGGAAAGTCGTTGATCGCTAGGGAGGCTTATCCCTATTGTAGAATAAATATTATTTATTTAAATAAATTATTAGTTTAATTTATTTATTTAAATAAGATTAGAATTGTTCTAATTGATTTATTCACAACCGGTTTAATATGGAGAACCTAAAGGGTCACACCATAAAAGGAAGAATAATTATTTAAGAAGTTAATGGCATAATCGTAATAATAAGTTAAGTATATTTAATTTAATCTACGGTGATAGAATAAATTAAATAGCTTAATATTTATTATTTAATATTTTGGAAATATTAAATATAAATTAATAAGAGGAGTCTTATTATTATTATTACTATTATTATTATTTAATTCCTAAAGGAGTTTGGGAATTAATTAATAAAAGTACTCTCAAATATCCTAATAGGATTAGGAGGCAAATTAATTAAAAGAGTTTAATTAATTATCTCTAATAAGATTAGAGAGCTTAATTAATTAAAAGGTTAATTAATTATTCCTAATAAGATTAGGAGTCTAATTAATTAAAAGAGTTTAATTAATTAAAATAAAACCCAATTCCTTAATTGTTAAGGAGGGTTGTCTACATCTATAAATAAGAGGAGTCTTATTATGGGTGTAGAGGTTGTTGACTTTTACAACATACGTAATTCCAATAGTTGGAGAGTACGCCCCTTTTTCTATAGAGATAGAAAACTAGGGTTTGAGCCAAATACCCATCTTCTTGAATTCTTCTTCTTCTTCCTTGGTGGATCACCTCTAGAGGCCAAATACTTGGGTGACTAACGTTGATCAAAGGAAGGAACCCAACCCGGTGGATTCAAGTTGAACGCGAAAAGGATTGGAGGTGAACTTGTTCCTGAGGAAGCTCGATCTTCAAGGGTATGATTTTATTCTTTATCTTTTCGTTAAATTAATAATTGTGCATAAAGGGTGATCCGGGTTTATGGTTTGTAAAATTTAAAACTCTGATTTTTCACGTTTCCGCTAATTTTGTGCAATTTGATTGCGTTCATGAATATTACAAACCTAACAGTGGCATCAGAGCCAAACCTTTATGCGAATTATTAATTATTTTAATTTGATATGTATATTGATATGTGTTTAGAAAAATTTTATTGGGCATAATTTTATTGTATAAAATTTATTTTTTAAATAAAAGAAATTATAAATTTCTTGCAATTTCCGAATGTCTGCGCATGTTTTTGAAATTCCGTGGCCACGTACGATATATATATGAAAAGGAGCTTGTCAGGTGACTTGTCAAGGGAATTGATTCCTCCAGGATTATCTATGATCTCTTTTAATATATATATCACGTGGCTATATAAAAGGATTACAGTAAGCTTTTCTTTTTTTTAATATCAGAATGACGAATCTCTTTAAGGGATTTCCGTGTTTTGGTGAAGTATCAGAATCATGCATTCATCTTGATTCTCGTTTTTTTTTCAAGGGAGACTCACGGTTTTTCTTCATTACTTTTTGATTCGTGAATCAACAGGATAATTGTTATATATATATTCGGTTATTATATATTATATTATTCTTAATTATTTTATAATTAAAATAAAATTTTATTTTAATTTTAAAATAAAAAGTTTATTTTAATATTAAAATATAAAGTTTATTTTAATTTTAAAATAAAATTTCATGCTAACTAATTAGAGTTGGAATTGGATTCCATGATTAGAGTTGAAATTGGATTCCATATTTCCTTAAATAAAAGAGTTTATTTAGATATGGAATAAGATTTCATATTATTCAAAATAAAGGAGTTTATTTGTGAATAGGAAAGAAAATCCGTGTTTCCTTAAATAAAGGAGTTTATTTAAATATGAAATAAGATTTCATATTATTCAAAATAAAGGAGTTTATTTATGAATAGGAAAGAAAATCCGTGTTTTCCTAAATAAAAGAGTTTATTTAAGATATGAAATAAGATTTCATATTACCCAAAATAAAGGAGTTTATTTTGACTTGGAATTGGATTCCATAATTAATTAAAATAAAGGAGTTTATTTTGATTAAAGATTTTGATTAAAATAAAATAGTTTATTTTATTCAAAATTGGATAAATTAAAATAAAATAGTTTATTTTGATTTAAATTTGAATTAAAATAAAAGAGTTTATTTTGATTCAAAATTAGATTTTATACTAACTAAATTTTGCCCATTAAATGATATCAATATATATATTAAATATTTATTATTCATGAGATGAATGTTATTTATTGATGCATATGGTGATGTGTATGATAATAAATGGGAATAATTATGGACTATTGACCAATGTGATTGAATTTTATTTTAGTTGGATGCATGAATGTATGAGTTTTATTAAATGGGGTCTGCGTACCTCGTCTTCTCTAATTTTTTTTAATGTAAATTTTAACTTCCTCCTATGTATTTTCCCTTGACTGCTGATCAAGGTTTCTATTTTTTTTTTTTAATAGTTTTGTAATAGGAATAGTTATAATTAATTTTGAAGAATTGGAAATCAAGGAGCAAGGAGCGCGAGAAGACCCGTTTGTAATGGAACCCGTGTTTAAATGTAATAGTTATATTTAAATATTAATTTTTGCACCCCTAGAGTTTGACCTTTTGGTTCACTTGGTGGCTCTAGTGAACCAAACTAAAATAAAAGTCCATAATCAATCCAGGTAGAATATAGTATTCTATATGTGCATGCTTATACTATATATATATATATATATATATATATATATATATTATGTATTATGCAAACATGCTTCGCATGTTTTTAATATGACGCGTATTTTATATATATATGTGCATGCGCGCTAAACAAGATGAGACAAATTAATAACAAACCCCTCAAATATTTTATATTAAGTTGTAACGTTCAAAGATATTTGGAATATCGAACGTCGCCTTCTAGCATGATAGAAACAATAGAGTATTGAATATTTAATATGAGTTTGTTGTGCACACACAAGGCGAGTATTAAATATTTAAGATGTTATTTTTATTACATATGATGTTTATAAGGAATTGAACATTACTGCTTTGTTGTGCACACACAAGGGCTGTAGTTTTCTCTTCACTTATATGGAAATGCTGGGTCTGACTTAACTTAAATTATTTTAGTTCGGATGTGCACACACTTGACCATTATGATTTAAGAGGCAAAATACAAGGAGTTACATAGTTGATGTAATTGACAAGAGTTGTCTACCTATTTATTTATATATAGTTTGTTGTGCACACACAAGGCTATATACATTTGAAATGGGATCCTTATTCTCACTAGCAAATCTTTAATTAGATTTTGCCGAACTATATAAGTGAGGGTAATATAGTTTGAAGAAAATAGTGGGAGATACCAATTTAAAATAAGACCTAATTTATTTTGGTAATTAATAAAAGAATGTATGTTAAAATGTTGTTAATTACAAATTCATTTACAGATTTTTACAATGTCTAAATTACTATCACTGCATAGCATATTAGATGCTTATTTAACCGGACCAAATTAAATGGATTGGTTAAGGAAATTGAGAATAGTTCTCACGGCTGAAAAGCTTTCTTATGTCCTTAATACGCCTATCCCTGCAATGGTTGCAGACAATGCCTCTGAGGAAGAGATTGCTACTTTTAGAAAGTGGCAAGATGATGCACAGTTGGCTCAATGCATCATGCTCGTATCCATGAGTAACAAGCTTCAGCGTCAGCATGAAACTATGGATGCTCCTATTATATTCCTGCACATCAAGTAGTTGATGGTGAGGAAAGTAGGACTGATAGATATCAGATATCTAAGGAGCTCTTCTGATCTAGAATGACCGATGACACTACGGTACAGATAAAAGTCCTTAACATAATCAATTTGATTGATCAATTAGGACAAATGGGTTTTGTCATGGATGGAGAGTTGAACCAAGATTCGATCTTGCACTCACTCCCGGACTTCTTTCACAATTGTTGTGAATTTTTCATATGAACGAGCTAGATATCAGCCTTGCTGATTTGCTTAACATGTTGAAAAATGTTGAGAGTCACTTTCCAACCAAGAAAGATCATGTCTTACTAGTAGGGGCCAAAGTATCTTCTGAAAAGAAGAATGATTCAAAGAAGGTAAATAGAAAGGTGTAAACAACGGATAATAAGAACAAAACTGATACAGATAGCAAAGGAGTTTGCTTCCACTGCAATAAGCCTGGACACTGGAAAGAAACTGCGAGAAGCATCTTGTAGAGGCTAACCAAAGAAACTTAGTGAAGTTTCGGTTACAATACAGTTTTTTGTTCATGATTGAAATAAATTTTTCTTTAAGTCAAGGTTCTACTTGGGTATTGGATACCGACTTTGGTTATCATAAATATAGATTTATGAAGGGACCAAGCAGAAGTAGAAAGCTAAACAAATATAAGTAATCCTATATGCGGAAAATGTAGCAAAGGTTGCCATATTAGCCATAGAAACTTATAGTTTAGCAATGCCTACGGACAAATCTATTAAGTCAATAAGTTGTTATTGTATTCCAGTTCTTGTTAAAAAAATATTATTTCCATTTTATTGTTGGACAATGAAATCTTTGGTAATATAATTAAGAACAATTGTTGTTCTATTTATAATAATAATGTTTTGTATAGAACTGGAATATTACTTAATAAATTTTGTATACTTGACTTACATGAAAATAATTTTTGCATATTGAACAAATTAGTATAAGAAAAGGAGATGATCATTCAAAGAGTTGAATGTATGTATTTGTTGAAATACAAGTGTGAATTATTTGAAAGGTTCAAAGAATTCAGAAGTGAAATAAATTGACAAAGTATTAAGATTCTTTGATTAGATCAAGGAATAAATACTTGTGCAATAAGTTTCTAGATCATCTCAAATGGTTTTCTCATAATGGACACATCTTGATACGCAATAATTGATTGATGTATCTGAATAGAAAAATCGTACCTTGTTGGACATGGTGCGGTCCATAATGATTTTACCGATATTCCAGTATTCTTCTGGGGTAATGTCCTAGAAATGGCTGCATATCTACGAAAAGGTAACCTCAAAATCTAGCCCCAAGACTCCATAAAAGTTATGGACAGGGAGGATTCCTAATCTTAAGTATGTTAAGATAAGGGGTTGTCCAACTTATATGAAACAGTTTCAAAGGATAAGCTTGGGACAAAATTTGACAAGTACAAATTTGTGGGACATCCTAAAGTAAGTTTAGGGTATATGTTCTATAATCCTACTTAGCAAAAGGTGTTTGTTGTGAAACATGCTGCCTTCTAAGATAAAGGTGTATATCATTGAAGGGGCTAGTGGGAGGATAATAGATCTTGAAGAGTTCAAGAACCACAAAACACTATAAGTCAAATAAGAGGAACCTGTAGATGGACTTATTGTACCACAATCGAATCGTAAATCTGGAATATTACCGAAGATACCTGGGAGGTATGGATTCATCATGGATGATGATGATGAGGTACGTATCATAGAAGATGATGATCCAGTTACATACGATGAGGTAAGAGTTGTAGACACTCTCAAAAATGGAACATTCATTTTGATGAAATAATCAAAAGAGTTTGATTTTATCAAAAATAAGAATGAACCTAGTGTGTACAAAAGGGTCAGTGGGAGCGTCGTGAAATTTCTAGTATTATATGTTGATATACTACGGATGAGGAATAACATACCAATGCTACAATCAGTAAAGATAAAGTTGTTTAAACATTCCTCCATGAATGATTTGGGAAGAGTATCTTAATTGGGGATGCTAATCTATATAGATAGATTTAAAAGGATGCTCGACTTAACCCAAGGAACGTATATTCATTTGATGCTAAAGTCGTTTAGCATGACAAACTCCATGGGATGTCTCATGTTGATGAGGCATGAAGTGTATCTCTCTTAATAGTCCCCATAGACTCCTTAAAAGAGAGATCGCATGAGTAACAATCATGTATGCAATGAAATATACGAGACCTGATGTTGATTAGTCATATTCTGGAGAAGTTCACTGTGAGACAGTGAAAAACATCTTAAAGTACTTAACCAGCACTAAGGATGTGATTAAAATTTATGGTGAGTCTGAATTAAAACTAGAGGTCTTAATAGACTCAAGTTTTTCAGACAGACCAAGACGACAGAAAATCCACTTTAAGGTAAAGGGTTACCTTGAACGGTGGTGCAGTGAATTGGAAAGGTTCCAAACAGTAAAGAGTTGCTGGTGTAGTGATAAAGACAAAGTATATTGCTATAAATGAAGCTGCAAGTCGATTGTTTGGATTAAAAGTTCATTACAAAACTAGGAATTGTTCCTAAGTCTCATCTTGAATCTAAACATGTGTTGTGGCACTTTCATTTGATTATAAGAATCATTGAAAGATGGGAAATCACTATAGAGATAGTGGACTCTCAAGAACAACATTGCATATCCATTTACTGAAGCTTATCCAACAGCAGGATAATCGTCACTTAGAGAAGAAGAGTATGAGATACCAAGACGATTGGCTTTAGTGCAAGTGGGAGATTGAAAGTAGTATGCACACAAGCCAATCATGTTTGATGATAAAGAATATACTTTGTAAACAATCTTATTCATTTATTAATAAAAAAGTATTAATTTATTAAAGGCTTTTAATTATCTACATGATGCTGTTTTATAATATGTGATAAACCCATAGTTTTAAGCAATGTTTTTAGAATAATGATGATGATCATTCTAATGAGATCTAAATTCTTAGAAAGCTTAAAACTAAAATAGTTCCCAATCGTTGGATTACTAAATTGGGGATTAGTGAATCCGGATAGATTGGTACATACGTTGCTTGCTCATTGGATGAGGATGATTGATCTCATGATCATTTGTGTGGAGACACTAAAGTAAGTATGTAGGTGCTTATTAGAGAATAAGTTCACTGAACCTGACTCGCTAAGGAATACCTAATGGAGTTTTACTTGCATGTCAATAGGAATTCCTGTAGAGATAGTAGTACAAGTGATCCTTTGACTTGAGATCATCATGGTATCTTGTGTATGATGAGTTATACTTTGACTTATTCCTTAAGACCCTTAGGGTATATCAAAAGGTATGCTTGGGTATAATAAGTTGTACATGGAGATAATGTATGATCAATAAAGAATCTACCACTTCTAGTAAAAGAAGAGATATGTCCTATGTGATTCGATAAATGACAACCCAGTAGTCCTTGGCCAAGGCAGAATGAAATTAGAAAGGAGTTTCTAATTTGCATTATTTGGAGTTGTGCATTTAAGAGTCGAAAAACATATAATTGAATAAAATAAGACTTGACAGTAATTCCATGTCTTATATTTAATTGGGACATTGTATGGTGGAAGGATTGAATTGTACGGTAACTATTTACTCAAAGGTTCTTTTATGATTAATGTTGAAATCTATATTATCTGGAAAGTCGTTGATCGCTAGGGAGGCTTATCCCTATTGTAGAATAAATATTATTTATTTAAATAAATTATTAGTTTAATTTATTTATTTAAATAAGATTAGAATTGTTCTAATTGATTTATTCACAACCGGTTTAATATGGAGAACCTAAAGGGTCACACCATAAAAGGAAGAATAATTATTTAAGAAGTTAATGGCATAATCGTAATAATAAGTTAAGTATATTTAATTTAATCTATGGTGATAGAATAAATTAAATAGCTTAATATTTATTATTTAATATTTTGGAAATATTAAATATAAATTAATAAGAGGAGTCTTATTATTATTATTACTATTATTATTATTTAATTCCTAAAGGAGTTTGGGAATTAATTAATAAAAGTACTCTCAAATATCCTAATAGGATTAGGAGGCAAATTAAGTAAAAGAGTTTAATTAATTATCTCTAATAAGATTAGAGAGCTTAATTAATTAAAAGGTTAATTAATTATTCCTAATAAGATTAGGAGTCTAATTAATTAAAAGAGTTTAATTAATTAAAATAAAACTCAATTCCTTAATTGTTAAGGAGGGTTGCCTACATCTATAAATAAGAGGAGTCTTATTATGGGTGTAGAGGTTGTTGACTTTTACAACATACGTAATTCCAATAGTTGGAGAGTACGCCCCTTTTTCTATAGAGATAGAAAACTAGGGTTTGAGCCAAATACCCATCTTCTTGAATTCTTCTTCTTCCTTGGTGGATCACCTCTAGAGGCCAAACACTTGGGTGGCTAACGTTGATCAAAGGAAGGAACCCAACCCGGTGGATTCAAGTTGAACGCGAAAAGGATTGGAGGTGAACTTGTTCCTGAGGAAGCTCGATCTTCAAGGGTATGATTTTATTCTTTATCTTTTCGTTAAATTAATAATTGTGCATAAAGGGTGATCCGGGTTTATGGTTTGTAAAATTTAAAACTCTGATTTTTCACGTTTCCGCTAATTTTGTGCAATTTGATTGCGTTCATGAATATTACAAACCTAACACGTAGTGCAGTGGCAGACAATTGATTATATGATCATGACCATTGGTTTTATAGTTGAATATCTTTGACCCGTAGTGCAAAGATAGAAAACTGATTTGTATGATCATTATTATTATATTTGAATATCTTTAGCCTTTGGGTAAGGATATTGAGTAAACATTCTATTAAACATTTGTGGTAAGGAGAAGCTATTGATTTACATGATTATAAATATGAATTGTGAATTTAACTATAATCTTTAGTGGTTCAGATGAAAAAAGGTGATGAAAGTTCTCTTTGTCTTGGGTACAACAAAGAACTGTTAATGGGTATTACAGTAATGAAATATTAATGATGGACTTTTAAATTAGAGAGGATAGTAGACATTATGTTCTACTTGACTCTTCTAATGGATTGTTGATTCCGCTGCAATTATGGTTGAAATCTTTTATCATCTACCATATGTTCTAAATCTCTTATTTATTACTGATGAAGGCTATTGATAAATTAATTATCTTAGTCATAATATTCTTTACTGGCCTATTTGTGCTCACCCTTTTGCTTCCCAATTCCTTACAGGTATTAAGAGTGTAGCTGGGTCGAGTGGGGATAACAGGAGAATAGTGTGATGGTCCGAGACTGTGGAAGTTTCTCAATAAATTATAAAACTAAAAGACATGCAATATATAATTGTATTGATGACCTAATATGGGTGTGTCGTATTTTATACGTCACTTAATAATTGATTTTGGTGAACAACAATAGCATGATGAGAAAGCATGATGAGAACCCAACTTTGATAGCGTCAAAATGCACTCCATTAAAATGAGGAGAACATAAATCTTTTTGTGCTCCTTTGGAGACTTGAAATATTTACTACTGAATTTTATATGGCATTGTAATAATTTGAGTATGAATATTGTCGTATTATATACGTAACAATATTTGTATTAAAAATCACAGCTTATGTGTTATCGTATTTTGCACGACAGTTCAACAGTTGTATAAATGAAGTTTGTATCTTAATTTTGTACCGTGTATCTGGCGACCCAAGATGGGTTGTGTGGACCTATTTTGGGGGTGTCACAAATGGTATCGGAGCTTAGGGATATGGTCTCTGGCGGAGATCCATGATTAGAACTAAGACGGGAAAGACTAGTAATATCCTTCGTTAGTGTGTGTCCTACCTAAGCTGAATTTTCTTAATTAAGCTGACAAATTATGATATGTCAGTTAACCTTTGTTTTGAAGCTGTATTCTGGAATGATATATGAAATCCAAGAGATGAGCAATGGAAAAATCATGATACATAGGAAATAATTGGGAAGGTACAATCCGAAAATAAAGCAAGGTATTCTCATCTCTTTGATCTACCAAGTACGTAAATTTCGAGGGCAAAAATTCATAAGGAGGGGAGATTGTAAGACCTCGAATTTTATGAAATGAAAGTATTCACTTTTCTTATAGTTATTATTCTATTTAGTAAATTGTTAAATTGATAAAAGGTTAAGAGTTAAGGGTGATATGTGAAAATTTTACAAATATTAATGTTGAATAAATATTATTAAAAATGTGTTTGGTTAAGCCATGTAAATTGAGATAAATAGAGGGTTTTTATGAAGTATTTTGTTATAAAATGTGTTTATTATATTAATCTCCACTTACTCATTTTTAAAATCGTCGGTAGAAAGTTATCTCACTTTTGGTTTTATTATTATTATTATTATTATTATTATTATTATTATTATTATTATTATTATTATTATTATTATTATTATTATTATTATTATTATTATTATAATAATAAAACGAAAAACTTTTTATAAATAGAATATATTTTAATTTATTTCATTGCATAGGGTTTTTACTATACAACATAGTATTGCAGAGTACTGCATAGTATTGTAGAGTACTGCATAGTGTTTGCATAGTACTGCATAGTGTTTGAAGAGTAGTGCATAGTTCAGTATAGTGTTGCATAGTAAAAATCAAAAAAAAATTTCTCTGTGCTGAATTCGTCCGTGAGAAAGTTATTGTTCGTTCGTGAATATTTTTCCTAAATAGTATCATACCATTCTCCTATAAATAGGATGCTTAATTTAGAAATGAAAATCACACCAGAATCAGAGAATTCTTCTTCTATAATATTGAGCGTATTTCTTTTGAGTTAAGGAAACTTTGAGTGTAGCAAATAGTGCATGTTTTTCTTCAAGAATATATCCGTTATACCAGCCAGAAGTGCTCTCTTTTTAAGGTAAGGGGTATTATTTATTTTATATTCGTTTATGATATTATTTTTCATATTCGTAAGGAAAAAAAATTTCGTTCAACATTCGTAAGAAATATTATTTTTGTTCAATATTTGTAAGGAATATTATTTTATCCAATATTCATAAGGAATATTATTTTCTTTCAACAGTCGTAAGGGATATTATTTTTTTTCAATATTCGTAAGAAGTAATATTTTCTTCCATATTCTATAGTATGTAAGTAATATTATTTCGTTTCATATTCCTAATTCTACACTTATTTTGATAAGTATTGCTTCTATACTCCTTGAAATTAGTAGAATATCCTTGAAATTTACGCTTCATCGAGTATTTTTTCACGAAAATATTTTTCTGAACATTCTTGTTAAATTTTAAGCTTTTCATGCCGGAGTATAATTCATGGGTACTATTTATACATAAGACACTATTCATATGTACGACACTATTTATACGTACGGTACTATTCATATGTATGGCACTATTTATAAAGTATTATTCACGGGATACTATTCATAAAATACTATTCATGGGGTACTATTCACTCGGGTACTATTCACGATGAAAAATTGATTCTTTTCTGTCCAAATTATTTTTGATATGTGAATATTATTCTTGAATTTTACTCCAAAAAATAGTTATCATGTTGATAATTTGAACATTCTTAAACTCTAGATAAATTAAATTAAAAATCTTTAAAATTTATCTTTAATCTCATTTAATTGAATGCTTATATCATTGTCATCATCATCATGCTTATATTGTAATGAAAGTCATCTTTGGCCCGTAATGCATAGATAGACTATTGATTATTGGTTTTACAGTTGTATCTCTTTGGCTTACGTGCAAAGATGGACGGTTAATTATTGGTTTTACAGTTTTATATCTTTGTCTTACGTGCAAAGATGGACTGTTGATTATTGGTTTTACAGTTGTATATCTTTAGCTTACGTGTAAAGATGGACTGTTGATTATTGGTTTTATATTTGTATATATTTGGCTTACGTGCAAAGATGGACTGTTGATTATTGGTTTTATGGTTGTATATCTTTGTCTTACGTGCAAAGACGAACTGTTGATTGATAGTTTTGGCCCGTAGTGTAAAGATGGACAGATGTATGACATGATCATGACCACTCGTGATACTAACGAATATCATTGGCCCGTACTGCATGGATAATTCGATGATATGTTTGGCAAGATCATGACCATTGGTTTTATAGTTGAATGTCTTTGGCCGTAGTGCACTGGAAGACAATTGATTGATACGATCATGTCCATTGGTTTTATAGTTGAATATCTTTGATTTGTAGTGCAAAGACAAATAACTGATTGGTATGATCATTGTTATTACATTTGAATATCTTTAGCCTTTGGCGTAAGGATATTGAGTAAACGTTCTATTAAACCTTTGTGGCAAGGAGAAACTATGTATTTACATGATTATAAATATGAATTGTGAATTTAACTATACTCTTTAGTGGTTCAGGTGAAAACAGGTGATGAAAATTTTCTTTGTCTTGGGTACAACAAAGAACTATTGATGGGTATTACAGTAGTGAAATATTAATGATGAACTTTTAAATTAGAGAGGATAGTAGACATTATGTTCTACTTAACTCTTCTAATGGATTGTTGATTCCGCTGCAATTATGGTTAAAAACTTTTATCATCTACCATATGTTCTAAATCTCTTATTTATTACTGATGAAGGCTATTGATAAATTAATTATCTTAGTCATAATATTATTTACTGGCATATTTGTGCCCACCCTTTTGCTTCACAATTCCTTACAGGTATTAAGAGTGTCGCTGGGTCGAGCAGGGATAACAGAGGAATAGTGAGATGGTTCGAGACTGTGGAAGTTTCTCAATACATTATAAAACTACAGGACATGCAATATATAATTATATTGAGGACCTAAGATGGGTGTGTCGTATATTATGCGTCACTTAATAATTAATTTTGGTGAACAACAATAAGGTGATGAGAACCCACCTTTGAAAGCGTCAAAATGCACTCCATTAGAATGAGGAGAACATAAATCTTCTATTGCTCCTTTGGAGACTTGAAATATGTGTTGTTGTACTTTATATGGCATTGTAATAATTTGAGTATGAATATTGTCGTATTATATACGTAACAATATTTGTATTGAAACTCACAGCTTATGTGTTGTTGTATTTTACACGACAATTCAACAGTTGTATAAATGAAGTTTGTATTTGAATTTTATATTGTGTATCTGGCGACCTAAGATGGATTGTGTAGACCTATTTTGGGAGCGTCACAAAAATGACTACTTTTCACTGTTTATTCCTTTTGCAAGACATTTAATCAAAACAGTATTATAACAGTAAACAGTGTCTAGACCATTCAGCAAGTCAAATATATTAATAAAAGTTTTGACTAATTTTCTTTTTGTAGAACATTTCAATAGTAAAAATGACAGCACTCATATAGATAGTCCCAATCACAGTTCTGTGATTGATAATAGAGAACAATGTTTAACAGATACATATATAACCAATATATGGTGTTTCAATATTTATATCATTAACTATGACTTCACGGCAAGCAAAAACTAAACCAATACACCAAATTAGATAATAATTACTTATAAATGTATTTTGAAAAATACCAAGAGAGGAAATGATTATGAATAAATCAGAGTTTTTTTAAAAAAAATATATAGTGGACATCAGTATCTAGTTCCAACCAAATAGAGCAGAGAAAAAATTTATAAAAGATTTTCCTTAGAGCAAGATTTAATATAAGATATGACGATTTAGTAGTTATTTCATTAACCAGGTCCATATGATAAATAGATTTTGACCCAATAAGTCATATCAGACAATCATTGCTTATAAAAGATGGAACATAGAACAGAAGCAGAAGAATAAATTGGAGTGTAGCAAATAATAATCTATTGGTCATCAATACTCACATCCAACCAAATAATGCACATAAAATTATTTCCAGTAGACATCAGTGTATACACTCAAAAAAAATGCAAACATATATAAGCAATGAAGTATTTGTTATAAAGGGATACTTTTTAGCACAACAATCTAAACGAAAGATAAGAGACAGAACTCCTCCAACATAATCTCAGTATGTAATGCAGTTGTATTGATGTCATATACTACAGATATATATATATATATATATATATATATATATATATATATATATATATATATATATATATATAGGATAAGGATCAGGTCCGGACTCCCGGACGGGAGAAAATCCGGACCTGAAATTTTTTTTTTTTTTTTTTTTTGTAGAACAACTAAAAAAAAAAAAAAAATTTATGGAACAGAAATTTTTCAATAATACAGTGTTTTGGGTGTGTTTTTAATACCTACACCAACCAATGTATGTACAGTCTGCCCAGACTGTACAGACATGTTTTGTTATAGGCATCCAAATCACGCCCAAAACACTGTATAATGTAAAAATTCCAATTCCATAAATTTTTTTTTTTTAGTTGTTTCAAAAAAAAAAAGCAAAAAAAAAAAAAAAAAGGTCCGGATTTTAAACCTGTCCGGGAGTCCGGACAGGATCCGGACCCTATATATATATATATATATATATATATATATATATATATATATATATATATATATATATTTGAAAGATTGTTTATAAAAAAATTGAATCTGATATTTAGTGTAGAAAAAAAAATTAAATAGAAAAGATTTTAAGAAGATTTATTTAAAAGAAATTATCATCATTTGATCACATTTATTTATAAGGAGTATGAAGATTTTCATGAAGTTAATATTTTGAATCGTTTTTAAAGAAAAATAAATTTGAAGAATAATGAATGGTCATAAAATAAAGTTTGAGCCCTAGATTAAATAAAAATACTAGTGATAAGATCTAATATATAAAAAGAATATATAAATAATCATTTGTTTGAAGAATATCAAAAAATTGGTTCGAAAAGTTACAGATTTTGCATTAAAAAATACTTGTTAGATCTAAATATTAAAAAGTTTGACGATTTTCGAAGAAACATAAAAATTTAAACGAATTGGTAGAAATGAAGTATTTGAAGAGGTATGAAAGGTCGCAAAATAATATAGATCTACTGTAAGACCCCAATTTTTTATGAATAAAGATTTAATTTTCTCTAAATATTATTTTAAATAATAAGGTGTTGATTTGATATAATGCTATAGTTATGAGTGATATGTGCAAATTTTACAAAATAAGCAAATTGTCATAAAATATTCGTTTGGTCGGGGAATATTCTTTTTATCGGGGAATATCCGTACGATGACACAATCATTGGTGGACCCCACAACGGAATAACTATCGGATATAGAAAGCGACAGAAATAACATTTTTTATAAAAATAACAACAAAACTTTTACTATTAAACTATTGAAATATCTGGTGATAAAAGTACAGTAATAAGCATTGTTGCACAGTAGCACACTGTATTGCACAATATTTCTAATTATTGATACTTACGTAAAAAATCAATCAGTTTTATTTAATTATTGCAACAGTAGTTGTTGCATAGTATCTCATATTATTGATTTAATTATTGTCACAGCATCATCTGCACAATATTTTATATTATTAAATCAATAATTGAGACGATACAGTTATTCATATTATTATTTGCATTATTGACAATGTCTAGAAAGTTCTGTCGAGGAAAGATTTTAGGTTATTTAATTACGCGCCAATAAGAAGCAATCCTTATCGGAAAGCCCCCTCTTTTCTGAAAATGATCTGGTTGTCAATATTGTGAGTTATAATATTAATAATGAATAATTATTGATATATTAAAAATGTATTTACTGAAGATAAGTGAATTACAAAAGTTAAAGGGGAATAATGCAAACATGAAAAATTTTAAGGGTACCAAAGTGTAATAAGTTCACCAATCCATGTGAACTTGAATCAACCAATCAGAGAAGTGATGATACAAGCATGATGAAAGCATGACATCATCCTTAAAGAAACACAAAGATGATGCAATCATCATGACGTCATGATGATGTCACATGGATTAAGGTGTAATTAATAAGGTACTAAACTATAATATGTCAACCCCTTAACTTGCAAATATCGAAATTATGTTTTCCTATAAATAAAATCATATTTCTTCCATCATTCTCACTAATTCACTAAGACTCACAAGAGAAATTATAGAGAGAAAGAAGAAGAGTATTTTGATACTTCACTATTACAGTATCTAATTGTAACGACCCCAAAATAGGTCCATTCAATCCAACCCATTCTGAGTCGCCAAATACATGGTACAGAAAATAACTATAACTTTATTACAACAATTGTCGTGCAAAATACAACAACACATATACTGTGAGTTTGGATACAAATATATACCAAATGTGACACATGTCCCAACCGTGGACAACACCTCACAGTGACACCTTACATAAAGGTATAGTCAAAAACTGTTTTAGAAACTAAAATCTTTGGGAAGTGCTCAAGGAAACCTTCGTACATGGGAGGTCATGCTTCTAGGTTATGATAGATATCATATGGCCACAGAATTATCCTTGGTTGCCCCAATAGACCCCAAAGAAAAACGAGAAAATTACTATCATATTCTTCCCAATGGTGAGTCTTCTCTTGATTTATCATTATCTCCACTGTCTCAAATTGAGAATTATACTTCAAACAAACACCTAGATTATATAGGTAGTGCTTGTAAATATACTCAGCAAGCGGATGAGCACAATCATGTCTTATGATGACACGAGGTTGTATGTCATTAGACATTTTGTATGAAAATGGCAAAACACCCTTCCAACGTTGGGTTCGCCTCTCCCTATATGATTCACCAAATATAACTACTAAAAAAATGTATACAACACATTTTTCTATACTGTTTAGGGAGAACTCCACAGCTAGAGACCACCATTCTATTCTCCTATTACCCCCGCTCGACTTAGCTACACTCTTATTACCTGAAATGAATTGTTAAGCAAAAGGGTGAGCACAACTAGCTCAATAAAGAATATCATGACTAAAGATAATTAAATTATCAATAGCCTTCATCAATAATAAATCAGAGATTTAGAACATATGGTAGATGATAAAAATTTCAACCATAGTTGCAGCTGAACGAGCAATCCATTAGAAGAGTCAAATAGACTATAAAGTCTATTATCTTCTCCATGTTAAAAATCCATCAACAATGTTTTATCCCTGTAACATCAATCAACAATTCTGGTCCACAATCATATGAATAACTCATAATCATAATTGTAGTTCTAAATTCCTCTTTTCATCCAGGACGAAGATAATTTTCATCACCTATCTTTACCTGAAATATCAAAGATCATGGTTACACCAAATCACATTTCCTGTTCATAATCATACTAATAATTTCATCTTTGCACTACGGCCAAAGATATTCATTTATATCACCAGTTGATCATGTTCATCTCAAAACATGTTCATCTTTGCACTACTGGCCAAAGATATTCAACAACATGTCATCTTTGCACTACGGGTCAAAGATATTTATCAACAATTCATCTTTGCACTACAGGCCAAAGATATTCCTCAACAGTTCATATTTGCACTACATGCCAAATATATTATTATCTCAAAGAAATATATAATCATTTCAGAATTTATATAAACAATAATTATAACCATGTTGATCAATTCACCTTTGCACTTAAGCTAGAGATATTCAATTATAAATTCAATGGTCATGTTCATACAAGTCAACAATTCAACTTTGCACTATTGGCCAAAGAGAACCCATAGTCATGATCATACCAAAAATTTACCCATCTTTACACTCAAGTAAAAGAGAAATGTCATCATTAGGGTTATAAAAATGTTATATATGATAATAAAAATAATATGATCAACATATAGTTTTAATCTCAAGAGTAATATTCATAAATCAACTATAATTTGGTTAGAAAAAGAAACCAATTTTGTCGTGAATAGTACCCGTGAATAGTAATTCGTGAATAGTAATTCATAAATAGTAACTCGTGAATAGTAACTCCGACATTAAAAAAGTAAAAATTCTACAATAAAATCCATACCAATATTTCGGTATAATGTATTAAAAGAATAATATTTTTTAAGCTTATAAATAATTTATTTTAATTATTTACACTTTACTAAGTAATGCATTTAATCATCTTAAAATGCTAAACTCATAAGATTTAATCACCAAAAATCAAAACCTTCATCAAAAATCTGCATATACCTCATATAGGATTCTCAAACCATAAAATAATATTTTCCAATTTTCTTCCTTCGCATAACATATTTAATTCATTTACTCATAACTAGAATATTTTCATGAAAAATACCAAATCAGTTCTAAAAATATTTCTTCTTTGAGATTTAGCATAATATTATCCCATATTGAACATATATTTTTCTCGGAATTTTAAAAATTCATTTACTATTTTTCATATGGCCAAAACCACCGAATATTTTAACATTTATCATAAATTGTACTTTTATCCAAAAATTCCGAAATTCACAGGGTATACTGATATTATATAGATGTACTCTTAATAAAAATTTTATCAATTTTGAAGTTAACCACAAGAAGTTATAAGCGGTTACTTTTAAAATAGTCTTTTCCCGTAAAATTCATAACTCTTAATCTATACATCCAAAAATCGTTATTTTTGGACACAATCAATAAAATTCATCAAAATAATATTTCAATTTTTCCATAATTTTCTAATGGTCGGAAGAACTACATACTGAAAAACATAATAACTCTTAAAATCCCTTACCTCAAGAGAGCAGTACTTCGAATAAAAAATCGGAGAAAACTTCTACTAAATAACAACTCTCAAAGTATCTAAATACTCTCAAAAATATGCTTGATAATATAGAGAGAAAGAAAACTTGTTTCTGGTGTGATTTTCAATTCTAACATAAGCACCTATTTATAGAAAAAATGCTAGAACGCCGAAGGAGACTAAAATAATAAAATATATTATTTTTTATTTTTTTTACGTATGCCAAGTCCAAGACTTGTCAAGGCATGTCAATTCTGAAATTTTTCCAGCAGCCTACATGTTATTAACACCAACCAAAGTGGGTCCCACCCCATAATTTAATAAAAATTATTTTATTTTCTGAAACTTCAACAATTCATAGAAAATAGACCGTTTATCAGAAAAATACGAATTTTATGTCCATTCTGACTGAAATCAAATTCTCTATAATTTTGTAGCTTTGAGTTTTTCCAAATTCCAAATTAAAAATATCCGAAATCTATAAACGGATGATTTTAAACACCGTTTCAACACCTTTTAAAATTCATAACAAATCATGCGTTTATTTTTAATGGTTCAAAATTTGTGGACATATACTCAACTCATATATGTATAACATATCCAAAAATTTCAACGATCCAACGGTCAGATTAAAATTATAACTCACGCAGTAAAGTTTTAAGAACACCGATTTGAGTTTTTAATACCTTCAATCCGGTAAAATATTGATAAAATACCTCAACATTAATTTCTTCATTTATAACCACATAAATAAATTCATTATTTATATCCACATCAAATAAATATTTTATTATCATATAAATAAATAATTAATTATTCACAAATAATATTACAGAATCATAATTATGACAACCAGGCCGTTCCCAGAAAAGATGGGGCTTTCCAATAAGAATTTTTTCTTACTGGCGCGGAATTAGGTGACCAAACCCCTCCTTGACAGAACTTTCTAGACATTATCAATAATGCTATCTAATAATATTATTCAAATAAAACGAATTATTGATCTGATAATGAGAAATATTGTGCAGTGATAATTATTGAAACAACAATAATATAAAATATCAACGCAACAATTATTGAATCAATAAAATATTGAACAGTAATTATTGTAACAATTATTGAGTAGTGTCTTCTTACGTAAGAATCAATAATTCAAAAATATTGTGTATTACCGTGTGCTACTGTGTAACAACGCGTATTACTTTATTTTACCAATCGGGTATTCCAACAGTGTTAACGGTAATGATTACGCCGTTATTTATAAAAACTTAATTTTGTCATTTTCTTCATCCGACATTTATTCTGTTATGGGGCCCACAAATGGCTGCGCCGTCGTACGAATATTCTCCGACAGAAAGGATATTACACGATCAAACGAATATTCTCTGACAACAATGAATATTTTATAACCACTTGTGTATTTTAAAAAAATTCATATATCACCCTTAACTTTAACCTTTTATCAATTTAATCATTTACTGAATTGTAATTATAAGAAAAATTGAATACTTTTATTTCATAAAATTCGGGGTCTTACACTAATCTCCTACTAAGGTAAGAGATATTTTTTTTGTATTCATTCTTTAATTTGTAGGAATAACTTGTCTACGCGGATTACCGTATGTATGATGAATAACCCTTCATACTCATTCTTTATTTGTGGAAAAGATCTGTCTACGCGGATTACCACATGACGTGTGAAAATTCATTTGCAGTTTCATATTTTTTTATATTATTAAATCTAAACTTACTATGATAAGTATTGCTTTTATAATTTCTGAAATTAGTAGAATATCTTTGAGTTTTACGCTTCATGTAGTATCATTTAATTGAAATATTGGTCTAAATTTTTTTTTATTAAATTTTAATATTTTTATTCGAGGTCACGTGGTATTATTCACTCGGGGTAATATTTATTCGGGGCACTTGTATGACGGGGTACTATTTCTTTGGTATTATTCATTCGAGTACTATTCACGGAGTACTATTCATGACAGAAGTGATTTTTTTTTGTCCAAATTATTTTTGATACATAAATATCATTCTTGAATCTTACTCCACAATTAATTATTATGTTGACAATTTGGACATTCTTGAACTCTGGATAAACTGAATTATAAATATCTAATATTTATCCTTGATCTCACTTGATTGATTCCTTATATCATTGTCATCATCCCCGTGTTTATATTGTGGTGAAAGTCATCTTTGGCCCGTAGTGCATAAATAGATTGTTGATTGATATAATTATGACCAAAAATTGTGTATTGACATAATCATGAAATGTAATGTTACATGCAAATGTTGTGGTGAAAGTCCTCTTTAGTCTGTAGTGCATAGATGGACAATTGTTTGACATGATCATGACCGTTGGTGATACTAATGAATATCCTTGACCCGTAGTGCATGGATAATTTGTTGATGTGAAATATTTATTGATTGTTGTTACAGGGATAAAATATTGATGATAGGCTTTTAAATCATAGAAGATAGTAGACTTTACGCTCTACTTGACTCTTTCAATAGATTGCTATTTTCGTTACAGTTGTTGTATGAACATATTCCGGAGGCGTCACATCTACAAACATTTTGAGGATATAAATCGACAAAAAAAAAATTGAAACGAAATAGAAGAAGATTCAATAGCTCGAACAATAATACACAATCTTAATCAAAATTTTTTAAAAATTAATAATAGATTGTTTGAACTGTTTAAAAAAAATAAAACAAAAAAATATCAACAGATCTAAAAAATTGAGAATTTTTTTTTATAAACCATTTTTAAAGAAAATTTTCAGTGAAAAGCTGATTTAGGTGATAAAGGATCGATTGATCAAACTAATTTTCTTAAAGACGCACTGAAAAACACCGATTTTGACTGAGACAGATTTGGGTTTAGGTGAATCGGAAGGGAGGAGAGAGATCAGAGAAGAAAGAAGAGAGAATTGATAAACGAAAATGATAGAAAAATTAGAAAATTTTTATTTAAAGGTTGACTTACTTGACTGATCCAACGGTTGAAGAATTATCTCAGAAAATATCAATGGCTAGGATGAAATTCAAAATTTTTAAATTTTGTGTTTGTTGGCTGATCTTTATCTAACGGCTACTTGTGTATGTGATAAGTCATCCAACGGTTGCAACTTTGGATCTGTGTGCTTTTAGTTAATTAGTTGAAGTTGTAGTGCACGAATTAAGCTTGTTTTGATGGTTGGATTTAGCCTTTGATCAACGAACCAGATTAATCCTCATCAAATAGTTTACATATATGTGTATATTTATATTAAAAGTAAATTTTAAATATTTAGTATTTAAATAAATATAGTTATATAAATACATGTTTACACTAAAAATATTATAATAGTATAAATGACATTATTTCAAAATATATATATATATATATATATATATATATATATATATATATATATATATATATATAGGGAGATGATCCATGGAAAACGTTAGATATTAACACTATTTCAACTAACGCTAATCTAGCCGTCCAATATTAGAGTTAATGGCTGAGATGAATGCCCAGCCGCTAGAGGGAGTAGCGGCCAGCAATAAATTAAAAAATCATCTCTGCTGGCCGCTAGAAGGAGTAGCGGCCAGTCAAAACGTCGACGTTTTGACTGGCCGCTACTCCCTCTAGCGGCCAGCAGAGAGGATTTTTTAATTTGGCTCGACTGGCCGCTACTCCCTCTAGCGGCCAGTAGAAAAGATTTTTTAATTTGGCTCATGCTCCAGCCGCTAGAGGGAGTAGGGCCAACAATTTTTTTTGGCTTAATTACATTATCCTGATTATCCTCTCACATACTATTTATTAATCAATAAATAAAATAATAAAAAATTATAAGAATAACTATAAGGATAATCAATAATTATCTTTATACTTATTAAGATATTATCCATATACATATTGCTTATTAATCAGTAAAATAAAATAATAAAAAATTATAAGGATAATTATAAAGATAATCAGTAATTATCTTAATAAGTATAAAGATAATTATTGATTATCTTTATAGTTATTCTTATAATTTTTATTATTTTATTTATTGATTAATAAATAGTATGTGAGAGGATAATCAGGATAATGTAATTAAGCCAAAAAAAATTGTTGGCCCTACTCCCTCTAGCGGCTGGAGCATGAGCCAAATTAAAAAATTCTTTCTACTGGCCGCTAGAGGGAGTAGCGGCCAGCCAAATTAAAAAATCCTTTCTACTGGCCGCTAGAGGGAGTAGCGGCCAGTCGAGCCAAATTAAAAAATCCTCTCTGCTGGCCGCTAGAGGGAGTAGCCGCCAGTCAAAACGTCGACGTTTTGACTGGCCGCTACTCCCTCTAGCGGCCAGCAGAGATGATTTTTTAATTTATTGCTGGCCGCTACTCCTTCTAGCGGCTGGGCATTCATCTCAGCCATTAACTCTAATATTGGACGGCTAGATTAGCGTTAGTTGAAATAGTGTTAATATCTAACGTTTTCCATGGATCATCTCCCATATATATATATATATATATATATATATATATATATATATATGAACAATCAAGTTTTATACTAATAAAAATAATAGTATATAAAGATTAAAAAAAATATCTATATAAAAAAATATTTATACTAATAAAAATATAAGTAAAATTACTAATCAACTACATAAGTAAAAGTGTATTAATAAATAAAATTTAGTTACTTAATAGTTAAATAAGTAGTTTAAAAATAGTTTATGATAATTATTGAATATAAATTATAAAAACTTCAAAATTTTAAAAAATAAGTGAAATAAATTATGCTAATAAGATAAATATAATAAAAAATTATATTAATACACAAATATAATATATTTATACAAAGATATTAAACATATAAAATATAAGTTAGTAAAAAATTGTAAATAACTTTAAAAATTATGAGAAAATATCTAGCATGCCTAAATCCATACGTAATTTACAAAATCTATCAGAGCTTAAAGGCTTAGTAGATATGTCAGCAATATTCAATTCTATATCAATGTGACCTAGTTTGATAGTTTCATTATTCGCATATCACGTAAAAATTGATGTCTAACATCTATATGTTTTGATCAAGCATGCAACACAGTGTTTTTACTTAAGTTAATAGCAATAATATAATCACATAATATTGACACAATCAAATTTTAAATTATAATCTGCAAGTGTCTGTTTTATCAATAATATCTGTACGCAACAACGTGCAGAAACTATATATTCAACTTCAATGGTACTTTTTCGATCAACTTGATGACCTGAATAATCAGAATCTGAAAAAGAAACAAGGTTGTTGGAAGAATGCATATTTTGATTTGATGTTTAAAGTAAATGCTCATGATTATATGTAAAGTCTTTCAAGGAATATATGTACAAGGACTTAGTGATAGATCAAAATTGTTAGGTTGATCTTAGCTTTTAATGTTCATCATTATATAAACAACTGTATAGATAAAGAGATCAAAGATGTTAGGTTGATCTATGACTAGAAAGAAATAGATATGCCTTGAAAAGAATCGCAGTCTATCAAGCTGATCAACAGAATGCAGAAGCTAAGGCAGGATCGTAGAGCTCAGAAGATCGTAGTGTATTTGCCTTGAAGGGCCTCTCCAGAAATCGTAGAGTGGTCCTGACGTTTGCCGAAGCTAACTCAGGGATCGTAGTGTGCTTTCGGAAACGTAGAGTCTGAAAAACGAGCAAGTGAAGATCGTAGTGTTCTCTACAGGCCAAGCACCAATATGACAAGACACCACGATATGGATTGTAGCGTATAATCTGTCTTGTGTCAGAAGCATCAAGCCCTACTCTTATGTAAAGACAAATTTCAACAAAAGTGGAATGGGTTTGAAACGTTGAAGTTCTCTCCAGTCCTAACGGTACAAAAGATATCCTTAGTATTCAACAAATGAAATGTATTCAAAAAGCTAAGGAAAGGACCATAGGACAAAGGAAAAACACCTTTTCAGGTGTTAGGTGAGAAAGCAGGCTACTGTGTCAATGGGCCAGAATGCAATTAAGAAGGTGTGCAGAAAAGTTTCCATCAAAGTTCAGAAATGTCAAACGCATTTAATGCTTCAACAAAAGGCTTCAACGGATAGATTTCAAGAAACACATATATGCAGAACATATGCAGATGATAGAGGCAAGCAAGAAATTGAATAAAAACGCATAAGAACACTCAACGCTCAACTCTACGATCTGAGAAAAAGGGGAAGCTTGCTCAGCTACTTTTGTTCTTTCGAACAAGTGCTTAACAGCATTTGAGTAGCAACACGAACTCGACAACTACCAGCCAACTAAAGTAAGAGTTCCAAGTTAGAAGGACTTGAAGAGTTCTAAGTGAACTGTGAAGAACCAAGTCTGCTGGACTTGAAGAGTTAAAGAGTGAACTAAGAAGTACCTAGACTGCTGGTCTAGAAGGAATCTGTGAGATTCCTAAAGTGTAACAGATATCCTTAGTGGATTTCCTACTCGAGTAGTAGAAGAGTGGATTAAGAGCTTTAAGTGCTCTGAACCACTTAAAACTCCCATGTCTATTATATTCGTGCTATAACTGATATAACTGCTATAACTGCCATAACTGCCTCACTCTCATTAATTCAAGATATCTAAAAGAGGGTTAAACAAATACTCATTCCACTGTGCATTAATCATTATCAAAACTAACTAGTTGAATTTTTTTTTTAAATATCTATTCAACCCCCCTTCTAGATAACTATTGTGCCTCCGGGAACTAACAATTGGTATCAGAGCAGGTTCTATAATTTAGCCTATAAAGCTTGAGTAGATCCAATGACACACTTACCAAGCGAATCAAAGACTGGAGGAGGCAGCAAGCCACCTATGTGCAACAAAGATAAATTTACTAACTGGAAGGTTTGGATGCAAACTTACATGGATTCAATAGATGAAGATCTATTTGAAATAGTTCAGAATGGGCCCTATGTTCCTACAAAGCTTGCACCAACTATAGACGACCCAAACAGAATATAGATCAAGGTCAAAGGAGAATGGACACAAAACGAGAAGAAAGCTGTCCAGCTCGATAAAAAGGCCAAAAACATCTTATTCCAATCCTTAGAAGATGATCTGTTTGAAAACGTGGTCAATAACAAAACAACAAAAGAGGTTTGGGAAGCATTACTCATTATGCATGAAGGAACAAAAGAAGTCAGAGAAAACAAATAATCTCTCTTGACTCAGCAATATGAGATGTTTGCTCATGTTCAAGGAGAGAACGTTACTGCCACCTACGAGAGATTTAATGTTCTACTCAACTCTCTACGAGCTTATGGAAAGATCTATCCAAACCAAGATCTAATCATAAAGTTCATGAGAGTCTTACCAAGCAAGGGGGATGCCAAAACCACTGCCATTAAAGAATCAAAGAATTTACATGAAATGACTATCCAACAGTTGTATGACAACCTTCTCACATACGAACTGGAGCTGACTCAACGAGCAGAAACCTTGTTTGAAGGAAGAAAGAAGGATAAAGGTGTTGCTCTCAAAGCAACTGAAAACACCTCCAAAGTCAACACTGAAGTTGATTCTGACTACGATGAAGATGATGATGAGGACTTTGCAATGCTGGTGAAAAGACTGAGAAGGTTCATGAGACAAGGAAAAACCAGCAAGCCAAAGAAAGTCAGCAACTACAGCAGCCAGAAGCAAATGAATAACCTATGCTACAACTGCAAGAAACCTGGCCACTTCATTGCCAACTACAACAAACCTCTCAGAGAAGAACTCAAGAAGAAATAACATTCAAAGAAGGAATACAGAGGCAATAAGAGGCCCCAAAAGAAAGACAATGGCCTTGTAGCTGTAGGATCGTGGAGTGACTCAGACAATGGCTCAACTCCAGAATTCGGAGATGATGAAGATCCTCAAATGGCAACTCTTTGCCTGATGGCCAAAAATGCAAGGGACAAATAGAACTCGAACATACATGAAGTAAGTGTCGATGAGGTATTTGACTTCAACTTTCCTGATGTAGATATTGATGACCTAAGAACTGCACTACATGGTATAACATCTGATCTGCATCAATACATGAAGTGGTTTAGAGTTCTGTGTTAGGGTTATTCACTTCTTCAAAAGGAGAAAGAAAATGTTCAAGAAGAACTGGAAATAGCCCTTCTCAGTACTGATTCTCTCTCCAAGTTTGAAGCTGAGAATAATCTCTTGAGACAAACAAATGAGCTCAGTACAAAAAGAGAGTCTAGTCTAACCTCTAAGATTGAGGATCTAGAAAAGACAATCTCTATATGAAATAAATCCTCTTCATCCATGGACTCCTTAATCTCTAACCATAGAAGTGTCTCTGATAGAACATGGTTAGGCTTTGGGGAATCTACCTCAGAGTCATGTGTGGAAAAAGCAAAGGAAATTAGCACTAGTAATGCCTCAAGTTTTAGTAGAGGCATTTCATTTGTGAAATCCTCACAGAAGGTTGAGCCGGTCAAACCCTGCTCAGCTGATTCAATTCATATTCCCAGGAGTAAGGGATCTTATGTCGGTCTGGGTTTCAGAAAAGAGAAGAGTAACCTAGCTACTACTAACCAACCTCGAAGGATCGTAGAGTCCAATAAGATCAAATGTACGAACCAACCGAGAAGGTACAGTAGAAGTAAGATATACTCTTCATAAATCATGAAACACGAGAACACATGGAAGAAGGAATATCAGCCTAGCAGGAAGATGACCAATAACCCACAAAAGTCCAAATGGAAGAAGAACTTTCACACACACACAAAATGTATCATATCAAATGTTTTCTGTGCTACAGAGTTGGCCACAAGGCTGCAAAATATCATTATAATTCCATGCATGTGAGACCCAAAATCAAGTAGATTTGGGTCCCCAAGGGCACTAACAATGTAGCACCCATGCAAGTATGGGTACCAAAATAAAGGTTTAATATTATTACAAGAAAAGAGCTCCACGATCACAACCTAGTATCTGGACAGTGGATGCTCAAGGCACATGACAGGGAATAAAGCCCTTTTGTCTGACTACATAGAGAAGGAGGGCTATGGCTCAGCTAGAAATGGTTCAGTATCCTTCAGCAAAGTGGCCTATGTGGAAGGACTACAACAAAATCTTCTAAGCCTTAGCCAACTCTGCGACAAGGGTAATCAAGTAACATTTCTCAACAATCAATGTCAAGTCCAAGACCTGAAGACATCTGCTGTAAAGTTAACCGGAACAAGAAAAGGAAATGTCTACACAGTAAACCTTGGAAAACTAGGCTCAGACGACACTACTTGATTTTTGGCTAAAGCATTTGAAGAAATGAACTAGCTATGGCATCAAAGATTATCTCATCTCAACTTCAAAAGTATGTCCAAATTAGCTTCAAAAGATCTAGTTGCGGGCTTACCCAAGTTTAACTTCGTCAAAGGAAGGCCGTGCAATGCCTGTCAACTTGGAAAGCAGACTAGAAGGTCATTCAAGAGCAAAACTGTCAACTTAATTGACAAGCCTCTGCAGCTACTACATATGGATCTTTTTGGACCAATTCCAATGACGAGCCTTGGGGGAAAGAGATACTCTCTGGTCATAGTCGACGACTACACCAGATTTACATGGGTGTTCTTTCTACCCTCAAAGGATGAAACAAGCTCCCAACTGATCAAGATGTTTAAGTATGTGATGAATGAAAAAGGAGAAAAAATTATGGCCATAAGGAATGATCATGGCAGAGAATTCGATTTCTCAGAAATAGACTAGTTCTACACAGACAATGACATTAGTCACAACTTCTCAGCTCCACGAACTCCCCAATAAAATGGAGTAGCTGAGAGAAAGAACATGTCATTGATATAAGCTGGAAGAACTCTGTTAGCAGCAGCCCATCTACCCGAATACTTCTAGGCAGAAGCTGTTAACACTGCATGTTACACTCAGAACAGATCACTCATACACTTTACGATTAAAAAGACTCCTTATGAACTGTGGAAAGGAAGAAAGCCAAGTTTCAGCTACTTTCATGTTTTCGGATGTGCATGTTACATTCTCAACAATGGAAAGCAGTACTTGACAAAGTTTTAACCAAAATCAGACAAAGGAATCTTTCTTGGATATGCCACAGATAGTAAGGCCTATAGAGTTTTTAACAAGAAGACACTTAGTGTTGAAGTCTCGATTCACATCATCTTTGATGAGATAGACTTAGACAAAATAGTGCCTCAAGACACTACAACCAACAGTTTAGACACTACGAACGAGGTCGTCGAGCTCAACACTACGATCGTAGTACCAGATAGTGAAATCGTTGAGCAAGAAAATGAGATAGTAGAGAGACCTATGACAGACAACGAACCTCCACACCAAGAAGAAGAAATAGATCTTGAAGATCTAAGACAAGAAGGCATAAGAATAGATGTCCCAATAGGAAGCAGATGGGCAAGAGATCACATTCAAGATCTAATCATTGGAGATCCGAGTGCAAGAGTCAAAACAAGAACTGCCACCCAAAATGAATATTTTTATCTAAGCTTCTTATCTCAAATAGAACCGAAGAAGATAGAGGATGCCAGGGAAGACTCCAGCTGGATAGAGGCCATGCAGGAAGAGCTCAATCAGTTCGAAAGAAGCAAAGTATGGAGATTGGTACCAAGACCAAAGAATCATCCTATTATTGGAACCAAGTGGGTCTTCAGAAATAAGATGGATGAAGATAGTGTAATAACTAGGAATAAGGCAAGGCTAGTGGCCAAGGGCTACCCTCAGGAAGAAGGCATTGACTATGATGAGACATTTTCACTTGTTGCCAGACTAGAAGCCATCACAATATTCCTTGGACTGCAAGTAAAGCAGACTGATGAAGGAATCTTCATAAACCAAGCCAAATACATTAAAGACTTACTTAAGAAGTATGGCATGGAATTAGCCTCTCCCATGAAAACCCCAATTGCTCCTGCAACCAAACTTGACAAAGATGAAAAAGGTAAAAGTATTGATATAACTCAATAGAGAGGTATGATAGGCTCTCTTTTATATCTAACTGCCAGTAGACCATATATAATGTTTGTAACATGCATTTGTGCTAGATTTCAAGCTAATCCTAAAGAATCTCATTTAACTGTTGTAAAGAGGATCTTCAGGTATCTTAAGGGTACACCTCAATTGGGGCTTTGGTATCCCAAGGAATCCTCATTTGAACTGACAGGATACACAGATGCTTATTTTATAGGTTGCAAAATAGATAGAAAGAGTACCAGTGGCACTTGTTAATTTCTAGGAAACAGACTTGTGTCCTGGTTTAACAAAAACCAAAATTCAGTATCTACTTCAACTGCAGAAGCTGAATACATTGCCGTGGGCAGCTGCTATGCCCAGATCCTATGGATGAAAAATCAGCTAGCAGATTATGGGTTTGAATTCAAATCCATACCTATTCACTATGATAACACAAGTGCAATTGCAATAACTCATAGTCCTGTCATGCATTCTAGGACTAAGCATATAGAAATCAGATATTACTTGATTAGGGATCATGTACAAAATGGAACTATATCTTTACAATATATTCCTACTGAAAACCAACTTGTTGATGTCTTTACAAAAATCTAGATGAATCCAGAGTTAACAAGTTAATAAGTGAGCTAGGCATGCTTAACTTACAACCATGAAAAATATGCTCTAGTTTACGCTAACTATACAGATTTAAAGGATATGTTCGAAATCATAGACATGATCAAAGGAAGTCCACGATCTTAGAGCTGAAGTGTCATAAAAGATACCAATCACAGTGCCGACTCAACGATCGCGGTGCAGACTTAATGATATCAGAGCTTTATCAACAAAACCAAAGGAGCACCCTATAATGATCAAGTATAAAACAAAGCAATCTCTCTGATAAGTGCCTCAGGGACAAACCTAACCCTTGATTCATTCAATGAGGTTGGCCCTTCCTGAGATACCTTAAACCAAGAAGAATGCTAAGTTAAAAGCTCATCACGAGGACTTGGTCAGACTCTGCGATTGCTATTCAGACTCGACGATTGCAACTCAGACACGACGATTGCTGAACAAACTCAACGATGGTAGAACAAACTCAACAATGGTAGAACAGACTCGATGATTCCAAGGACCATCTCAACGATTGTAGTCCTCCTGAAGAATATATCAGCTCAGAAGGAGTTAAGGGCAATTCAGTACAATCCTTCTCTGTTAAATTCATAGAGCCAAGAAGAATTTGACACCTGTCCCACTAAGTAAAATGGAGAGAGGAAAGTTACTTGTACCATTTGAAGGCGTCTTTTTGAAATCAGAAGTTCAAAAGCTTATCCCTCTTCTTATCTCTGCAAGAAGAAGCCCTAAACTATCTAGAAAGCTCAATCAACCATACACTCTACAAAGAAATCAATGGCAGCTTCCAACGTCATCTCTGGCTACAGACTCTGCTTTGACGAGTTCAAAATAGCTAAACCTAAATTTCACAAGACTCTATCGTTACTGAAGAAGGCGGGTCTCGAAGAACCTTTGGGTACAGACACATTGATCTACCCCAAGCTAGTGAAAGAATTCTACAGGAATGGTATGTTTGAAAATGACGCCATCACTACGAAAGTCAGGGATGTGGAAATTAAGCTGAAGGCTGAAGATATCAACCTAGCCCTAGGTTTCAAATCTGAAGAGTACTCATTCATAGATGGCATAGATTTCCATGAGGGACTGAAAAGAATGCATCACAAGAAATCTCCCTCTGTAAAAGGATGCAAGAAGAAGGAGTTTCCTCAAAGGTATGAATTTTTAGCTAATATTGTTGGAAAATGTATATGTTGCAAGAGTTCTCATCATGACTCTGTAAATGAAGTGCAAATCAAGCTCATGACTGCCATATGTTATGGAATACAACTTAATTATGGAGCTCTATTGCTTGAATGGATTGGGAAGTGGATCACCAACTCAAAGAAGCAAAAGAGCTCTCAAAAGATGCTCTATGGGCAATTTATAAGTATCATTCTTCAGTCTGCTCTGGGTGACAAAATTGGGGACGATGAAGGAGAAGACAACAACCCAAATAGACGAATGACCCAGCAACTATTCATGAACTGGAAAAGGAATCCAGCAGAAAATGTGTGTATGATGTCTGAATCCAGTGGTAGAACTGCCGATGCGAAGGAGTCAGGGATTCTAGGAAATATGTCAGTTGTCAGGGAAATTGAAGAAGAAGAAGAAGAAACCAACAAGGAGGAACCCACTGCCCTGGTTAGAAGGAGCAAGGGCAAAGGAAAGCTAAAGGACAAAATGGTTGAAGAACCTCAGGGATCCACTACTGATAAGCCTGTAGAGTGCTCAGACATTGAAACTCTAAGGATCCTAAGAAGGAAGCAACAGCAGGCTGAGGCAGAAGAAGATAGAGCTACCATATCTCAGCTGCTGAAGAAGAATAAAATTAGCCACACATCCAAAAGGACATCTATCTCTTCGATCATAGAATCTCGACCAATCGTAGAGATCAGACCAAACACATCAAGCAAGGAAGTAGCTGCATCAAACATTTTGGCTAATCAACAGGACAAAACTGAAGTTCAAAAAAGTCCTGAGACTGTGGCTCAGCCTAGAAAACCAAGAAAAAACTAGTTAAGAAATATATTCTTGTTAATGAAGAAATACTAAAAAGGGAAGACAAAGAAGTGGCTGCTGAAAAGGAACCAGGTAAAGAAAGCCAAAGAGACAAAGCTTAAGCTGAGGGGGAAACACCTGAAGCTCTTTTGATAGAGAATACACCAGTAAAGGGGGAGATGCCTGAAGCTCTCATTCTAGAAAATTCCTTAGCTGAGGGGGAGCTATTAAGCTTACAAGAAGATGATCAAGTTAAGGGGGAGGCCCAGGACATCTCCATGGCAGAAGAAGAGGTTCCTGCAGAAAAAGAGGGAGAACCAGTACAAGAACATCATGAGGCCATTGATATAATGTAATCCTCAAATGAAAACAGAGAAGAGGATGAAGGCGATGAGGTCAAGATCATAGCTGTAGGCATTGATGGGTACAGAAAAGCTAACTATGAGCAACTATTCTCCTATCTACCCATGATGCCTTTCCATCAAGCTCAAATTCTAAACTCCTGGAATCACATATTTTGGAGCTTCAAAGAATATCCAGCCATCTCTGTGCTAGCTCATGGATTCCCAGGTAGTTTCAACTTTGTCAAGAAGTTACTCACCAATAACTCCTCTTCAAAGAATGAACATGAGGTACTGTTTATCCCAACCCTCTTCAGAGTTAATCACTTTCCATCACCCTCCTTCCATCAATTTTATGAATTCCCACGATGGTTGGAAGTAATCTTACATCCACTAAATCAATTCCCAGTTACAGAATCCCAAAATTCTGTAACTGATGAACCAAATCTGACTAACTCTATACTGCTCCCACCTTCCATAATCTCCATGATCACTGACTCTAGCCCAATTATAGAGTCTCAACCTCAAATCGTAGAGTCACCTACTACACACACTCAAACACAGGCTCCTCCATTTGATATTCCCTCCTCATCCAGCAACGAATACTTCAACCTTGATCTTGCTATCTATTCATTGCAAGATCAATTCTAAAGCACACTCCATCCTTCACAAATTTCCCAGCTCAATGAACTTCTTTCTGAGCTTTCCACCAAAGTCAACTTGTCAGCAATGTCCAAGAAAGTAATCAAGGAACTCGATGAGAGTCTTGAAGAACACACTGAGCTCCTTCACATGAGATTAACAACAATGATCAGTGCTGCAAGTAGTCTGCCAAGCACCCTCAGCTCTGAGCTCTCTAAAACGCTTAAAGAGATCATTAAAGAAATGCTTCAAAGCATAAAGGATAGGGATGACATCCACTTTTAAGCAGCTAAAAGACATCGAGATTTTGTTTTAATCTTACAAAAGTCTCAAGAATCTCAGAATGATCTAATGATAAAGAGCATCACAAGTCTCCAAAATGCAATAATGGAATTTCAAGACTTCTCAATGTGCCAAATGCAGCAGACTGAAAATGTCCAGAACATCCTTCAACGACATGAAACTCAATCTGATGCTTTGATCCAAGAAAATCGCGAGGACATTGCTCAAACTCAAAGGTAACCTAACGAGCTTGTCCAAGGAGTAACTCGCCTCTCTAAGACATTCGAACCCTTGATGCTGACATATAGGGGGAGAATAAAGGGAAAGAAGATCAAGGAAGCAAGGGAAAAAGTAGAGGTCAATTCTAAAATCAATCCTCAAGGAATCCTCCTGCAAGGCAAATCGACCAGCAGACTCCACGATCCAGCCATCAGATCCAATGATCTAATCAGCAGGAAGTATTAATGGCTCAACCTTTAAGGAGTCTAGGGCCAACTACCAGCTCTCATGAGGTGACAACAACAGGCCTAAGAATGCCAATTGAAGATCCTGCATTCATGAATAGGCATGGTAACAATCCAAGACTAAGCCTAAGTGAACTGGAAGATCTAGCCAGGAGAGACGAAGTAAGCAGAAAAAGGAGAGCTGAGGAATATGCAAATCCCCCGAGAAGCAAAAGGCCGAAGAAATAGAGATAAGTTGAATTTTAATTCTTATTGATTTAGTCAAACTTAAATGTAATATCTATCTTCATACATAAATAAATTCATGCTTATTCTTTAGAAATTTTTGCTGCTCACTTAAATATTAAGTCATATTTACTTTGCTGCAACTGCATATAGAATTTGATAATCATGACAACAAATCTCCGTGGTTATGTCAACATCAAATAGGGGGAGAATGTTGGAAGAATGTATATTTTGATTTGATGTTTAAAGTAAATGTTCATGATTATATGTAAAGTCCTTCAAGGAATATATGTACAAGGACTTAGTGATAGATCAAAATTGTTAGGTTGATCTTAGCTTTTAATGTTCATCATTATATAAACAATTGTATAGATAAAGAGATCAAAGATGGTAGGTTGATCTATGACTAGAAAAAATAGATATTCCTTGAAAAGAATCGCAATCTATCAAGATGATCGACAGAATGCAGAAGCTAAGGCAGGATCGTAGAGCTTAGAATATCGTAGTGTATCTGTCTTGAAGGGCCTCTCCAGAAATCGTAGAGTGGTCCAGACGTTTGTCGAAGCTAACTCAGGGATCGTAGTCTGCTTCAGAAATGTAGAGTCTGCAAAATGAGCAAGTGAAGATCGTAGTGTTCTCTACAGGCCAAGCACTAATATGACAAGACACCAGGATATGGATCGTAGAGTATAATCTGTCTTGTGTCAGAAGCATCAAGCCCTACTCTTATGTAAAGACAAATTCCAACAAAAGTGGAATGAGTATGAAACGTTGAAGTTCTCTCCAGTCCCAATGGTACAAAAGATATCCTTAGTATTCAAAAAATGAAACGTATTCAAGAAGGTAAGGAAATGACCATAGGACAGAGGAAAAACACCTTTTAAGGTGTTAGGTGAGAAAGCAGGCTACTGTGTCAGTGGGCCAGAATACAATTCAGAAGGTGTGCAAAAAAGTCTCTATCAAAGTTCAGAAATGTCAAAAGCATTTAATGCTTCAACAAAAGGCTTCAACATATAGATTTCAAGAAACACATATATGCAGAACATATGCAGATGATAGAGGCAAACAAGCAATTGAATAAAAATGCATAAGAACACTCAATGCTCAACTCTACGATCTGAGAAAAAGGGAAAGCTTGCTCATCTACTCAGTTCTTTTGAACAAGTGCTTAAGATCAACTGAGTAGCATCACGAACTCGACAACTACCAACCAACTGAAGTAAGAGTTCCAAGTCAGAAGGACTTGAAGAGTTCTATGTGAACTGTGAAGAACCAAGTCTGCTGGACTTGAAGAGTTCAAGAGTGAACTAAGAAGTGCCTAGATTGCTGGTCTAGAAGGAGTTTGTGAGATTCAGAAAGTGTAACATATATCCTTAGTGGATTTCCTACTCGAGGAGTAGAAGAGTGGATTAGGAGCTTTAAGTGCTCTGAACCACTTAAAACTGTTGTGTCTATTATATTCGTGCTATAACTGCTATAACTGTTATAACTACCATAACTGCCTCACTCTCATTAATTCAAGATATCTAAAAGAGGGTTAAACAAATAGTCATTCTGCTGTGCATTAATCACTATCAAAACTAACTAGTTGAAAAGAAACGTTTTTAAATATATATTCAACCCCCCTTCTAGATAACTATTGTGCCTCCGGGAACTAACAAAGGTTAAATAGTTAACCTTTAGGATACCATAGTCCTAAATTTGTGGTTCATTTAAGATATTAAAAAATTCTATTTACCTCAACTAAATGTGATTCTTTAGGATTTGATTAAAATCTAGCACATTTACATACACTGAACATAATGTTAGGTCCACTAGCTGTGATATATAGCAGACTTCTAATCATTCCTCTGTATTTCTTTGAGTAAACACTTTTACCATTTTTATCAGCAGTTAATTTATTAGTTGTGACATAGGAGTATTAAGAGGTTTCAAAAATTCTAATCCAAATTTCTTAATCATTTCTTTTCAATATTTAGATTGATAAATATGAATACTTTTTTCTCTTTGTTTGATTTGTAGCCTGAGAAAGAAGTTTAATTCCCCCATCATACTCATTTCAAACTCTTTACTCATGCTTTCAGAAAAATCATTGCACATAGTAATATCAGTAGAACCGAAAATGATGTCATCAACATAAATTTGTATAATAAGAATATTATCATTTTTATATTTAGTAAATATATTAGTGTCTACAACACCCCTTTTAAAACTATTTTCTAGCATTAATTTACTTAATCGTTCATACCATGCTTTAGGGGCCTGTTTCAAACGATACAAAACTTTATGCAATTTATAAACATATATAGGATGATCAAAATCTTCAAAACTAGGAGGTTATTTAACATAAACTTCCTCTTCAATAACACCATTTAAAAAAAGCAGATTGAACATCCATTTGAAATCTCTATGACATGCAAATGCTAATAACATACGAATAGACTTAATTCTAGCAACAAAAGCATAAGTTTCATCATAATGAATACCTTCAAGTTGATTATACCCTTGTGCAACAAGTCTTGCTTTGTTTAGACTACAGTTCCATTTTCATCTAATTAATATGAAACACCCGTATAGTACCAATAATTAAAACATCATGCAGTTTTGAAACTAATTCTCAGACTTTAATTCTAGTGAACTGTTCAAGTTCATCTTGCATGGCTATTATCCAATCCTCATCTAATAACGCATCTTTTATATTTTTAGGCTCAATTTTGATAAGAAGGATAAATGACCGGCCAAGTTATGTGTTTGTGATCTAGTAAGAATTCCTTTATCAATAACACTAATCACATTTTCTATAGGATGATTTTTAATAAAACGTGATTCTTTGGACAAGTCATTCAACTGAGAGTTAGGATTTTTAAGAGGGTTATTATTGACAGGTGGAGATATATTATTTTGTTTTGGTTCCTCCATATTTTTGAGAATATCTTCAATGCGAACATCACTATCAACTCACTCTTTATATTTGGGAGGACGTTGTGATTCATCAAATGTTACGTTCATTGATTCCTCAACAACTAGACTCATTTGGTTAAAGACTTTGTATGATTTACTATTAAGTGTATATCCCATAAATATTGTTTCATCAGATTTGGGATCAAATTTCAAAAAATGCCAATTAATGTTTCGAATAAAACATTTGCTTCCAAAAACATAAAAATAATTTATTTTTTGGAGTTATTTTGTAATAAAGCTCGTAGGGAGTTTTGAGAAAAATTGATCTTAATAAAAAAACTCGGTTTAAAATATAACATGATGTTGCCACTGCTTTAGCCCAAAAATATTTTGGAAGACGATATTCATTTAACATAGTATTAGCTATTTCATGTAAAGTTCGATTTTTCCTTTTAACCACATCATTTGATTGTGGTGTATAAGGAGTAGAGAAGTTATGACTTATACCGTGCTCGTCACAAAACATAATATAATCAAAATTATCAAATTCTCTTCTGTGATCAGATCGAATATAAACAATAGAGCTTCCCTGTTGATTTTGAATTTTCTTACATAAAGTAGAAAAATGAGTTAATAGCTTCATATTTAAATTTTAGAAAATCAACCCATGTAAATCAAGAATAATCGTTAACCAAAACTAGAATGTATACAGCATCACGCATGCTATGTTTAGGAATGGGTCCTACTAGGTCCATATGCAAAAGTTCTAATGGTCGAGAAGTTGACATAGTGAATTTAGGTTTATGAGATGCATGAATTTGTTTTCCCAGTTCACATGCTTCGTAAATATGATATTTTTTAAAATTTCAATTTTGGAAGACCACAAACGTGTTCTTTAGATGAAATGTTATTTATATTATATTGATATGTCCTAGTCTATGATGCCAAAGCTAAGGATCATCATTTGTAGACACAAGACAAATGCATCTAGGTCACATGTGTACACATTTTGATATCTAGGACACAATAAAACCAATTTATCAGTTTGATCAAATATGGAGAAATTTTTTGTACTGAAAGATATTTTAAAACCATTATCACATAGTTGACTGATAGATAAAAGATTGTATCTGAGTCATGTGACTAATTGAAGTTGGAGATTGTTATATGAATATTACCGACACTTTCAACTCCAATTATTTTACCTTGATTGTTATCTCCAAATATTACATCACCATAGTCTGTAGCTTGTAGATTTTTCAACTTTGATTTTTCCCCAGTCATATGTCTTGAACAACCGCTATCGAGATACCATTTACTTTTGTTCAAAGCAGCTGTAAGATATACCTGCAATATATACTAATTTCACAAACTGGTACCCCTTAATATGAAGGGTCATTTGGGTATGTTTTCAAGTTTGTATAATTAGGAAGACTTGTATTTTCCTTTACAAAACTAGGCATACGATAAATAGTTTTAGTAGAGATAAGCATTCTATGTGTGACAAGACTATAAGAGGAATGATAATAATTTTTATGAAATTCTTTTCTTGTAATAGTTGGTGTAGTGTATGTTCCTTTCAGAACCCAAATCATTTTTCCTTTATAATTTCCATTTCGAGCATTGCACATATAGAAGGAATGACCATTTCTTTTACAGTAAGAACATTTAGTAAAAGGAGATGTATGGCTTTCATTTTCTTTACGTTTAACATGATAAAGTCATTTATCCTTTATTTTACTTATTTTTCAAATATAACCTAGTCCTTCTTTATTAAATTCGTATCTATGTTGATTTATCATAACATCAAGATTTTCTTTTTCTTTTGTGAATTTAAGAACTATGGTACTTAGATCATCACGTTCTTTAATTAAATTATCAATTAAAGAATTATGTTTTTCTAATTCTATTTTTAGATGGGAATTCTCAATCTTAATATCTTCAGTTAATGTTTGATCTTGTATTTGAGTATCTTCATTAATTACTGCAAATGTTGAATTTTCAATTTCAAGATTTTTAATTGAAATAATAAATGTTGAATTTTCTATCTCAAGATTTTTATTTATGTTTCTAAAATTTTTCTAATTCTTCCTTTAATGAATCATTTTCTAGTTTTTCTTCAATTAAACTTTCATTAGTTATAATTAAATTTGCATTTTTAATTTCAAAAATTTTGTTTATTTTTCTTACTTTTTTAATAAAAAATCATTTTCTTCTTTTTTGTTCTTCAAGCTTTTATTAGCTATAATTAAACATGAATTTTCTATTTCAAGATTTTTATTAGTGTTAATTAATTTTTCAAAAGAAACCTTTAATCTAATGAAATCTTCTTTGATTATTTCATTATTCTTATATAAATAGTTGTAAAATTCAGGTAATTCATAATGTTCTTCATTTATATTTTCTAATGTATATGTAACAAATGAAGTACTAGGTAATTGATGTTCAGAATTTATCTCATATCTAGGTGCTGAATCATTATCTACCATTAAGCAAAAATTTGCAATTTCTTAGGTTTGTTCGGCAATTTCTTCTCCGTCACTTAGATCCCAGCCTTCTTCGACTATTAGAACTTTGATGTTGATTAATTTTGGACAATCCTTTTTGGAATGTCCAGGCTGGTTGCATTCAAAACATGTGTTTGAATTTTCATTTGAATTGACATTTCAGAAGTTGTTGTTTTTTGCTTTAAAGTTTCCTCCTTGTGCCTTTGACTTGAATACTTGCTTGTTTTTAAAGTTGATATTTGTTTTTATAAAGCCTTTGCCATATTTTTTGGCTTTGCTTTGAATCACTATCCTGAGTTGTCTAGATAGAAGAACAACTTCATTATTATCTAGACTGGGAAGTTCTTCATTTAGTTCTTCATCATCACTTTCTTGATCTACAAGTAAAGCTTTAAAAGTAATTCCCTTCTTTTTGAGATCTGTGTCTTATCCAGCTTTTTTGACTAGCATGTCGATTTCATGGGCATGAAGATTTGCAATGAGATTGTCAAGAGGATAGATAGTTAGATCATGCATTTCTTTGATGGATGTAACCTTCAATTTCCTGATGGATGGAAGACCTTTGAGAATTCTTCTATTTTTCTCATTGGTTGTATATATCTTCCCTAGTTCTTCCAATTCATCAATGATTCTTGAAAAACGTGTTTCCATATCAATGATCTTTTCTCCTTCTTCTATCTTGAAGCTTTTATATTCTTGAATTAAAGCATCCTTTCTGGTTTCTTTGATATGATTGGTTCCTTCATAGGTTACAATCAATTTTTCCCACATTTCTTTTTCATTCTTGCAATTGCTAACTCTTTTATACTCTTTTTCAATGAGAGCACTAGTCAGCACTTGTTCGGCTTTAGAAGTTATATTCATAACTTCTTCATCTTCAGTGGTGAACTCATCAATATCTTTTTTAATGATCTTTTCTTCTTGAATTTTGGTTAGAATTTTTACACCTTGTTCAATTGTAGACCAAACTTTGATTCCTTTTGACTAGGCATAGATTTTGAATCTGTTCTTCTAGATGGGAAAGTTGGTTCTATCAAATAGTGGAGGTCTGGACATCGATAGTCCTTCTCCACAACCAGTAGCATTGTAGGCCATGGATCTACTCTTAGGTATGTCTGTATTTACTTAACAAACAAGTTAAAAAGCACTGATTTGATACTAATTGAAAGTCCAAAAATAATCTAGAAGGTTGGTTGAATAGATTATTACAAATTAAATTTATCTTAGGCCTTTCTAAATTTTTAGATAATTAATTTGCAGTGCTAGAAATTAATATGCAAGATTTTAAAAATTCAATCACACAATGCACAAAGATTTGTCTAGTTCACAACATACATCTCGGGTATGTTGCTACATCCAGCCTCAAGCTCCTCTCCAAGACTTGAGATCCTATTACTATCAATAATAAATACTCCTTTAACAGGCGGAGAAGCCTTTACAAAGTTTTATAGACAAACTTCCAGCTATTCACAAATCTTGGACAACAAGCTCCCAGCTCTCTCCTCAAGCTTAGTTGTATCTTCTTTTGAGTTCAGTTCTATTCTATGATCTGGTCTTGAAACAATAGTCTTTTCCTTAACTCACAAGTTCACTAGAGACCCAACTCGATCTCAGCTGATCTCTTTAAGACTTTGGTCTTGGTCGAAGAATTACTCATTTTTCTCACAGGTACATAAAATTAATTAACTCTAACTTTTTCTTTTTACAAAAGATTTTGATACAGATGTGCTACTAAAATAAGTAGATAGCAATTTAAGATCAAGTAATAGAAGTTTAATAACTTTTATATGAGAGAACTGCTTCTGTGTAAGCAGATATAAATTTAAACTTAGTAATAAAAGTTTGCCAACTTTTATATTTGTACAAATATGCTTCTTTATTAAGTAGATAAGATAATTTATTTGTATTTTAAAAATGCTTGAGAATAAACAGATATATAGTTTAATGCAAGTTTATAAAGAATTATTTATTCTTTATAATAATGAATGTCTTTCTATGCATTTAAATAGATATAGCTTTTATGATAAAAGTTTAAATAACTTTTATATTATTCAACAAGTATTTTGTGAATAACTGAATTTATGATCGAATATTTGTGATGACAGATATCATGTATAATAAATAAATCAACTAAGAAATACTTGATATAATAAATATATTTGTTTAACTTAAAGAATATATAGAAATATTTTATCTATTATGTGAATAATATTTAAAGAAGGTCACTTAGGATTTTAAAGATTGTTTGAACAATTCATGTTATCATATATTCAAGGGTTAAAAAATTCAAAGTGTTTCGATGTCTAAGTACTGGCCAAATTTATAATTTTCATACTAGTATATTTATATAAATATTTTCGATAAACTACTAGAAATTTAAGGACAATCCAGATAGTTCTTTATGAGGAGTATCTCCTGGTCGATCAAGTGTTAATCTATGATATTTATATAAATAATGGATATATATAAAGTATTTATATAAATATTTTCGATAGATAGATCACTAAGAAATTCAAAGACTGTCCGAATAGTTCTATATTAGAAGTATCTCAAGGTCGTTTTGACGATCAAAGTGTAATCTATTACAAAATTTATATAAATAATAAATATATGAAATACTTATATAAATATTTTTGATTGACCTCCTTAAAATTCAAATACTATCCGGATAGTTCTCTATTAGAAGTATCTCATGGTTGTTTTGGCGATCAATTATGCATTTACTTTACGATATTTATATAGATAATAAATAGATAATATATATATATATATATATATGTGTGTGTGTGTGTGTGTGTGTGTGTGTGTGTGTGTGTAGAACTGTGACAACCCGAAAATTTAGAAGATCTTGAATGATTAATGTAAGAACTCGAATTTTTAGAAATTATTAAACTAAGAATTTAGTAAATAAAATTCTTAAGGCATGAGAAGGGTTCGAATATATATATATATATATATATATGTGTGTGTGTGTGTGTGTATGTGTGTGTGTGTGTTGTGAGGTATGTGATATTGTGTTACATGTGGTAATATAAACTATGCAATAAGTGATTTCTATGTTTAATAAATATATTATTATTAAATATTTGTTATTTATTGAAGAGGTGAGTTATTTGAAGTAAAGAAGATGGATAGAAATTTATCTATCGATATTAAATAATTTATGTGAAATTACTTTATTATAGTTAGTTGGTGACATTAAATACATTTGATAATCACCAATTTCTTGAGTATATGTACGAGTAAGTATCAAGTCTAAGGTAGTGCAGTCGTACCCTTTAATGGTGGATGAATAGGAGCTGGGCTAAACAATTCATTCAGATAGCGGAGGTATATAAGAATTAGTAACCGATCTAACTCACTGTGAAAACAGTATAGACGAGACGAAAACTAATTTGTTGGTTATTTGTGGGAAACCACTCAGTGTACTATATTGAATACTATTAAAGACTCGATGTGTGCTAGGTTTAGACTTTTATATATGTACGTTGTTGACAAGAGAAGAAAATTGATATATCTTTAGATAAATATTGGTTAGAGATTTATTGATTAATATTGAGATATGATTAAATGTATAGATTAAAAATTTTGTGTTGAAACAATCTATAGAAAGGAAAGAGAAATAATTATAGTATATTTCTAATAAAGGTTATTAAAATAAATTCTAGCATTTGATTATTTTAATAAAAGGGGGAATATTATTTTGATATTACCTTATATAGTTTTGTATGAGGTAATGTGTGTGATTAAGTAATATGGTAAATATATTAAAACATATTTGCTATATAAGTTGATGGAACCAATTTATCCTAATAAGAAATAAACTTATTTTCTATATATAGTGTGTACGTGTGTCGTGTATGTAAATATTTTAATAATACATAGATATTATATTAAGAGTAATATCTTGAGAAAATGAGTAAATCGTTTTATTATGATTAGTTCCTATATTTAGAGAAAACATGATAAAAAACATCTTATGTTATGTTATGGCAAAATACATAATTTTGATTATAGTAATGTATTTCCAAGAGGGTTAAAGTTATAAAAGAAAACTAAGTTATTTTAATAACTTGAGATATTATATTACCGCGAATATTATAAAGAATATTTAAATATTTCCATTCACGATATATTTATATATATGGGATATAATAGTTCGATAAAAATTGAACATGTTATAAATAGTAACGGGGTGGGAAATGAATAAGTAAAGAGAATGAGAATAAGCTTAATGTAAGCTTGTGAGATATGCCTAGTGTGACAAAGTGATGGAATAAACATTCATTAAATAATTTAATGAATGAATAATTGAAGGAATTAATTTTGTATGTGCAATGATTATATATTATATAGTATAGCTACATCTATATGATATGAAATGAAGTGTGACACTTCAATGGTAACTATATAATATAGGAAACTATATGACAAATTGGAATGAGTCGCATGAGTTACATAAATGGACCTCGGTGACAATGTGTTATGTGTGGTACATTAATGTGTACTTTATATGAAGGATATTAAATTAAACCAAATAAATAATTATTGTTAATAATTATTTCAAGAATTAAGTATAATTGAAATAATAAAGGTCATGATAATGTGGTGTGACACTACTCAATTAAAATATATTCGGTACTGTCAAATGTACATGGGATATAAGATTATATAAGGGTGTAAATTTAAAATATAAGTATACTTCCTATATGTGGGTAGGTATATATATATGTGTATATATGTATCCATAACTTTATTTAATGTAGTAATGTTAAATTATTATAATTGATTTAATGTGCCCAAAGGAAATTAACATTAGTGGAATGAGGTCTGTTATACTGATAAGTAAAGAAATGTTGTAGTAATCCCAATATCAGTGTCACACTCCATTCAACTGCCGTGTCTAGACCATTGGCCTAGTATACTATTATTGATGAAAGTTGAGAGCTGATGATGACTAGAGGAATGGAGGACGGGGGAGTAGGTTACCAACTCTTCATTGTCCTTTGGCTTCTCCTTCTCCCTACTAGTTCAAAACATTGTGTAAATGAATTGTCTGAGTATTGCATTCTCTATAAATAGAGACTCCTTTTCCTCATTCCCGTTTTGTTGAAGTTATCTGAGAAATTAGCTATAGAGAGTCAGAAGAATTGAGGAGCGATTGGAGAATGAGGGTGGAAAATCAAAGGTGTGAAAAGCTATAGTTATCAAATTCAAGCTTCAGGAGGTAACCTTACTATCATACATGTCCTTAATTCCAATGTTTGATAAAGTCTCATAATTCTTTAAAATTCTCTGTTAAGAGGATTGAAAATTGAGTGTTAAGGTGTTGACATAGTATACATATGTACTATGTGTCAATGTAATGTTTCGAGCATGATAAGTAAAAGTGTAATGGTTGTTGGGCTGGAATCTGCAGAAGTAGAGGCTAAGTCTGGGTTGGTGCCGAAGTGGCGCGACCGCGCCACTTCTCAGTACAATCCCAGCACGGTCGCGCCGTATGTCTGTCTTGAAATCCAACTTATGCTACAATCTATTTTTCTGAGCATGATAGGTTGGTTTAAAAATTCATATAAATAACCCTAACACATGGAGTGAAGTCAACTTAGTTAAAGTAGGTCACTATAACTTGGTTTAGTTTGAGTTTTAAAGGGAACTTATAAGTTTGGAAAGACAAACTTTGTTGAAAATAAACTTACTGGTATTCTGATCTTGTGAGCAAGTGTAGAAAACTTAAATATGTATGTAACTTTGCCTAACATGTGGTCTAAGGTTACCTTGTATATAATGAGTTGTGTTGGCTTGGTATTAAGGATTTTCTAAAGAAAACTTGATGTTTTGTGAAGAAAAGCATGACAAACCTTATATCGTTTAAGTTATGACCTTTCAAGCATGTATGATAGGGTATTTTATGCTTCTAGTCATGACGAATATGTACTCCATCTAACTAAGCATGATTTAGACTTTTCAAGCATAATTTAAAATAAGATTTCAAGTGTTAAACTATTCAACCTAGGTTATCTATATGTGAACATACATATATGGTTTAGTAAATGTACAAATGAGTATAGGATGAGATTCAAAGTTACTTTGTATATTAATTGGGTTTAGCATGAGTTTTTGAAAGAAAAACTTGAAATTTTGAAAATGAAACTTGACGAGCTTTGTGTCTTTTAAATTTTGACTTGGTGAACATGTGATTATGGCCTAGTTATGTGCGCGGATGGGTAAGAAATGTAATTTCAAGATATATTGCACATAAAAGGTTGTCTTCTCGATTTAGTATGTGTTTGAAAGAGAAATTTAAAAGTTTTAGAAACTAATTTTTTGGTGAATATTGTATTACTTGCATTATGACCTTATAAGCAAGCAGTATAGAGTTGTTTATGACTTTAAGCATGAATGATATGTGCATTCAATTAGTTAAGCATGACATAAGTTATTTAAGCATGTACATACTTGTAATATACTTCATTTATTAGTTATGAATTTGGAATTTGGTTATTTCACGGTATGTTTTTTTGTTTATGTAATTCTTTGTGTTGGTTGTGATACTTCTTGGACAAACAAGTTATTTGTTAATGCGTAGCCCCATATGACCCAAATGACATACTTGTAATATACTTCATTTATTAGTCCAAAACTGATCAAAATGAGATAGTTTTACTCTACTAATTTTACCATTAGGAAGAGTTCTAGTTAATTTGTAGCCCCAAACACATGAACCAAAGAAAAAACCAATAGCTAATAACACACATTAAGCTTAAATATGCTTCATTACTCAAAACAAAAATATGACGATTAATTGAGGAGATTAGTTGAGCAATTATTTTTTTAAAGCATCTCTAAAGTATATTAACAAAGGTTAATTCTCAGAGAATGTGTATACATATAAATATGCATATCTATATTGTTAGGTTTGTAATATTCATGAACGCAATTAAATTACCCAAAATAAGCGGAAACGTGGAAAAACAGAGTTTTAAAATTTTACAAATCATATACCCGGATCATCCTTTATGCGTAATTATTAATTAAACGAAAAAGAAAGAACAAGAATCATACCCTTGAAGATTCGAGCTTCCTCAGGTACAAGTTCACCTCCAATCCTTTTCGTGTTCTACTTGAATCCACCGGGTTTGGTTCCTTCCTTTGATCAATGTTAGCCACCCAAGTGTTTGCCCTCTAGAGGTGATCCACCAAGGAAGAAGAAAGATTCAAGGAGATTGGTGTTTGGCAAAACCCTAGTTTTTCTATCTCTATAGAAAAAGGTCGTACTTTCCAATAATTGGAATCTCGTTTGTTGTGAAAAAGTCAACAACAACTCACACCCATAGTAAGACTCCTCTTATTTATAGATGTGGGCAGCTCTCCTTAACAATTAAGGAATTGAGTTTTTTATTTTAATTAATAAAATTTCTTTAATTAATTATGCTCCCAATCTTATTAGGAATAATTAATTAAAATCTTTTAATTAATTTAACCTCCTAATCTTATTAGGATTATATGAGAGTACTTTTATTAATTAATTCCCAAACTCCTTTAGGAATTAAATAATAATAGTAATAATAATAATAAGATTCCTCTTATTAATTTATATTTAATATTTCCAAAATATTAAATAATAAATATTAAGATATTTAATTTATTCTATCACCATAGATTAAATAAAATATACTTAACTTATTATTATGATTATGCCATTAACTTCTTAAATAATTATTCTTTCTTTTATGGTGTGACCCTTTAGGTTCTCCATATTAAACCAGTTGTGAATAAATCAATTAGAAAAATTCTAATCTTATTTAAATAAATAAATTAAACTATTAATTTATTTAAATAAATAATATTTATTCTATAATAGGGATAAGCCTCCCTAGCGATCAACGACTTTCCAGATAATATATATTTCAACATTAATCATAAAAGAACCTTTGAATAAATAGTCACCGTACAATTTAATCCTTCCGCCATACAATGTCCCAATTAAATATAAGACATGGAATTACTGTCAAGTCTTATTTTATTTAATTATATGTATTTCGACTCTTAAATGCACAACTCCAAATAACGCAAATTAGAAACTCCTTTCTAATTTCATTTCGCATTGGCCAAGGACTACTGGGTTGTCATTTATCGAATCACATAGGACATTTCTCTTCTTTTATTAGAAGCAGTAGATTCTTTATTGATCGTACATTATCTCTATGTACAACTTATTATACTCAAGTATACCCTTTGATAAACCCTAAGGGTCTTAAGGAATAAGTCAAAGTATAACTCATCATACACAAGATACTATGTTGATCTCAAGTCCAAGGATCACTTGTACTACTATCACTACAGGAATTCCTATTGACAGGCAAGTAAAACTCTATTAGGTATTCCTTTGCAAGCCACGTTCAGTGAACTTATTCTCTAATAAGTACCTACATACTTGCTTTAGTGTCTCCACACAAATTATCATGAGATCAATCATCCTCATCCAATGAGCAAGCAATGTATGTACCAATCTATCCGGATTCACTAATACCTAATTTAGTAATCCAACGATTGGGAACTATTTTAGTTTTAAGCTTTCTAAGAAATTAGATCTCATTAGAATGATCATCATCATTATTCTAAAAGCATTGCTTAAAATTATGGGTTTATCACATATTATAAAACAGCATCATGTTGATAATTAAAAGCCTTTAATAAATTAATACTTTTTATTAATAAATGAATAAGATTGTTACAAAGTATATGATTTATCATCAAACATGATTGGCTTGTGTGCATACTACTTTCAATCTCCCACTTGCACTAAAGCCGGTCGCCATGGTATCTCATACCCTTCTTCTCTATGTGACGATTATCCTGCTGTTGGATAAGCTTTAATTAATGGATATGTAATGTTGTTCTTGAGAGTCCACTATCTCTATTGTTATTTTCCATCTTTCAATGATTCCATAATCAAATGAAAGTGCCACAACACATGTTTAGATCCAAGATGAGACTTAAGAACTATTCCTAGTTCTGTAATGAACTTTTCATCCAAACAATCAACTTGTAGCTTCATTTATAGTTATATACTTTGTCTTTATCACTAAACTAGCAACTCTTTGCTATTTGAAACCTTTCTAATTCACTGCACCACCGTTCAAGGTAACGCTTTACCTTAAAGTGTATTTTCTTTCGTCTTGGTCTGTTTGAAAAACTCTAGTCTGTTAAGTCCTCTAGTTTAAATTTAGACCCACCGTGAATATGATCACATCCTTAGTGCTGGTAAAGTACTTTAAGATGTTTTTTCACTGACTCATAGTGAACTTCTCCAGAATATGACTGATCAACATCAGGTCTCGTACATTTCATTGCATACATGATAGTTACTCATGCGATCTCTTTTTTTTTTGGAGTCTTTAGGAACTATTAAGAGAGATACACTCCATGTCTCATCAAAATGAGACATCTCTTGGAGTTTTCCATGCTAAACGACTTCAGCATCAAATGAATATACATTCCTTTGGTTAAGTCGAGCATCCTCTTTAATCTACCTATATAGATTTGTATCCCCAATTAAGATACTCTTCCCAAATCATTCATGGAGGAATGTTTTGACAACTTTATCTTTACTGATTCTAGCATTGGTATGTCATTCCTTATTCGTATTATATCAACATAAAGTAATAGGAATGTCATGACACTCCCACTGACCCTTTTGTACACATTAGGTTCATTCTTATTTGTGATAAAATCAAACTCTTTTGATTTGTTTCATCAAAATGAATGTTCCATATTTGAGAAGCTTGCTTCAATCCATTTTTCTGAGTGTCTACAACTCTTACCTCATCATATGTAACTAGATCATCATCATCCATGATGAATCCATACCTCCCAAGTATCTTCGGTACTATTCTAGATTTACGATTTGGTTGTGGTACAATAGGTCTATCTATAGGTTACTCTTATTTGACTTACAGTATTTTATGGTTCTTGAACTCTTCTATTATCCTCCCACTAGCCCCTTCAATGATAAACATCTCTAACTTAGAAGGCAGCATAATTCGCAACAAACACCTTTTGCTAAGTAGGATTATAGAACATATGCCCTAAACTCACTTTAGGATGTCCCTCAAATCTGTACTTGTCAAATCTTGTCCCAAGATTATCCTTTGAAACCTTTTCACATAAGTTGGACAAGCCCTTATCTTAACATACTTAAGATTAGGAATCCTCCCTGTCCATAACTTTTATGGAGTCTTGGGGCCGGATTTTGAGGTTACCTTTCTCGTTGATATACAACCATTTCTAGAACATTATCCCAGAAGGATACTGGAATGTCGATAAAATCATTATGGATCGTACCATGTCCAACAAGGTACGATTTTTCATTTCAGATACACCAATCAATTATTGCGTATTAAGAGGTATCCATTATGAGAAAACCATTTGAGATGATCAAGAAACTTATTGCACAAGTATTTATTCATTGATCTAATCAAAGAATCTTAATATTTTGCCAATTTGTTTCACTTCTGAATTCTTTGAACCTTTCAAATAATTCACACTTGTATTTCAGCAAATACACACATTCAACTCTTTGAATGATCATCTCCTTTTCTTATACTAGTTTGTTCAATTTGCAAAACTATATTTTTCACGTAATTCAAGTACACAAAATCCATTAAGTAATATTTCAGTTCTATACAAAATATTATTATTATAAATAGAACAACAATTGTTTTTAATTATAATACCAAAGATTTCATTGTCCAACAATAAAATGGAAATAATATTTCTAACGTGAACTAGAATACAATAACAACTTATTGACTTAATAGACTTGCCCGTAGGCTGTGCTAAACTATAAGGTTCTATGGCTGTTGCAAAAACCTTTGTTTCATTTCCACACATAGGATTAATTGTCTCTTGTTTAGATTTCTACTTCTTCTTGGTCCCTTTATAAATCTATATTTATGATAACCAAAATCGGTATCCAATACCCAAGTAGAACCTTGACTTAAAGAAAAATTTATTTCAATCATGAACAAAACTGTATTTGTAATTGAAGCTTCACTAAGCTTCTACTGGTTAGCCTTTGCAAGATGCTTCTTCCAGTTTCTTTCTAGTGTCCAGGCTTATTGCAGTGAAAGCAAACTCCTTTGCTATCCGTATCAGTTTTGTTCTTATTATCCTTTGTTTTTGCTTTTTTATTTACCTTCTTTAAATCGTTCTTCTTTTCAGAAGATCCTTTGGCCCCTACCAGTAAGACATGGTCTTTCTTGGTTGAAAAATGACTCTCAATATTTTTCAACATGTTAAGCAAATCAGCGAGGCTGATATTTAGCTTGTTCATATGAAAAATTCATAACAATTATGAAAGGAGTCCGGGAGTGAGTGCAAGATCAAATCTTGTCTCAACTCTCTATCCATGGCAAAACCCGTTGTCCTAATTGATCAATCAAATTGATTATGTTAAGGACTTTTATCTATACTGTAGTTTCATCGATCATTCTAGATCGGAAGAGCTCCTTAGATATCTGATATCTATCAGTCCTACTTTCCTCACCATTAACTACTTGATGTGTAGGAATATAGTAAGAGCATCCATAGTTTCATGCTGACGCTGAAGCTTGTTACTTATGGATGCGAGCATGATGCATTGAGCAAACTGTGCATCATCTTGCCACTTTCTAAAAGTAGCAATCTCTTCCTTAGAGGCATTATCTGCAAGCATTGCATGTATAGGCATATTAAGGACATAAGAAAGCAAACACTTATATTGTTGTCATCCCCATCTACTTCTAACACCCCAGCCGCCTTCGCCTGTGTCATTCTTGCTGTGGGCTACTGGTAGTTGTTAGCTGCCATGGTTTCAATCAATTCGAAGGCCTCCTCGTAACTCTTAGCCATGAATGCTCCACCTAACGCTGCATCAATACTAGTCCTGAGATTCCCATGTGGTCTGTTGTAAAAATTATTCATTTGCAGCCACTTGGGAAATCCATGATGTGGGCACTTTCTAAGAAACTCTTTATACCTCTCCCATGCCTCATATAACGACTCCCCATGTTGCTGCTCAAACATTGTTATCTCATTCCTCATTTTTGCAGTTTTCGCCGGTGGGAAAAATTTACCGAGGAATTTCTGAGCTAAGTCTTCCCACGTAGTTATCGAACCCGGTGGTAGAGAATGTAACCAACTCTTCGCCTTGTCCCGTAGAGTTAATGGGAACAAGCGAAGTCTTTCCGCATCATCCGACACCCCATTATACCTAAAGGTGTCGCATATCTCCAGAAAGCTGACTAGATGATCATTCAGATCGTCAATAGCCAATCCCCTAAACTGAACTGAATTATGGATCATCTGAATAGTCCCAGGCTTGATTTCAAATGTATTTACAGCAATTATGGGCCTGGTGATGCTCGACTGCAGTTTAGTCACCTTGGGTGTAGCGAAGTCCCTTAACGCTTTCTGGTCTTCAGCTGCCATTTCCTCTTCTTTCTTAGAATTTTCGAAGTCTTGCCTCGTTTCCTTGATCCACTTACTTAACCTTTGAAATCGTTTCTCAATGTCGTCCTCAAAAGGCAGCAAGTCCGGATAAAACAAAACAAAAATGTTTAAGTAAAATTGGATTAATTAAACTAATATTGTAAAAATATTAAGATCTATACTAAATTGTCCCCGACAACGGTGATAAAAACTTGTTGGGTAAAATCTATATACGCACAACACACAAGTATTCGTGGTCAAAAGTAATATAGTAATGAGTAGAGTATCGTTCCCACAGAGACAAAGTAATATGAAACTCAACCTTACAAGTATCAATTTCCTATTAACCCTAATTTTATTAAACTATTCAATTCAATAATTATAATTATAAAAACTAAATTAAGAAATAAATAAACTACCACAAAATAATCACAAATATCAAAATCTGGAATTTCAAACAATTAATGGAGAATTAGACTTATGATTTCACCCTATCCTTCACTTTAATTTCTACACCTTATTTCCAATTCAAATCACTATCCCAGTTTATTAATAAAGAACACTAATGTAGTAATAGCCACCTCTCGATGCACTAATACCGTATTAACTTAAATCCACAAAATAGATAGAAAACAAGTTAAACATCTTAATCAACTAACTCATTATATCTTTATGTGAATTACAATTAAAGAAGGTTTAAGATTAAGTTCTCTATCCGATTACATGCGATGTCAAGCATATCTCTACCTTAACATTCATTAAGATTCTGCTATTCACAAAATTCATGAACACATGCTAAATTAACTAAGTCTATATTCGAATATCCTCTCTTAATTCCATACAAATCCACAAAGAATTGTTAATCAGGCAATTCATAAATTCAAGCTCAAATTAATATAGATAAACTGGACATAGCTTATTGAACTGGAAATCAAAGTTTACAAAATCAATTATTCACTTAAAGATCCATCATAAGCCTAAAAAGTGAATTAGTTCATCATAAATGAAATAACTACTGAATAAATCAACGATACCATTCTTTCAATTACAAATAATAGTCTAAGGAGAAGAATATTGAAAAACACCCTTCACGTAGCCTAGAATTGTAATCGTCTCGAAAATATTCTCAAAATACTCCTCCAATGCTTGCTATGAAAAACTGGAAATTTTCTTCATAGTATGCCTTCTGTCCTAATTAATTTTGTTGTTAATGGAGTAATAGATGTCCAATACGCGAGTCCCAATCGAAATTCTCTGCTAATTAGAGTCCATAAGCTAATCAAACACTAGAAACCATCTTCCCACAACATTCAAAGTTCAACAGGAGTCTTTTCCAGCCGAGACCCCCCGCCCCGGGGGGGGGGGGGGGTGTATGCTTTAAAAGAGCCCGCCCTGGCGGGTACCCGTTCTGCTTAAATCATTTGAAGACCCCCCGCCCCGGCGAGCCTCTATTCTGCTGAGTGATTTCTTTTGCTTCATGGATTCTTCCAAAAATTCTCCAATCGACTCCAAATGACTCCAAATCTTCGTTAAATGCCACAACAACCACCCTACACATAAAAAACACAAAAACAAATAGAAACGAACATATACACAAGAAAATAGCAACAATAAAGCGTGAAATGTACAACGATTCGTGGATATGAAATCTACTTATCAGCCACCAAGTGAACCAAAAGATGAAACCCTAGGGGTGCAAGAATTAATATTTAAATTTAACTATTACATTTAAACCCAGGCTCCATTACAAACGGGTCTTCAAGCGCTCCTTGCCCCTTGATCTCCAATTTTTCAAAATTAATTCTAACTAGTCCTATTACAAAACTATTTAATATAAATAGAAACTTTGATCAGCAGTCAAGAGGAAGTACATAGGAGGGAGATAGAATTTACATTAAGAAAAATTAGAGAAGACGACGCAGACCCCATTTAATAAAACTCATACATTCATGCATCCAACTAAAATAAAATACAATCACATTGGTCAATAGTCCATAATCAATCCCATTTATTATCATACACATCACTATATGCATCAATAAATAACATTCATCTTATGAATAATAAACATTCAATATATATATATTGATATCATTTAATGGTCAAATTTAGTTAGTATAAAATCTAATTTTGAATCTAAATAAACTCCTTTATTTTAATTCAAATTTAAATCAAAATAAACCTCTTTTATTTTAATTTATCCTATTTTGAATAAAATAAAATATTTTATTTTAATCAAAATTTTTAATCAAAATAAACTCATTTATTTTAATTAATTATGGAATCCAATTCCAAGTAAAAAAAATAAAACTCCTTTATTAAAAAAACACGGATTCTCTTTTCTATTCACAAATAAACTCCTTTATTTTGAATAATATGAAATCTTATTTCATATCTAAATAAAATCCTTTATTTAAGGAAATACATATCCTCTTTCCTATTCACAAATAAACTCCTTTATTTTAGAAAACATGAAATCCAATTTCAACTCCAATTAGTTATCATGAAATCCAATTCTAACTCTAATTAGTTAGCATGAAATCCAATTTTAAAATTAAAATAAACTTTTTATTTTAAGATTAAAATAAACTTTTATTTTAATTATAAAATAATTAAGAATAATATATATATATATATATATCATATATATAGATACAGTATATAAATATATCCGTACATTATATATGGTAAATTATTTTATAAATTATTTTGAAGGAGGAATTTGAGTTCTTTTAGAAATCAAATCTTTGTTTAAGCAGATAGATAAGCTTTATGCTGAATAGTTAAAGACCGGTTCGATCAATTATGATCGAGATCTAATTGCAATGATTGTGTATGTTATGTACCCTGGTATGTATAGGTTTTAAAACGGTTATTTCGGGGACGAAATCTTTATAAGGGAGGGCGAATGTAATAGTCCGATATTTTCTATATAATTAAATCAGAAATTTTGCGTATAAATTTTTTTCTAATTTTAAAGGTGAGAATATGTGCCAGGTAATGTGTATGTATTTATGTGATGAATATAAAATATATTTATTACATGAATGAATATAAATAATTTTATTTTAGAATTATTGCTCAGTATCGATTATATTCTCATAATAATTAATTTTATAGTAAAAATGTTTTTAATATTTATTTTCCATGAAAATATGATAATTATATTATTTAAATAATATATGAAATGATTAAAGCACAATTATAATAATTATTTTATTATATGCATTTGTTCAGCGTATTTAAGTTATTTATTTTAACTTAATTATTAATGTTGTATATGAAAGATAAATCAGATATGGAATCCAAACTATAATTTTGGATTTTGATCAAGGAATAAGAATAATAACATAATATTAATTATATTTTAATTTTTCAATGCTATAAATAAGTATTGCATGTACGCATTGGTCAATGGTGGTGCAGTATTTGGAAAACCCTAATGTTACCGATAAACTGTAGTTTCAAAGTCAAATGAGAATTTATAATCTATCTAGTAACTATCTTATGTGATTAATGATATTTATTATAATATTATATTATTTATATTTTAGTGCTATAAATATGTACTGTATATGTGTGTGGACTATTAATGGTTGTTCAATTATGATGTATCGTGACCAAGCCCTAGCATTAAATTGTGATACCCTAATTTAAAACTAAATTATGAGTTTGAGAATGTTTTGTAATTGTATTATCATGATTAAGGATAAGAATTATGGAATTTTAATTTAATTAGGAAAACCTTAATTTTTGAAACCCTGATTAATATTTATAAACACTATTTCTATATTTGGAACTCTAATTGTCAACTGGGGGAAACCCTAATTGCAAAATTATAATGTTTAATGTTAATTAGTAGACCTAAACCTAATTAGAAAGTTTTAAGTAATTAAAAACCTAAACTATTTTAAGAAACCCTAATTACAATTTTGAAACTAAAATTTTGTTATGTTAAACCCTAACTAGAAATCCTATATTTTTTGTGCTAAACCTTAGGGTTAAACCCTAAGGATTTGCCAAATAACCAATGTGCCATTAAAATTCCAAGCCAATTGACCATTTTGCCCTTATTGCATAATTTAAAGATTTCTTGCAAATCTTGTTAAGATTGTAGTGGTTGGCCAACTCTCACTAACCCCATGTGACATTAAACACTAGCAATCAGCTGATTTCAGCAACATACATTGCATGAATGTAATATATATAGCATTGGAGATAAAAAGTGTCACATTTAAGCTCATTCTTGCACAAACACACAACCATTTTCTCTCCACTCAAAACCCACGAAAACCTTTGCTAGATCAGTCACAAAATCAAGCCCTGCTATCACCATAACAGATTTAGTAGCCAAGAAATCAGATTTGCTCATTTAAAGGTATAAACCCTAATAAAAAATTGGATCTTATTTACCATGATAAATGTTATGATTTTGTGTTTTAATATGTTTTATGATGTGTAACTAAGTGATCTGGGTTGTTATTTGATAGATCCATAACATTTAAATACACGAAATTGGTGTTTTCAAAAATCTGGGAATTTTTTTTTATAGTCTGACAACGAATGTCAGACCCTGTAGATCTTAATATGTTATGTGTTTTTGCTGTTTAAAGGTTTAAACATGTAATTTTTTATGTGATCTTTCATCTGGAACTTGATTCAAAGCCAAATCAGTTGTAGATTGAAAGTTACTCATGGTCAAACATCGTTGACCAAGCTTGACTGGCTGATTTCTGGGTAACCCAGAAATCAAATAGCAGTGTCTGACAACCTATTTATGCTTCTTGATCTATCAGTTGTTTTATTTTTTTGATGATGTGTTGTAACCACGTTGTAGTCTGATAAATGGACTTTAGATCCCAACCTTTTTATCACTTAGTTAACCAACAGTCTGAACGTAATGTTTGGTCAAAATAGCTTGCTCGGTCACGAACTTGGTTTTTTGGGCAGCCCTGAAAACTCAAGAACACCATTTCTGACGTGGGTTGACCGCGCGCTTCCTTGTGATTCTAATGTTGTTTGTCCGACCTGACGATGAATATTTGTACTCTGTCATATGGACTACAAACCTGAATCATTAGATCACATTAACAAATATCAGAACCCTAATATTAATGAGCCTCAAAAGGACTAGTCAAGGTTGACTGGGTTTCTGGGTAACCCAAAAAAATCTAGAGAGCTCTGACAGAGAGTTTGAAGGGACAGATCTTCTTGTTGTGATGTTGTATGGATTAAACGATGGTTGGATATTGTAGTATTACATCAATACTACAATATCAGTGTCTTAGTTCATCCATAACATGCCCAGGCTAAGAATCATTGATGGTCAAACTGGTACCCCTAGTGACTGACTATGCATTTCTGGGTTTCATGATGAACACGAAGAACACCTATAGCGACGGTTCTGTCGCTATAGGCAGTTTTTAGCGACAAATACTTTATAAAATAATTATTTTTATTAAATAATTAGTAATAAATAGTTTTTAATTATTAAAAATATAAAATAAATTATTAAAGGTATTTAAGTCTGAAAATTAGTTTTTAATAATTTTTAATATATTAAATAAATATTTAATATTTTCAGAATACTAAAGGTATTTAAGTTATTTAATTATTATATTAAATAAATTATGTAAAAATGATTTTAATACTTGAAAAATCATTTAAAACTATTTGATGGTATAAGAAAAATATTTTAAGTTATTTTTAATTACTTTTAATATTTTGTGATAAATTTCATTAACAAATTAATATTAATGATAAATAAGTTATTTAATAAATGAATTAAATAATTAAATTAAAAAATGATTTTATTATATTATAAATCATTTTAAACAATAATAAGGAATTTAAAAATATTTTTAGTTATAAAATGTAACTTTCAATATTATAAAAATCATTTTAAATGAAAATAAAATGTTTAAAGATATTTGAAGTTATAAAATATAACTTTTAATATTTAAGGGATAATTCCTTAACTATTTATATTAATGATATTGATTTAATATTAATGATATTGATTTAATATTAATGATATTAAATTTATTTAATAAGTATATTAAATAAAAAAATTTAAAAATGATTTAATTTATTTAAAAATCATTTAAAAAGGTTATAAATGAAATAAAAATATTTTAAGTTATAATTAATGACTTTTAATATTTTGATAGATAATGCATTAATATTTTAATATTAATGCTAATTATTTAAAAATGATTTCAAATGTTTTAAAATTCATTTAAGGGTAATTTAGTACTTTAAAAATATTTTGAGTTATTATAAATAACTTTAATATTTTGGCAATAGTTTCATTAATAGTTTAATATTAATTAAATATTAATGATAATAGAATTGTTTAATATTTAAATCATTTAATAATGATTTCGGTGTTTGAAACCTCATGATAAATTATAATAAATGATTAAAAATAATTATAAGTCATTTAAAAATAATATGACTGATACTTACAGATATTGAACTACATAATAGAGTCTTAGACTCGATAACTACCCGGTAAAGTCGTCGGTATACCGACATATTTCAAAAATTGATCTGGACTTAGATATTTTGATTGTATTAATGTTTGTTTGTGATTCAATGACTATTGGATATGTGTGACAATGTGATTAGGTTATGTGCTGACTGCAATAAGCAGTGCTATGCGTTATAGTATGTTATTCTAATCAATCAAATGATCTTATTAATGATATGTTTCGGTATAAAAGATAAAACTAAGTTGCGTATTGTAAGTAGCAGACCAAACAAATATCCTACCTTTGCATTTTTTTATGCAATGGACATGAGTAAGAAGATTCAGAATTATATTATTATTGTACCAGATTATTAACCTTATTATTATATATGTTATATCTGATGATTGATTATCAACATGATATTATATTATATAATTCAGATATATATTCTGTTCATTAATTTCTAAATATGGTTATACAAGTGACCTCACTTGGATAATCATTGTATTTAATTACATGTTGATATATATATATATATATATATATATATATATATATATATATATATATATATATATATATATATATATATACCTCTAAGCTATTTGACCAGCTACACACAAATTTAGAAATATCATTGAATATGATTAAACCTTTGTGTATCCAATCAAATTATTTTGGTTTAGATTCCAGACTAAGTATGAACATCCCGAACACGGGAAAACTTTTATGCGCCCAAGACGGACAGAGTGAATGATAATATCATTCTTGCTTGTAGTATTGATCAATACAGGGCACATGGGATGTACACCCTCATGCCCGTAAGTTAGGATGGTTTGCGGATGAAGTTCTGCTAAACCTATTCAAAAATTAAAAACAATGTTCATAGTATGTCAACTAAAACCCATTTATAGTTAATACATAGTTTCAAAATTTTGAGATAGAATTATTATTATTATTGGTTCAGTTTACTTCACAACCATTGATTTGCTGTAGAAGTGATGTACAAAGAAAACATTTAATTCTTTTTGCTAATTATATTTATAATTGTTATTACTTGCTGGGCACCTAAATGATTATTCTTGCTTTAAATTTAAATGTTTTCAGCTAGGCATGATAAACGTGAAGGTTCAGCCAAGAATAAGTGAAAGGAAAGAAAATAGAATATGATTATTGGTATCTTTTGTAATAGTTAGACTGTATTAAGATAATGATATGCATTATATATCATGTAAATAATGTAGTAAAGGTTGCGTACTTGAGATTAGACTCTGATAAAAGTAAGTTAAGTTTGATATGTATATTATTGTTATTATTATTAGTATTATTTCCGCTCATAGAAATGATATCGTAGAGCACCGAGTTCGGGTTTCAAGTACCTGAATTAAGGGGCGTTACAACATGGTATTAGAGCTTTAGGGTTAGAAACCTTAGGTGTGTTAGACCTTAGGCTATAACCTTAGAACAGAGGGAAACGTTAAAAATATAAATAACTCATATACAGTTTATAAGGAAAAGAATTGGATAAATTCATCGTCAAACAAAATAAAACATAACTTATATAAAACTATTATTTGTTGTGTGAATATATTATTTGCTAGTCTAGATAATCTATGTGTGTAGATGTCAGATAGAAAGTATTAGGATACCCTCAAAACATAAAGAAGGAGCCAACCTTCATAACCGAGCCAATATCAAAGCCAATAGCTGAAATAAAGGCTCACATTGAAAGCTACCTCAATGAGGTGATTATTTTGGAAAATGTAGTACCAGACCCAGAAATGATAGTATAGTTGATAGGTAGAGTATAGTTAAAGAATATGTTGTCAATGTCGAGTTCTTAAACTCATATATTTGTGGTGAGTTCTTAAACTCACAATGTGTTGTAAGTGGGACGAACTAGGTATTGTTAGGTGTGAATGAATTATTGAGGATAATATGAATATATAGAATACTAAGCAATTGTTCCTTAGTGAAGGGGTAGGAAATGAGTAGTATTAGTATTACTTGAATATGTATGATTCTATGTAGTGTATATGAAAAGTATGTCGGTGTAACGTAATATTTTATACAAGTTGTGGCAGCGATTCCCGAATTTTGAGTCACAAAGGGATAACAGATGTTTAAAACAGTATGTGCTATGGTATGTCAAGTGTTATGAATATGAGTCTATGATGAATTAAATAAAATAAGTTGGTATAAAGATAGTAGATATTTATCTGAACACTGGTTAATACAGTAAACCGAGTTTTCAAAATCTAATATTTTGAATACATGATTATTTGAATAGAGTATTTCACGTTAAATGTTAGAACGTATACGATAAGGCTTAGAATGTAAGTTAATAATTTACGATAATGCCGCAAAGACGAAAATGAAATCAAAGGACAAAAGAACCTGTCAACAAAGTTGGAAGACAACCAGACCAGATACAGAATTTTGCGATTATGGACGATCAAGCTATGCAGAATGGAATACCAGCTGTGAAAAATTAGCCAGATAATCGAACGGTAAACGTCAAAGACTTCAAGGCAATCGAACCGCCAAGATTTAGAGGATCAACTAACCTGGTAGAAGCGTTTGTGATAGCTAGGATAACAAAGGGGTAAAAGACAGCTTTTGTCACCTATACGATGAAAGTGGGAAAACGAATTTTTGGTGGAAGGCAAATCAAGCTAGAGCTGGAAAAGGGAGTAGTGGTAGTAGGACTAGAAAAAAGGAAAGAAGATAAAGGAAAAGTTTGTGTGCTATAAGTGTGGGTAGGAGGAACATATCTCTCCTAACTGCCCCAATCCAAGAATGTATAGTGGGTGTTTTATTTGTGAATCAATGAAGCATAAGGTTAAAGACTGTCCAAGAAGGAGAAGGGAGACAAGGAATGCGAATACGAGGAAAGGCAGCAGAACATTGGTGAAAAGGGGACTAACTTCAACAAACAAACCAACAGAACCAACCGAAGGAGTCTTCAACATGAATGTTTGGGATTCGGTAGCGGCTGGGGATGTAACTCCAGGTATTACTCAAACCAATTTTATTTTCTTATATATTATTTTCTTATATATGGTAAATTATTTTATAAATTATTTTGAAGGAGGAATTTGAGTTCTTTTAGAAATCAAATCTCTGTTTAAGCAGATAGATAAGATTTATGCTGAATAGTTAAAGATCGGTTCGATCAATTATGATCGAGATCTAATTGCAATGAGTGTGTATGTTATGTACCCTGGTATGTATAGGTTTTAAAACGGTTATTTCGAGGACGAAATCTTTATAAGGGAGGGTGAATGTAATAATCCGATATTTTCTATATAATTAAATCAGAAATTTTGCGTATAATTTTTTTTTGATTTTAAAGGTGAGAATATGTGCCAGGTAATGTGTATGTATTTATGTGATGAATATAAAATATATTTATTACATGAATGATTATAGATAATTTTAATTTAGAATTATTTCTCATTATCAATTATATTCTCATAATAATTAATTTTATTGTAAAAATGTTTTTAATATTTATTTTCCATGAAAATATGATAATTATATTATTTAAATAATATATGAAATGATTAAAGCATAATTATAATAATTATTTTATTATATGAATTTGTTCAGCGTATTTAAGTTATTTATTTTAACTTAATTATTAATGTTGTATATGAAAGATAAATTAGATATGGAATCCAAACCGTAATTTTGGATTTTGATCAAGGAATGAGAATAATAATATAATATTAATTATATTTTGATTTTTTAGTGCTATAAATAAGTATTGCATGTACGCATTGGTCAATGGTGGTGCAGTATTTAGAAAATCCTAATGTTACCGATGAACCCTAGTTTCGAAGTCAAATGAGAATTTATAATCTCTCTAGTAACTATCTTATGTGATTAATGATATTTATTATAATATTATATTATTTATATTTTAGTGCTATAAATATGTACTGTATATATGTGTGGACTATTAATGGTTGTTCAATTATGATGTATCATGACCAAGCCCTAGCATTAAATTGTGATACCCTAATTTAAAACTCCATTATGAGTTCGATAATGTTTTGTAATTGTATTATCATGATTAAGGATAAGAATTATGGAATTTTAAGTTAATTAGGAAAACCCTAATTTTTTAAACCCTGATTAATATTTATAAACCCTAAGGACCCAAATTATGGTAACTGCCATGTTTAATAGTCCTAATCCGACTTGGAGAAGGAATCTAAGGTGATGAGAGTACTATAAATGCAAGGCCTAAGATACAATTAAGAGATAATACCTACTTTTGAGCACTAAACACTTTGCCTCCATTGTTAAACCTTCTGAACGACCTGTACTTATTCTCACACCGGAGCTATCCCCCGGTGACACAGGCCGTCAAGCTTCTGTGTGATCTATTATTGTGCAGGTTCTAGCGCGTAGATTCTTTGATTGGACGCGTCGGCGAAACTTGGCGTTAACATTGGCGCTAGAAGAAGGGCTTTAGTGTTCTTACAATCACAACCGTCTTTTCCGGTAGCAGGCTATGACGAGCAGGGAAAACAGTGCCTCTAACCGGGTGAAGTCAAAGACTCACCAAACCACACTGCTGAGGGAGTCGTTGAAGGATAGACTGGGCTCTCGAGTCCAGGAGGATCAGGAGGAACCGGTTGCATCCCTCCAGCAGAAACTCTTCCACGCCAACCAGTACACTCCTAATCAGGTAAATCGTGCCGACGAAAACAACTCTTGGGCACTGGAGGTGCGAGGAAAGGATCGAGGGGAAGGCAGCCGCGACCAACAAGAGTTCATCTTACAAAGGAAGATGCAACAGAATCAAGATGTCATGATGGCCTTACGCCTTCAGTAGGAATAACTTGAATAACAGATGGTGAAGGTGGCTGGGGAACAGGACGCATCCTCAAAAAGGCACAGGCATCGGAGCTGATCCGGATAACCTCGACGGTGATTGGCAGAAAGAGAAAGGAGCAGACACCGAAGCTGCTTGTGGGACGGCCGAAGCAGAAGGAGGTGCCGTTCGGCAGAACAAATATCAAACCATCCAAGCAGATCAGGACAAAGGAGGAAGGACGCGACTCCTGATTATGGGAGGGACAGACCCCAATCGTCCCCTCATAAAGAGGAGTCCGACTGCCTCACTCGAAGGGTGGTAGAATTGGAAAAATTGTTGTTGGCAAAGAACTCGATAGGAACACCTTCGGCTTGCATAGGGTCGCCTTTTTCGTTGAAAATCAATCATATGACGGCTGACACTAAAAAGAAGATGCCCCCGACAGAGACATGTGACGGGCTGGGGGACCCTTACGACCATTCAAACGGGTATGACAGGTTGATGACCTACTATGGGCATTTAGACACCGCTAAATGCCACATGTTTGCAACGACCCTGAAGAAGAGTGCCCGAGAATGGATGGGGACTTTAGCGGCTGGATCAATAAATTCTTGGAATGATCTTCGGGAGAAGTTTCATGCCCGGTTCGGAAGAAACAGAAGGAGAGGAAAGATCACAGCCTCCCTCAAGCAGGTTCGACAAAAATCTGATGAGAGCCTGGGCTAGTACGTCAAGAGGTTTCGGGAGGCTGTGGGGTCGGTAGAAGAGTTGAATTCTCACAAGCCCGGGGTTTCTTCACGACCGGGCTGGATATTTGGAAGTCAAAGAAACTGATGAAGGATCTGGTGATCAACCCTCCGGTAGACTTGACAGAAGCCTTCCATCGGGCAGAAGGGTTCACTGCGATAGAGGAGGCAATGGGAAATTTCAGACCCCACTCCCAGTCATACGAGAAGTCCAAGGATCGGGACAAGGAGACTTATCAACGGTCGGACAATCAGGGGAGGTCAGATAACTATGGTAATAAAAGTAATAATGGGGGAGGTTCGGGAAGTGGTCGACCACATTTCCCGAACAAGAATGTCAATAAAGTCTACACCACCCTCAACATTGACCAGGCGAAGATACTGGAGGAGATGCGGAATAAACCCTTCTTCGAACCATGTTCGACGCATCTGAAGCCTGGCAAGAGCGGTCGAGACAAATATTGTGAATACCATCAATGTCGCGGGCATACGACGAAGATGTGTAACGACCTGAAGGATTTAATTGAGAAAAATGTGCAGAATGGACAACTGGTATAGTACGTGGTCGGTCGGGAGGATTCTGGGGCACCTCGAGAGGAGAATAGAGTGCCAACCCGGGAAACACAGTCGCAACCGAACCTACAAGCTTGAGGGGTGATCGATGTAATTTTGGATGGTTCGGTAGGACGTGTAACTGGAAGGAAGAGAAGCGAACACCTCGAGGTTGTGCTGTCTATAGCTGGATCTTCGCCAAGAAAGGATCGAGCCTACCCGGGAGCATCTATCTCGTTATCAGATGAAGATTATCCAACGGATCAGATAGAGCCACACGATGGGGTGTTGGTGATAACGGCACAGGTCGGACCGGTGGACATGAAAAGGATGATGATCGACAACGGGTCCTCGGTTGACATACTGTATACACACGCCTATCAGAGGATGGACATAGAGGGGAAGAAGATGGAGCTTGGAGGAGAAGGCCCATTATACAGTTTCAGTGGGGATCCGGTGCATGTTTTGAGCACAATCAAGTTGTCGGTTAGGTTTGGCATGACCCTTCAGCAGGCAGAGGTTCTGGTCAGATTTTTTATCGTACAGGTGGACTCGGCATACAATGCCATTTTGGGAAGGCTGACACTGGCGGCCTTGCATGCAGTCATATCCATCCCTCACTTCAAGATCAAGTTTATGACACCGAACGGGATAGGGGAAGTAAAAGGAGACCTAGATATTGCCTGAAGGTGCTATCGAAATACCTTGATCTCTTCAGGGGTCGGGGTCAGCAAACAGAAATAGACAATGGCCATTGAAATAGAGTTATTCACCAAGAGTAGCACCGAACCAATGGCCCTACCCACCGAGGAGACTGAAGACGTGGAGTTAATCCCCGGTAACACATAAAAATTGATCAAGATTGGGGCAGGATTAACAGAACCACTGCGGACAGGACTGGTAAATCTGCTTCGGGGGTATGCCGATATCTTTGCTTGGGAGCCTAGTAACATGTCTGGGGTAAGTGAATTGGTAGCTCTATATAGTCTGCACATAGACCCGAAGAGAAGACCAGTGATATAGAAAAGAAGAATTTTTGCACCAGAAAAGCAGAGGATCATAGACGAGGAAATCACTAAACTATTGGAGGCCGGATTCATCTTCGAGATTGATTATCCCTAGTGGTTGGCCAATGTGGTATTAGTTCAGAAGCAAAATGGGAAGTAGAGGTTTTGCATCGACAACAAAGATCTGAACAGGGCGTGCTTGAAGAATTTCTACCCTCTACCCAATATAGATCAACTGATTGATGCCACTTCGGGGTATGGCATGCTGAGTTTTATAGATGCGTTCTCGGGATATCACCAAATCTTGATGAATAAGGAGGACATCCCGAAGACCAACTTCATCACTCATCGGGCCATATATGCATATCGAAGGATGACCTTTGGATTGTTGAATGTCGGGGAAACATACCAAAGGATGATGAACTTCATGTTCAGAAAGCAGCTAGGTCAGAGTGTGGAAGTTTACGTGGACGACATGATTGTAAAAAGTATGTCAGTCCGAGATCATCTGGAAGACCTAGAGAACTGCTTTGAAATAGTGAGAAGACACAAGTTGAGATTGAACCCGACCAAGTGCACCTTCGGATTAGGGTTAGGGAAGTTTTTGGGTTATTTGGTCAGTAAGAGGGGCATCAAGGTAAATACTAAAAAAATTTAAGCAATCTTAGACATGAAATCTTCGAAAACATACAAAGACGTACAGAGGTTGATGGACCGGATAGCCGCCCTTCGAAGGTTCGTGTCAAGATCGGCAGAGAGATGTTTACCCTTCTTTGACACTCTCAAGGGGCTGAAGAATGTGAAGAGTTTTCAATGGACTTCGGACTGCGAAGACGCGTTCCAAGGGATTAGGAAGTACTTTTCCTCGATACCATTACTGATGAAGATGATCCCTTTGGAAGCCTTATACCTTTACCTGGCTGCAAGTTCGAAGGCAGTAAGGGCATCACTAGTATGAGACAAGGGGGAAAGAAGTTCCAAGTATATTACGTCAGCCACGTTCTTAGGGATGCAAGGTACCCGAACCTAGAAAAATTTGCCATTAAAGACGATTTTGCATAGGCCGAAGGTGTTGGGTCGGTTAGCCGCGTGGGAGATGGAACTGACACATTTTGCTATAGAATATCATCCCCAAACAGCAATCAAAGGGCATGCCTTAGCAGATTTTGTGGTAGAGTGTTCCTTCACAGAGCCAGACGTGAGCATGGTAACCGAAACTTAGCAGGGGGCAACCTCATGGACTTTATACGTGGATGGATCATCGACTTCGGACGTCAGTGGGGAAGGTGTCATCCTGACAAGTCCCGAAGGGTTTAAAGTCCAGCAGGCAATTTTGATTCAGTTTAAGACCATAAATAACGAAGCAGAATATGAAGCCATCCTAGCAGGGCTATGACTGGCCGAAGTCTGGAAGTATAGAAGCTGGTCATCTACAGTGATTCACAACTAGTGGTCAAATAGTTATCAGGGGAGTATGAGGCTCGGGGGGCAAGAATGTCAAAATATCTGGCCTAAGTGAAAGATAAGCTCACGTACTTTAGCTCACACAGTTGTCAAGGAGTCGATCGGTTAGATAATACAGTAGCAGATGCCCTAGCCAGGTTGGTAACCACCGAAGCAAGCTCCTTCAACAGGTTGGTGTATCTAGAGGACTTAGAACGACAAAGCGTATCAAAGACAGACGTACTAGCTTTGGACCGGCTTGATTGCTGGCTCACACCCTATATCGCGTACCTGGAAGATGGGGTTCTACCTTCGGACCGAATCTTAGCAAGAAAAATCAAGCATCGAAGCTCAAACTTCGTCCTTATTGATGGGGATCTGTACCGAAGGGCTTTCATTTCTCCCCTACTCAAATGCTTAACTCCCTTTCAAGTAGATTATACACTTTAGGAAGTACATGAAGGGATTTGTGGGGACCACGTGGGGGCCAAGACAATGGCACATAAGATCCTGCGGCAGGGGTATTATTGGCCACTATCTATACGGAGGCCAAAGAATTTGTCAGGATATGTCCCAAGTGTCAGCTAAACAACACTATCCCGCATCATCCTCCAAAGAGCTGTACTCAGTCTTATCCTCGATTCCCTTTGTTGTATAGGGAATTGACATTCTGGGTCCACTATCGAAGGCCAAAGGGCAGGTCAGTTTCGTAATCGTCACTATTGACTACATGACGAACTGGGTGGAAGCTAAACCACTGCAGAAGATCACCGAACTAGAATGTCTGAAGTTCTTCAAGGAAGGGGTCGTTTATCAGTTTGGCATCCCAATGGAAGTAGTGGCAGATAATGGCAGGAAATTCGTGGGATCAAAATTTGAAGCCTTTTGGAAGGAATTGGGAATTCGGCACCGAAAAACTTCAGTGGCCCACCCCAAGTCGAACGGACAAGTGGAGGTCACCAATCAAACTTTGCTTAATGGCGTCAAATGAAGGTTGGATGACTTAAAGGGTTGGTGGCCCGAAGAGCTACTCAGTGTTTTGTGGGCGTATCGGACTACTTCAAGAACAACAACTGGGGACTCTCCGTTCTGATTGGCATACGGGACCGATGCACTCATACCAGTAGAGATCAGATCCCCTATTCTTCGAGTCAGTCAGTACAAAGAGCTATACAATAATGAAGGCTTGAGAATAAATTTGAATATGTTAGAAGAAGTTCAGGACTCAGCTCTGATAAGGCTAGCAATCTACTAGTAGAGAACAGCCAGACACTATAATCAGAAGGTAAAAAGGATGAGATTTGAGGTGGGGGATTTAGTCCTTCGGGAGTCGGAGGCATCAACCCCCAGAACATCGGCAAGCTAATACCTAACTTGCAGGGACCTTATGAGGTGGTAGAAGTGCCGAAGCCAGGGACATAACGGCTTTGAGCAATGGATGGTTTGAAAATAAAGAATACATGGCATGTTGGAAGACGTAGAAAATTTTACCAGTGAAAGTTATGTCATTCTTTTCCTTATTCATGTAACCGTTTTAATTTTAAATGAAATAAATGAGATTTTTCTTTGGATATGTTTAATGCCATTTATATTCATATAATTTTCTGTACTCGATCAGACAAACATCAAACTTAAACTGATCAGCAAGCCGGAGACGACGGTACTGATCGGTAAAGGTCACAGGTATAACTGATCGTGAAGGCTATAGTCCTCGGTCAGAAAAACTTCGGACATAACTCAATTAGACTAAGTGATATGTCATATAACTGATCGAGAAAAGTCACGAGTACAACTGATCAAGAAAACTATAACCCTAAGAATTAGATAAGCTTCAGGATTACACCAATCAGATAGTCCGAAAGGACATAACTGATCAATAAAGTTCTAAAGTATAACTAATCAGGTCGAATCAGATAAGCTTAAGGTAAAAACTGGTCAAAAATTTGGAGATAATAAATTTGATCGGTAAATGTCCCTAGTACAACTAGTTCTGATAATTACTTACAAAGACATTATACTTCATTCATATTTTCAAATTGTATAAAAGACCCGATCGTATAAGATTCGGGCAAAATACAAATACAGAAGAAGAAATTACAAGTCCCAAACAAAGGGTTACTCCTATGAATCCCCGTCTTCGGCTCCCAATTCATCATCCAAGGACTCGAGGAGAGAGGCATCGAGCCCAGCAGCTGTCAGCTTCGAGGCAAATGATCCCTCTCCTCCAAGAGCCTCTTGGCATGACCTTCGAGGCTGACAAACTCCTGTTGAAGCAGTGAGTATTGTTCCTGGAGTCCGTCAGCCTGACGTTCAGCCCGGGTTGCCTTATTTGGGTCTTGGCATGGAGATCCTTTTCTTTCTTTAATTCAGCATTCAGACCTCAAATCTCAGCCTCGAGAAGTAGCACGTCCGACCTCAACTGAACTTCTTTTTTGGTCATTCAGGCGAGAGGTGGAATGGCTCGGGCGAGAACGACATTGGCCTTTAACAAAAAAAAAGAGAAGGAGCATTAGCTTGAAAGTATAAGGCATCAGGATAACAGAAAAGATTCACCAGATCAAAAATTACCTGACACTGAGTGCGCACATAAGCTACAAGATAGTCCTCAAAAGTGAATCCCGTGAGACGTTCGTCATCTCCAGAAAGTTTAAAATGATCGAACAGCTAGAAGGGAAACACCTCCAAAGGACTCTTCGGCTAACAAGTGGTCAACGATTCTTGCGAAGAGCTAGCCTTGGAGGTCGGAGTCGAAGAAGGGCGAGGATCGATCTCCACCACTTGCTGCTCGGGCTCCTCCACCAAACGGGGCTTCTTAGTTCGAGGTTCGAGAGGAACCTCTTCGGTCTCCTCTGAATCCTCGACGTTAGTGACTGGGGGCGGAGGGGGGAGTGTGGGAGCAATTGAAGCAGTCGGCTGGGGGGGATCTCTGGTAGAAGGCTTCTTCTTATTCTTCTTCAGCAGAGCCGCCTTCTCCAACCGGCTCATCTTCAGGGCACCATTTGTTGCTGGGCTCGGCAGGGTTTGGAGGAACCAGACCCGAAGTAGAACTAGTGGAGAGCTCCGTGATTGGGATGGTTTATTCCTCGACTATGTCGTCGGTGATGGGAAGGCAAATCGGCTCGATTATGATGGGAAGATGAAGCTAAGGATTTTGAGGCCCCTTCAAGCTTGAAAATTGTCACTGCATAGCAAGGAGTGAGTTGGAAGATCAGTTAGTATAATACGACTAAGAAATAATCAAACTTAGCAAAAGTGTTAAACAGTTCAAAGTGGAACACTTACGCCCATGTTGGTACAGCCAGCTTTCATCGGACAGAAACGACAACCTCCATTCGGTCTTGCTCCACTTCTTATAGAACTCTTTGAAGGTACCCGCACGATCCTTCAGGAACTTGGACACTTTAGCGATAGGATCTTCGGGGTGGGTCCCAGTTCGGGAGGAGTTGGAGGTCGATCCCCTTCACGAAGATCCATTGTGGATGCCAGTCCTTGTTACTCGAGGGAGTTTTGATGAGGACGGTTCGGTTTGGTTGTTTGTTTAATTGTCGAAGATCTGGCTCTTTAGACTGACCAATGGTGAATAAAGCGAAGAAAAAGTTAAGGTCGGGTGTAATCCCGATTTCTTGACACAAAGTTATGAAGGAAATTAACTGGATGTATGAGTTTAGCATGAGTTGTGCAAACCCGACCCTGACAAAGCCGAGGAAAGAAAAAATAAATTTGTGAAGTGGGAACCGAACCCCGTATTTGAGAAGGTATAGGGGTACGACGACCCACTCACCTCCGGGCCTCCAGAACATTTTCTCTTCTGGTGTGGCCCTAACTTTAAAGTTTTTATAAATAACGGCGTAGTGGTTACCGTTAACACTGTTGGAATACCCGGTGGGTAAAGTAAAGTAATACGCGTTGCTGCACACTAGCACACGGTATTGCACAGTATTTTTGAATTATTGATTCTTACGTAAGAAGGCACTACTCAATAATTGTTACAGTAATTATTGTTCAGTATTTTATTGATTCAATAATTGCTTGCGTTGATATTTTATATTACTGGTGTTTTAATAATTGTCACTACACAGTATTTTCCATTATCAGAGAAATAACTCATATTATAATATTATTAGATAACATTATTGGCAATGTCTAGAAAGTTCTGTCTAAGGAGAGGTTTGGTCACCTAATTGCGCGCCAGTAATGAGAAATTCTTATTGGAAAGCCCCTCTTTCTGGGAACTGCCTGGTTGCTATTATTGTGAATCTGTAATATTATTTGTGAATAATTAATTATTGATTTATATGATGAGGAAAATATTTATTTTATGTGGATATAGATGGAAATTTTTTTAATGTGACAATTGTTGAAAATTAATATTTTATCTTTTTCTGATAAAATAATTCATTTAAATATATTATTATATTTTAATAATATAATAATGATGATATTTTTACGATGAATGTGGGATATATGAGTATATATGGAGGAGGGGTATTTTTGTTACCAAAAATATTTAAAGCATGTTTTATGTGTCGGTGGACCCTATTTCTTGACTGAAATTTGATTATAGCCTGTAAAATCGCCCGTTTGTGAGTTTCGGTCAATTTCTAGTTTGGAATTTGGAAAATTTTCTTCTGCAAAGTTGTAGAGAATTGAATTTTCTATAAAAACTCGCGAGATTCGAATTTTCTGATAAAGGGCTATTTATTGTGAATTATTGAAATTCCGAAACTCCGAAATAATTAATTTTTGGAAGTTTTAATTATTTTTTCAAGAAAAACGTTTTTGGTGTGTTAAGTGGGTCTAGCATGTGTTATTGATTGCTGAAATCAGATCTCCAAAAGTGGGCGTATAGAATTTTAACAAATAATAATAATATTATATTAAATTTTCTGTTTTGGTGTTCTAAGCAATTTCTTATAAATAGGGTGCTTAGGTTAGAATTGAAAATCACACCAGAAAATGAAGTTTTCTCTCTCTATATTATCGAGCGTATTCTTGTGAGTATTTTGAGTATACTTTGAGTATTGCTATACGGTGCAAGTTCAAGTCATAACCTATATCCGGTGTTTCAACTAGAAGTACTGTCTTTCGAGGTAAGGGAGGTTATTTTATTCTAAAATGATATTATTTCTTCAATATCATTATACCAAAATGTTGGTTGGAAATTTTTATCAAATTTGGAACTTTTTCATGTCGGGATTACTATTCACGAGTTACTATTCATGAGTTACTATTCATGAGTACTATTCACAAAACGTGATGATGTTTTTGTGAAATTTCTATCTTTTGGTGTCTGAGTTACTATTCACGTATACGACAATATTCACGAATACGGCACTATTCACCGAGAAATAATTTTTTTTCTTTTTGTCCAAAATATCTATTCTGGATACTAGCTTTGATTGTATCCATTTTTTGATCATTCTTGAATTTTACCCCACTCTGGTTATTTATGAAGTATTTTTGAATGAGAATTGTTTAAAGTACGAATCCTTAATATTTGTTCTTTTGCTTCACTGGATTCGTTCTCTTTAAAATATTTTTCATCATCCTCAGTCCTAAATGATGATATAACTGAATATCTTTGGCCTGTAGTGCAAAGATGAATGATTTCTGATGAATATCTTTGGCCCGTAGTGCAAAGATGAACAGGTGTTTAGATGAACATGACCAACTGATGAATATCTTTGGCCTGTAGTGCAAAGATGACTTGTTGATGAATATCTTTGGTCTGTAGTGCAAAAATGACTTGTTGATGTTTATCTTTGGCCGTAGTGCAAAGATGAATTTATTATTAGGGTTATGAACATGAACTGTGATTTGGTATAACCATAATCTTTGATGTTTCAGGTGATGAAAATTATTTTTGTCCTGGATGAGGAAAGGAATTTAGAACTACAATTATGATTAAGAGTTATATACGTGATTGTGGACAGGAATTGTTGATTGATGTTACAGGGATAAAACATTGTTGGTGGACTTTTAACATGGAGACGATAATAGATTTTATGGTCTATTTGACTCTTCTAATGGATTGCTCGTTCCGCTGCAGCTATGGTTGAATTTTTTTTATCATCTACCATATGTTCTAAATCTCTGATTTATTATTGATGAAGGCTATTGATAATTTAATTATCTTTAGTCATGATATTCTTTACTGAGCTAGTTGTGCTCACCCTTTTGCTTCACAATTCCTTTCAGGTAATAAAAGTGTAGTTGGGTCGAGCGGGGGATAACAAGGGAATAAAACGGTGGTCTATAGATGTTGAGGGTGATGTGAATTTAACTTGGAAGGGTGTTTTGCCACTATCATGCAAGATGTCTAATGACATACAACCTCATGTCATCATAAGACAGAGTTGTGCTCATCCACTTGCTGAGTATATCTACCAGCACTACCTATATGATCTTGGAGTCCATTTAAAATATAACTCTCAATTAGAGATAGTGGAGATAATGATATGTCAAGAGAAAACTCACCATTGGGAAGAATATGATAGTAATCTTCTCGTTTTTCTTTGGGGTCTATTGGGTCAACCAAGGATAATTCTGTGGCCATATGATATCTATCATAACCTAGAAGCATGGCCTTCCATGTACGAAGGTTTCCTTTAGCACTTCCCAAAGATTCTAATTTCTAAAACAGTTTTCGACTATACCTTTATGTAAGGTGTCATTATGAGGTGCTGTCCACGGTTGGGACATGAGTCACAGTTGATATATATTTGTATCCAAACTCACAGCATATGTGTTGTTGTATTTTGCACGACAATTGTTGTAATAAAGTTGTAGTTGTTTTCTGTACCATGTATTTGGCGACTCAGAATGGGTTGGATGGAATGGACCTATTTTGGGGTCGTCACACAAATGTCCTTGGCCCGTAGCGCATGGATAATTGTGGTCGTGATACTAAAGAAAATCATTGGCCGCAGTGCAGGGGTGATTCGATGATGTGGATTATTTATTAAGCTGAGTCCCAGCGATAAAAGTGATGAAAAACCTTTTAAATCATAAAAGATAGTAGATTTTATTCTCTATTTGACTCTTTTAATGGATTTCTTGTTCCGCTGCAGTTAAACTTGATGTCTATTGTATTTTATCAGTTTAACATTGTTGAAGACTAATGATAATATATTCTGCATTATCTTAGTCATAATATTTCTTACTGGGCTAGTTGAGCTCACCCATTTTGCTTTCATTGTTCTCTTCAGGAAATGAGAACGTAGCCGTGACTAGTCGGGGAATGGAGTGACAGTTTAGAGGATAGCATTAGTAGTCCTCACTATTCTGTTAAATAGTGTGACAATAAATGTAATGAGGACTTATTCTGAGAGTAGATATTGTCTAGAAGACAATATTTGTATTAAAACTCACAGCTCTTTCGTTGTATATTAAAGATTCTATTTGTATTCTGTACCATGTATTTTGCGACTCAGGATAGATGATGTATACCTATTTTGGGGGCGTCACAGTTGGTATCAAAGTTAGGGATATGATCCCTGGCTAAGATGTGAGACAAGAACTAGGAGGGAAGAGACGGGGAATTCCTTCGCTAGTATGACCTACCTAAGTTTATTTGGTATTTAATTGGTCGATCAGAGTATAGGGATAATATGTGATATATTAATTAACCCTTGTTTTATGGCAGTATTTGAAAATGGCATCCGAGAATGTTGAGAACATCAATGGATCACAGGAGATCGTTGAGTCTCCATAGATCAATAACTAGGACAATGTGCATCAGGAAGGCGACAATCTTCATGCAAACAACAACACTAACCAAATGATGAACGATGGAATGTTCCGAGGCTTCAAGAAATTCATGCAACATCAGGCGAGAGCGGCTCCTATCCAAAATGCAGGTGGAAACACTGGCAACTCTCGGACGGTCACCGCTAAACAGTTCAAGGATCTGGGACCACTGGAGTTTTTTGGAGAGCCAAAACCTCTTAAGGCGGAGACGTGGATAAATAGATCAACAAGATATTTGATGTCTTGGGTTGCTCCGAGCACCAAAAGGTTCCCTTCGCCACCTTCATGTTGCAGGGCAGAGGCAGATTACTGGTGAGAATCTGTAAAGTGTACCCAACCTGCCGCACTGAAGATGTCTTAGGAGAAGTTTCAAGAACTGTTCAATGACAAGTACTTTCCCAAAAGTATTCGTCATATAAAAGAGGTAGATTTCATTAAACTGGAGCAAAACAACATGACCGTGTCACAGTACAAAGCCATGTTTACCGAGTTGTCTCGGTTTGTGTCCCATTTGGTTGATAATGAGGAAAGAATGACGCGAATGTTTCTAAGAGGTTAGAAACCTGAGATACGTCAATATCTTATCTCTCATAAAATGTGTTTATATTCAGATGTTGTTAATAGGGCTCAATTATTGGAACGCGATAACGAGTCAACCCAACCAAAAGAGAGCAGTCGACAAAATGATAATACCAGTGAGAGCAGTCATCGAAGTGGTGACAACAAGCGTGAAGGGAATCAGCATGCCAGAAATGGTAACCACTTGGTGGTAATCAGGGGAAAAATAATAAGAATGGAAATTTCAAGAAGAGGAGATTCAACAATGATGGAAAGACGTCAGCACCAGCACCCTTTGTGAAGGAAGGAGAACGACCACCTATTATATGCTTCAAATGTGGAGGGGAGGGACACATTAGTCCAAACTACGCAATACCGTCCAAAGCATGTTATAATTGTGGAAGAGAAGGTCACCTAGCCCGATTTTGTCACTCACCGAAGATAAGTTCAGCTAGGATTGAGGCACCTAAAGGCTGTTCGAGAAAAGTCAAAGCCGGTAATGCAATGGAGAACGTTTGTTGTGACCTCCCAAAAGCAAGGAACCCGAACGAGGTCATCACGGGTAAGCTTATCATAAACTCTAGCGAAGTCTATATCTTATTTGATACCGGTTCTAGCCATTCTTTTATTTCTCCTACTTACGCTCAACGTTTAAATTTGACTCCGGAGAAATTGGACTTTGACTTATCTGTTGAAACTCCATTAGGAGAAACCTTCATTACATCCACTGTTTATAAGTCTTGTTTAGTTCAAATCGGTACCCTCACATTACCCATAGATCTTATTTCATTGAAAATACTTGCATTTGACGTGATTCTAGGGATTGATTGGTTAACTACTCATCATGCAAAAATTGATTGTTTTCGTAAGGTTGTTATCTTTCATATTCCTAACCAATCTACTATGCGAATTCAAGCAACCAAACCATTAAAATCAATCAATATCATCTCAAGCTATAAAGCTATTCGTTTATTGAAAAATGGATGTCAAGCTTTCTTATCTCATGTCACGGATCTAAATAAAAATACTGTCAGTTTTGAATGATATTTCTATTGTTAATGAATTTCCTGACGTATTCCCTAAAGAACTTCCTGGCCTACCCCCAGAGTGTGAAATTGAATTTTGTATCGACCTTGAACCCGGTACAAAACCTATTTCCAAAGCCCCATATCAAATCGCTCCTATTGAACTTCAGGAGTTAAAGACCCAACTGTAGGAATTGTTAGACATCAGTTTCATTCATCCTAGTACATCTCCTTGGGGTGCTCCTGCTCTATTCGTGAAAAAGAAAGATGGGAGTATGCAACTTTTTATTGATTATCGAGAGTTGAACCATGGCACCATAAAAAATAAGTACCCATTGCCACGTATTGATGACCTGTTTGACCAGTTACAAGGAGCCAAATTCTTTTCAAAGATTGATCTTCGTTCCGGTTATCACCAATTAAAGATTAGAACCGATGACATTCCAAATACGGCTTTCAGAACTTGGTATGGGCATTATGAATTCCTAGTCATGTCTTTTGGATTGACTAATGCTCCTGCTGCCATAATGGATATGATGAACCGAGTATTCAAGGAATATTTGGATCACTTTGTGGTCGTCTTTATTGATGACATCCTTATTTATCCCAAAAGTCGTGAAGATCATGAGCAACACTTGAGGCTGATACTCCAAAAGCTTCGTGAATATAAGCTTTATGCCAGGTTGAAGAAATGCGAGTTCTGTCTTGAGGAAGTATCATTCCTTGGGCACTTAGTATCAAGTCATGGAATATCTGTTGACCTAGCAAAGATTGAAGTTATTCAAAGATGGGAGCAACCTAAATTAGTGACCAAAGTACGTAACTTTCTCGGCTTAGCTGGTTATTATCAGAGATTCGTAGAAGGGTTTTCTCGAATCGCTACTCCCTTAACTTAGCTTACTCGAAAAGAGACAAATTTCGATTGGAGCAAGGAATGTGAGAAGAGTTTTCAAGAACTCAAGAGGAGACTCATTTCAGCACCTATTCTGACAATACCATCTAGATCGGAGGGATTTGTCATCTACAGTGATGCTTCGGGCAAAGGGTTAGGTTGTGTTCTCATGCAACATGCGAAAGTCATAGCCTATGCCTCACGATAATTCAAAGAATATGAGAGGAATTATCCTACTCATGATCTAGAGTTGGCAGCAGTAGTTTTTGCACTAATGATTTGGAGGCATTATTTACGGATCATAAAAGCCTCAAATATTACTTCACTCAAAAGGAACTCAACATGCGACAGCGACATTGGCTTGAACTATTGAATGATTATGATCATACCATCCAATACCATCCTGGAAAAGCGAACGTGGTAGCTGACGCATTAAGTAGAAGATCATATGCGGGTACGAGTGCGATATTATCAACACAAAGGCCCATTTTGTATGACTTGTAAAGGATGGAGATAGAGATAAAGACTCCAGGGACCCACGTGATGATGGTGAATATACGAGTAGAACTGACTTTAATCGATAAGGTTAAAGCTGCTCAAGCTACAGACCTGGAGCTGATGTGTATGAGAAAGAAAGTGAAAGAAGGTGATATGCCGGAAGCAAGAATCGATGATGAAGGAATACTTCAAGTTAACTCCAGACTTTGTGTTCCTAATGACCCTGAGTTAAAGTATAAAATCAAGATGGAGGTGCACAACACACCGTTTGCAATCCATCCTGGGAGTACCAAAATGTATCATGATCTTCGACATACATTTTGGTGGAGCAATATTAAGAGAGAGATAGCGGGGTTTATCTCAAGGTATCTAACTTGTCAACGAGTCAAGGCGGAGCATCAAGTGCCAAAAGGTCCATTGCAACCACTTGAAATTACAGAATGGAAGTGGGAGCACATTACCATGGATTTCGTTACTGGTCTTCCCAAGGTTTCTCAAGGCATAGATGCGATTTGGGTCATTGTTGATAGATTGACCAAGTCTGCTCATTTCTTACCGATACGAGAAACTTATACACTTGAACATCTTGCTGGTATGTATATAAATGAGATTATAAGATTGCATGGTATGCATGTATCCATAGTTTCTGATCGAGACCCAAGATTCACTTCAAGATTTTGGGTTAGTTTACAAAAAGCTATGAGCACAGATTTACAATTTAGTTCGTCATATCATCCTCAGACAGACGGACAATCAGAGAAGACTATTCAAACTCTTAAAGATTTATTAAGACTCTGTGTCCTTGACTTCAAGGGAAGTTGGGACAAGTTCTTACCATTAGTGGAGTTTTCCTACAACAACAATTATCAAGCAAGTATTGGCATGGCTCCATTCGAGGCATTGTATGGAAGAAAGTTTCATTCTCCAGTATGTTGGGATGAGGTGGGTGAAGCAACATTGTTGGGATCAGATTTGGTACGTATGACTATGAAAAAGATTCAAACAATCCGACAACTGTATAAAAATCTCACAAGATCGACAAAAGAGTTATGCTGATCATCATCGAAAAGGCGTGGAATTCGATATTGGAGATCATGTGTTGTTACGTGTTGCTCCATGGAAAGGAGTTACGAGATTTAGAAAGAGAGGAAAGCTCAATCCTCGATTCATTGGCCCATTTTTAATCCTCGATCGAGTAGGAACTGTGGCGTATAGACTCGCTTTACCGCCAACTATGTCTCTTGTTCATAACAGTTTTTCACATATTCATGTTACGTAAATATATGGAAGACCTGAACCACATTATTGAATTAGAAGAGGATGTGATAGAGGAAGATTTAACGTATGAAGAGTTACCTCTTAAAATCTTGGATAAGAAGGATCATATTCTACGCTCCAAGGTTATATCCTCATGTCAAAGTTTTGTGGAGAAACCATGACGTGGAAGAAATGACTTGGGAGTTAGAATCTGAGATGAAGTCAAGATATCCTCACCTATTCGACATACCAGGTACGTACTCTAATTTCAAGGGAGAAATTTCATGAGAAGGGGAGGTTGTAAGACCCCAACTTTTATTAATAAAGATGATTTTTCTTTAATTATCATTTTTGAATATTATGGAATGAATTTGTTATAATGTTATAGTTGTGGGTAGTATTTATAATTCTTCAAAGTATGCAAGTTATTATATTAAATTCGATTGGTCGGAGAATATTCGTTTTAGCAGGGAATATTCGTACAACGACGGAATCATTGGTGGACCCCACAACAGAATTATTGTCTGATTGAGAAAATGACAAAAATATATTTATGAAAATAACGGCGGAAGTTTTACCGTTAATACTGTTGAACTACTTGGTAATAAAAGTACAGTAATATGCGTGGTTGCATAGTAGCACATGGTATTGATTATTGATGCTTACATGAGAAGTCACTCAGTTATACTCAATTATTCCTACAGTAATTGCAACATCATATCTCTCATATTATTGATTCGATTATTGTCACAGTATCATCTGCATAATATGTTATTTTATTAAATCAATAATTGAGACGGACAAAGTTATTCATATTATTAAATTGCAATATTTACAATGTCTAAAAGTTCTGTCAAGGAGAGGTTTGGTCACCTAATTGTGCGCCAATAGGGAGAAATCCTTATTGGAAAGCCCACTCTTTACTGGGAACGATCCTGATTGATAAATATTGTGAATTATAATATTAATGATGAATGTTATTAAAATTGAAGTTGTGCTCGGAGTTGAATTTGGAGACGCGGACGTAATATTTGAGTCCGGAACGATGAAATTAGTAGAAATAGACTATAAACACAAAATTTTACGAATTTTACTATTTGGTCAAATAGTCAACAGTTGACTTTTTCGGGAAATGTCAAAATTCAAAATTTCAAATTTATATTTTTGATAAAAATAGTTTCGTTGTGTTGGAATTATTTGTGTTAGTGAAAATCGACATTTATTTCGATAATAATTGATGTCTGGAGGTTATATTGATCAATCGGGTATTTAACCGGATAAATGAGCAATTGATTGCTATTATTTCACATGATTATAACTATTTGTTCACATGTGTATACTATTATTTCACATTCTTGTTACTATTAGGGGAGTTGGTGCAAGATTGATAATACTTGCATGACTAAGTTAAAAATGGAGGTATAGATGGAGGTACTATACTGTAATTCATATTTTGACATGTCTAGAACTATTGATTCACACGATTTACTATTGAATCACATTATTTACTATTAGGGGAGGTGGTGAAAGTTTGATAATACTTGCATGACTAAATTAAAAATAAAGAAAAAGTTGGAGGTATTGTACTGTAATTTTTTGAGCCCCAAAACGTGTAATTATTGAAACTATATTTTTCTATAAATAAAAGCTCATTCTTCCTTCATTTCTCACTAATTAACTAAATCTATAGAGCAATTATTATAGAGAGAAATTGTAGAGAGAAAATCTGTAGAAGAAGAGAAGCCTGCTACCTCACTACTCCTATATCCAGTTTCTTTCAAAGGTAAGGGGTATTATTTCTTTATTTTGCCTTCATGAAGAGAACTTCTGTTATTCCATTCTTTATTATTATGTTGGAATAACCTGGTTATGCGAAGTAACGCATACATGGGGAAATTCTTCTGTTATTCCATTCTTTATTATTCTGTTGAAACATCTTGTTTGTGCTTTACGCCGGACCTGGTTCCGTCTTTATTATTCTGTTGGAATATCCTGTCTGTGTGTTTTACGCTGAACCTGGTTCCGTCTTTATTATTCTATTGGAATAACCTGCATGTGCGGTCTACCGCATGCATGGTGATTTATTTTGTTATTCCATTCCTTATTATACTCAGTTGGTTAAAGTTTTGACTTCTATACTCTATGAAATTAGTAGAATATCCTTGATATTTGCGCTTTATCCAGTATCTTTTCATGGAAATATTTTTCTGAGCATTCTTGAATTTTACTCTACAAAAAAGTATCATGTTGACAATTCGGACGTTATTAGTTCCTGGATAAATTAATTCGTGAACTTGTTTTTATTGAATTCTTATATCATTGTCATCATCCACATGTTTATATTTTTTTGAAATCCATCTATGGCCTGTAGTGCATAGATGGACTTGGTATGATTATGACTAGGGATTATTCGGTATAATCATGACCGTAATGTTATAAATGATGTGATAAAAGTCCACATTGGCCCGTAGTGCATTGATGGATAGTTGTTGGCATGATCATGATCATTGATGAATACACGAATGTCCTTGGCTCGTAGTGCATGGATAATTGTGGTCCGTGATACTAAAGAATATCATTGGCAGTAGTGCAGGGGTGATTCGATGATGTGAATTATTTATTAAGCTGAGTCTCAGCGATAAAAGTGATAAAAAATCTTTTAAATCATAAAAGATAGTAGATTTTATTCTCTACTTGACTCTTTTAATGGATTTCTTGTTCCGCTGCAGTTAAACTTGATGTCTATTTTATTTTATCAGTTTAACATTGATGAAGACTAATGATAATTTATTCTGCATTATCCTAGTCATAATATTTCTGACTGGGCTAGTTGAGCTAACCCTTTTGCTTTCATTGTTCTCTTCAGAAATGAGAACGTAGCCGAGACTAGTCGGGGAACGGAGTGACAGGTCAAGAGGATAGCATTAGTAGTCCTCACTATTCTGTTAAATAGTGTGACAATAAATGTAATGAGGACTTATTTTGAGAGTGAATATTGTCTAGAAGACAATATTTGTATTAAAACTCACAGCTCTTTTGTTTTATATAAAGATTATATTTGTATTCTGTACCATGTATTTGGCGACTCAGGATAGTGATGTATACCTATTTTAGGGGGCATCACAGAACCGGACGGTAGTGAATGCAACCAACTCTTTGCCTTGTCTCGTAGAGAGAATGGGAACAATCGAAGTCTCACTGCCTCATCCGAAACTCCATTAAACCTAAAAGTGTCGCACATTTCCAGAAAGCTGACTAAATGCTCGTTCGGATCATCGTTTGCAAATCCCCAAAACTGAACTAAATTCTGAATCATTTGTATCATCCCAGGCTTAATCTCGAATGTATTCGTTCCTATTGCTGGCCTGGTGATGCTTGAGTGCAGTTCCGTCACCTTGGGTATTGCGAAGTCCCTCAGCGCTTTTCGAACTTCGGCCGCCATTACTATTTCCTCTTCCTTTTTAGGTAATTCGAATTCTTGCCTCATTTCCTTGATCGACTTACTTAACCTCTAAAACCTTTTCTCAATGTCGTCCTCAAAAGGCAGCAGGTCTGGATTTTGGGACCGAGTTCACATAAACTATGTCCAACACCTGAAATAAGAAGCACAATGCAGAAATAAAAATGTCTAAGTAAAATTGGATTAATTAAACTGATATTGTAAAAATATTAAGAATTATACTAAAAGTATCCCCGGCAACGGCGCCAAAAACTTGTTGGGTAAAATCTAATTACGCACAACACATAATTATATGTGGTCAACAAGTAATAAAGTGATAAGTCAAGTATCGTTCCCACAAAGATAAATTAGTAAATACCTTAACTTATAATTACCAATCTTTTATTAACCCTAATTTTATTAAACAAACCAAATCAATAATTTAAATTAACAAAACTAAAATTAAGAATAATTAAATTAGCACAAAACAACTACGAATATCAAAATCTAAATTTTCAAACAATTGATGGAGGATTAGACTTATGATTTCACCCTAAGCTTCACTTTGATTTTAACACCTTTATTCCAATTCAACACGTTATCCCAGTTTATTAATCAAGAACACGAACGTAGTATTAACCATCCTCTCGATGCACTAACATCATATTAACTTCAATCAATAATTAAGATAGAAATCCGTTAAACACATTAATCAACTAAACCACTATATCTCTATGTTAATTACAATTGAAGAAGGTTGAAGAATAAGTTCTCTATCCGATTACATGCGACGTCAAGCATATCTCTACCTTAACACTCATCAAGTTTAATGCTACTAACAAAATCTTGAACACATGCTATACTAACTAGGTCTAGATTTGAATATCCTCTCTCGATTCCATTCAACTCCACCAAGAATTGTTGATCAGGCAATTCATAGATTCAAGCACAAATTAATATAGATAAACTAGAGATAGCTTATTAAATTGGAACTCAAAATTTACAAAATCATCGATTCACTTAAGGATCCATCACAAGCCTAAAAAGTGAATTAATTCATAATAAATGAAATAAAGGTTGAATAAATCATAGAAATCATTCTCTCAATTAAAAATAATAATCTAACACAAAGAATATTAGAAAACACCCTTCACGCATACTAGAGTTGCAATCGTCTTGAAAAACTCCTCGAAGTACTCCTCCACACTTGCTATCAAAACTCAACTTTGATCCTCGTTATCTCACTAGCTGATATCCCAATTGTGTTTGATAGAGTAGTATATATCTAGCATAACACTCTAGCCGCATTCTTTATCCAATAGAATTATAATACCATGCAAATAGCTAAAGTTCGTGCCCAAAAGGAATTTTAACCATAACAGGACACTCAAGATTTTTCACCCCCCGCCCCAGCGGGGGTTTGTATGCTTCGAATGCCCGCCCCGGCGGGCTTGCCTCCTGTCTTGATCGAGTGAAGACCCCCCGCCCCGGCGGGGGTGTATAGCCTAGTAGTGCTCGCCCCGGCAGGCTTTGTATCTGTTAACTGACTTGGTAGACCCCCTCACCCCGGCAGGGGTTTATGAACTGTGTATGCCCACCCCGGCAGGGGTGTATTTTGTTATCTGACTTAGCTGGATTACTAAGTTGCTTCCATATATGCTCCATTTAAGTTCCAAATGCACCGAATATCACCAATTGTACGTTAAACGCCACAATCACCAACCTACAAATAAAAAACATAGAACAAGTAAAAATGCACATGATAACAAGAATATAGCAACGGATAAGCATGAATTAGATATGAATTCACGTATATAAAATACACTTATCAGATATAGATCACTACAATTACAAACTTTCAAATTCACTGCAACAAGAACTTCAAGGTAATAACAGATATAATTTAATTCAATTACAAACTGCTACAATTCCCATCAACAAGAACTCCCAAGTATTAACTGATACAATCCAAATCAAATTTTGGCACAACTATTATATTGTTCACAATTCAATTACAACACAATTTGAATTTATTACAACACCAAGAATAATAACAAGATAAAATTCCAAATTATACCAAATTTTGAAAAGTTACTGAACATCAACAATACATTCCAAATACATCAAAATTTCCAAATCTTTCCAAATCAAAACAAGATATATCAAATACCAAATTCTATACACTCAAATATATCAAATTTCCAAAGGAGATCAAATCAAATATATTAAATCCAAATTATTCCAAAACAAATAAATCCAATTTCAAAATATTCCAAATCAAATAAATTCAATCCCAAATCAAATACAACACATCCTATTATAAATCAACAACAAAAATTTTTCAAGTACATAACAAACTTATATTATACAAACATATTATATTAGGAGATAGATGGGATATCATAGTTAATAACTTTTTTGTCCTACCAAGGTAACCAAAATATTATAGCCGCCATCAATTGACATCAAGGAAGCAAATCACACAATTAATCAAGCAAGTCTTCCCACCTCAAATCGTCGTGGTAAGTTTAGAATTATAGCAGAAGATATGTTTAATTCTAGTTCTTCAAATTCTTCTCGTGATAATATTGACATGGATAATATTGGTGTTTATAACATGAACCAATCACATATTAACGATTTAAAAAGTCCATACAAGGGTCAGATTTTTTCTATTATCCAAGAGGCGGAAGAATTTTATAGAAACTATTCATGAAGTAGTTGATTTGAAATAAAAATTAGGGCAAGTCATAAACATGCCCGCTCCAACAATTTGTCCAACAGACTTTTTACGTGTACCAGAGTGATAAGTGGATTTTATATCCAAGAATTGGTGTCCATTTCATGCTTATTTGTTGTTATTTTCTTGTGTTCATGTTCGTTTTTACTTGTTTCGTGTTCTTTTATGTGTAGGATGGTTTTTGTGACATTTAACTGAAGATTTGGAGTCATTTGGAATCATTTGGAGTCAATTCGGTGCAATTTTCGAAGAAGTCATGAAGCAACAGTAATCATTCAGTAAAATAGACCCCCGTCGGGGCAGGCCTATTTGCCTTGTACACCCCTGCCAGGACGGGGGGTCTTCATATTGAATTAGCAGAATGGTAGCCCGCCGAGGCGGGGGTTGTCGAATCCTGAGTGTTGTGTTATGCTTAAAATTCTGTTGGAACATGGATGCTAAGCGTTTAGGATTGTACATGGACTCTACTTGATGGAAAATTTTGGCTGGGACTTGTGTGTTGGACATCTATTACTTTAGGAACAACGAATTTGAAGACACATAGGCATATCACGAAGATTAATTCCAGATATTTCACAACAACATTAGAGGAAGATTTTGAAGAGATTTTCAGGACGATTGCAATTCTAGGCTACGTGAAGGGTGTTATTCAATATTCTTCTTCTTAGACTATTATTTGTAATTGAAAGAATGTTATCATTGATTTATTCAGTAGTTATTTCATTTATAATGAACTAATTCACTTTTTAGGCTTGTGATGGATCCTTAAGTGAATCGATGATTTTGTAAACTTTGATTTTCGGTTCAATAAGCTATTTCCAGTTTATCTATATTAATTTGAACTAGTATTTTTGAATTGCCTGATCAACAATTCTTTGTGGATTTGTATGGAATCGAGAGAGGATATTCAAATCTAGACTTAGTTAATATAGCATGTGTTCATGAATTTTGTGAATAGCAGAATCTTAATGAATGTTAAGGTAGAGATATGCTTGACATCGCATGTAATCGGATAGAGAACTTAATCTTAAACCTTCTTTAATTGTAATTCACATAGAGATATAGTGACTTAGTTGATTAAGGTTTTTAACTTGTTTCTATCTAATTTGTGGATTTAAGTTAATACAGTATTAGTGCATCGAGAGGTGGCTATTACTACATTCGTGTTCTTGATTAATAAACTGAGATAGTGAATTGAATTGGAATAAAGGGGTTAAAATCGAAGTGAAGCTTAGTGTGAAATCATAAGTCTAATTCTCCTATTATTTGTTTGAAATTCCAGATTTTGATACTTGTGATAGTTTTGTGGTTATTTATTTATTTCTTAATTTAGTTTTTATAATTATAATCATTGAATTGAATAGTTTAATAAAATTAGGATTAATATGAAATTGATACTTGTAAGTTTGAGTTTCTTACTACTTTGTCTCTATGAGAACGATACTCTATTCATTACTATATTACTTGTTGACCACGTATACTTGCGTGTTGTGCGTATATAGATTTTACCTTACAAGTTTTTGGCGCCTTTGTCGAGGACCAATTTAGTATAGATCTTAATATTTTTACAATATCAATTAAATTAATCTAGTTTTATTTAAACATTTTTTTTGTTTTGTTCCTCTTATTTCAGGTGTTTGAAGCAGTTTATACAAACTCAGTCCAAAAATCCAGACTTGTTGCCTTTTGAGGACGACATTGAGAAAAGGTTCCAGAGGTTAAGTAAGTGGATCAAGGAAACAAGGCAAGAATTTGAAACATCTGAGAAAGAAGAGGAAATGGCAGCCGAATATCAGAAAGCGTTAAGGAACTTCGCCACACCCAAGCTGACTGAACTGCAGTCAAGCATCACCAGGCCCGCAATTGCTGCAAATACATTCAAAATTAAGCCTGGGACCATTCAAATGATTCAGAATTCAGTTCAATTTAGGGGATTGGAAAATGACGATTCGAATGACCATCTAGTTATCTTTTTGGAGATTTACGACACCTTCAGGTACAATGGGGTGTCGGATGATGCGATGAGACTTCGCTTGTTCCCATTTATGTTACGGGACAAGGATGAAGAGTTGGTTACACTCTCTACCGCTGGGATCAATAACTAATTGGGAAGACCTAGTAATATCAGGCTATTATGTTGAGAAGTGGAAAACAGCTTGAGGGTCAAGAAACAAAAATTTCAGTTACAAAAAAGGTTGAAACAGAGAAAGAAAATACAGCGGTTGAGGTCAAGCAGGGGGACGAGAAACAAGTGGAAAAGAGCAAACCAGTTAACAGGGCCAGTTGCCTATCCTCGACCACTGTTTCAGCAGAGGGCCCAAAAATAGAAATTGGATAAGAAGTTCGCTAAGTTTTGGGAAGTTTTCAAGAAACTTCAGATTAACATTGTGTTTGCAGAAGCCCTAGAGCAAATGTCGAGTTATGCAAAATTCATGAAAGGAATTCTGTCAAGGAAGAATAAATGGGAAGACTTTTGAAACTGTGGTACTAATAGAGGAGTGTAGTGCAGTGTTACAGTAAAAATTACCACCTATACTTAAGGACCCGGGGAGTTCCACTATCCCATTCATAATTGGGAACATGTCTTTTAGCAAGTGTTTGTGTGATTTGGGGGCGAGTGTGAACCTTATGCCATTGTCAGTATACACAGAATTAGGTTTTCCTCGCGCCAAAGCCTACGAATATTTCATTACAGTTGGCGGATAGGTCAGTCAAATATCCAAGAGGTATAGTAGAGGATATATTGGTTAAGGTGGATAAGTTTATATTCCATGCGGACTTTATCATTCTGGATTTTGAGGAGGACAAGAACATCCCAAATATCCTAGGGAGACCCTTCTTGGCCATGGGTAGGACACTCATAGACGTACAAAAAGGAGAACTTACTATTAGGGTCCAAGATCAAGAAATCAAATTTAATGTGTTCAAAGCCATAAAATTCCCTACAGATGAGGAAGAATGTTTTCAGATGGATTTAATTGAGAAAATCATCAGTGAAGATATGGGCAAGAGTTTGGTCAATGATCCATTAGAAACAACTTTATTGGGGGATGAAGAGTTTGACGACCCAAAATTTGTGGAATACTTACAGATGTTAGATTCATTGCCACGAGTTAGCCGATTCAGAGCACCGTTTGAACCTTTGCACACCGAGGAGATAGCCGCAGAAAAACTAAAACCGGCATTGGAGGAGCCACCAACTTTAGAACTTAAGCCACTCCCTAAACACCTCAGTTATACGTACTTAGGCAATTTAATTTCTTTACCTATTATTATTTCTGCTACACTTAACAATTTGTACGAAGAAAAGTTGTTGAAGGTGCTTAGGGAACATAAATCAGCAATTGGGTGGACGATTGCGGATATAAAGGGAATTAGCCCTTCATTTTGCATGCACAAGATTCTGATGGAAGATGATGCAAAACCGAATGTGGAGCAACAACGTCGACTTAACCTGATTATGAAGGAAGTTGTGAAGAAGGAAATTTTTAAGTGGTTGGATACCGGTATCATCTACTCAATTTCCGACAGTAAGTGGGTTACTCTGGTCCAGTGCCTGCCGAAAAAGGGAGGAATGACTGTGGTGCAGAATGAGGATAACAAGTTAATACCGATAATAACAGTGACAGGTTGGAGGGTTTGTATGGATTATAGGAAATTGAACAAGGACACCTGAAAAGATCATTTTTCGTTGCCCTTTATTGATCAAATATTGGACAGATTGGCGGGACATGAATATTACTATTTAATTGATGGGTACCCGGGCTATAATCAGATAGTCAACGCTCTTGATGATCAAGAAAAGACGACATTTATGTGCCCTTACGGCATATTTGCGTTCAGGAGAATGTCATTCGGGTTATGCAATGCACCTGCAACCTTCCAACGGTGTATGATGGCCCTTTTCTCAGACATGGTAGAGAAAAATGTTGAAGTCTTCATGGATGACTTTTCTGTCTATGGGGACAAATTTGATACTTGCCTAGGCAATTTGGTAATGGTGTTACAGCGATGCAAGGACACGAACCTCGTGCTTAATTGGGAAAAATGCCACTTCATGGTTGAAGAGGGCATAATTTTGGGCCACAAGGTATCGGCTCAAGATTGGAGGTTGACAAAGGAAAGCTGGAAACAATCGAGAAACTGCCTCCACCGAGCTCTGTTAAGGGTATTAGAAGTTTTCTGGGATATGTTTGGTTCTACAGGAGGTTCATAAATGACTTCTCTAAAATTTCAAAACCTTTATGCAGTCTTTTAAAGAAGGATGCTATTTTTAATTTTGATGAGGAATGCAAGTCAATGTTTGAATTATTGAATAAGAAATTGACTACAGCCCCCGTGATCGTTGCACCGAATTGGAATATGCCATTCGAGCTAATGTGTGATGCAAGGGACTATGCGGTTGGGGCTATTTTGGATCAACGACGAGACAAGGTGTTTCATGCCATATACTATGCAAGCAAAACGCTCACGGAGACTCAAATGAACTATAAAACTATGAAAACGGAATTTGCTTGTAGTAGTGTATGCGTTTGAGAAATTCCGGGCTTACTTGATCGGGACTAAGGTGATAGTCTACAAAGACCATTCGACGATTCGGTACCTAAGTATGAAAAAAGATGTTAAGCCACGCCTCATCCGATGGATTCTCCTACTTTAAGAGTTTGACTTAGAAATAAAGGATAAAAAGGGGACGTAGAATCAAGTAGCCAATGACTTGTCTAGGCTGAAAAACCAAGGGAAAGCAAAAGAAGATAGGTGTGAAATTAACAAATCATTCCCGGATGAGCAATTGTTTGGGATTTCTGCAGAATTTCCTTGGTATACGGATTATGCAAATTTTCTTGTGAGCAACATTCTTCCACTTGATCTCACAAGATAACAGAAAAAGAAGTTTCTTCATGATGTAAAATGGTACATGTGGGACGAATTGTATTTGTTCAAGTAGTGCATCGACAAAATGATTAGAAGGTGTGTGCCCTATAGTGAAGTGAAGAACATTATGCATGTGTGTCATTCATCTGCATATGGCAGAAATTATGGTAGCGAGAGGACAGCAGCAAAGGTGTTGCAAGCAAGGTTTTATTGGCCTACATTATTCAAGGACGTCCACCATTTTGTAAAACAATGTGATAAGTGTCAAAGGGTGGGCAACATTTTGAAACGGAATGAAATGCCTCTAGAAACAATTCTTGAAGTGGAAATCTTTGATGTATGGGGCATCGATTTCATAGGGTCATTCCTTTCGTCTTTGAACAAGCTATATATTCTACTCGCAGTGGATTGCGTATCAAAGTGGGTGGAAGATGCAGCACTACCATCAAACGATGCCAATGTGGTCCTCAAATTCCTATATAAAAACATTTTCACGAGGTTTGGCACACCAAGAGCAATAATCAGTGACAAAGGTAGTCACTTCTACAATAAGTCCTTCACAACTCTTTTGGCTAGGTATGAGGTCAACCACATGGTAGCGACAACTTTTCACCCCCAAACCAGTGGGCAGGCTGAGGCTTCAAACAGGGAAGTCAAGAAAATATTAGAGAAAGTGGTGAATCCAAATCGTAAGGATTGGTCACTTCGGTTAGACGATGCGTTATGGGCATACCGTACTGCGTACAAGACACTGATTGGGATGTCACCATATCAACTACTGTATGGAAAGGCATGTCATTTACCAATCAAGCTACAACATAAGGCTTATTGGGCAGTTCAAAAACTTAATTTCGATCAAGCAGCTGTAGGAGAAAAGAGACTACTTCAACTGAATGAGCTCGATGAATTTCGTCTCTACACCTACGAGAACTCCAAATTATAAAAAGAAAAGGTAAAAAGATGGCACGACCAGAAAATTATGCATCGAACATTTGAGCCGGGTCAATCAGTCCTTTTGTTCAACTCACAGATGCGATTGTTCCCAGGAAATCTCAAGTCGAGATGGTCGGGACCATTCACTATAAAGCGGGTATTCTCTCATGGCGCCGTTGAACTCTATAGTCGCAATCTATTAGAAACAATCAAGGTCAGCAGTCATCGTTTAAAGCATTATTGGGGTGGCGAGGCCAACACCGATGTCATCACCATCACCTTGGCCGACACACCACGAACAGAAAGTAGTCAGGGTGAACGACTTAAAATCAAGCGCTAATTGGGAGGCAACCCATTCTTTAGTTTATTTCTCGTATTTTTCATTCATAATTGTAGAATATAGTTTTATTAAGTTATTAGGTAGTATTATATAATAAAAGTCTTGTTAATCTCTCCATAATACATTATGTTATCAATAATCCACTAATGCTTATGTTTTATATCTTGCAGGATAGAAAAAGGATCATTGAGTGGGTTACAATGAAGCAAAGTTGAGAAACAGGGAAATTTAACAGAAGTGATGCCCGCCGGGGCAGCCCCAAAAAGCACTGTAACCCCCGCCGGGGTGGGGGTCCTCAATGCCAATTACAGTAGCCATGGCCGCCGGGGCGGGATGTCTAAGACTAATACCCCGCCACCGGGGTGGGGGTCCTGGAACTCAACTGCTTTTTTGACAGTTATGTATGTGCTAGACTCCACAACTTCCACAACTTCCCCCTCAATTAAATCTCCCCATCACCTTCAACCACAAACCACTACACCCACGATTTACAATGATCCACTACCTCTCCCCACCTCTTCAATCCACCAATAAAACCCCTCACACCACCTCTATATATTACCACATCTCATCCCATATTCCTCACAACACTCTTCAACTACACTTATCAAATTTCGAAGTAGGGCATTCATAAAGGCTACTTGTGAGCAATTGAGAGGCAAACATATCAATATTTTCAAGTTCCTCAACTTCATTCACCTTAATTACCACATACAATTGCCAAGTTTGGGGGATAGTCATCAGTGCACACTAAGTGTTTGACGAAGTGGGTGAACCACGTTTGGAGGTGCAAGATATTTTGAGTCAAGCAATAGCGAGAACATGTCTTCACAACCAACATCGAAACGTCAAAGGGGAGAGAGCTCAAGGCCCACACAACCAACCCGGACCTTTGATCGCTGGAAATTTGTGTGTTGCTGCCGCCGACCGGTATGAATACATGCTCACCAAAGCCCTTACACCAAAAAGGAGTTAGAACCGGATCCAAGTGATGGAGTGATGATACCTTAAATCTATCAGAAGGGGTGGATAAAATTCATAGAAGAGACGAAACCCGCCGTGGTCAGCATTGTCAAATAATTCTATGCAAAATCTAAGGATAAAGCTCCATTCAACGCGTTTGTGCAGGGTCGCTTGGTTCCGTTCAGTGCCGATGCAATAAACACCTACTATCAACTGCGGGCACCTCACCAATGCCAATATGCTCAACTACCGGATTTTGATCCAGACTATGAGGTAATACTCAAAGAGATGACTAATCCGGGAATAACTTGGATCAAAGGTCGGAAGGGAGGAATAGTGTTCCATAGCAAGGACCTCAGTCGGTGTGGAAAAATTTTGTACGCATTTTTATGCGCTAAACTGTATCCATCCCAACACACTTCAGACATGACCAAAGAGAAGGCATTACTGTTGTACGTAATTGTGCAAGATTTCATCATCGACGTCGGAGCCATTACCTGTTTCTCCATCCGCCGATGTTTACGTGGAAATTTTTCGGGCAGCTTGCCACACCCATCACTTATATATGGGTTGTGTCGTCAAGCATGGGTGAGATGGTCCGACGACGAGCCCACATAGATGCCGCTTGCGTTGCTAGACTCCAGAATGATAGCGCGGTATTTCGTATGGGAGGGAGGCGATTCACATCCTCATGGACTAGGCTTTATTTTTCCATCAGCTTCAGAGGACGAAGTTGATGCTGCAGAGACATTAGAGGATGAGGATGAGACTATGGGCGATCAAGGAGCCGAGCAGGTATCGCAGATCGAGGCAATATCCAGCCCTCAGTTCCTTGATTTTCCACGTCAAATGAATCAGCACAATAAGGCAGCACGTCGGGAGATGCGGCGACTCGCATTAAGGCAAGATCACATATTTGATGCTATGAATGTATCTTTTTCCTCACTCAACTCAACCCTTCAGAGCTTCAACTTGGTGGCCCAATTTTTATATCAGTAACCCGTGCCAATGTCGAGGTTTCCACTAAGTGATTCAGAAGAAGAAGATCAACAACCACCTCCTCAGACTTAAGTGATAGCAGGGAAGTCCTCATGTACTTAATTTTGATTATTCATCCAATGAGGGCATTTTATTACTTAAGTTTGGGGGATTTAAATTCATGTTTTCATGCATATATAGTACATAGGTTTAAATTTGTCATTTTAATTCTAGTGTTGCATAGTAATTTAGGAAGAATTGCATGATAGCTTAGGTGCATACATAGTAGCTTAGGTTATTTTTGTCATTTCATTGTTTTTAGTTTTGTAAATAGTGCATTTTGTTATATATAAAAAATTAGTTAAATATTGTGTTTGAATGTCCATCAATGTTGTAGTTCATGTTATTTGGGGGCCAATGATGAGATTGATAATAAGTTAACCACTACAGCATTGATTACTAGAACTGTGATACAATTTCTATTATGAATCGAATCTTACGCTCGTTTGAAACTGGTGTAAAAAGGTTAGCACAATTAATAACATCTTTGTTGACTAGTCAGTTCAAATTGATACATAAATAGTCTCTAAAGGATAATGCTAGAGTAAATGAGAAATCGAGAATGATAGGCACTAAAGGCGAAAAAGTAGGCAAGAACTTAAGTTTGGGGGATTATATGTGGGGTATATAAGCTTTATCTAAAAAAAGAAAAAAAACAATAAAACTGGAAAAGAGCAAAAAAACCCGTGTAAAAAAATGTGGATAAACGAAGTATAAGTACCCTGCATGAACCCTTGAGTTTGGTATTGCTTAGTTTTAGTTGGAATGAGCTTATTCTTGGTAATTTTGAGTTTGCACTGTATGATTCCTTCTAAGAAATTGATTATGTATTAAATTTGAGTATGTATCATTTATCATGGATGTTGATCACACACGCACACTATACCAGTGTTGATGGTTTAAGATTTGAGGATTAATACGGAATTATTGATTGGTTTTGATAGTTAATATTGTAGAGTTGCTTGTTTTCTCTAAGGCAGAAGAGATAATTTTGATTCTGCATTATTGTTGGATTCGAAAGCATATAGATTAGATCATATTCATTCCATCTCATCTCGTTGCATGGCATAGCATATAGTTTATTTTGTGTTCGAGGACTAGCACAGTTTAAGTTTGGAGGATTTTGATAATTGAATTTTATATCCATTAATCGGTGTCCATTTCATGCTTATTTGTTGCTATTTTCTTGTGTTCATGTTCGTTTTTACTTGTTTTGTGTTCTTCTGTGTGCATGATGGTTGTTGCGACATTTAACGAAGATTTGGAGTCATTTGGAGTCAATTTGGTGAAATTTTGGAAGAAGACATGAAGCAACAGTAATCATTCAGTAGAATAGACCCCCGCCGGGGTAGGCCTATTTGCCTTGTACACCCCCGCAGGGGCGGGGGGTGTCGAATCCTGAGTGTTGTGATCTGCTTAAAATTTTGTTGGAATATGGATGTTAAGTGTTTGGATTGTACTTGGTGTCGACGTCGGGATTTTTGAGTGTCCCTTTTCGTTACTTGTTCTTTACTATTCTCATGTTAATGAGAGATTTATTTGAAAAAACAAGTGAAAAAGGTCCGACATGTATAATGTCGACGATTTGACTTTAAGAGTCGTCAGTTGGTGTATTTAACTAGTTGCACCAATGCAATCGAAAAATGTTTGCACATTGACCCAGTGATTTGACATTGCTAAACTGGTTTATGAAACCGAGATTCATTTTGGGTCCGGGGGCTTGATTATGCGGAGGGAATGTGTTAGACACCCCCCCGACATCTGTGTTACCACGGTGACTGTCACTTTTTAAAGAAACTGTTATGTGTGTGTGTGTGTGAATCAATGTGCAATTATTTGGAAGTAGTGTTGTACCTCGTTATACATAGGGTTTGAATTTATAGAAAAATTCAGTTTTAAACAAGATATAGCAATGAAGTTTTATAAAAAGAGGTTTTTCAAACCATGTGCTCAATAGTAATTGAGGCCTTTGATACTTCCATTTTATTATTAAATTTTTGGCTTCTTTGCTTTTATTTTCGAGATGCGAAGCATTCTCGTGAAAATAATATACAACAGTGCCAAACTCCTCACGGGCATGACAGCCATCCAAGAAAATTCAGACACTATAAAGTAATGTACAAGCTGCTCACAGCTGAAAAATGTCCATCATGGGAACCGAATCTAGATTCAGTAGACTGAATTTGTGATCACATGATTCCTAGGCTCCCATGATACTGCAGTTTATATGAAAAGCAGTAAGCAGTTATATATATAAAAGCTGTAAATATATATACAGACTTGATCAACCACCACGAAGCAACTCCATGGGGGATCGGAAATGTAAATATATAAAAGCGGTATATATATATATATATATATATATGGACATAATCAACCACCACGAAGTAAACTCCAGACAGGACGAAATGTAAATAAAGCTGTAAAAGGCCACGGAGGAAACTCCAGGCCTAACAGAAATATATATATATATATATATATATATATATATATATATATATATATATATATATATATATATATATATATATATATATATATATATAAGCAGTAAACACACTGGATGTGAATCCAGGCTCATTGGATATCTCCGACAACAACTATATATATAAGTATATATATAAGCGAATAAATGCACCAGATGTAAAATCCAGGCTCATCAGATATGTCTAACAATAATTATATATATAAGTATATATATATATATATATATATATATATATATATATATATATATATATATATATATACAAAAGAAGATAAACGCTCCAGACCGAAGTCTAGGCTCAATTGAGGCATAACTCGATAATGTTAGTCCATATATGAAATATATACATATATAAGTATATATATATATATATACAGACAGAAATGAAAAACACAGACCGATGTTCGGGCAAACGCACACAACACGACTCTCAATGTGTATAACATTGTGTGCTAATATGAGAAGAAGACTTTATAAAATGTGAGAAGGCTTACAGTGGGCTGCCAAAGTAGACTTCTATGACTTTATATGGATAAACACTTAGCTCCCGCTGAAAAAAAGATAGCTATATATGAGTTAACCGATATTTATAGAAGAGGAAACACTCAATAGGGGTGTAACAGAGTAAAATGGACAGGGCTTCTTCGCCTTTTTCTCTCCTTCTCTTCTTCAAATGGCTGACCCCAAGGCTCATATTTATAGACTGATGGCTGCAGGTACACCTGCGGCTGCTGTGGTTGTACGTACGGCTGGTCGTGGTGCATTCGGGCCTCGCGGCTCCTGTTATCTCGAAGTGCACTTTAATGTCCACTCAAACTTGCAGAACTTCAATTCGAGCACCCGAACGAGGTATATCTGACCTTCTTCGGACCGCTTGCGTCGAGAGTTACGCTGTGACAACCCGAGAATTTAGACAATTTTTGAAAATCTTAAATGATTGATTTAAGGTTAAATAATAGACCTAGACAGAAAATAAGTGTATGCGTTTAATGTTATTGGGATTGAATTTTGAGGGTTTCAAAATTCGGTGAAGGATATAGGTGAATTATTCAGGATTAAGGATTTATGTGATTATGTTCTGTGTTTATGGTTAATGATGTGTTCAGAATGTGGTTAAGGGTCATGGGTTGATCAGATAATTTATATCTGTAGCAAACCTTAAGTTTATATTAAGAACGCCAACGTTCAGTTAGAAAACCCTAACGTCTAATAAGAAACCCTAGAAATCGGTTCTGGAAACCCTAGTTTCAGTTCCAGGTGTACGAAATCCTAATTCGGATATTGAAAACCCTAGATTGGGAATGCAATGTATGTACAAGGTTAAACGCCTATAATTTTTATTAATTAGGGAAAACCCTAAAGAATTACTGGAAATTCTAGTTGATTATTAGAAACCCTAATACCAGATCTGAAAATCCTAATTTCAGATTCTGATAAAATGAAACCCTAATCTGGGAATATAACGGAGAGTTTTAATGCTCAAGTGTTATTAAGTATGAGGATAATTAGAGTAAAGTTTAATAAATTTGAAAACCCTAAATCTCAAAATTTTTGGAACCCTAATTGTTCCGTCAGAAACCCTAATGCTCAATTGTGAATGTAATTGCTAAAAATTAGCAATGCTAATTAGGAAACCCTAATCCTAATTATTTCAATTTATGAGTAATTAGAAAACTCTAATCTAATTACGAATATTTAATTTCTACTTTAGAATATTATTTTTCTATTTAAAACCCTAAAATGTGGTTTTGAAACCTAATGTACAAATGTGGCCCTAAGTGCTAGAATAAACAAATTTAATTAGGATAAATTAGTCCTAATTAGCAAGATTGATTCATGATTAGGAGGTTATGGTATAATTAGGAAGCCCTAATTATAAGTTAGAAATTTAAAATTTTCTATTTTAAATTTAATTAGAGAATTTTGGAAATGCAAGTTGCTAAATCTTATAGGATTAAAACCTAAACCCTAAACTCTCAATGATCCAAACCCTAACCCTAAGGGTGTGCAACTCATGAAAATCCTAGAAATAAATGGAAAAGACAAGAATGCCCTTTTATGTATTATTTTAGACAACTTGCAAATCTAGCCAATATCTTGGGTTGGTGACCAACCCTAACCCTAACCTAGCCTAGAATGTGACTTTTATGTCCAACAAATCCAGCAAAATCAGCAACATGCCATGTACCATATCATATTAATAGAATTAGAGAGGGAAAATGTACACATTTTTGCTTATTTGCCAAACTTGCTCTCATCAACTCTTACTTCTCTCTCAACCTCCGAAAATCTAAGTTAGATCAGTCACAATTCAAGCCCCACGTGTACCAGAAACAGATCAAAGGATCAGAATCATGGATCAAAGCATAAAAGTGGTATAAACCCTAAATCTTAAAAATTTTATGATCTGATGTTTGATGTTGTAATTGATTGGTTAAATATGTGTTTTAAGGTGTCAAATGATGATCTGGGTTGTCAAAACACAAACCCATAACATCAAAGTGCTCGGATTTGACATTTTAAGAAATCTGGAAAAATTTTAAAGCTGAGGTCTGACAATGAATGTCAGAGCCTCTAGATCTTTTTCTGTTAGATGATTAGTGTGTTTTATGTTATACATGTATTCTATGTCATGTCTACTGTGCTCTGAATCAAGAATAACAACCAGATCATGAATGGACTAAGAGATATGACCGGTCAAAGACCGTTGACCATTCACGAAAAGTTAAATTCTGGGTAACCCAGAAAATTTTCAGTGGTCTGACAAGATTTTTAACGTCTCAGATCTTACTATGGTTAAGTTGTTATGTGATGTTGTTGGTCTTATCTTGTAGAATGACATGCAGGCTACGCATATATGCCTTTATATCACTCCGATCCGTATCCTAATCGTAGAAATTAATGGTCAAACTATCGTTGACCAAGCTGTTCAAGAACATTTCTGGAAAACCCAGAAATGTTCAAGAACAGTCCGGACTACTATTTTTGACCGAGCTACATATTTTGTTTGTGTTGTTAATTTGATGATCTGATGCTGTTTAGTTGTAGTCTGACATCTTGTCTACATGATATAACCATTAGATCACATAAAACGAACATGAAATGAAAGTTATAAGGATCTAAAACAGGCACCTCGACTGTTCTTCAATTTTTGGAAAACCCAGAAATTGAAGAACAACATTGTCAGAGTTTTTGATGACCAATATCTCTATGATCGGATGTTGTATGGCCATGAAACAAGTTGTTAATTGTAGTATTACGTTAGTACTATAATGTTAAAACAAATTTCAGCCCAGAAAATATTAGGAGCATAGAATTAAAACCGGTCAAACCTACCCACTCGGTGTCTGTCAAGAACACTCAAGAACACCTATAGCGACAGAAAGTGTCGCTATAGGCCTTTAGCGACAGATTATTATTATTTTTCCGGAAATTAATTTAAAATTTGAAAAAAATGGTTTTTAATTATTAAAAATACATAATAAATTATGAAAAATTATTTTAAAGTCTGAAAAATAGTTTTTAACTATTTTGAATATATTTTGAAAATATTTAATATTTTTGGAATATAAATGGTATTTATTTATTTAATTATAATATTAAATAAATTATTTAAAAATGATTTTAATTCATGAAAAATCATGAAAAATAATATTATGATAAAAGAAAATATTTTAAGTTATTTTTGATGACTTTTAATATTTTGGAATGAATTTCATTAATTAATCAATATTAATGATAATTAGTTTACTTAATAGATATATTAAATAAATTATGGAAAATTAGAAATAATGCTTTATAAATTATATAAAAATGATTTAAGTGATCTAAAAATATTTTAAGTTATAAAATGTAACTTTTGATATTTTGGCATGAAAATATTAATATTTTAATATTAATATTAATTATCGGATAATGGATTTAAGTGTTGAAAAATCATATAAAAATGATTTTTAAAGTATTAAAAATACTTTGTGATATTATAATTATATTATAATATTATATTATGATTTTCATTAATATTTTATATTAAATGAATATTAATGATTAAGAAATTATGTGGTATTTAATTCATTTAAATACGGTTTTAAGGATTGAAAAATGTTAATAAATGGTAATAATTATCCAAAAATTATTACAAGCCTAGGAAAAATGTTTTGTCTGATTAGAAATTATCGATGTTAATTGTTAAGTGGTTAGACAGAGTTTAATTGAACTTAAACTCGATTTTCGTCCGACTAGACCATCGGGATGTTAGAATTGTGTCGATTTCATGTTAGACTGAAATAGTTTGACTTGATGCTATGTCTTATGTGTATTATAGACTGATAGGATTATGTGGTAATGTGTTTAGGTTATTCTGTGGATATAAATATAACAGTAATATACTGTGATGATATTATTCTAATATTGGAGATCTATATTATTAATATTAGGTCTTCGGGTAAAGCGTTATAAATTGCGTTGCGGTAATCAACGGTGCATGCAAGTTTTTCAGTTCTATTATGTTTGTGGATGGAATGTGTTATGTGTTAAATTACATATTATGCTCTATGAATTGTTAAAAGTCAAAATATGACTAAGTTAATTGGGTTATGGAACTCAATCAATATGTGATTACATGTTGTATGATGTAACTTGATAAATTAGAAATGTATAATGCATGAATTAATATTTTGTAAGAAATTATTGATGCATGGAGGATATGTTTAGTAAAGAATATATGTTGCATGCAGATATGCATATTAAAGGAAATGTAGTGCATATAGAATTGTGTGCTATGTGAAATATGATAGATTGTTAAATTTGCTGGGCTGTCGAGCTCAATCTTGCAAACATAAACTTTTTGCAGGTTAATGATGTTAGACAATATTATTTGCTATACGAATGATGAAGATTGAGCGATGCATAAAATGAATACATTTTCTTGATTTAGAAATGGTATAGATCTAGGATTGATAGTTTTATCAAATGTAATTTTCAGCTATGTACAGTTTGAAATGTTGAATAGATAAATAAGATTTATTTTGAATTGATAATAGAAATGATTCTTAAATAAATGAATCATTGATAGAAAAGATAATGCCAAGTTCAGCTTGGGATATCATGTGCAGCTACTTTGTAAAAAAAATATAGTTTGATAAATGTGTTATAAAGATTATGAATTGTATTTAAGTTAAGGTTACTCGACCTTGGGGAATAGTGTGTAATGTATTGTATAAACAATTTATGTTTATATCTTCCGCAATTAGTGAAAGAATTAGTGTACCGAATCCGCGGTGATTTGGGGCCCGGATTCGGGGCTACTACATACGCAATGACATGGATTAGAGGTTGTACGAAGTCAGGAAGAGGGGTTCATCTCCATGGTCTTCAAGCTTCAAAATTTACTCCTCGGTTCTTATGGGACATTGTTGTATGTATGTATGTATGAAGTGTTGAGACAACGCGCAAGTGTTGAATGGGCAAGATAACGTTTAATTCTTCGCCGGGGTTATCGCTGGTTTGAGTTGAAAGTAGACATTGCTTAGGGTTATATCTGAGATTGGACTACTTGTTTGTATGCCGCGATATCATCTTGTGAGAGAAAACATTGAGGCGGTAAGATGACGTTTCGATTCTTCACCGGAGTCATCGACGGATTGAGCTGAAAGCAGATGTTGCTCAGGGTTATATCTGAGAGTGGAAAGCTTGTTTGTATGCCTCATTGTCATTTGTGGGTGTGCCTGTCTGCCCGTTGTTAGCTCCGGGCCTGAGGTATGAGTGCCTCGGCAGGAGTTCTAAGCTTGAAGCTGATCGCATGTATTTGAAATAAGCATTTTCGGAGTTATCGTCGGAACTGCAATGACATCCCTTGGGGCTATCGCCAAGGATTGAATCGCTACTCCCAGTGTTGTTTCTGGGACTAGAACTGAGCGTCGCGGTGTTATCGCCGAGGTAGAACTGTCCTCTCCGGTGTTGTTGCCAGTCTTTTGATCTGCGTACCTTGGGGCTTATCTCCGAGATTGGAAATGACATTCTCGGTGTGTATTTCGGGTTTGAGATGAAATTCCCAGTTTGTGTTCCAGTTTGGAACTGAACTTCTGATAGTATCTGGAATGGATGTAAGCTGTCTTCCAGGGTTATCTCCGAAAGACAAATCTGCCCTCCTGTAATGTTAGTAACAGGCGTGCAGAAAATTTCGAGTGTCTACAGATGCCTCTCTTTATCATATTCATGCAATGTAAGGCATAGATAGGATAAAAAATCCTAGACACTTGAAATGCAAGCAAGATAAACATGATGCTATATACAGCAACATGATGCAAATGTATGTAGCATGAATGCCAGGTAATCCAGTTGGGATGACAATCAGTGATGTCTTGGACATGCGATCCAAGTCTTCAAGGATGTTGACATTGGGGCTATCACCAAAGTCTTGAATCCTAGACATTGTCTTATATTCCATAGAGTTACCTCTTGTGTGTATGAGATCTGTGGGGATAAAGCTTTGTCTATTTTGTTGATGTCAAGGTTGCCCGACCTTCGTTGATGTGTGTATCATCGGATAGATCCCTACTGGGTGCATTGTCAAGGTTGATTAACCTTCATTGATGTATGTGTCAATGGTCGCATTACGTTGTAACCCCCTCCAGGGATACGTGGATGAGTTGCTTCAATGGGTTTACTTTCCATCGACTGACATGACGTCAAGGTTGCTTGACCTTCATTGATATGTGTATCAATGGTTGCATTCCGTTGTAACCCCCATCGGGGATACTTGGATGTTTGAAAGATGTGCGTTGTGACCCCCACCGGGGATATTTCATCAGTTGATAACTTCGGCATTGTAACCCCTGCCGGGGAGGTTTGATATTTTGTGGTTTTGCGTTGTAACCCCCAGTGGGCATGTTTTAGGGTTGTGACCTTGTAAATGATGGCATCGAACCTTTGTGGGGTATTTTCGAGCATGATCTGTGAAAGCTAGGCTTATTGGTATAGTATACCCTGCATTTAGGCGAATACCATTTAGACGACGGGAGTTTATCTCTGACCGACAAGAAACCTGGATTTCCGGCTATTCCGCTCAATCGTGTAGCACTTTTATTCTTTATTTGGCCTTTTCAGCTTGTGAGACCTCCTTTGTAACTCTAAATGGAGCGAGCTGGATGTGTGGGACCCATGTAGAAGTTCCCCAAGTACACCTATAGGAGCCGTAGGTGAGCCTACGGCCAACCATGCCTATGTATAGGCGAATGGTTGCTTTCATAAGTCATTTTCAAGTTGTGTAGCGAAGGAAATCTGAGAGCTCTTCTTCAGGTCTACTGAGTTCGGGCAACTTTCTGCATATTCTGTCACCGTACAAGCGTTCTTCACTATCCTGGTATCGTATGCATGTATTTTTTTCCTGTTTCTATCCGTTGGAAAATGACTTATCACATGAAATGCATTTAGACACATAGTAGTGAATATGCATGCTGATATGACTTGATAAAAAATATTCAACAAAGCAAATGTTAGTATTAAACCATGCTGAACATAATGATACGAAAAAATTTGAATTTTGAAATAGTCAAATTGGCACCTTTTACTGTCATTTCTTATTCTATCTGAGGACAAATGAGTAAAGGTAAAAAAGGAAAATAATCCTGGTAATTAGACTACACTTATGGATTTTTTTACTGTGATGTGATTAATACATGTAGGATGTATATGACTGTGTATAGATGTGCTACTAAATGGCCACCTAGTCATGCATATGTGCATGTGGATAGTCCCATTTACAAAGGGGGCTATGGCAAAATTTTCCAAAATGTAAGTAGTGGATAGTCATGCATTTTTAACTCTACTGTAGACATATGTTAAAATAATGCATGCATGCATGTAATCATAAAATGCATTTTGAAAAGTTCCAGGTAAGAATTTACCACACCCTTTCTGAGGTGATTTTGAGATTTGTTGTCCGGATATTATATATCAGAATCAGCCGAGCTGTTCCCGCAGGACCACTTCTAGTGTATGGAGGAGAGCTTCTGAAGAGCCTCAACATCGTTCTGTCAGACAGCCTCATCCTTTAGTGGAGGCGGTGATACGTCTTATTCGGTTTGAAGTGTCGAATGTTGAGGACGAGGAGGAGGATGTACCGATCGAGGTTCCTGCTCCTGCTGTACGTGTTCCCCGTAAGGAATTGCCAGGTATTCAAGTGACAAACCCAGATCTTTTGGGTGACTTGAGTAGGCATCCTTCAGTATACCTGCACGCAAACGAGGTATGAAGCTAGATCTTTAATCTTCCTTATTTCCTATTGATGAGGAGTCAAGGATTCTGAAGTTGATCTGCATTTGATGTAGGTTCCCGGCTTCACACAGTCTCGAGGGAACTGGTTTAGCATCCACTCTATGTATCAGGCTTTGCATGATGACTACAGAGCGATCGTCTATGGCTGGGGATTTGGGATGTTCTTCTCCATTCTACCCTGTTGTTGTCCCTGGGGTTACCTCAGGGCATTGTCTGAGCGGTGGTTTCACCAGACTCAGTCACTCCATTTGCTGGACAGTGAGGTGATGATGACGCCGATGGATTGGCGGTTTATCATAGGTATGGAGTTTGGAGGGGCGTCGGTGCCTTGCACGGCAGATATCACCCCTACTACCGTCAGATCCTAGTTGAGAGTTCCAGTGGAGGCGCTCAAGGGCCGGACTATTCGTACGGGTCCTTTGAGCGTAGATGCTATAAGCGGGCTGTTGAGTGAGCCCATACCCGATGATGTGAGAATCAGGGATCGCATTCTTCGGCGATTATTCCTGATGATCATTAGGGGCTGCTTCATAGTAGATAATTCCTCTACGGTGTCCTTCACTTTGATCAACGCCACTCGACACATGGACCGTATAAGAGAGTATGATTGGGTTTCATACACCTTTGCCTACTTCCTCAGGGGAATGCGCATGCGATCGTAGGGCTTGACCGAGGCATAGTTAGGATTCTACCCGTTTTTGTCGGTGAATGTTTCTCTTGTCTTTTCCCATGTATAGGTTAAGAGTATTTACTGATAGTAGATGTTGCCTTTGTGTTGGCAGTTTTGGGCCTATGAGAGGATTCCATGTTTGCGCCCTATGAGCGTGCTAGGTTTAGACACCTATCCATGAGGACGGAGATGGCATCATTCTATACTAGTAGAGGTCCTTGTTGCTGAGGGTTTCACTCATTGTCGCCTACAGCTGGAGTTGTTGACAGCGGATGCCATCACATGGGTTCCCTACTCTGGAGAGTATTTGGGAGTTAGATTTGAGGATGGGTACCCGACTGGAGTAGAGTACGTCATTTCCACCCGCAGGATTTCTCTCTTTACAGATGGAGGATGGGAGCTCTATTTAGGAGAACGTGCTATCAGGAGCACTACAGGAGAGATCCGTATGCCGATCTTGCCTCCTGCCAGGTGTTATTGGCCTATTTTGTAGTCACCCGTCATTGACATCCCATTGTTGGGGATTGACAGTTTTACATAGTCAGAGGGCCCTTGGTCTCACGAGATGTTCCAGCATTAGTGGATCCCTCGTACTATTGGAGCTCAGACCCGCACCACACAGTTCATGGGGGATATGGTTCCAGGATCCGTGATGATAACGAATTAGCTAGCCTGTGTCAGAGATCTGACTCATGTGACACAGATTAACAGATTGACCCGACAGCTGGACCGGACACATCTTTCCATTCGGCATTTGTGTAGAGATCCTTCAGAGGTAGATACTTTTGATCCTTCCAGCTCTGGCGCTGGTCCCTCAGGTGACCCATATGGTTTTGCCGGTGCAGATCCTCCCTTGTATTGGCCTAACATCCCTGTAGATAGAGATCCAGTGACTTAGGAGGAGTTATATCAGGTGGACAGTATCGATGATGTAGACATCGACACCATTGACTTTTTCTGATGTATTTCTCATTATCTCTTTTGATAGGCCTCTATTAGCTATTGGGTAGCTTCGCCCAACTCTCGCTATAACTTTTGATAGACCTATGTTAGATGTTGGGTAGCTTCACCCCATTTTCCTGTATTTTAGTTGTACAGAGATGTATTAGATGATGATATACTTAGAATTGTATGCACAGTTTTCCATTCCCTATATCATATTTCCATCTATTGTATCATGCATGTTATTCTTATGCATGTATATATGTCTAGAGATATTCAGCATTAACCCCTGGATGGTCTTATGACACGGCCCATACAGATGTCTTCTTCGATAGTTAGCCGTATTGATCATACCCCACCATTTTTTGTGGTATCTGGTATGCGCTCATTGTTACTCCCCCAAAATAGGTATACATCACCCATCTTGGGTCGTCAGAAAATACACTATTGACAACTTCATTTATACAACTGTCGTGCAAAATACGATGACAAGTATACTGTGAGTTTTAATACAAATGTATGTAACACTCATGGTGCCTCGACCACAACCTTACAATGGTACGTTAAATAAAAGTACAGTCAAAAACTGTTTTAGAAATTAAAATCTTTGGGAAGTGCTCAAGGAAACTTTCGTACATAGGAGGCCATGAATCTAAGTTATGATAGATATCATATGTCTAGAGAATTATCCTTGATTGAACAAATAGACCCCAAAGAAAAATGAGAAGATTACTATCATGTTCCTTCCAATGGTGAGTCTTCTCTTGACATATAACTATCTGCACTTTCTCCAAGTGAAAATTATATTTTAAATAAACTCCAAGATCATATAGGTAGTGCTCGTATATATACTCAGCAAGTGGATGTACACAACCCTGTCTTATGATAACACGAGGTTGTATGTCATTAGACATCTTATATGATAGTGATAAAACACCCTTCCAAAGTTGGGTTCGCCTCACCCTATTCGGTTCACCAAAATTAAATATCAAATAACGTATACAATACGATCCACTTATCTAAAGTTATCAATAAAATTATTTTCATACTATTTAAGGAGAACCTCAACAGCTATAGACCATCGTTCTATTCCCCTGTTATCCCCGCTCGACCCAGCTACACTCTTATTACCTAAAAGGAATTGTGAAGCAAAAGGGTGAGCACAATTAGCCCAGTAAAGAATATCATAACTAAAGATAATTAAATTATCAATAGCTTTTGTCAATAATAAATCAGAGATTTAGAACATATCGTAGATGATAAAACTTTTCAACCATAGTTGCAGCGGAACGAGCAATCCATTAAAAGAGTCAAATAGACCATCAGGTCTATTATCTTTTCTATGTTAAAAGTCCATCAATAATGTTTTATCCCTGTAACATCAATTAATAATTCTTGTCCATAATCATATGAATAACTCATAATCATAATTGTGATTCTAAATTCCTTTTCGCACCCAGGACGAAGATAATTTTCATCACCTATCTTCACCTGAAACATCAAAAATCGTGGTTATACCAAATCACAATCCATGCTCATAATCATACTAATAAATTCATCTTTGCACTACGGCCAAAGATATTCATTAACAATTCATCTTTGCACTACAGGCCAAAGACGTACAACTGTATTTTAGAAGAGTCAAGTAGAGCATGATATCTACTACCTTCTATGAATTTAAAAGTTTATTATCAATATTTTATCGCTGAGACTCAGCTTAATAAATAATCCACATCATCGAATCACCCCTGCACTATGGCCAAAGATATTTGTTGATATCACTTCCATGAATTATCCATGCACTACGGCCAAGGATATTCATTATTATCACATCCATGAATTAATATTTCATTGCTGAGACTCAGCTCAATAATTAATCCACATCATCAATTCATCCCTACACTATAGGCCAAGGATATTCTTTTAGTATCACGACCACGAATTATCCATGCACTACGGGCCAAAGATAATCGTGTTTTCATCAATGGTCCTGATCATGCCATAAAATAATTCATCTTTGCACCCTTGGCCGAAGAGAATCCATAGCCATAATCATACCAAAAATTGTCCATCAATGCACTACGGCCAATGAGGACTTTTCTACATCATTTGTAACATTACGGTCATGATTATACCGAATAATCACTGGTCATAATCATACCAAGTCCATCTATGCACTACAGGCCACAGATGACTTTCAACATAATATATACATGAGGATCATGACAACGATATAAAGAATCAATCAAATGGGATAAAGGATAAATAATAAAAATTTATAATATAAATTATCCAGGGTTCAAGAATATCCCAATGTTATCAATCACTTAATAATCTCATAATCTAATATCATTAATATTATAACAATATTTTAATTATTTCTTAAACTTATAAACAATTTATTTTAATTGTTTAAACTTTACCAAATAATGAATTTAATCATTCAAAAATGTCATACTCATAAGATTTCATCACCAATGATCAAATCTCATATCAAAAATCTGCATATACCCTATATAGGATTCCCAAGTCATAAAACCCTATTTACAAATTTTCAACTTCACATAACATATTTAACTCATATACTCATAACTAGTGCATTTTCATGAAAAATACCAAATCAGTTCCTAAAAATATTTCTTTTCTGGGATTTAGCAGAATATAGTCCCATAATGAACATATATTTTTCTCGGAATTTTTAAAATTCATTTACTATTTTTCAAAAATCAATTTCTAATTAATTCCTTAAGAAATTAGCCTACCTCAAGTTTAACTCCAGAAATTCCCAAATCTTGGCAGGATCTTACACATGTTAATGTGATCTTCCAGTTTAAATTTCATGGTCATCAGAATTATAGAACTCCGGTTATAGTGTTTTTCGTCGGAAAAACCTAAATATTGAAATGGTCATAACTTGCTCATTTTAAGTCGGAATGAGCTCATTTTTGGACAAGAGGTACTTTATACCATATATTTTCATGTCCCAAAAGGTCAGAATCTTTTCTCACAAATTAAGTGGCCGAAAATGCCCTTTTAAAATTTCTGGCAGTAGCTATTTTCCCATTTTTCACTTTTTCGTGCTTTGCTAAAATCAGTCCACACATAAATCTACAACTCCTTTTCCAGTGATTCCACTTGGATAAGTTAGGAAACTCATAGATTTAAATCTAGAACTTGACCACACTTAAAAATTCAAAATATAATAGGAGATATGGTCAATTGAATTTCATGTTCCATTTTTACAAAAATTTGATTTTTTTCAACCCTTTGTGATTTCTATTAAACTTTAATGTTTTCACATAATAACCAACATAACTCATCATAACACTTACTAATACTTCATATACCCATGATTTTCATCAGTTTAATGCTTTTATTATGACTCTCATCATAATCAACGTAACCAAATCATTTCCATAATTTAATAAGAAGGAATATAAAGGATCATTCACCATGCATGTGGTAATCCACATAGATAGGTTATTCCAATAGAATAATAGATAATGGAATAACAGAAGGATTAACCATGCGTGCGATAGACTGCACAGACAGGTTATTCCCAATAGAATAATAAATAAGGGAACCAGGTCCAGCGTAAACGCACAGACAGGATATTCCAACAGAATAATAAAGAACAGAACCAGGTCAGGCAAAATTCGCACCGACAGGATGTCCAACAGAATAATAAAGAATGGAATAACAACATAAATCACCATGCATGTGATACTTCGCATAGACAGGTTATTCTAACAGAATAATAAATAACGGAACCAGGTCAGGCGAAATTCGCACCGACAGGATGTTCCAATAGAATAATAAAGAATGGAATAACAAAAGAAATCACCATGCATGTGGTACTTCACATAGACATGTTATTCCAACAGAATAATAAGGAATGGAATAGAAGAATTTCACCAAGTATAGGATAGTCCGCGTATACAGGTTATTCCAACAGAATAATAAAGAATGGAACAACAGAAGTTCTCTTCATGAATACAAAAGAAATAATACCCCTTACAGTACTCCGACGGGTAGGGCGGGGATATACTTAAAGAAAACTTGCAATATGCTCAAAGTTTTCTTAAACTCTAAAGAAATACGCTCAAGATTATAGAAGAAGAATTCTCTCTACAATTTCTCTCTCTAGAGTTTCAGTGAATTCGTAAGAAATAATGAAGGAATGAGCTTCTATTTATAGGAGAATGGACTGAATAGTAACTAATTTCTAAACGGTCCAGATTGATTTACTTTTAAACAGATGGTCCAGATTGGTTTACTATAAAATATTCTAATAAAATAAAATCTTTTAAATAAAGTATAATTTTTTTTTATAATCTAATAAAACGAATAACTTTATAAAAGTATTCTATTTTATATAAAAAGTGTTTCTGTTTTATTACATTAACAATACTAATAAAACAAAACTTCATCATCATTATTATAATTCACACTATTAATCGACCAAGTCGTTCCCAGGAAAGAGGGGGATTTCTCCCTATTGGCTCGCAATTAGGTGACCAAACTCCTCCTTAGCAGAACTTCTAGACATCGTTAATATTGCAAATAATAATATTAATAACTTTTTTATCTCAATTACTGATTTAATAATATATAAAATATCAAAAATAATTGAATCAAACTGAGTGACTTCTCACGTAAGCATTAATAATCAATACGTGTTCTACTATGCAACCACGCGTATTTTACCACTGATTATTTTATAACAACTTGCTTACTTTGAAAAAAATTTCAATTATCACCCTTAACTTTAAACTTTTATCAATTTAACTATTCACCAAAATAAAAAAATATTGAATACTTTTATTTCATAAAATTCGGGGTCTCATACTCATGGTATGATAGTATATCACCATCAGACATGGTGATCGTAGATGATTTGCTGCAACATACTATAACCCTGTTGATGTTTCAGGTTCCCACAGGATTTGTTGAGGGTATGCTAGAGCATTGGGTGCCGGATAGACGGGAATTCCGATTCGGAACCCATGAGTTAACTCCTACTTTGGAGGAGTATGCACGATTGACGATGTTATCGCTGGACAGACCTTGCGTGCATATGGCTATCGGAGATATGAGTAGATAGTTCATAACCCTCACCGGATTGAGGCGTAGAGTGGTCCAGGACGAGATTACATCCGACCACATGATATCCCAGCATTTTTTGTTTGATAGATTTGGCTCTGAGGATAGTTATGCATGGCATTCTGGGGATTTCACCACACCGGAGGACCATTGACGTTCAGCTAGGGTGGATGTACTACTTTTGTACTTATTTTTATACGTCTTCATGCCACGGTACATAGATGAGCTGGATATCGGTACATGGCAGTGAGAGCTCTCAGGGAGGGTCATAACATTGTTCCGATGATCATTGCAAAGACTGAGGTCAGCTACATATTGCTGCACTTATCCGGCAGGAGTGTTCAAAGGTAGCTCGGTCATGCTGTATGTGTGGTTTACGTCACACTTGAGACCAATTGTAACATTTAGACGGAAGGGTTTTTGTTTCACCCATGATATATCCATGTCGTACTCCTTTCAGCCTGCAGAGTGTACAGATGCTGCATCGTGGTCAGATTTTTTGGCAGGGATTAGAGACTCGTTTGCTATATTGTCGTGTTCAGGGCTTAGCTCACCATACAGCTTCATTACTCATGCTCCAGGCATGGATTATCTCCCTCTAGCTGGATTGAGGGGCATGATTACTTACCACCCACTGGCCGTGATGTGTCAGTTTGACCAGTTTTAGGATTTTCATCCTTTTGAGGGGGCAATGAGTCAGCGCTTTGCTTCATATTGTTTATCAGTGGAGGATAGATCTAGGTTGTATGCCTGTTGGGATCAGTGAGAGCTGGCTGGATTTTTTGTCAGTCATCCGGGTTGTTCTGCAGAGTATTCCGCATGGATGGAGACAGAGAATGCATCGGATATGGTAGTATCCACAGTGTATGGTACTGATTCCGACGATGAGGAGCCTATAGAGGAGGCTAACATTCCCATCAATGATTTGGCTGCTAGGCTGCCAGCATTTGTGATGGATTCTCCCACCCTGAGTTCCATTGTTACCCAGTATTCAGCACAGCATTTGGAAAAGAGCTTACATCCGATGACCTATGATAGAGATCAGGCTAGGACTGCAATGTTGACAGCTCTTGATGAGAGAGATACGGCTCTGTTAGAGAGGGATGAGGCTAGATTAGTCGGGGATGCATTAATTGCGGAGCGGGATGCCGCCTTATCTGATAGGGATGTTGCCATTGCAGATAGCACTTCAGTGAGATCCCAGATGACTGTCAGTCTTGCTGACATGAGTGCTTACATTGATGAGCATTATGCCACCATACAGTTAGCCTCTGATCTGTTTGCTCGTGTAGATACCCTTGGGCAAGAGCTGACAGCTTTACCTCCATCTTCAGAGAGGGATGCTATGTTAGATCTGATAGTCCGCATACACACAGATCTGTAGATAGCTTTATATTTTCCTGCACAGACTAGCTTAGCCATTTTGTCATGTACAGCACATATGTATATATCAAACAGTATTATGTATGGCAGAGAAATATATTTTGATTCACTTCCCTTTTAGTTATGCCTTGATACTTGCTTGATATTTGCATGTTTCTTTAGGGCCTTGTGATCTTGATGCATTCTGAACTTATCCTTGCTAGATAGACATTAAGACGTCTCAAAATCTCTCAAAATGGATCATTGATTTATGTATATCCCTACCATCTTTGGTGTCTTGAGACTGGTATCTGTATGGAAAAGTGGAGAGGAGGGTGGTTTCTTCCTCTCTGAGATTGACCGCACCACAGATGGTCGCCAGTATTTCTATTTGTGAGAAGCCTAGTTAATTCCATCTCTTATGGGTTGGTATTGCTCTTTGAGGCGCTATCTCAGCTTAGATGGTCATCGAATCTACTATTTGTGAGAAGAGGTTGGGTAATTCCATCCCTTTGATCTGAAACAAATGAAATGTGGTGAATTGAAGGTTGATCCCAGTACCGTGTGACAAGAATTTTTGTTCTGGTAGGGGTTAGACTGAACCATAAATGGCTGCCTACGTACTCCTATTGAAGAGGAGATCAAGTCTGCGTAGTTCGAACCTGGTGTAAGAGGTTCAACGCTGAATGTGAAAGGTAGATAGGAGTAAAAGTTGTTTTTGTTATTTTTTGTGAAGAAAGGGCAGAAATGTTTTTGTTGTTTTTTTTTGTTGTTGTGACCGGGCCATATAGCATATGGTTGCCTACGTACTCTTATTTAAGAGGAGATCAGGTTGATGTAGTTTGCCCCTCAGGACGAATCCCAGATGAAGAGAAACGTGAATCCCATATGCAGGCTAAACTGCGGGGAGAAGAAAGTTTGATCCCATAATGGGGATAAACTGCAGGTGTGGAAAAAGTTTGATCCCATCTTCAGGAAAAACTGCAAGTGTAGAAAAGTTTAATCCCGTCTTCAGGATAAACTGCAGGTGAAAAAGTTTGATCCCGTCTTCAGGATAAACTGCAGGTGAAAAAGTTTAATCCCGTCTTCAGGATAAACTGCAGATGTTAAAGGTTCAATCCCATCTTCAGGATAACCAAAATTATGAAAGGTTTGAACTGAGGTAAAACCAGGCTGCTGGCTTGAAGTGTATGTTTCCCTGAGGGGCAAAAGAGTATATAAAAAGGAGAGGGTTTAAAACTGGAATGACTGATGATTTGATGATCAAAACAAGGATGTTTGTTTGATGGTAACTTCAGACATAGTACCGTTTCATGGTGTCCAAGTTGATAAGTTGTGGAAATTCATCGCCATCCATTTCCTGTAATCTGAGAGCACCTCCTGTCAATACCTCCTTGAAAAAAAATGGGCCTTCCCAGTTAGGAGCGAATTTTCCCTTAGATTGATCTTGGTTGTCAATGATCTTCTTTAAAACCAAGTCATGTTGTTTGAACTGGAACAGTCGGACTTTTTTGTTGTAGGATCGTGTGATCCTTTGCTGATATAACTGACCATGGAAGATAGTCGCGGTTTACCTTTCGTCTATTAGAGACAATTGGTGATGCCTGTCTTGTACCCATTGGTCTTCACTCAACTGAGAATCCATCAATACTCTGAGGGATTCCAACTCCACCTCTATGGGTAGCACTGCTTCCATCCCATAGGCTAATGAGTAGGGGGTTGCCTCAGCGGAAGTTCGCATGGAAGTTCTATAGGCAAATAAAGTCAGAGGCAAGAGGTTAAGCCATCCTTTGTGATTGGCGAACATTTTCTGCATGATCTTTTTGATGTTTTTATTAGCCGCTTCAACAGCACCATTCATCTTTGGATGGTATATGATGGAGTTGAGGTGTTTGCTGTGGAATTTTCTGCGTAACTCCTCCATCATTTTGTTGTTGAGGTTCTTAGCATTGTCTGACACAATGACCTCTGGTTGTCCATATCAATAGACGACATTGTTTCTGTTGAAAGCAATGATAACTTCTTTAGTAACCCTGGGGAAGGAGGCTTCTTCTACCCATTTGGTGAAGTAGTCGATCATGGTGAATATGAATCGATATCCATTACTGGCTTTGGGCTTGATGAGCCCGATCACATCCATTCCCCACATTGAGAAGGGCTATGGCAAACTCATATTATGGAGTTCCCTTGGAGGTGCATGGATAGCATTCTCATTAATCTGGCATTGATAGCACCTCTTGACGTGATCATTACAGTCAGCTTTGAGTGTAAACCAATAATGCCCTATCCAGAGGATCTTCTTAACAAGTAGGGGTCCGCTCATGTGAGGGACACATACTCCACCATGGATCTCATCCATGAGTCTATAAGCTTGGTCTTTATCTAGACATCTGAGGAGACCTAATCCAGCATCTCTTTTATAGAGTGCATCTCTGCTCAGGTAGAATTTCATAGCAAGTTGATGAATCCGCCTCTTCTCAGTTAGGCTCGCCTCAGCAGGTGTAGATCCATCTCGTAGATACTCCTTGATTCATTGATACCAAGGGTTATGGATGGGAGGTAGCTCATCCGTTACTTCTCCTACATAATTCATATAGACTGGGGCTTTTTGCAGAGCAAACGTGATGCTTGGAATATTTTCCTTGTCAGGTATGTAAACCAAGGAGGCCAACATTGCTAATGCATTTATAAAATCATTTCTATTACGAGGAATGCGTAGAAAGAAGATTTCTTCGAACTCCAAAGCCATTTGTAAGACTAGTCGATGGTAAGGCAGCAAATATAATTCTTTGGTTAGATAGATTCCTATGGATTGCCTGATTACCAATTCGGAATCCCCAAAGACAGTTAACTGCCTGACGCCCATTGAACGGGAAAGTTTTAGCCCCATGATACAGCCTTCATACTCAGTTGTGTTGTTGGTGCTGAGAAACTGCAATTTGACGGTGACGGGATACTGCTCCCCCGTACCGCATACTAGAACTGCTCCAGCTTCAGAACCTTCTGCGCTAATAGCTCCATCAAAATACATTTTCTACGTATGGCATGTATCATACTAATGTTGTTGCTAAACTGTCATTACCCCTTCATCGGGGAAGTATGTTTCCAAAGTTTGTAGTCCCTTACAGGTGCGGCGGCTAGTTGATCCGCAATTCCTTTACCTTTGACAGACTTTTGCGTCACGTAGACGATGTCAAATTGTTGTAGGATCAACTGCCATCTGGACAGTCGACAATTTAGTATGGGCTTACTGAACACATACTTAAGAGGATCCACGCGGGATATGAGATGGGTTGTATGACCAGTGAGGTAATGATATAACCTCATGGAAGCCCATGCTAAAGCACAACAAGTCTTCTCAATCAGTGTGTACTTTTGTTCACTGATGCTGAATCTTTTGCTGAGGTAATAGATAGCTCGTTCTTGGCCATTATCGTCTTTTTGCCCCAGCATACAGCCCATGGCATTGTCATTTATAGACAGGTACATGAACATGGGAACATCATCCCTGGGAGGTACCAAAACAGGAGCGTTAATTAGTTGTTCTTTAATGGTAAGGAAGGCTTTCTGACACTCATCGTTCCATTTCAAGGAGGACTTCTTCCTTAACAGCTTGAAGATAGGCTCACAGGTTGCTGTGAGTTGAGAAATGAATTTGCTAATGAAGTTGATTCTTCCCACAAATCCCCGTATTTCCTTCTCTGTCTGAGGAATAGGCATTTCCTTGATGGCCTGGATTTTGGTAGGATCCAGTTCAATCCCTTTGTGGCTGACTAGGAAACCTAGCAACTTACCTGACTTAACACCAAAGGCGCACTTGGTTGGATTAAACTTCAAGTTGTACTTATGAAACCTGTTGAAAAGCTTTTTGAGATGGTCTAAGTGGTCCTCCTCCTTTTGGGATTTGACGATGATGTCATCCTCGTAGATCTCTATCTCCTTGGGCATTAAATCGTGGAAAAGAGCCATCATAGCTCGCTGATAGGTTGCCCCGGCATTGATGAGGCCGAATGACAACCGTCTGTAGCAAAAGGTTCCCCAAGGCGTGATGAAAGCAGTTTTCTCACGATCTTCCTCAGCGAACATAATTTGATGGTACCCCGCAAAGCAATCAGTAAAGGATTACATGTCGTATTGAGCAGTATTGTCAATAAGAAGGTGGATAAATGGCACGGGAAAGCTATCTTTAAGTCAATCTTTGTTCAAATTCCGGTAATCCATGCATAATCGCACCTTTCCTCCTGGTTTAGGCATGGGAACAATGTTGGATATCCACTCTGGATATGTAGACACCATTATAATGCCAGCTTGAAATTAGTTTCACAATTTCTTCATTAACCTTTAAACTCCACTCAGGTTTTAATCACCTGAGCTTTTGCCTAACTGGCTTGAATCCTTCTTTAATGGGAAGGCAATGAAGAACAATGTCAGTGGACAAACCCACCATGTCTTCATGAGACCATGCAAACACATCTTGGAATTGGGTTAATAGTGTAACCATGTTATGCCGCTGATTTATGGTAAGGTCTGAACCAATCTGGATTAGCTTAGGGTTGTATAAGGTTCCAAGATTGAAAGAAGTGGTTTGATCAAGATTGGTTTTGGGTTTGTCTGCGACCCATTCCTTAATTTCCTAAGGTGTCTCAATGTCCTCTTGGATGTCCATCAAGTCTGAGTCCAACTTTGCATCAAAGTTACAGCCCTTGTGGAGAGAAGGCACCTTATCAGCAAGTACATGCACATCTAAATTTAGAGTCCTGAAACAAAATATGCTTTCACTTAATATATATAACTATTCGATCATACAAAAGTGTTAGCATGTACTTGATAAAATAACTGCTAGTACTGTAAAGGAAAGCAAGCAATTAAAGTTATCTACAGGGCAGAGGAATTTTCTGCCCATTTTACCCTCGTCGACCAATGCATGGATTGTTGCTCCAATTTTGAAGGGTAAAGTCCTGATGGACTGCAGTGACAGAAGGATCGTCATTGTCCTCCTTTTCCCTAATGATAACCATGACATCTGGGAAATCATCGCTTGGGGTGTATCTGTTTGTATGTTCATCATGAACAATGACATGTATGCATGTCATCATCAAGTTAGTGTCATGTTTACGTTTCCGTTCCTTTTCTTCCATTTCGAGATCAGGAATCAGCACCTCTTTTTCTTTGATTGGTACTGGTTTAGGAAACAGCATGGCCATAACATGGGCTGGCACCTTTACTGGAGACTGTATCAACTCATTAAGTAAAGGTATAGAAAATCACCGTGCGACGAAGCTTGAGGAACCTGCTTGTTCTTATGAGGATTCCTGTTATTAGAACTAGCAGAATAGCCTAGTCCGGATGTTCCAATTTGGCTGGACATTTGAATAGGGTACTTAATACCCTGCTTATCTTTACCAAGCCCTTGTCCAGGTTAATGACCCAATGACATCATTTCTTGAGTGGCCGACATAACCTTAGCAGAAATCTTGGGTATGGGAAGTGGCGTTCCAATAGAATGGTATTGCGTGGTACTCAATTCCAAAGTATGAAAACTGGCCGGTTCAACTTCTGAATTGAAGCTGATGATTGGTAGAGTTCCTTGTTCAAGACATTCCGGCTCAGTGTTGACAGTGACTAGACTGTTATTAATAATGTATTTGAGTTGTGGATGTAACATGGAGGGAACAGCTCCATCCATGTGTATCCATGGTCTCTCTAATAGCAGGTTGTATCCTAAATCTATCTTGAGGACGTGGAAGGATACATTGAATGTATTTGGACCAATCTCAATTGGCAACTCAATCTTTCCGACAGAATTTCGTCGGGATCCATCAAAAGCTCTAATAATCGTATGGCTGCTTTGGATCCGCTTGAGATTGAATTTCATTTTTACCAAGGTGGCATAAGGACGGATATTTAGAGATAAGCCTCCATCTATCAAAACTCCAGCTAGCATATACCCGGAAGATAAAACTGTAATATGCAATGGCTTATAATGACCGGTCCCTTCGGGTGCTATATCGTCATCAGTGAAGGATATTACATTGTTGTTGAACATGTAATCAACCAAATGTTGAAATTTTTCTGCATCCACTGATTTTGGCAAGTAGGCTTCTTCTAAAACCATCAGTAAGATCTTCCGATGATCCTCAAAAGAGAAAACCAAGTTCATTATAGATATCTGGTGTGGAGCTTCTCGCAAGCTTAGAACCACTTTGGCTTTATTGTGGCCCATAGTGCGGAGGAATTTTTCAATCTTCTCCATGGGAATCTTCCCATTTGCTTCACAAGTAGGTTTCATAACCCGTTGAGGAAGATACAGTGGATTTTCCTTCGACACTATAGTAGTAGTAGTAGTATGAGACATGGATCCTTCAGCTTCTCCATAATTCCATGGAACTTTGTGTAAGCTGACAACAGGATATTATGGTCTGAAAGGTAAAGAAATTGGCTCTAGTGAGGCCACTTTCAAAGGATTGTCAGCTCCTTTGAGTTGAATTGCTTGTATATGAAATACTTTGACAGTCTCATCATCTACTTCAGATATAACTGCTACTGATCCCTTCCATTTGGTAGGACATGCATTCCCACCTTTAAGTTGCACAGTGTAATCATCTGCTATTTGCAGGACACCAATATCAATAAGATTCTGAATGAGATGGCGGAGTGCCCAACATTCTTCTGTGCTGTGATCGCGAGAATGTGAATGATATTGACACACTTCATCAAAATTGAAACGTCCTGAGCAGGGATTGATTTGAGGGGGAAGGAAAGTAATTCTTCCTTCGTTGATCAACATCTGCAGTATCTCCTCTATAGATTGGCCCAAATAGGTAAATTCCCTCTGATTGGCAAAATCCCGATGGGCTTTAGCATTTTCTCTTTTCACAACCTAATCCTCCATAGCTTCGCTTTCTAAGGTGGTGAGGAAGCATTCATAACAAAAGGAAGGAGATAGGCATGCTTCCTGCCTAATTAATTGGCGTGTGACTTGATGATGGTGGGTCACCAGTTCTGCCAGTTGCTCAATTTTTTTTTGCAAAGAGCTTTCGTTCCATTGTAAATTGGAACTTTGCATAATCCCATCTGTCAACACCATCTTTGATGGTTTGGGATGACCCACCATTAGAATTAGAACCCTGTCCAGTGCTCCTAATTGATCATGTTGACCTCTTCTTCTTTATGTTGAGGAAGAGGGTTGTCTTGCACATGAGTATCTTAGATCTCACTGTTGTCTATTAAATCTTGGATCTTGTGTTTCAAGGCCCAACAATCTTGATTATCATGTCCAGGTGCTCCGTCATGATAAGCACACTTTCGAGTAGCATTAAAACCCCTCCCATTAGGGTTAGCTGGTGGAAGAAGATGTCTAATTTTCTTCTGAGCAATCAGAAGAGCAAGAATATTCTCGAGTGAGTCCCCTAAGGGTGTGAACGTTCGAGGACGCTTTGCATCTCCACCTTTAGGTAATGGAGGATTTGAAGATTGTGATTGAAAAGGGGAGTAGTTTCTCCTCTGCATAGGCATGCTTTGATTGCCTTTTTGACCTTGTAGTATTAAGGAAACATCCTCCTCTTTCTTTTTATGGACCCTTCGGGGGTTTTTTCCATAAGATTCGAACTGGATGTGCTCAACAACAGCTTTAAGAGCGGCTAGGTCTTGAATTTTACCGGACTTTAATCCCATTTCAGCCATTTCTCCGTGCTTAATCATTTCAGAGAATGGTTTTGCCAATACCAGCTAAGACTCTTTCATAGAAAGGGGCTTCCTGTACATCTATGAATGTCATGACCATTTTTGATTCCGTCGTGGAAGGAATAACTTGAGCAGCAAGGCGCCTCCACCTTTGAGCATACTCTCTGAAAGACTCATTAGACTGTTTCTTGACCTTGATAATTTGGTACCGATCAGGAGCCATCTGAGATTGAAAACTATATTGAGTGAGGAAGGCATGAGCCAGCTCTTCCCAGCTATGGATCTTTGAGTTGTCTAATCTGGTATACCATGAACGGGCTTCTCCAGTCAAACTTTTCTGAAACAGCTGCATTCTGAGCTTTTCATTTTCCACATAAGATCCAAGTTCTCCAATGAACACTTTTAAATGTGTATAAGGATCCCCTAATCCGTCATACTTTCCAAAATTAGGGGTTTTGAATTTCTATGAATAATGAACACCAGGAAATATGCAAAGGTCTGCATATGAAACACTGCCATGTGTTCCAATCCCTTTGAGAACACGGATAGTATTTGAAGGACCTTCTTCCTGATATCACCGGTGTTTGGATCTCCTCTGAGATGGGTATTTTCAGGGTCTTTGTTGGTCGTATCCAATTGAGGTTCTGAAATTATTTTTTCCAGACCTTGAACTCCTCCTTGTGTAGAGGATTTTGTATGTGTAGGTATCTTCGTACCCTGAGTGGACTGGTGCAATTCTTTCAGTAGAACAACCAAGTCTATAATTTTTTTACTCAATCCGTCAAATTCTTCTTGGGAAATAGCATTAGACTGGTCAGAAGAAGACATGAGTGGCTGTAGGCCTGTGGCCTTTTTGGATTTTGAGCGGGTAACAGGCCCAATTGTTTCCCTACAAAAGACTTACATAGTTTAGTCTTAGGGTAATGTGAATGTTATCATAACATGTCCGTTTTAGGAATTTTGTCTTGCAAAACCGGTTGTTAATTGATAACATGTCATGCATGGAAAGTATAAAGAGACTTTCCTCCGGGTTTGGTTTATCAGAGGTTAACCTATCTTAGGGTTACTCTCGCGACTTTTCGACGTGAAGGTTCCCAGATCATCGCAATTTACTGGGTGGTGCCTTTCCTGAGCCCCGTTGGAATTATTCTTCCTACGAGTCCAGTAATCAAACACCAATAGGATAGCCTCTTGATGGAGGAACCACACAACATACATTCACATACAACGTGTCTCACCATTTATGCAAAATGATGACATGTGCGAAGAATTAATATCGCAGATAGATATAGTATAGTGTAATAAGTAAAAATGCATTCGTACACATTCATCAAAAATGTAAATGCAACATTCACACACAAGCATATAACAGTTTTAAAAAGCTTGTAATAGCGGCTTAAGCCCTCTTACTGGAGTCCCCAGCAGAGTCGCCACCTGTCGACGTCAGGATTTTTGAGTGTCCCTTTTCGTTACTTATTCTTTGGTGTCTCATGTTAATGTGAGATTTGTTTGAAAAAACAAGTAAAAAAGGTCCGACATATATAATTTCGACGATTTGACTTTAAGAGTCGCCAGTTGGTGTATTTAACTGGTTGCACCAATGCAACCGAAAAAGGTTTTCATATTGACCTAGTGATTTGACACTGCTAAATGTGTCTGTAAAACCGAGATTCATTTTGGGTCCGGGGGCTTGATTATGCGGAGGGAAGGTGTTAGGCACCCCCCGACATCCGTGTTACCACGGTGACCGCCACTTTTTAAAGAAACTGTTATATGAATGTGTGTGTGTATATGTGTGTGGATCAATGTGCAATTATTTGGAAGTAGTGTTGTACCTCGTTCGCACCTATATATATAGGGTTTGAATTTAATTATAGAAAAATTCAGTTTTAAACAAGATATAACAATGAAGTTTAATAAAAAGAGGTTTTTCAAACCTTGTGCTCAATAGTAATTGAGGCCTTTGATACTTCCATTTTATTATTAAATGTTCGGCTTGTTTGCTTTTATTTTTGAGATGCGAAGCATTCTCGAGAAAATAATATACAGCAGTGCCAAACTCCTCACGGGTGTGACAGCCATCCAAGGAAATTCAGACACTGTAAAGTAATGTACAAGATGCTCACAGCTGAAAAATGTCCATCATGGAAACTGAATCTAGATTCAGTAGACTTAATATGTGATCACATGATTCCTAGGCTCACATGATACTGCAGTTTGTATGAAAAGCAGTAAGTAGTTATCTATATAAAAGTTGTAAATATATATATATACAGACTTGAATCAACCACCACGAAGCAACTCCAAGGGGGATCGAAAATGTAAATATATAAAAGCGGTAAATATAAATATATGGACATAATCAACCACCACGAAGTAAACTCCAGGTGGGACTAAATGTAAATAAAGCTGTAAAAGCAATCAACTGCCACGAAGTAAACTCCAGACTGGACGAAATGTAAATAAAGTTTTAAAAGTGATCAACTGCCACGAAGTAAACTCCAGGCAAGACGAAATATAAATAAAGCTGTAAAAGGCCACGGAGGAAACTCCAGGCCTAACAAAAATATAAATATATATATGTACAAATATATATATATAAGCAGTAAACGCACTGGATGTGAATCTAGGCTCATCGGATATGTCCGAAAAGAATTATATATATAAGTATATATATATATGTGAGTAAATGCACCGGATGTAAAATTCAGGCTCATCAGATATGTCTGACAACAATTATATATATAAGTATATATATATATATATATATATATATATACAGAAGCAGATAAATGCTCCAGACCAAAGTCTAGGTTCAATCGAGGCATAACTCGATAATGTTAGTTCATATATGAAATATACACATATATAAGTATATATATACAGACAAAAATGAAAATTACGGACCGAAGTTCGGGCAAACGCGCACAACACGACTCTCAATGTGTATAACAGTGTGTTCTAATATGAGAAAAAGACTTTATAAAATGTGAGAAGCCTTACAGTGGGCTGCCAAAGTAGACTTTTATGACTTTATATGGATAAACACTCATCTCCCATCAGATAAAAAGATTGCTATATGTGAGCTAACAGATGTTTATAGAAGAGGAAACACTCAATAAGGGTGTATATAGAGTAAAATGGATAGGGCTTCCTCGCCTTTTTCTCTCCTTCTCCTCTTCAAATGGCTGACCCCAAGGCTCATATTTATAGACTGATGGCCGCAGGTACACCTGCAGACAGCCAGTGGTTGTACCTTGCGGCTGGTCGTGGTGCATCCGGGCCTCGCGGGTCCCGTCGTCTCGAAGTACGTGCACTCGTGCACTTTAATGTCCGCTCGAACTTGCAGAACTTCAATTCGAGCATCCGAATGAGGTATATCTGACCTTCTTCGGACCGCTTGTGTCAAGAGTTACGCAATGACATGGATCAGAGGTTGTACGATGTCAGGAAGAGGGGTCCATGCCCATGGTCTTCAAGTTTCAAATTTTATCCAAAGTACTGTCATGTGTAATAGTCACTCGGGATTGTTACTCCTCGGTTCTTGTGGGACATTATTGTATGTATGTATGTATGTATGTATGAAGTGTTGAGACGACGCGCAAGTGTTGAAGGGGCAAGATGACGTTTGACTCTTCTTCGGGGTTATCGCCGATTTGAGTTGAAAGTAGACATTGCTCAGGGTTACATCTGAGATTGGACTACTAGTTTGTATGTCGCAATATCATCTTGTGAGAGAAAATGTTGAGGCGTTAAGATGACGTTTTGACTCTTCACCGGGGTCATCGTCCGTTTGAGCTGAAAGCAGACATTGCTCAGGGTTATATCTAAAAGTGGACTGCTTGTTTGTATGCCTCACTGTCATCTATGGGTGTGCCTGTTTGCCCGTTGTTAGCTCTGGGTCTGAGGTATGAGTGCCTCGGCAGGAGGTCTGAGCTTGAAGCTGATCGCATGTATTTGAAACAAGCATTTCTGGAGTTATCGCCGGAACTGCAATAGCATCCCTTGGGGCTATCACCAAGGATAGAATCGCTACCCCCAGTGTTGTTTCTTAGAGTGGAACTGAGCGTCACGGTGTTATCGTCAAGACAGAACTGTCCTCTCTGGTGTTGTTGCCGGTCTTTTGATCTGCGTACCTCGGGTTTATCTCCGAGATTGGAAATGACATTTTCGGTGTGTGTTCCGGATTTGAGATGAAATTCCCGATTTGTGTTCCGGGTTGGAACTGAACTTCTGATAGTATCCGGAATGGATGTAAGCTGTCTTCCAGGGTTATCTCCGAAAGACGAATCTGTCCTCCTACAATGTTAGTAACAGGCGTGCAGAAAATTTCAAGTGTCTACACATAGACTCTACTTGATGCAGAATTTCGGCTGGGACTTGTGTGTTGGATATCTATTACTTTAGGAATAACGAATTTGAATACACATAAGGCATATTACGAAGATTAATTCCAGATATTTTACAGCAACATTGGAGGAAGATTTTGAAGAGATTTTCAGGATGATTGCTATTCTAGGCTACGTGAAGGGTGTTATTCAATATTCTTCTTCTTAGACTATTATTTGTAATTAAAAGAATGTTATCGTTAATTTATTCAGTAGTTATTTCATTTATAATGAACTAATTCACTTTTTAGGCTTGTGATGGATCCTTAAGTGAATCGATGATTTTGTAAACTTTGATTTCCAGTTCAATAAGCTATTTCCAGTTTATCTATATTAATTTGAACTAGAACTTATGAATTTCCTGAACAACAACTCTTTATGGATTTGTATGGAATCGAGAGAGGATATTCAAATCTAGACTTAGTTAATATAGCATGTGTTCATGAATTTTGTGAGTAGCAGAATCTTGATGAATGTTAAGGTAGAGATATGCTTGACATCGCATGTAATCGGATAGAGAACTTAATCTTAAACCTTCTTTAATTGTAATTCACATAGAGATATAGTGAGTTAGTTGATTAAGGTGTGTAACTTGTTTCTATCTAATTTGTGGATTTAAGTTAATACGGTATTAGTGCATCGAGAGATGGCTATTACTATATTCGTGTTCTTGAATAATAAATTGGGATAGTGAATTAAATTGGAATAAAGGGGTTAAAATTGAAGTGAAGCTTAGGGTGAAATCATAAGTCTAATTCTCCATTATTTGTTTGAAATTTCAGATTTTGATACTTGTGATAGTTTTGTGGTTATTTATTTATTTCTTAATTTAGTTTTTATAATTATAATCATTGAATTGAATAGTTTAATAAAATTAGGATTAATAGGAAATTGATACTTGTAAGTTTGAGTTTCTTACTACTTTGTCTCTGTGGGAACGATACTCTACTCATTACTATATTACTTGTTGACCACGTATACTTGCGTGTTGTGCGTATATAGATTTTACCTGACACAAAGCAAGAAAATCGATTGAAAGAAAGAAACAGGACGTTAATGAAGCTGATGGTAGCAAGATCAAAAGAAAAAGGGATTCAATAGGTCGCACGATGTGCAAAGCTAGAATGTCTGTTGTTCATCTACAAAAAGAAGATACATGGAAAGTTTCAAAAATTGAGTTAACTCACAATCATGATTTAGTTACTCTGAGCAAGAAAATTTTCATTCAAACACGGAAAAATATAACTCATGTTGCTCGAACTTTAATCGAAACTTTAAACAGTACTGGAGTTGGGCCAAGTAAAATGATGAATGTTTTAAGTGAAATAGGAGGAGGGAGGGAAAATGTTGGTTTCAGTGATAAGGATATTCGAAATGTTGTGCGAGATTTAAGATGTGACACGATAGATTCTAACGATGCCCAGGAAGCTTTGCAGTATCTCAAAAAACTTTCAGCGGAAAATCCTATATTTTTTAACGATATCAAACAAGATGAAGATCATAGTATCGCATGCATTTTGTGGATAGATTACCGATCAATGATAGCTTACAAAAATTTTGGGGATGTAGTGACATTTGATACAACTTATCGGACGGACAAGTATTCCATGCCTTTTGTTCCGTTCACTGGGGTAAATCACTATTACTATTCCGTCTTGTTTGGTTTTGCACTGATACAAGATGAAACAGAGGATACTTTTATATGGGTCTTTAAGACTTAGCTTCATGCAATGAACAATAAGGCACTGGTTACAATTATTACTGATCATGACAAAGCCATGACCAATGTGATTGCTAGGATTCTTCCTGAAACACACCATGCACTTTGCACATGGCATATTAGTAACAAATTTCCATAGAAATTGCTTACATTGTATGACGTGTACCCAACATTTAAACATGATTTTAACTGGTGTGTATAAATCATTGACTGTTGAGGAATTTGAGGAGCAATGGGAAAAGCTGATGACAGGATTACGAACTGCATGACCATGATTGGCTACAATCACTCTATGAGGTTAAGCACAAATGGATCATGGCGTACACAAAGAATTTTTTTGCAGCGGGAATGACGACTACATCCATGAGTGAGGGGATGAACAGTTTATTTGATGATTATGTTAATGCAACAATGAGTATAAAGGAATTCATCATAAACTCAGAAAAATCCATTGAGAAGAAGGTAATGAGAGAGAGACAAGCTGATTACGCAACTTGTTATCGGACTAAAACTATGACTCTTGAATCACCGTTGGAAACGCATGGAGCTGTTGTTTATACAAAGGAGATGTTTAGATGCTTTCAGATTGAGATTGTAAAATCCCACAAGTACATAATGAAGAAACTTCACCATCTAACAACGGATATGAAGTCGTACGTAGTGTACAAGACAAATGACATCGAAGAATCAAATAAGAACTTTTCTGTTGTCAATAATGTTCAGACTGGAGATATACAATGTAATTGTCAAAAATTTGAACATTCTAGTATGCTTTGTAGACACATTATAAGGCATATGATTGCAATATGTACTACGCAGATACCGAATAAATACATTTTAAGCTGCTGGTGTAGAGATGGTAACAAAGTGAACGCTGAACTACCAAAGATTTTGACTGAGATGTCCAACTACGAGGAATCTCAGACAATGCGGTATAATTATTTGGTGACATTGCTCCTGTGATTAGCTTCTATGGGATCATGTTCAATTAAGAGTTTTAAGCACATGGTACAATTGTGCATTGACAATCAACCAATCGTTGAAAAGTTTGACCTTGATGAAATTAATGTAAATGGCATGCCAGAAATTTGAGTAGATGATGATGAGTCCGTTCAAGATGAGCTGTTATTGGATCTTATTTATTCCCAAACAAAGGGGCGCAAAAAAGTTACAAGAATAAAGAGTGGGATCGAAGTGGCTGGAAGTCGTAAACTATTGAGAAAGTGTGCAATATGTAATATGATGACCAATTATGATAAGCGGGACCACTACAAAGTTTTGGGTCAAGACAAGCCGGGTGTTTGAAGTTATCTTTATATTTGCTTGTATGACTCTAAAATTTTGGTTTTCTTAAATAGTTAACTAACTATATGAAAGACAGGTTTATTGGGTAAATGTAAAGTATTCATTGTTCTCTCATATGTTTCTCTATTAATGCATCTTTTTTTTAATTTTCATGTCATGATCAGACTTATAAAGTGATTAGCGGTATATTTAAGAAAGTTGGTTTCATGTGTCACTTGAAGCAGTTGACTTGTTAAACATAAATAATTCAGGGAAAAAATGCAAAATATATAAATTGATTATCTCCATCATTTGAATCTATGCAGCAGAAACAATATAGAAATTGATTAATCGATCAATTGTTCAACAAAACCTATAATAGTCTATCAAATCAATAGAGCTTGCATTTTGAGAGCCACGATGCGGAGAATCCATTTCCTAATATAGGACTCTGTTCTTGAACCATAATCTGAAAGGAAGTATCTGCAATTGGAAAAATACCAAGTTAGTATTCATCATTTGTTCTTGTCTAAGCACTGATGTCTGGTCTATGCGATCATACAGGACAGGCTGTTCATGAGACATAGTCACCAGATATGAATTTAGGTGATTCTAGAACCTGTTGCTGTTCATGAGACATAGTCACCAGATCCTTTGCGACCTGTTGTAGGATATTAAGGATAACAGAAATGGCAAATCCAACTTGCCAACCTAGTTGTTAAGGATAACAAAAATGGTTCACATTGTTTAAATTATTGGCTTGGGTGGTACCCCATAAGCCAGCGCCAAGCTACTCCTAAGAAAATATCAACTCATTTGAACACCTTCATCACTATAAATGTATAGATTGCAGAAACAGTACTTGTCTATCTTTCATATGGTACAAAAAAGATCCCCCATAGGTCTTGTAATCCAAGGGCCAACCCACTGTATGAAGCACAGCACCAGGTTTATGCTTGCTCTCATTAATCTCCCATACCTGAGCAGGAAAATAAGTTCAGGAATTAGGTAGAAGCAAGAAGCAAAAAAACTCTTCCCTTGCATGCACCAAATTGATGATCTTATACAGCTTGATCCACGGACTTATTAATCACAGCCAAGAAGAATTAATAAATGCAGAAAACATTAGAGAAACAAAAATTAAAGATAGAAATTCAAATATATTAAAGTACAAATACTGGGCATAAATACTGTTTTGATGTCCAACTGTTGTTGCTACATTGATTAAACTTACACTTATCAGGAGTCTGTTATGCGATATATATATATATATATAGGGATCCCTTCCATGGCAGCCGGTTGCTATTAGAACTGTGCAACACCCCCTTTTTGGACCGTTGATCAACTTATTGGAAGGCTGAGATTGGGATATATTAATACCAAGCCGTGAGAAGCTCTGCCGGTTTCTATTTAAATAAGAGGGGCCCACATTTTAACATATTGTCAGTATAGTTAAACAAAATAAATATTTAACATTAAAATATTTCGGCCGGTACAAGTTGTACCGGCCTATTCTTTTTTTTTACACATTGATGTTTTATCAATTTTTAATCAAATATAAAAAGATTGCATATAATATTAAAATATTAAAATATTTAAAAATATTCCGGCCGATACAAGTTGTATCGGCCTACTCTTTTTTTTTTTACCACATTCATGTTTTCATAATTTATAAAACATTACCAAATACAAACTCATACGGCTGTAAAAAAAAAAAAAAAATACCAACCGGGACAAACTCTTACGGCTGTAAAAAAAAAAAAAAATACCAATCGTAAGAAGCTCTCCCGGCTTGTCAAGGAAAACTCTTAAATGCATGCAATTATTTTTGTGAAAAGAAAGGAGTATCTTTCCTTCTTTTGCTATTTCTTATTGAAGTATAATGGTGGTGTTAATCCGTAAACTGATTTGGGGGTCTATAAGTTTGATAGTACCCTACTTGAATTTTTTTTCTAAATAAAAATCATTATATACATACATACATACACACACACACTAGGATACTTTGATAAATAATTAAGAGCAAGTTTAATTTATTAAATTTATTGAAAATTATTTTTATATTTAGTATTTTGATGTGCATATTTTAGTGGATCTTGACAATAATAAATATTTTAATTAGTAATAACTTTTTAATAAATTAAAATATTTATAATTATAATAATTTATTAAATAACTTTCATTAATTTTAAATTTGAGAATATTGAAAATTTCAAAATTTCAAAAGTAACTTTATATTTTGAAGTGAAGAATTGATATACTATTATTTTGTTATATTATACTAAGTATTAATCATTCATTAATATCATTTTCCTTGACAAGCCGGGAGAGCTTCTTACGGTTGGTATTTTTTTTTTTTTTTTTACAGCCGTAAGAGTTTGTCCCGGTTGGTATTTTTTTTTTTTTTTTTTTACAGCCGTAAGAGTTTGTATTTGGTAATGTTTGCATTATAATTATAATGTATTTGGTAATGTTTTATAAATTATGAAAACATGAATGTGGTAAAAAAAAAAAAAAGAGTAGGCCGGTACAACTTGTACCGGCCGAAATATTTTTAAATATTTTAATATTTTAATATTATATGCAATCTTTTTATATTTGATTAAAAATTGATAAAACATCAATGTGTAAAAAAAAAAGAATAGGCCGGTACAACTTGTACCGGCCGAAATATTTTAATATTAAATATTCATTTTGTTTAACTATACTGACAATATGTTAAAATGTGGGCCCCTCTTATTTAAATAGAAACCGGCAGAACTTCTCACGGCTTGGTATTAATATATCCCAATCTCAGCCTTCCAATAAGTTGATCAACGGTCCAAAAAGGGGGTGTTGCACAGTTCTAATAGCAACCGGCTGCCATGGAAGGGATCCCTATATATATATATATAGAGAGAGAGAGAGGCCGAATCCTGTCCGGACTCCCGGACAGGTTTAAAATCCGGACCTTTTTTTTTTTGCTTTTTTTTTTGAAACAACTAAAAAAATAATAATTTATGGAATTGAAATTTTTATATAATACAGGGTTTTGGGCGTGATTTGGATGCCTATAACAAAACATGTCTGTACAGTCTGGGCAGACTGTACATACATTGGTTGGTGTAGGTATTAAAAACACACTCAAAACACTGTATTATGAAAAAAATTCAGTTCCATAAATTTTTTTTTTTTTAGTTGTTCTGCAAAAAAAAAAAAAAAAAATTGGGTACGAATTTTCTCCCGTCCGGGAGGTCCGGACCTGATCCTATATATATATATATATATATATATATATATATATATATATATATATATATATATATATATATATATATATATATATATATATATATATATATATATATATATATATATATTGATTATCATAGATAACTGGTCATTCTGAAAAGGCTACAGAACTAAGTCCTTGCAAATATAGTAACTGGGTATGTATCTTAACTTTTTCAATCAAACCAAGTCAGTTTCTTATCACTATATATACTTTTTTAATCATTTTATGTTAGTAAAGAATTTAATGATAGTACAATAATGGATTCCAAACAAGTAAACATAATAGAAGCCAAATAAGAAAGAAAATACCCATAGTATTTCAAGGAATCTGATAATATAATAATGGAATCATTTTGAAACTATTCACCCATCTTTATAAAACAACATATTATAACAATTGGTCAAATATAAAATCATTACTCTTCATTTGAATCAAAATCTAAAGTTTAGTCGATACAAAGATATTTTAAAGGAATGTCCCTCACTTTGTACATCCTAAGCTCATGTGCTATTCTAAATCTAAAGTTGTAAGCCTCGTTTGGAGTCCATCTCGGTTCCTTCATGATGTTTATCTGGTGCAAAAAGAAATCTACGTATTTTGCAACATAAACGCCACAATAGTCTGAATTCCATTGTCTCGGCCTACTCACACAGACCTCAACTTTCGGCTTCGATCTTGGCCACTTTGCTTTAGGATTTTCCATACAAAGCAACAAAGGAATTAACTCCACCTATAAACCATAAAACAATCATTTAATTCCCTAAACCTCATATGTTTGTATGATGAAATGAAAAATAAGTAATATATTAATGAACTCCCCACAACACCAAAGTAGTTTTGGTATAATTATGACAATGACATTAAGGGTTTGTCATCATTAAGTGGATCAAATAGCATTACTTTCCACTTGTTCACACTCCAAATAAATAGGCAGAAATGACTATTGCTTTCGTTGATGAATGATACGAATATGGAATCAGATTCATGAGCTGGGGCACCAACTGGAGGATTGATGTAACTTGTTACAAATTTGAGTGTTGTTGCTTTGCTTACTCCGGCACTTGGTAAGTATTGGATGCCCAAACCTACAAAGTACGTTGGCATGAAATAAAACATAGCTCATCGTTAGATTCCTTCAGTCCTCATCTTAGCTTCTCTGTCTCTCAACAATAACAAATATGCATCCAATATATGCGCCCATAACCAACCATTGGGTCTCAGACAATTCATATCCTTAAACTCTAAGTTGTATAGACCGCCTAGATGGATATGAGGAAAGTATGATGGGTTGTGAGTTGGACTAAACCAATAGTGATTTAACCAAGTGATTTTCTCAATCTTTAAATACTTGACAAGGTGAGTGGGCTTTATTCCCTCTCTCCTTCTAACCGACAATTTCCTACTGTGTTGAGTAGAAGGAGCAAGGTTACCCTGAGTTTCTTGAACCGTAGGCTGGAGTCCCGTCATGTCAATATCCATTTGTCCAACTTGAGGTTGTGTTGGATTTTGTTCGACTAGAACCCCTTTGTAATCATTTATGAACGGTTGGTACATGTATTGAACCATGGTTCTTAACTCAGCTGGTAAATCAATTGACATAAACTTTACAAATTTAGCTTTTGTAGTCTCAATCTAGAATAAAAACAAAAACCAAAATTGTATTAGTAAAATAAGGACATCAAATTAAAACACAAAAACATGTATAAAAAGTATAAATTTAAAAACTTACAATGTTTACAGCTACATATTGGTCAATGAATACCCGTGGCTCGTAATCTTCCCCTTGACGCCTAAAGGGTCGAGGATGGTGTATCCGTCTCTGAGTAATTTCTCTGTACCATGTCATATAACCCTCGGTAGATATCTGTTGCAAACCCTCCAACACATGCCCTTCTAAACTCTCCATATAGGCCTCCCACGAATGAATATAACAGGCCCTATGATTTTCATAATTTATTTTCTCAAACAATTTATGTTCCGTCCTCAACTCCACCATGTTTTCAGCATTAGATGGATATGACAGCAAATATCCAAATTACCTCATAAATCTGTCAGGCATTTGAAACTCAACAATGTCGTAATGAATCAAAGTTATACGAGCGGCTCCACCTAACTTTGCCTCATAAAAGTCCCAACCCAAACGTGTGTCAAATATCTGATATGGACGTCACACCCAATCTAGTTTCCAACATGTCATCAAACTCTCCTCGGTAAAACACAAGATGGTGATGTGGATTTTTGCGGCGCTGATATTGTTTGGAATTTTGATCAAAAGAAGAGTATGCCCAGGATAATGCCCTAGGTATCAACTTTTGGGAATTAGGCCTAGGGGTAGGAGGACCAATGTTGAACCTTTCGTGAGCCCACATCATAAGCAAGGTTGCACATCCTACAAATTTTTTTGATGTTTTTCTAGTAGCCTCATGCAAACCCCTATACAAATGCCCTAAAAATGCTTCCCCCCAAACATATGTAATTATGTCTTCCAATCTTTCCAATAACAATAAATACCTAGGATGCACAATATTTTTACTCTTCGTAGGAAACAAAATAGCGCCACACAAATACAACATGTATGCCTTAGTGTGTTTTACCACATCATCTGAAGTAGCATCTTTAGGTAATTGTCCATATTTATGTCTTAACCAAGGTAAACTTATGGGGGGGGGGCCCCCCTTTTATAGCACTGTTCCCAATCCTCTACTACTACTTGTTGCCCAAAACACTGATAAAATAGCTTTTGGGATGTTCTTATTCTCCGCAAGTCAAAGGTTTTCCTAATATGGCAACCCGAATATAAATCCCACATCCTCTAAAGTAATGTCGACCTCTTCACATTTTAAGGGAAACGTATTTGTTTCACTCCTCCAACGCTCAACAAAAGCAGATACAAGAGATGCATCAATCTTTGACACTACATCTTGATGACAAAATATACTGAAACCTAACTGTTCCAGTAGATATTCTTGTTGTTTAGTCAAGTTCCATTCAATCAATTTTGTAGACATTTGACAAATTTCTAACACACCCCTATCCTACAAGTTAAACAGAGGATACATACATAAATTGTCAAAATATAAAAGTTTTTTACAAAATTTTAAGAAAGTTTTTTAATATGGGACAATAAACTTACAATATTTTGCCATAAGACAGAAGATACATGATTTTCTTGGTCCCATAAGATATTTGGAACAAAAGGTCCTAGATTGATATGTGACGCCCCCAAAATAGGTCCAATCCATCCAACCTATTCTGAGTCGCCAAATACATGGTACAGAGAACAACTATAACTTTATTACTATAATTGTCGTGTAAAATATAACAACACATATGTTGTGAGTTTAAATACCAACTGTGACTCTGGACACCAACTTGTGTCAGCACCTCACATTGATACCTTACATAAAGGTACAGTCAATAACTATTTTAGAAATTTAAATCTTTGGAAAATGCTCAAGAAAACCTTCATACATGGGAGGCCATTAATCTAAGTTATAATAGATATCATATGACTGGAGAATTATCCTTGGTTGACCCAATAGACCCCAAAGAAAAATGAGAAGATTACTATCATGTTCTTTCCAATGGTGAGTCTTCTCTTGACATATAACTATCTCCACTGTCTGCAATTGAAAATTATATTTCAACCAAAATCCAAGATCAAATAAGTAGTGCTCGTAGATATACTCAGCAAGTGGATGTGCACAACCCTATCTTATGATAACTCGTAGGTCATTAGACATCTTGTATGATAGTGGCAAAACACCCTTCCAAAGGTGGGTTTACCTCACCCTATTCGGTTCACCAAGATTAAATATCAAATGATGTATACAATATGACACACTTATCTAAAGTTCTCAATAAAATTGTTTCCATACTATTTAGGGAGAACCTCAACAGCTATAGACCACCGTTCTATTCACCTGTTATCCCCGCTCGACCCGACAACACTCTTACTACCTAAAAGGAATTGTGAAGCAAAAGGGTGAGCACAACTAGCTCAGTAAAGAATATCATGACTAAAGATAATTAAATTATCAATAGTCTTCGTCAGTAATAAATCAGAGATTTAGAACATATGGTGGATGATAAAACTTTTCAACCATAGTTGCAGCGGAACGAGCAATCCATTAGAAGAGTCAAATTGACCATAAAGTCTATTATCTTCTCCATGTTAAAAGTCCACCAACAATGTTTTATCACTTTAACATAAATTAACAGTTCCTATCCACAATCCTGAGAATAACTCATAATCATAATTGTGGTTCTAAATTCCTCTTCTCATCCAAGACAAAGATAATTTTCATCACTTGTCTTTACCTGAAACATCAAAGATCATGGTTATACCAAATCACAGTTCATGTTTATAATCATACTAATAAATTCATCTTTGCACTACGGGCCAAAGATATTCATTAACAGAACATCTTTTCACTACAGGCCAAAGATATTCAACAACAGGTCATCTTTGCACTACAGGCCAAAGATATTCAACAACAATTCATCTTTGCACTACAAGCCAAAGATATTAATATTTCAAAGAAATACATAATCATTTCAAAATTTATATAAACCATAATTATAACCATGTTGATCAATTCACCTTTGCACTTAAGCTAAAAATATTCAATTGTAAATTGAATGGTCATGATCATACCAGTCAACGATTCAACTTTGCATTACTGGCCAAAGAGAACCCATAGTCACGATCATATCAATAATATACCCATCTTTACACTCAAGTCAAAGAGAAATTTCTTCACCAGAATTATAAAAATGTAATATATGATAATAAAAATAATATGATCAAAATATGAATTTAATTTCAAGAGTAAGATTCATAAATCAACGATAATTTGGTTAGAAAAAGAAACCATTTTTGTCGTGAATAGTAACTCGTGAATCGTAACTCATAAATAGTAACCCCGACAGGAAAAGATAAAGTTTCACAATAATATCCATATCAATATTTACAGCACCTTAATCCAAATGTTATAAATCACTTAATAGTCTCATAATCTAATATTATTAATATTACAACAATATTTTAATCATTTCTTAAACTTAGAAACAATTTATTTTAATTGTTTACACTTTACTAGTTAATGCATTTAATCATCTTAAAATGTCAAACTCATAAGATTTCATCAACAATAACCAAAACCCTCATCAAAAATCTACATATACCTCATATATGATTCTCAAGTCATAAAATAATATTTTCTAATTTTTTTTACTTAACATAACATATTTAATTCATTTACTCATAACTAGATCATTTTTATGAAAAATACCAAATCAGTACAAACAAATTTTCTTTTATGAGATTTAGCAGAATATAGTCCCATATTAAACATATATTTTTCTCAGAATTTTTAAAATTCATTTACTATTTTTCATATGACCAAAACTGCCGAATATTTAGACATTTATCATAAATTGTAATTTTGTCCAAAAATTCCAAAATTTACAGAGCATACTTCTGTTACATACATGTACTCCCAATAAAAATTTCACCATTTTTGGAGTTAACCACAAGGAGTTATAAGGGTTTACTTTTAAAATAGTCTTTTCCCATAAAATTCATAACTCCTAATCTATCCATCCAAAAATCACCATTTTTATACACAATCTAGAAAACTCATCAAAATATCATTTAAATTTTTCCAGAATTTTTGAAGGTCAGAAAAATTACGAAACTGAAAAACATAATAACTCTTACAATCCCTTACCTTAAAAGAGCAGTACTTCTGACTAGAATATCGGATGTAAAGCCGAAGGAAACTTGTACTGAATAACAACTCTCAAAGTATCTAAACACTCACAAAAATACGCTCGATAATATAGAGAGATAAAACTTATGTTTCTGGTGTGAATTTCAATTCTAACATAAGCACCTATTTATAGGAAAATGCTAGAACGTCAAAGGAGACTAAATTAATAAAATAATATATTTATTTTATTTTTTCTCAATTGCTACGCCACCAACCAGCCCTCATTCATTGAACAAAATTCCAGAACATGTATTCAACACAAACTAAAAAGTGCGTCACACCCAATATTTTAATAAAAATATTTTAATTTCTAAAAGTTCAATAATTCATAGAAAATAGTCCGTTTATCAGAAAAATACGAATTTTATATCCATTCCACACGAAATTAAATTCTCTACAACTTTTTAGCATTAATTTTTCCAAATTCTAGACAGAAAATATCTGAAATCCACAAACGAACCATTTTCAACGCCTTTTAAAATTCATAACAAAGCATACGTTAACTTTTAACGGTTCAAAATTTGTGGACATATACTCAACTTATATATGTATAACATATCCAAAATTCACAACGATCCAACGGTCGGATTAAAATTATAACTAACACAATAGAGCTTTAGAACACCGATTTGATCTTTTAATACATCCAATCCGACAAAATACTGATAAAACACCTCCACATTAATTCCTTCATTTATAACCACATAAATAAATCCATCATTTATATCCACATCAAATAAATATTTCTTTATCATATAAATCAATAATTAATTATTCACAAATAATATTACAGAATCACAATAATGACAACCAGGCAATTTCTAAGAAAGAGGGGTCTTTCCGATAAGGATTTCTCCTTACTGACGCTGCAATTAGGTGACCAAACCTCTCCTTGACAAAACTTTCTAGACATTGTCAATAATGCTATCTAATAATATTATTCAAATAATATAAATTATTGATCTGATAATGGAAAATACAGTGTCATGACAATTATTGAAATAACAATAATATAAAATATCAACGCAGCAATTATTGAATCAATAAAATAAAATATTGAACAGTAATTACTGTAACAATTATTGAGTAGTACCTTCTTACGTAAGAATCAATAATTCAAAAATACTCTGCAATACCGTGTGCTACTGTGAAACCACGCGTATTAGTATATTTTAACCACCAGGTATTCCAACAGTGTTAACGGTAATAACTACGTCGTTATTTATAAAAACTTAAACTTGTCAATTTCTTCATCCGACAGTTATTCTGTTATGAGGCCCACGAATGGTTGCGCCGTCGTACAAATATTCTCCGACAACAAGAATATTCCACGACCAAACAATTATTCCCCGACAAAAATGAATATTTTATAATCACTTACTTATTTTGCAAAATTTTTATATATCTCCCTTAACTTTACTTTCTATCAATTTAACCATTTACTGAATAATAATAAAAATTGAATACTTTTATTTCATAAAATTCGGGGTCTTACAATCTCCCCTCCTTATCAAATTTCGTCCCCGAAATTTATGTACCTGGTATTTCAAAGAGTTGAGAATACCTTGCTTTCATTTCATATTCTATCTCCCAGATCAGCTCTTTCCTGAAATTTATGTACCTGGTATTTCAAAGAGTTGAGAATACCTTGCTTTCATTTCATATTCTATCTCCCAGATCAGCTCTATTGTATCATGATTTCTCCATTGCTCATTTCTTGTATTTCAGATATCATTCTAGAATACAGCTTCAAAACAAACGTTATTTGACATATCATAATTTGTCAACTCATGAAAGAAAATTCAGCTTAGGTAGGACACACACTAGCGAAGGATATTACTCGTGTCTCCCTTCCTAGTTCTAATCTCGGATCTCCGCCAGAGATCATATCCATAAGCTCTGATACCAACTGTGACGCCCCCATAATAGGTCCAATCCATCCAACATATTCTAAGTCGCCAAATACATGGTACAGAAAGTAACTACAACTTTATTAGTACAATTGTCGTGCAAAATATAACAACACATATGTTGTGAGTTTAAATACCAACTATGACTCTGGACACCAACTTGTGTTAGCACCTCACATTGATACCTTACATAAAGGTACAGTCAATAACTGTTTTAAAAATTAAAATCTTTGAAAAATGCTCAAGAAAACCTTCGTACATGGGAGGCCATGCATCTAAGTTATAATAGATATCATATGACTGGAGAATTATCCTTGGTTGACTCAATAGACCCCAAAGAAAAATGAAAAGATTACTATTATGTTCTTTTCAATGGTGAGTCTTCTCTTGACATATAACTATCTACATTGTCTGCAATTCAAAATTATATTTCAACTAAACTCCAAGATCATATAGGTAGTGATCGTAGATATACTCAACAAGTGGATGTGCACAACCCTATCTTATGATAACTCGTAGGTCATTAGACATCTTGTATGATAGTGGCAAAACACCCTTCCAAAGGTGGATTCACCTCACTCTATTCGGTTCACCAAAATTAAATATCTAATGATGTATACAATACGACACACATATCTAAAGTTCTCAATAAAATTATTTCCATACTATTTAGAGAGAACCTCAACAGCTATAGACCACCGTTTTATTCCCCTGTTATCCCCGCTCGACCCGGCAACACTCTTACTACCTAAAAGGAATTGTGAAGCAAAAGGGTGAGCACAACTAGCTCAGTAAAGAATATCATGACTAAAGATAATTAAATTATCAATAGTCTTCGTCAGTAATAAATCAGAGATTTAGAACATATGGTAGATGATTAAACTTTTCAACCATAGTTGCAGCGGAACGAGCAATCCATTAGAAGAGTCAAATAGACCATAAAGTCGATTATCTTCTCTATGTTAAAAGTCCACCAACAATATTTTATCCCTGTAACATAAATTAACAGTTCCTGTCCACAATCCTGAGAATAACTAATAATCATAATTGTGGTTCTAAATTCCTCTTCTCATTCAAGACAAAGATAATTTTCATCACTTTTCTTTACCTGAAACATCAAAGATCATGGTTAAACCAAATCACAGTTCATGTTTATAATCATACTAATAAATTCATCTTTGCACTACGGGCCAAAGATATTCATTAACAGTTCATCTTTTCACTATAGGCCAAAGATATTCAACAACAGGTCATCTTTGCACTACAGGCCAATGATATTCAACAACAATTCATCTTTGCACTACAGGCCAAAGATATTAATATCTAAAGAAATACATAATCATTTCAAAATTTATATAAACCATAATTATAACCATGTTGATCAATTCACCTTTGCACTTAAGCTAAAAATATTCAATTGTAAATTCAATGGTCATGATCATACCAGTCAATGATTCAACTTTGCATTACTGGCCAAAGAGAACCCATAGTCACGATCATACCAATAATCTACTCATCTTTATACTCAAGTCAAAGAGAAATTTCTTCACCGAGGATTATAAAAATATTATATATGATAATAAAAATATTATGATAAAAATATGGATTTAATTTCAAAGGTAAGATTCATAAATCAACGATAATTTGGTCAGAAAAAGAAACTAATTTTGTCGTGAATAGTAACTCTTGAATCGTAACTCCTAAATAGTAACCCCAACACGGAAAGATAAAGTTTCACAATAATATCCATATCAATATTTATAGCACCTTAATCCAAATGGTATAAATCACTTAATAATCTCATAATGTAATATTATTAATATTACAATAATATTTTAATCATTTCTCAAACTTATAAATAATATATTTTAATTGTTTACACTTTATTAGTTAATACATTTAATCATCCTAAAATGCCAAACTCATAAGATTTCATCACCAATAACCAAAACCCTCATAAAAAATATGCATATACCTCATATATGATTCTCAAGCCATAAAATCTTATTTTTCAATTTTTTTACTTCAAATAACATATTTAATTCTTTTACTCATAACTAGACCATTTTCATGAAAAATACCAAATTAGTACAAATAAATTTTCTTTTCTGGAATTTAGCAGAATATAATCCCATATTAAACATATATTTTTCTCAGAATTTTTAAAATTCATTTACTATTTTTCATATGACCAAAATTGCCGAATATTTAGACATTTATCATAAATTGTAATTTTGTCCAAAAATTTTGAAATTTACAGAGCATACTTCTGTTACATACATGTACTCCCAATAAATATTTTACCAATTTTGGAGTTAACCACAAGGAGTTATAAGGTTTACTTTTAAAAAAGTTTTTTCCCATAAAATTCATAACTACTAATATATACATCTAAAAATCACCATTTTTGTACACAATCTAGAAAACTCATCAAAATATCATTTAAAATTTTCCAGAATTTTTGAAGTTCAAAAAAATTACGAAACTGAAAAAAATAATAACCCTTACGATCCTTACCTCAAAATAGCAGTACTTCTGACTGGAATATCGGATGTAAAGCCGAAGGAAACTTACACTGAATAATAACTCTCAAAGTATCTAAATACTCACAAAAATACGCTCGATAATATAGAGAGAGAAAACTTATGTTACTGGTGTGAATTTAAATTCTAACATAAGCACCTATTTATAGGAAAATGCTAGAACGCCAAAGGAGACTAAATTAATAAAATAATATATATTTTTTTCTCAATTGTTACTCCACCAACCATCCCTCATTCATTGAACAAAAATCTAGTACATGTATTAACACCAACCAAAAAGTGGGTCCCACCCAATATTTTAATAAAAATATTTTAATTTCCAAAAATTCAATAATTCATAGAAAATAGCTCGTTTATCAGAAAAATACGAATTTTATGTCCATTCCACACGAAATCAAATTCTCTACAACTTTGTAGCTTTAAGTTTTTCCTAATTCCAGACAAAAATATTCGAAATACACAAACGGACGATTTTCAACACCTTTTAAAATTCATAACAAATCATACGTTAATTTTTAACGATTCAAAATTTGTGGACATATACTCAACTTATATGTGCATAACATATCCAAAAATCACAAAGATCCAACAGTCTCATTAAAATTATAACTTAGACAATAGAGCTTTAGAACACAGATTTAATCTTTTAATACCTCCAATCCGACAAAATATTGATAAAATACCTCCACAATAATTCCTTCATTTATAACCATATAAATAAATTCATCATTTATATCCACATCAAATAAATATTTCCTTATCATATAAATCAATAATTAATTATTCACAAATAATATTACAGAATCACAATAATGACAATCATGCAGTTCCCAGGAAAGAGGGGACTTTCCGATAAGGATTTCTCCTTACTTGCGCGCAATTAGGTGACCAAACCTCTCCTTGACAGAACTTTCTAGATATTGCCAATAATGTTATCTAATAACATTATTCAAATAATATGAATTATTGATCTGATAATAGAAAATATTGTGTCGTGATAATTATTGAAACAACAATAATATAAAATATCAATTCAGTAATTATTGAATTAATAAAATAAAATATTGAACAGTAATTCCTGTAACAATTATTGAGTAGTGCCTTCTTACATAAGATGCAATAATTCAAAAATACTGTGCAATGTCGTGTGCTATTGTGCAACCACACGTATTACTGTATTTTAACCACCAGGTATTCCAACAATGTTAACGGTAACAACTACGCCGTTATTTATAAAAACTCAAACTTGTCATTTTCTTCATCTTACAGTTATTCTGTTATGAGGCCCACGAATGGTTGCGCCGTCGTACGAATATACCCCGACAACAATAATATTCCACGACCAAACGAATATTCCCCGATAAAAATGAATATTTTATAACCACTTACTTATTTTTGCAAAATTTTTATATATCTCCCTTAACTTAATTTATATCAATTTAACCATTTACTGAATAATAAGAAAAATTGAATACTTTATTTCATAAAATTCGAGGTCTTACAATCTCTCCTCCTTATCAAATTTCGTCCCCGAAATTTACGTACCTGGTATTTCAAAGAGTTGAGAATACCTTGCTTTCATTTCAGATTCTATCTCCCAGATCAGCTCTTTTGTATCATGATTTCTCCATTGCTCATTTTCTGTATTTCAGATATCATTCTAGAATACAGCTTCAAAAAAACGTTAATTGACATAACACAATTTGTCAACTTATAAAAAAAAATTCAGCTTAGGTAGGACACACACTAGCGAAGGATATTACTCGTCACTCCCTTCCAAGTTCTAATCTCGGATCTCCGCCAAATATCATATCCGAAGCTCTGATACCAACTGCGACGCCCCTAAAATAGGTCCAATCCATCCAACCAATTCTGAGTTGCCAAATACATGGTACATAAAATAACTACAACTTTATTACTACAATTATCGTGCAAAATATAACAACACATATGTTGTTAGGTTAAATACCAACTATGACTCTGAACACCAACTTGTGTCAGCACCTCACATTGATACCTTACATAAAGGTACAAACAATAACTATTTTAGAAATTAAAATCTTTGGAAAATGCTCAAGAAAACCTTCGTACATGGGAGGTCATGCATCTAAGTTATAATAGATATCATATGACTGGAGAATTATCCTTGGTTGATCCAATACCAAAGAAAAATGAGAAGATTACTATCATGTTCTTTCCAATGGTGAGTCGTCTCTTGACATATAACTATCTTCACTATCTGCAATTCAAAATTATATTTTAACCAAACTCCAAGATCATATAGGTAGTGCTCGTAGATAAACTCAGCAAGTGGATGTGCACAACCCTATCTTATGATAACTCGTAGGTCATTAGACATCTTGTATGATAGTGGCAAAACACCCTTCTAAAGTTGGGTTCACCTCACCCTATTCGGTTCATTAAAATTAAATATCAAATGACGAATACAATACGACACACATATCTAAAGTTCTCAATAAAATTATTTCCATACTATTTAGGGAGAACCTCAACAGCTATAGACCACCGTTCTATTCCCCTGTTATCCCCGCTCGACCCGACAACACTCTTATTACCTGAAAGAAATTGTGAAGCAAAAGGGTGAGCACAACTAGCTCATTAAATAATATCATGACTAAAGATAATTAAATTATCAATAGTCTTCGTCAATAATAAATCAGAGATTTAGAACATATGGTAGATGATTAAACTTTTCAACCATAGTTGCAGCGGAACGAGCAATCCATTAGAAGAGTCAAATAGACCATAAATTCTATTATCTTCTCCATGTTAAAAGTCCACCAATAATGTTTTATCCCTGTAACATAAATTAACAGTTCATGTCCACAATCCTGAGACTAACTCATAATCATAATTGTGGTTCTAAATTCCTCTTCTTATCCAAGACAAAGATAATTTTCATCACTTGTCTTTACCTGACACATCAAAGATCATGGTTATACCAAATCACAGTTCATGTTCATAATCATACTAATAAATTCATCTTTGCACTATGGGACAAAGATATTCATTAACAGTTCATCTTTGCACTACAGCCCAAAGATATTCAACAATAGGTCATCTTTGCACTATAGGCCAAAGATATTCAACAACAGGTCATCTTTGCACTACAGGCCAAAGATATTAAACAACAATTCATCTTTGCACTACAGGCCAAAGATATTATTATCTCAAAGAAATACATAATCATTTCAGAATTTATATAAACCATAATTATAACCATGTTGATCAATTCACCTTTGCACTTAAGCTAAAAATATTCAATTGTAAATTCAATGGTCATGATCATACCATTCAATGATTCAACTTTGCTTTACTGGCCAAAGAGAACCCATAGTCACGATCATACCAATAATCTACTCATCTTTACACTCAAGTCAAAGAGAAATTTCTTCACCTGGATTATAAAAATATTATATATGATAATAAAAATAATATGATCAAAATATGGATTTAATTTTAAGAGTAAGATTCATAAATCAACGGTAATTTGATCAGAAAAAGAAACCAATTTTGTCGTGAATAGTAACTCATGAATAGTAACTCATAAATAGTAACTCCGACACGAAAAGATAAAGTTGCACAATAATATTCATATCAATATTTATAGCACCTTAATCCAAATGTTATAAATCACTTAATAATCTCATAATCTAATATTATTAATATTACAACAATATTTTAATTATTTCTTAAACTTATAAATAATTTATTTTAATTGTTTACACTTTATTAGTTAATGAATTTAATCATTCTAAAATGCCAAACTCATAAGATTTCATCACCAATAACCAAAACTCTCATCAAAAATCTGCATATACCTCATATATGATTCTCAAGCCATAAAATCATATTTTCTAATTTTTTTACTTCACATAACATATTTAATTCATTTACTTATAACTAAACAATTTTTATGAAAAATACCAAATTAGTACAAAAAAAAATTCTTTTTTGGGATTTAGCAGAATATAGTACCATATTGAACATATATTTTTCTCAGAATTTTTAAAATTCATTTACTATTTTTCAGTTGGCCAAAACTGTCGAATATTTAGACATTTATCATAAATTGTAATTTTGTCTAAAAATTCTGAAATTTACAGAGCATACTTCTGTTACATACATGTACTCCCAATAAAAATTTCACCAATTTTGGAGTTAACCACAAGGAGTTATAAGGGTTTACTTTTAAAATAGTTTTTTTCCCATAAAATTCATAACTCCTAATCTATACATCCAAAAATCACCTTTTTTTACACATTCTAGAAAACTAACCAAAATATTATTTAAATTTTTCTAGAATTTTTGAAGATCAGAAAAATTACGAAACTGAAAAACATAATAACCCTTACAATCCCTTACCTCAAAAGAGCAGTACTTCTAACTGAAATATCGGATGTAAAGCCGAAGGAAAATTGCACTGAATAACAACTCTAAAAGTATCTAAATACTCACAAAAATACGCTCGATAATATAGAGAGAGAAAACTTATGTTTCTGGTGCGAATTTATATTCTAACATAAACACCTATTTATAGAAAAATGCTAGAACGTCAAAGGAGACTAAATTAATAAAATAATATATTTATTTTATTTTTTTCTCAATTGCTACGCCACCAACCAGCCGTCATTAATTGAACAAAATTCCAGCACATGTATTCAACACCAACCAAAAAGTGGGTCTCACCCAATATTTTAATAAAAACATTTTAATTTCTGAAACTTCAATAATTCATAGAAAATAGCCCGTTTATTAGAAAAATATAAATTTCATGTCCATTCAACACGAAATCGAATTCTCTATAACTTTGTAGCTATTAGTTTTTCCAAATTCCAGACAAAAAATATCTGAAATCCACAAACGGACGATTTTCAACACCTTTTAAAATTCATAACAAATCATACGTTAATTTTTAACGTTTCAAAATTTATGGACATATACTCAAGTTATATATGTATAACATATCCAAAAATCATAATGATCTAACGGTCGGGTTAAAATTATAACTCACGCAATAGAGCTTTAGAACACCGATTTGATCTTTTAATACCTCCAATCCGACAAAATACTGATCAAACACATCCACATTAATTCCTTTATTTATAACCACATAAATAAATCCATCATTTATATCCACATCAAATAAATATTTCCTTATCATATAAATCAATAATTAATTATTCACAAATAATATTACAGAATCACAATAATGACAACCAGACAGTTCCCAGGAAAGAGGGGGCTTTCCGATAAGGATTTTTCCTTACTGGCGCGCAATTAGGTGACCAAACCTCTTCTTGACAGAACTTTCTAGACATTGCCAATAATGCTATCTAATAATATTATTCAAATAATATGAATTATTAATCTAATAATGGAAAATACTGTGCCATGACAATTATTGAAACAACAATAATATAAAATATCAACGCAGTAATTATTGAATCAATAAAATAAAATATTGAACAGTAATTACTGTAACAATTATTGAGTAGTGCCTTCTTACGCAAGAATCAATAATTCAAAAATATTGTGCAATACCGTGTGCTACTGTGCAACCACGCGTATTACTATATTTTAACTACCAGGTATTTCAACAGTGTTAATGGTAACAACTACACTGTTATTTATAAAAACTCAAACTTATCATCTTTTTCATCCGAAAGTTATTCTGTTATGAGGCCCATGAATGGCTGCGCCATCGTACGAATATTCCTTGACAACAAGAATATTCCACGACCAAACGAATATTCCCCGACAAAAATGAATATTTTATAACCACTTACTTATTTTGCAAAATTTTTATATATCTCCCTTTACTTTACTTTCTATCAATTTAACCATTTACTGAATAATAAGAAAAATCGAATACTTTTATTTCATAAAATTTGGGGTCTTACATGATATCCATATCTAACCACAAAATTCAACATAATGTCAAATATAGCACAATTTATAAAAATTCCAATAAAGAGGTAAAGGGAGAAGGAACAAATCTTTGAGATTCTAACTATTTAGGATCAAAATAAGCATATCCAAGTTTTAGCCTGTTATATGAAGCTGACAGTAGTAGTATTTGGCATTGAAGTAGAGGAATAAACATATTATATAGTAGTAGAATCTTTCAATTCGGTAAGAATGATTAAAAAACAATTTGAACAATCTAGGATGTATATGAAACTTCATAGCTGCAAGTACAAAATTGAAAAAAAATAGAGATGTGCATTCTAAATAAAAATAGATTTCATTAACATATTTAAATGTTTCAAAGCCATGTATTTCCCTCCCTTATTACTCCACAAAACAACAAATACTCCCCCGCTATATATATCCCAATCAACAGTCCACGTATAATGAAACTATAACCCTAAAATTCTAGTATTGTACTAATTTTATGAAAATCAAAAGATATGTATCGCATGACCATAACAGAGCTAAATGTGAACCAAAAAAATGCAATTTTGCCCATAAATCTAGGTTTCAAGATTATACAACTTTGAAACTTTTAGGAAAATATAAAATATAAAATAAAATAAATTACAATCAAATGTACATGGCATAAGTAGATTGCAACAAATAAAACTTAAGAAAAAGCATGGAAAATAAACAGGATGAAACTAGGGTTGAAGCGAATTAATTGTGAATCGCATCACCTTCAGATTTTGGAGATTAAACTACAAACTTACCTGCGAAATCTGTTTGCGAGAACAAGGTTCCACTTAGCAAAATTGACCACGATTTGCAGATGACCACTTCTAGGGTTATAGCTGTTCATAGCGAACGCAGAACTAGGGACAAATGCAATCACTGTATTGTTTTGAAACCTTGCAAAATTACAGCCGATTTGCAGATGAGAGATTGTAGCCGATAGCATATGATCACTTCTACGGTTTCAGGGATTCGCCCAATTCTCAGAACTAGGAACTGAAATTCTGTGTATGTGCACACCTAGAGGGGAGTGATAGGTTTTTAAGCTTAAAGTGATAAATAGTGAAAACTTTTTGAAATTTTCTGCTACAGGTATAATTCAGATAGATACACATGTTTGCTTTAGCTTATGTTCTTCGTTTCTTATTATCAGACAGCTAGACCTGTCTGCTTTAGTGTCTGGATAGTGGCGTGAATAACAAAGAAGTGCAGAACATGAATTACAGTTAAAGAGATAAACAGAAGTAAAAATTACACCAAGATTTTTACGTGGTTCGGCCCCTATCCTCTATCTAGTGGTTTAATCCACGTCCAATAACAATTGGTATTGGAGACTCTATTTATTTAAATTTAACTTAGTTAAATAAAAAATAACTCCCTGTTTGAGAAAGCTTTCCGTTGGACACGACTGCCCCTTCTTGCACCTCTGCAATCCTTCTCACCACTGAGACCTCTGCACTACTGCAGACTTGAAAGCTTGTCTACAAATAGATCCTATCAACTCTAGATAGACCAAGCCGATACACGACTTAAACTAAGAACAAGGATATTGATTACCGACTATCAAGTTCTCAGCATAATACAATTTAAGAACAATACAAAAGGGTTGCTGGAAAGAAACTCAGAATCGCTATTGAATAGAACGTATGAGACTAATTAAAGCTTTTCCAAGTTCTATCTTCCAATAGCCGAGCAGGAGAGAGATATATAGTAGAGCTTCCAACGGCTGTGAGAGGGTTGATTCCATGAAATCCTCAGTCACAAGAAATCAGCACCAAATCGATAGATATATTATTTCCTTGATAAGCTCAACCGAAAAGATATGATATCAATCATCTGATCTAAAGGGATATGAAAATTATGGTCTGTTAACAATATACTATATTTAGAGCATATACCTTTTGAAGCTTCTAGTTCAAATTTGAATCAACTAATCAGTTGACCAAATTTCATTCCCTGTCAATCAATTGAGATGAGATTACAGCAAACATGCAATATAGATTTATATGGACTGTTATATGTTACCATAATGTCCACCCACAATTCATGCATATAATATAATATTATATACTGCCAATATTCATGCATATTATATTATCATAGTTACAACCATAATCCATGCATATTAATTATAATATTATAACAAACCATGAATCATGCACATGTCTAATATACTTAAATTAGTCATCATTCAAAACATCATAACATCAAAAAACAACAGGAACGATTGCAAGCATCTTGTTTGTTTTACCTTTGTCGATTTTCCCCCAAATATTTTGAGGTAATCTGTCTGCTTGAATGACTAGCGGATTGTGTAGTTACTGTATTTGTTTTAGCAAATAGGCGAATTATTTTGGCATATTAGAGGGGCATAACTGGCCGGTAATTTTACTAATTACGTTCGCTAGAATTACTAGCGGACGGTAGTTAACCAAACTAAATCGCAGCCTTTCATCAACAAAACGGACGGTTTAGAGCCTATATGCCACTTTTTATCCCATAGCATATAAATGCTATGGATCATTCCCCTATATATATATATATATATATATATATATTAACTGTTTACTGCATTTAAATATCTGTTTTAACTGCTCACTCAATGTAAATCCATAAAATATAAATCTGTGGAATAGATTTATCTAAATCTAGCCATATCTAACTTTTAATCAGTTGAAAAGTTGTAAAACTGGAACCGTTGAGCTAAAATGACTAAGATTTTTTTAAATCTAGTTTTTTCTTCTAATTTTTGTCAATATTAAACAATCATGTGAGCATAGGAGCCATGGGATCTAAGATCTAGCTGACGGATCTAGATCTAGTTCTCATGATGGACCTTTTTCAGCTGTACAGCCAGCTTGTAAATCCTATTTATGGTGTTTGGACATCCTTAGATGACTTTAATGTCCATATGGAGCCTGACACTTATATGTATATTATTTTGTCAAAGATGCTTCGAATCTCGAGAATAAAATCAAATCAAGCCGAACACAGAATAAAATAAAAGTATAAAAGGCATCAATTACTATGTGAGCATAAGAGTTTGAAAACCTATTTTTAAAACATCATCTATGTACATATGGTTTAAAATTAAACTTTTATACAAATCAAACCCTTTGTATATAGGTGCAAACAAGGCATAACACTACTTTCAAATAAATGCACTTAGGCCCAATTAATACACACACACACACACACACACACACTTCAAATAAATCAGAGAATTGAAAAGACGCGATAACCGTATTTTCACGGAAGTCGGGAGTTGCCTAACACCTTCCTCTCGCTTAATCAAATCCCTGAATTCTATGAATCTCGGTTGTCAAGGCCTATTAAACAGAGTCCAACAATTGGGCCTTTGTGTAAATCTTTTCAAAATCAGTTTAGTTGGTACAACTATTTCAAAAACTATCAACTGGCGATTCTGAGTTTTCAAATTGTCGACATTTTGTGTCGAACTCTTTTCAAACACGCCTTTTCAAACAAAAATCAACACAGAGAGAACATAAAGGGTAAAAAGAAGAATTCCAAAGAAAAGAGAAAAATTTTCCCGACATCGACAAGGCTAATTATTTTTTTACATTCCCAACCTATTTTAGATTCCTTAGAATTTATATTTGTACAAAACAATAAGTATAAAATTTTAATTTATTTTACTTCTGAGGGTTTAGGGATCATAACACCCAATGACAAGAGAAAATAACGACGTTATAAACGATGAACACTCAGGAAAATTTTTCTGTTATTATAAACAATAAACATGCATGTCCACAAAATAAAAATAAAAATAAAAATAAAAATCATGATATTACATGCACAATAGTAAATTAAGAAGTATAATGTCTTCGATAAAGAGCAATATAAATGTAAGTCTAAATTAAAAAAAAAATTGATTCAACAAAAATTACTACTCAATTTTATATTTATTATATTAAATATCCCAATAAATAAATTTGAAGTCTTAGTACAAAATATCCAAAAATATACCACTTATTAAGTTTAGAACTTGAGATTGATATGTGCACTATTAGTATGCCTTCTCATAAATCTTCATGATCTTTTTGGAGCAATATTTTTTTTCTTTTTTTTCAAATAAATGTGTGCGCATGCAGAAAAAATTCTACACAATTTATCAAATTACTAATTTCTCCCTTACGAATGCCTACTTAGATTATCCAAATAAATGTTGGCATATTTAAAAAAAAAAAGTCATGTCATTATTTAAGTTTAAAAAAAACACTAAATTAATCCTCTATTTTACAATACAAGGACTATTATGAAAAAAAATTGTACATGGATGAAATTAAAATCAACTATAGAGTACAATAACTAAAATGGTTGTTTAACCGCATTTGACGAACATATGGATTTTACATCAAAAATTCAATAGTTGAAAATTTTATTAAAATATTAATGGTAAAAATATTTTTAATAATTATAATTTTTTGTAGAATTAATCTTAATATCACCAACTATTTATTAATATATTTTGATCAATATTTTTATAATTATTAAGATCAAACAATTGATTATCAGAAGTCACAACTGTACCAAAATCCAAATAAATGAATTTATATGTAGTAACAACATAGGAGAGAGAAAATAAGGAAAAAAAAGTAAGAGAAAAAATGAAAGAGAACACTACTATTATTCAGAATATTTTTTTCTTATTAAATATAAAAAATCTGATTCAAACAACAATCTGATAAGGGGGAACCCCATAGCCAGAGATGTTAAGGGGGAAGATTTAAGATCTTCTGAACATAAGTGCGCATGGGTTCGAACCCATAGCCAGCATTTAACCACTAGTTATCAATGTTTCTTTTTATGCAATTTTATTTTTGGTTATTTTTTAGTTTTATTTTATCCGGTCAACAAAGCATATGAAATTTAAAATTATTTATGCAAAGGGGATACTCTTATTTATTTATATTTTTTCGTTATTACAACTTTAGTTTTTTAAATATTTATGTTATTATGTGTAATTTTTTTCATAATGTAACTTTTTTTCACAAACCATAATAGCCAAGTATAATTATCATTTTTCAGGAAAAAAACAAAAAAATATAACTATCCAGCATATAACCATTTGTTAACTATGGTTAAATTAATGCAATTTTATTTTTGGTTATTTTTTAGTTTTATTTTTGTTAGTCACGTTAGTAATAATCTTTTTGCAGAAGCAGAAATACAATAAAATTCGGAAAAGAATTCTATATTGATATTTAAGTAAAATCAAAAATAAAAATAAAACAAATTTAACCTTAATACAATGGACGTTGAACAGACTAGTAGATTGTAGCTTTGAGGACTGTAAGAACAGTTTCTTTAAGACAATATTTGGCCGTGGCAGGACAAATTGTCTCCCAGGATACAACAATGCTCTGAAGTAAACTCGACCGTGTGTAGAAAGATTATCACCGAGCAGGAAGAAAAAACAAAGAAGAAGGCCTAAACTATTTTTTTCCCACTATTTTTACATCTTCTTCCTAGGAGAAGGATCCTCTTATAAAGAGTTGAATTCCAAACGGCCATATACTAGCAAGGAATTAATCATCAATAAATGGGATTAATTCTATCATTGATGTCCATTAAGCCTTCATAAAGTCAACCATCAATTTTCCCATTCATATTCCATCCGTTTCTCAACAATCCCCAACATGAATGAAAATTGAAAACAAAGTAATCCGATGTGGTGGTAACTCTCTACGGTTGATATTAGCATAGGATAGGTAAACCCGTGCACCTTCCCTTGTGAAGTATAATTACTTTACTGGCTGACTAGTAGACGTGATGTCCTTGAACTATCATGTCATTTGTGTAAACGATGATATACCTCACACAAATACCAACATAACACGGTTTTGGTTCTCATGGTTATGTTCATTATGGTCGTGAACATCTCCTGGTTCTGCAAGAATTTAAGAGAACTAAACTCATTAGTTTTCCTTGAAGCGACCCCACTTCATTCTCATATAGGTGATTTTATCGTTTTGTTCAGATTACTGACACACAAGAATCATTAAAAGCATAGCTTAACCTTATCCGATTTCATATCACTGTTTACTGATAAGGGTTAGACCCCATACAATGATAATACATTGTCTATGCAATTAGGTTGTCCTATTGAACCTAGATTCTGGGATCTCCAATCAACAAGGTTGGGTTTTCCTTCAAATAGAACCTTTAAATATTTATGGCCATCAATCCCATTCTTCTTGATGTCGTTTCAACTTTGTGAGACCCCGGATTTTATGAATAAATATTTAATTTTCTCAAAATTTATTTTTGAATATTATGGTGTGGATTTGATATAATGTTATAGTTGTGGTTAGTATTTATAAATTTTGTAATGTACGCAAGTTGTTATATAATATTCGATTGGTCGGGGAATATTCTTTTTGTCGGGGAATATCCGTACGACGATACAATCATTGGTGGATCCCATAACGGAATTATTGTCGGATTAAGAAAACGACAAAAATATTTTTATGAGAATAATGTCGGAAGTTTTACTGTTAAAACTGTTGAACTACTCAGTAGTAAAAGTACAGTAATACGCGTGGTTGCATAGTAGTATACGATATTGATTATTAATGCTTGCGTGAGAAGTCACTCAGTTTTATTTTATTAGTATTATTAATGTAATAAAATAGAAAAACTTTTTATATAAAATAGAATACTTTTATAAAGTTATTTGTTTTATGAGACAATAATTAGAATATATTATATTTTATTATGCACAGTGTTGCATAGTGCATACATAGTGTTTTGCATAGTAAAATCTTTTTATATAAAACAGAATACTTTTATAAAGTTATTCGTTTTATTAGATTATAAATAGAATATATTATATTTTATTTAAAATATTTTGTTTTATTAGAATATTTTATTAAATCAATCTGGACCGTCCGTTTAAAAGTAAAGCAATCTGGACCGTTCATGAATTAGTTACTATGCAGTCCATTCTCCTATAAATAGAAGCTCATTCCTTCATTATTTCTTACGAATTCACTGAAACTCTAGAGAGAGAAACTATAGAGAGAATTCTTCTTCTATAATCTTGAGCGTATTTCTTTAGAATTTAAGAAAGTTTTGAGCGTAGTGCAAGTTTTCTTTGAGTATATCCGCGCCCTACCAGTCGGAATAATCTTCTTTCAAAGGTAAGGGATATTTTTTTTCATATTCATGAAGAGAACTTCTGTTATTCCATTTTTTATTATTCTGTTGGAATAACCTGTATACGCGGTCTACCCTATACTTGGTGAAATTCTTCTGTTATTTCATTATTTATTATTTTGCTGGAATAACTTGTCTATGCGAAGTACCACATACATGGTGAAATTCTTCTATTATTCTATTCTTTATTATTCTGTTGGAATATCCTGTCTGTGCGTTTTACGCTGGACCTGGTTCTGTCTTTATTATTCTGTTAGAATATCCTGTCTGTGCGTTATACGTCGGACCTGGTTCGGTCTTTATTATTCTATTGGAATATCCTATCTGTGCGTATTACGCCGGACCTGGTTCCGTTATTTATTATTCTGTTGGAATAACCTGTCTATGCGAAGTACCGCATGCATGGTGATTTCTGTTGTTATTGTTAGGTTTGTAACATTCATGAACGCAATCAAATTGCAAAAATAATGCGAAAACGTGTAAAATCAGAGTTTAAAAATTTTACAAACCATAAACCCGGATCACCCTTTATGCACAATTATTAATTAAACGAAAAAGAAAGAATAAGAACCATACCCTTGAAGATCCGAGCTTCCTCAGGTACAAGTTCACCTCCAATCCTTTTCGCGTTCAACTTGAATCCACCGGGTTTGGTCCCTTCCTTTGATCAACGTTAGCCTCCCAAGTGTTTGGCCTCTAGAGGTGATCCACCAAGGAAGAAGAAGAATTCAAGAAGATGGGTTGTTGGCTAAACCTTAGTTTTTCTACCTCTATAGAAAAAGGCGTATTCTCCCAACTATTGGAATTACGTATTCTAATAATACGTCAACCTCTTCTCACCCATAATAAGACTCCTCTTATTTATAGATGTGGGCAACCCATCCTTAACAATTAAGGAATTGGGTTTTATTTTAATTAATTAAACTCTTTTAATTAATTAGGTTCCTAATCTTATTAGAAATAATTAATTAACCTTTTAATTAATTAACCTCCTAATCTTATTAGGAATAAATGAGAGTACTTATATTAAATTAATTCCTAAATTCTTTTAGAAATTAAAATAATAATAATTGTAATAATATAAATAAGACTCCTCTTATTAATTTATATTTAATATTTCTAAAATATTAAATAATAAATATTAAGCTATTTAATTTATTCTATCACCATAGATTAAATTAAATATACTTAACATATTATTATGATTATGCCATTAACTTCTTAAATAATTATTCTTCCTTTTATGGTGTGACCCTTTAGGTTCTACATATTAAACCGGTTGTGAATAAATCAATTAGAACAATTCTAATCTTATTTAAATAAATAAATTAAACTAATAACTTATTTAAATAAATAATATTTATTCTACAATAGGGATAAGCCTCCCTAGCAATCAACGACTTTTCAGATAATATAGATTTCAACATTAATCATAAAAGAACCTTTGAGTAAATAGTTGTCGTACAATTCAATCCTTCCACCACACAATGTCCCAATTAAATATAAGACATGGAATTTCTGTCAAGTCTTATTTTATTTAATTATATGTATTTCGACTCTTAAATGCACAACTCCAAATAAAGTAAATTAGAAACTCCTTTCTAATTTCATTCTGCCTTGGCCAAGGACTACTGGGTTGTCATTTATCGAATCACATAGGACATTTCTCTTCTTTTACTAGAAGTGGTAGATTCTTTATTGATCATACATTATCTCCATGTACAACTTATTATACCCAAGCATACCCTTTGATATACCCTAAGGGTCTTAAGGAATAAGTCAAAGTATAACTCATCATACACAAGATACTATGATGATCTCAAGTCCAAGGATCACTTGTACTACTATCACTACAGGAATTCCTATTGACATGCAAGTAAAACTCCATTAGGTATTCCTTAGCGAGTCACGTTCAGTGAACTTATTCTCTAATAAGCACCTACATACTTGCTTTAGTGTCTCCACACAAATGATCATGAGATCAATCATCCTCATCCAATGAGCAAGCAACGTATGTACCAATCTATCCGGATTCACTAATCCCCAATTTAGTAATCCAACGATTGGGAACTATTTTAGTTTTAAGCTTTCTAAGAATTTAGATCTCATTAGAATGATCATCATCATTATTCTAAAAGCATTGCTTAAAACTATGGGTTTATCACATATTATAAAATAGCATCATGTAGATAATTAAAAGCCTTTAATAAATTAATACATTTTATTAATAAATGAATAAGATCGTTACAAAGTATATGCTTTATCATCAAACATGATTGGCTTGTGTGCATACTACTTTCAATCTCCCACTTGCACTAAAGCCAATCGCCATGGTATCTCATACTCTTCTTCTCTAAGTGACGATTATCCTGCTGTTGGATAAGCTTTAGTTAATGGATATGTAATGTTGTTCTTGAGAGTCCACTATCTCTATAGTGATTTCCCATCTTTCAATGATTCTTATAATCAAATGAAAGTGCCACAACACATGTTTGGATCCAAGATGAGACTTAGGAACTATTCCTAGTTCTGTAATGAACTTTTAATCCAAACAATCAACTTGCAGCTTCATTTATAGCTATATACTTTGTCTTTATCACTAAACCAGCAACTCTTTGCTGTTTGGAACCTTTCCAATTCACTGCACCACCGTTCAAGGTAACCCTTTACCTTAAAGTAGATTTTCTGTCGTCTTGGTCTGTCTGAAAAACTTGAGTCTGTTAAGCCCTCTAGTTTTAATTCAGACCCGCCATGAATTATATCACATCCTTAGTGCTGGTTAAGTACTTTAAGATGTTTTTCACTGTCTCACAGTGAACTTCTCCAGAATATGACTGATCAACATCAGGTCGCGTATATTTCATTGCATACATGATTGTCACTCATGCGATCTCTCTTTTCAGGAGTCTTTGGGGACTATTAAGAGAGATACACTCCATGGCTCATCAACATAAGACATCTTTTGGAGTTTTCCATGCTAAACGACTTTAGCATCAAATGAATATATGTTCCTTGGGTTAAGCCGAGCATCCTTTTAAATCTATCTATATAGATTTGCATCCCTAATTAAGATACTCTTCCCAAATCATTCATGGAGGGATGTTTAGACAACTTTATCTTTATTGATTTTAGCATTGGCATGTCATTCCTTATCCGTATTATATCAACATATAATACCAGAAATGTCACGACGCTCCCACTGACCCTTTTGTACACACTAGGTTCATTCTTGTTTTTTGATAAAATCAAACTCTTTTGATTATCATATCAAAATGAATGTTCCATTTTTAAGAAGATTGCTTCAATCCATTTCTTTGAGTGTCTACAACTCTTACCTCATCGTAAGTAACTGGATCATCATCTTCTATGATACGTACCTCATCATCATCATCCATGATGAATCCATACCTCCCAGGTATCTTCGGTACTATTCCAGATTTACGATTCGGTTGTGGTACAATAGGTCTATCTATAGGTTCCTCTTATTAGACTTGTAGTGTTTTGTGGTTCTTGAACTTTTCAAGATCTATTATCCTCCCACTAGCCCCTTCAATGATAAACACCTTTATCCTAGAAGGTAGCGTGTTTCACAACAAACACCTTTTGCTAAGTAGGATTATAGAACATATACCCTAAACTTACTTTAGGATGTCCCACAAATCTATACTTGCCAAATCGTGTCCCAAACTTATCCTTTGAAACTGTTTCATATAAGTTGGACAACCCCTTATCTTAACATACTTAAGATTAGGAATCCTCCCTATCCATAACTTTTATGGAGTCTTGGGGCCGGATTTTGAGATTACCTTTTGTAGATATGCAGCCATTTCTAGGACATGACCCTAGAGGGATACTGAAATGTCGGTAAAATCATTATGGACCGCACCATGTCCAACAAGGTACGATTTTTCCATTCAGATACATCAATCAAATATTGCGTATCAGGAGGCGTCCATTGTGAGAAAACCATTTGAGATGATCTAAAAACTTATTGCACAAGTATTTATTCCTTGATCTAATCAAAGAATCTTAATACTTTGTCAATTTGTTTCACTTCTGAATTCTTTGAACCTTTCAAATAATTTACACCTGTATTTCAACAAATACATACATTCAACTCTTTGAATGATCATCTCCTTTTCTTATACTAATTTGTTCAATTTGTAAAATAATTTTTCACGTAAGTCAAGTATACAAAATCTATTAAGTAATATTTCAGTTCTATACAAAACATTATTATTATAAATAGAACAACAATTGTTCTTAAATATAATACCAAAGATTTCATTGTGCAACAATAAAATGGAAATAATGTTTCCAACGAGAACTGAAATACAATAATAACTTATTGACTTAATAGACTTGCCCGTAGGCATTGCTAAACTATAAGTTCCTATGGCTAATGCAGCAACCTTTGCTTCATTTCCCACACATAGGTTTACTTATATTTGTTTAGCTTTCTACTTCTACTTGGTCCCTTCATAAATCTATATTTATGATAACCAAAGTCGGTATCCAATACCCAAGTAGAACCTTGACTTAAAGAAAAATTTATTTTAAATCATGAACAAAATTGTATTTGTAATCGAAACTTCACTAAGCTTCGTTGGTTAGCCTCTGCAAGATGCTTCTTGCAGTTTCCTTCCAGTGTCCAGGTTTATTGCAGTGGAAGCAAACTCCTTTGCTATCCATATCAGTTTTGTTCTTATTATCCTTTATTTTTGCCCTTTCTATTTATCTTCTTAGAATCGTTCTTCTTTTCAGAAGATCCTTTGGCCCCTACCAGTAAGACATGGTATTTCTTGGTTGGAAAGTGACTCTTTATTTTTCAACATGTTAAGCAAATCAGCAAGGCTGATATCTAGCTTGTTCATATGAAAAATTCACAACAATTATGAAAGGAGTCCGGGAGTGAGTTCAAGATCAAATCTTGGCTCACCTTTCCATCCATGACAAAACTCGTTGTCCTAATTGATCAATCAAATTGATTATGTTTAGGACATGTGTCTGTACTGTAGTGTCATCGGTCATTCTAGATCGGAAGAGCTCCTTAGATATCTGATATCTTTCAGTCTTACTTTCCTCACCCTCAACTACTTGATGTGCAGGAATATAGTAAGAGCATCCATAGTTTCATGCTGACGCTGAAGCTTGTTACTTATGGATGTGAGCATGATGCATTGAGCCAACTATGCATCATTTAGCCACTTTTTAAAAGTAGCAATATCTTCCTCAGAGGCATTGTCTGCAACCATTGCAGGGATAGGCGTATTAAGGACATAAGATAGCTTTTCAGCCGTGAGAACTATTCTCAATTCCTTAACCAATCCGTTTAATATGGTCCGGTTAATTTAGCATCTAATATGCTACGCAGTGATAGTAATTTTAGACATTGTAAAATTCTGTAAATGAATTTGTAATTAACAACATTTTAACATACATTCTTTTATTAATTACCAAAATAATTTAGGTCTTATTTTAAATTGGTATCTCCCACTATTTTCATCAAACTATATTACCCTCAATATATAGTTCGGCAATATCTAATTAAAGATATGCTAGTGAGAATAAGGATCCCATTTCAAATGTATATAGCCTTGTGTGTGCACAACAAACTATATATAAATAAATAGGTAGACAACTCTTGTCAATTACATCAACTATGTAACTCCTTATATTTTGCCTCTTAAATCATAATGGTCAAGTGTGTGCACATCCGAACTAAAATGATTTAAGTTAAGTCAGACCCAACATTTTCATATAAGTGAAGAGAAAACTACAGCCCTTGTGTGTGCACAACAAAGCAGTAATGTTCAATTCCTTATAAACATCATATGTAATAAAAACAACATCTTAAATATTTAATACTCGCCTTGTGTGTGCACAACAAACTCATATTAAATATTCAATACTCTATTGTTTCTATCATGCTAGAAGGCGACGTTCGATATTCTAAATATCTTTGAACGTTACAACTTAATATAAAATATTTGAGGGGTTTGTTATTAATATGTCTCATCTTGTTTAGCGCGCATGCACATATATATATATAAAATACGCGTCATATTAATTAACATGCGAAGCATGTTTGCATAATATATAATATATATAGTATAAGCATGCACATATAGAATACTATATTCTACCTGGATTGATTATGGACTTTTATTCTAGTTTGGTTCACTAGAGCCACCAAGTGAACCAAAAGGTCAAACCCTAGGGGTGCAAGAATTAAATTTAAATATAACTATTACATTTAAACCCGGGCTCCATTACAAACGGGTCTTCAAGCGCTCCTTGATCCTTGATCTCCAATTCTTCAAAATTAATTCTAACTATTCCTATTACAAAACTATTTAAAAAAATAGAAACCTTGATCAGCAGTCAAGGGCAAGTACATAGGAGGAAGATAGAATTTACATTAAGAAAAATTAGAGAAGACGAGGTACGCAGACCCCATTTAATAAAACTCATACATTCATGCATCCAACTAAAATAAAATCCAATTGCATTGGTCAATAGTCCATAATCAATCCCATTTATTATCATACACATCACCATATGCATCAATAAATAATATTCATCTCATGAATAATAAACATTTAATATATATATTGATATCATTTAATGGGCAAATTTAGTTAGTATAAAATCTAGTTTTGAATCAAAATAAACTCCTTTATTTTAATCTAAATTTAAATCAAAATAAAACTATTTTATTTTAATTTATCCAATTTTGAATAAAATAAACTATTTTATTTTAATCAAAATTTTTAATCAAAATAAACTCCTTTATTTTAATTAATTATGGAATCCAATTCCAAGTCAAAATAAACTCCTTTATTTTGGGAAATACGGATTTTCTTTCCTATTCACAAATAAACTCCTTTATTTTGAATAATATGAAATCTTATTTCATATCTAAATAAACTCCTTTATTTAAGAAAATTAGGATTCTGTTTCCTATTCACAAATAAACTCTTTTATTTTGAATGATATGAAATCTTATTTCATATCTAAATAAACTCCTTTATTTATGAAAACATATATGGAATCCAATTTCAAATCCAATTAGTTAGCATGGAATCCAATTCCAACTCTAATTAGTTAGCATGAAATCTAATTTTAATATTAAAATAAACCTTTTATTTTAATTATAAAATTATTAAGAATATATTATATATATATATGTATAATATATATATGAAACGAAATATATATATTATATATATAATATATAAGCAATCATAAGACTACTTTTGAAAAAAAAATCCTGTTAACATCTTAATTTCCGTGCATCCTTTTTTTTTTTTTTAAAAGTTAGTACAGGATGGGTGATACAAAAGTGGCCACGTGACTTGGTGATCCTGATTATATTATCATGCTCCCAAAACCATGAATCCAGTTAACTTTAATATGCTAAAAAGGTGGCGTGAAACCCCTTGAAAAAAGAAAAAAAAATAATAATAGGATGGCCACGGTTTTTGATTTCCGTTTTTTTTAAATAAATTTTATACAATAAAATTATGCCCAATTAAATTGTTCTAAACATATATCAATATACATATCAAATCTGAACAATTAATAATTTGCATAAAGGTTTGGCTCTGATGCCACTGTTAGGTTTGTAACATTCATGAACGCAATCAAATTGCAAAAATAATGCGGAAACGTGTAAAATCAGAGTTTAAAAATTTTACAAACCATAAACCCGGATCACCCTTTATGCACAATTATTAATTAAACGAAAAAGAAAGAATAAGAACCATACCCTTGAAGATCCGAGCTTCCTCAGGTACAAGTTCACCTCCAATCCTTTTCGCGTTCAACTTGAATCCACCGGGTTTGGTCCCTTCCTTTGATCAACGTTAGCCACCCAAGTGTTTGGCCTCTAGAGGTGATCCACCAAGGAAGAAGAAGAATTTAAGAAGATGGGTTGTTGGCTAAACCCTAGTTTTTCTATCTCTATAGAAAAAGGCGTATTCTCCCAACTATTGGAATTACGTATTCTAATAATACGTCAACCTCTCCTCACCCATAATAAGACTCCTCTTATTTATAGATGTGGGCAACCCATCCTTAACAATTAAGAAATTGGGTTTTATTTTAATTAATTAAACTCTTTTAATTAATTAGGCTCCTAATCTTATTAGGAATAATTAATTAACCTTTTAATTAATTAACCTCCTAATCTTATTAGGAATAAATGAGAGTACTTATATTAAATTAATTCCTAAATTCTTTTAGAAATTAAAATAATAATAATTGTAATAATATAAATAAGACTCCTCTTATTAATTTATATTTAATATTTCTAAAATATTAAATAATAAATATTAAGCTATTTAATTTATTCTATCACCATAGATTAAATTAAATATACTTAACATATTATTATGATTATGCCATTAACTTCTTAAATAATTATTCTTCCTTTTATGGTGTGATCCTTTAGGTTCTCCATATTAAACCGGTTGTGAATAAATCAATTAGAACAATTCTAATCTTATTTAAATAAATAAATTAAACTAATAATTTATTTAAATAAATAATATTTATTCTACAATAGGGATAAGCCTCCCTAGCGATCAACGACTTTCCAGATAATATAGATTTCAACATTAATCATAAAAGAACCTTTGAGTAAATAGTTGCCGTACAATTCAATCCTTCCACCATACAATGTCCCAATTAAATATAAGACATGGAATTTCTGTCAAATCTTATTTTATTTAATTATATGTATTTCGACTCTTAAATGCACAACTCCAAATAAAGCAAATTAGAAACTCCTTTCTAATTTCATTCTGCCTTGGCCAAGGACTACTGGGTTGTCATTTATCGAATCACATAGGACATTTCTCTTCTTTTACTAGAAATGGTAGATTCTTTATTGATCATACATTATCTCCATGTACAACTTATTATACCCAAGCATACCCTTTGATATACCCTAAGGGTCTTAAGGAATAAGTCAAAGTATAACTCATCATACACAAGATACTATGATGATCTCAAGTCCAAGGATCACTTGTACTACTATCACTACAGGAATTCCTATTGACATGCAAGTAAAACTCCATTAGGTATTCCTTAGCGAGTCACGTTCAGTGAACTTATTCCTTAATAAGCACCTACATACTTACTTTAGTGTCTCCACACAAATGATCATGAGATCAATCATCCTCATCCAATGAGCAAGCAACGTATGTACCAATCTATCCGGATTCACTAATCCCCAATTTAGTAATCCAACGATTGGGAATTATTTTAGTTTTAAGCTTTCTAAGAATTTAGATCTCATTAGAATGATCATCATCATTATTCTAAAAGCATTGCTTAAAACTATGGGTTTATCACATATTATAAAACAGCATCATGTAGATAATTAAAAGCCTTTAATAAATTAATACATTTTATTAATAAATGAATAAGATCGTTACAAAGTATATGCTTTATCATCAAACATGATTGGCTTGTGTGCATACTACTTTCAGTTATTCCATTCTTTATTATTCTGTTGGAATATCCTGTCGGTGTGTATTACGCCTGACCTGGTTCCGTTATTTATTATTCTGTTGGAATAACATGTCTATGTGAAGTACCGCATGCATGGGTGAATTCTTTTGTTATTCCATTCTTTATTATACTCAGTTGGTTAAAGCTTTGACTTCTATACTCCATGAAATTAGTAGAATATCCTTGATATTTGCGCTTCATCCAGTATCTTTTCATAGAAATATTCTTCTGAGCATTCTTGAATTTTACTCTACAAAGAAGTATCATGTTGACAATTTGGACGTTATTAATTCTTGGATAAATTAATTCTTGAACTTGTTTTATTGAATTCTTATATCATTGTCATCATCCTCATGTTTATATTATGTTGAAAGTCATCTGTGACCTGTAGTGCATAGATGGACTTGGTATGATTATGACCAGGGATTATTCGGTATAATCATGACCGTAATGTTACAAATGATGTGGAAAAAGTCCTCATTGGCCCGTAGTGCATTGATGGATAGTTTTTTGTATGATTATGGCTATGGATTCTCTTCAGCCAAGGGTGCAAAGATGAATTGTTTTATGGCATGATCAGGACCGTTGATAAAAACACGATTATCTTTGGCCCGTAGTTCATGGATAATTTGTGGTCGTGATACTAAAAAAATGTCCTTGGCCGTAGTGTAGGGATGATGTGGATTATTTATTAAGCTGAGTACCAGCGATAAAAGTGATGAAAAACTTTTTAAAACATAGAAGATGGTAGATTTTATTCTCTACTTGACTCTTCTAATGGATTGCTTATTCCACTGCAATTAAACTTAATAATTGTTTTATTGTATCAGTTTAACACTATTGAAGGCTATCGATAATTTATTCTGCATTATCTTAGTCATAATATTTCTTACTGGGCTAGTTGAGCTCACCCTTTCTTTCATTGTTCTCTTCAGGAAATGAGAACGTAGCCGGGACTAGTCGGGGAACAGAGTGATGGTCCTAGATGGTGCATTAGTAGTCCTCACTATTCTATGAAATAGTGTGACAATATAATGAGGACTCCATTGAGTGTGGATATTGTCTAGATGACAATATTTGTATTAAAACTCACAGCATATGTTTTATCGTATTTTACACGACTGTTGTATAATTAGTTTGTATTTGTATTCAGTACCATGTATCTGGCGACCCAAGATGGGTGATGTATACCTATTTTTGGGGCGTCACAAACTTGATCTCGGTTTAAACCTTTGGTTAGCGGATCCGCAATGTTATCCTTTGATTTTATATAATCAACAGAGATAACCCCCGTTGTGATCAGTTGCCTAACGGTATTGTGACGACGACGCATGTGTCTCAACTTACCGTTATACATTACATTTTGTACTCTTTTAATCGATGCTTGATTATCACAATATAAACAAATTGTGTGCACAGGCATATGCCATTCAAGAATATCCTCCAAGAAGTTTCGTAACCATTCGGTTTCTTCTCCGATTTTATCCAGAGCTACAAACTCAGACTCCATCGTGGATCTGGTTATGATCGTTTGCCTTGAGGATTTCCAGGACACTGCTCCTCCTCCCAGAGTGAACACGTATCCACTTGTACCTTTGGAGTTCTTTATATCAGAAATCCAACTAGCATCAGAGAATCCTTCTAATACTGCAGGTTCTCTCGTATAGTGCAGTCCATAATTATGAGTGTATCTTAGATACCAAAGTATTCTAACGATAGCTTTTCAGTTGTTATCCCCTGGATTACTCGTGTATTTGCTTAAATTGTTTACAGTGAAAGCAATATCAGGTCTTGTACAAGTCATGAGATACATCAGACTGCCTATAACCCTTGTGTATTCTACTTGGTCAACGCTTTCACCTTTGTTTTTACAGAGATGTTGGCTGATGTCTAGAGGAGTTCTAGCTTCACTAGAATCATCCTTGCTGAACTTCCCAAGTATCTTATCCACATAATGTGACTGGGTTAAAATGAAACCATTAGGTGAACGCTTGATTTGGATTCCCCAAATCACATCAGCCCGTCCCATATCTTTCATATCAAACTTAGAGTTTAACATGTCCTTAGTATTCTTCACCATATTTTCATTACTACCCACAATCAGTATGTCGTCAACATACAAACACAGAATAACATATCCTTTGTTTGTGATTTTGACATAAATATATTTGTCACATTCGTTTATATTATAGCCATTAGCCATCATGACATCATCAAATTTCTTATGCCATTGTTTTGCTGTTTGCTTTAGTCCATATAAGGACTTCACCAATTTACAAACTTTTCTTTCCTGACCTGGAACTTCACAACCTTCAGGTTGTTCCATGTAGATCTTTTCATCAAGATCTCCATTCAGAAAGGCTATCTTAACATCCATTTGATGTACTTCGAGATTCCGTAAAGCGGCAATAGCTAGTAGCATCCTAATAGAGGTTATTCTCAACACTGGAGAATAAGTATCAAAGTAATCAAGGCCTTCCTTTTGTCTATATCCTTTTATAACCAATCTGGCCTTGTACTTATCAATTGTTCCATCTGCTTTCATTTTACGTGTGAAAATCCATTTAGAATTTAGTGGTTTCGTTCCCAGAGGAAGGTCCACTAATTCCCAGGTATGATTTTGCATGATGGAATCAATTTCACTTCTTATAGCCTCTTTCCATAAAGGACTATCTATTGAATTTACATCTTAATTGACTTTAATTCTGAGGTTCAACCTCTAGCATATAGGTTAAAAAGTCTGGTCCAAAAGATTTTTCAACCCTTACCCTTTTTCCTTCTTCTAGGCTCTACCTCTTCATTTCTTTCTACTTCAACTTCATGTTGAATGTCTTGACTGTCTTTATTAACAGTCTCAAGAGATTATTTAGAATCTGATGCAATCTCTTCACGTTCACATAGAAAAATGTGTTCAAAGAATGAAGCATTCTTTGATTCCATGAATGTGTTCTTGTGTATATCAGGATTCTTAGAATCATGAACAAGAAATCAAAATGCATTACTGTGAAGCGCATAGCCAATGAAAATACAATCCACCATCTTTGGACTTATTTTCATTTTCTTTGGCAACAGAGCCAAAACTTTTGCAAGACACCCCCACACTTTTAAGTAGTTATAGGAAGGTTTTCTTCCTTTCCATAACTCATGTGGTGTCTTGTCTAATTTCTTATGAGGCACCTTATTTAAAAGGTAATTAGCTGATAAGACAGCTTCCCCCCACATATTTTGTGGCAACCCAGAACTGTTTAGCATCGCATTCATCATCTCTTTCAGAGTACGATTCTTGCGTTCTGCTACCCCATTAGATTAAGGATAGTAAGGTGGTGTAAACTCATGAATAATACCATGTTGGGAGCAGAACATACCAAATGGTTCAACGTATTCACCACCACGATCACTCCTTACCACCTTAATTTTCTTATTAAGTTGGTTTTCAACTTCCTGCTTATAAAGAAAAAATTTCTCTAAAGCTTCATCTTTTCTTTTAAGCAAATATACATAGAAATATTTTGTACTATCATCAATGAAAGTGATAAAAAATTTATTACCCCCTTTGTTTGTATAAATTTTAAATCGCATATATCACTATGTATCAGATCAAGTGATTCTGTATTTCTTTCAATTATATGAAATGAAGATCTTGTTAATTTTGATTCAATACAAATTTCACATTTATGCTTATGATCAATTTGGAATGTTGAAAAATGTTGTAAATTAATTAACCTACGTAGGGTATCATAATTTACATGTACAAGTCTACCATGCCATAAATTAAGTGACTCAATGATATAAGCAGAAAAAGTATTATTCTTATTATTAATCATTGCATTGGACTTGCTAGAGATGGCATTAATTTTCCACATGCCATTACAAACATACCCCTTTCCCACATACATTCCCCCTTTTGTCAAAACAAACTTGTCCAATTCAAATACCATCCTAAAACCATGAGTGCTTAGGAGGCTACCAGATACAAGATTCTTCCTAATTTCAAGAACATACAGAACATTCTTCAGAGTCAATTCTTTTCCCGAATTCATCTTCAGAATTACGGTACCACTTCCCTTGATCTTGGAAGTTGCAACATTTCCCATGTAGAGCTTCTCCCCATTCTTGCTGGGAACTAGTTCAGCAAAGGAATCTTTGTTACAACACACATGACGTGTAGCACCGGTATCCAACCACCATTCCCTTGGATTTGAGTCAACGAGATTGACTTCAGAAATCACAGCACATAAGTTGATGTCAGACACTTCTCTAGTAATTTCTTCCACAACATGTGCTTCATTAGACTTCAACTTTCTAGGCAGCCTACATTAAGAGGACTTGTGCCCCGCCTTGTTGCAATTGTAGCATTTTTTATTAAATTTTGGTTTCTTGAAAATGCCACCCTTAGGACCCAATTTGGACCCAGAGTGAGGCTTTTTGCCTTTCTTGGAGTCTTTATTGACCTCCACCACATTCACCCTAGCCTCAGACTGGTGGGCAACGTTGGAGAATTTCTTCTCCGAGCCTTGGTTGTCTTCCTCAATACGAAGGCTAACAATTAGCTCTTCAACTGTCATCTCCTTTCGATTATGCTTAAGGTAATTTTTGAAGTCTTTCCAACTAGGTGGTAACTTTTCAATAATACAAGCCACTTGGAAAGATTCACTAATTACCATACGTTCAGCATGAATCCCATGGATAATCAGCTGGAGTTCTTGAACTTGATTCACAACAGTTTTGGAATCAACCATTTGGAAATTTAGGAATTGGCTCACTAAAAATTTTCTTAGCGCTAGCATCTTCTGATCTATATTTTCGGTCCAAGGATTCCCAAAGTTCCTTTGCCGTTGTCTTAATACTGTATACACTATAAAGTGCATCAGTTAGACCGTTCAAAATGTAATAACAAGAAAGGAAATCAGATTGTTTCCATGCCTCAATTGCATTGTAGGCGGTGACATTATCCACCTCATCATCTCTGATAATAGGAGGATCATCCTTCAAGCAATTAGCCAAATTCAACATAGTAAGGTAAAACAACATCTTCTGTTTCCAAGTCTTAAAATTCACACCAGTGAATTTTCCTTGTTTTTCGCTGTGATTGACAGGTATGGTTTGGTGGGAAGCTGCAATCTGGAAACCAGACCCGTATATAGGACCAGAACCAATGTTCTGTGAACCAGATACGTTCTGTCCGTCGGTGCCATTCTGTGAACCAGAACCTAGATTGTTTTGTGGACCAGTTGGAACAATTTCATTCTCAGGAATATTCATTCTGAAAATATAAACAGACTAAGTTAGTCTTAAAAAAAAATAACAAACAACAACTGTTTTGAATAGGAAACATATTATTATTTAATTATTCCAGAACGGTCCAAGTGAGTATTAACCAAGACTAGTCCAAATAACAAAACCAAGTCAAGGTATTCCAAAGCAAAGGTATAATCTGCAACTTAATAAAAGATTAACCAAAACAAAAATATTGTCTTAAGATTGTTAGCCACGTTAGTAATAATCTTTTTGCAGAAACAGAAATACAATAAAATTCAGAAAAGAATTCTATATTGATATTAAAGTAAAACCCAAAATAAAAATAAAACAAATTTAACCTTAATACAATGGACGTTGAACAGACTAGTAGATTGTAGCTTTGAGGACTGTAAGAACAGTTTCCTTAAGACAATATTTGGCCGTGGCAGGACAAATTGTCTCTCAGAATATAACAATGCTCTGAAGCAAACTCGACCGTGTGTAGAAAGATTATCACCGAGCAAGAAGAAAGAACAAAGAATAAGGCCTAAACTATTTTTTCCAACTATTTTTCCATCTTCTTCCTAGGAGAAGGATCCTCTTAAAAAGAGTTGAGTTCCAAACGGCCATATACTAGCAAGGAATTAATCATCAATAAATGAGATTAATTCTATCATTGATGTCCATTAAGCCTTCATAAAGCCAACCATCAATTTTCTCATTCATATTCCATCCGTTTCTCAACAATTTTATCAAGTCAACAAAGCTTATGAAATTTAAAATTATTTATGCAAATGGGATACTCTTATTTATTTATTTATTTTGTTATTACAACTTTAGTTTTTTAAATATTTATGTTATTATGTGTATTTTTTTCATAATGTAACTTTTTTTCAGGAACCATAATAACCAAGTATAATTATCATTATTCTGGAAAAAACAAAAAAAAATATAACTATCATCGATAAAAATGGTATACAGTGATAACTAACACACATCATGGTTGGTAATTAAACTCCAAGTTTTGAAATTAAACTTTTAAAAAAAAAATTATAAAATTGAAATTTAAAATTTGACACTCGATTTTAATTTTATAACTTTAGAATTGAGTTGAAAAATAGTTGTCAAACATCATGTTTGGGTAGGTGTAGTGCATTTATGCATTTCACTGCCATAATTGCAAAAGTTAGTTGTCATCATTAAGACAGATTCATTCATTAAGTTGCTGAGATTTCTTGAGAAGGGTTATCTACCAGGCATTCCATTTTTGTGGACAGGTCACAAAAGATACTTTCAAGTCTTTTGTCGGAAATCTGAGGCAAAACTTAAGGAAGAAGTTTATGGCACTCATTTTTTTGTCTCAATTAAATACTACTCCTATCTGGCCAAAAAATGTCTCATCTTGAAATTGTATTTCATCCCAAAATATTGTATGTTGTCCTAAAACTCGGTGGGGGTTTTTTGTTGTTGCAAACATCAGACACAGGCTGCGCTTGATAATAGAATCAATGTTATCTTGGTTGGATACGGTATGTGAAACAAAATAGAAAGTAGAAAATATCACTTTTTGTGTTATGGAGAGTAAGATAGAAGTAGATTTTTCCAATGACTTTAGTTGGTACTACAAATATGTTTATTTGGAAAATGGTATATTGGGAATAACTTTTTAAAAAGATGTAGTTAGACTAGTTGATGTATAATTTAAACTGATTGAATTGTTTATAAGCCTAGCATCACAAGAAAAGCATTTTCTACTAGATTATGAAAAATAATTACTTGTTTAACATTCACAAGACACTCATTTGGCTGAATTAGTTGAAATCTCCCTAAAATCTTCTTTTATATGCTAGAGTTTTTAACGGAGTGTTTTAGATTTATTCTTGTGATTATTATACTTTGATAAAATATGCAAGATGATGTTTATTTACAAATTATCAAGTAAAGTTGTATTCAATCATGTGCTATAAATGATTAAATAATTAGAAATAAAAATTTTTAACTCAACCCACACGTACCAAAACACAACTTGTTATGAGCTTGGCATACTATATATTAATTAGAAAAATATATTTGGTTGGGTGTCGGTTTGTTTATATATTTAGTAAAAAGATTTTTATCATATATATTAGTGAATGATAAATTTGTAGGTTATTGATCTAGACCTTTCTAAAACAACTTTTAAAAAATCAAAAAAACAATTTTCTTAGGTAATTTTTATTCTATTCGAGAACCAACAAATGAAAAAAAAAAAACAAAGAAATTTAATGTTAGAATCCTGTAATTGAAAATTTATTTCTCCAAACTTATTCATTCCAAACAAACAAACAGCTAGCTACAATAACAAACAGATACCTATTTTATACCTATTTTGTATATAACACCATATAGGATTTTTTTTATTTCCCCCTCACTTGTTCATTCTTACTTTTCTATGTATATAAATTAATGCAAGAACATTTCACCTCCTCCATTGACATAATCCCAAACAGCAAACAGTTTTGTATTACTTCAAACTGCTTATGCACAAAATAAAGAATGACCAACTTTTGTTGTGAATTATATGATAAGCAAAAAAGAATTAAAATTTGAAATTGAACATGCTCCTACAGAACTTCTCTTGGTGTTGGAGAAGGAAAATTTTCGAGATCCCAACGTAAGTTGTACCTTGGCGAGAAATCTGATCAAGAGTTGGGGACAAATGTACCAACATAGCCGAATCCTGCAATGAAGAAGGCAATGGATTGTGCGAAGAGGTAGATGAAGTAATGGTTCTTTCCGAAGGAAAAATCATAGCTTCCGCAGAAGAATAGGTACAATCCCACAATGAGCTCTAGAACATGAAGTCTGTCCAATTTTAACAAACAAAAAGTCGACGTTAGTTAAAAAAAATACAACATTGTTTATATAAAAGTACTTGACAAATTTTCCTAAAATTTCAAAGTTACAATTTGGTTTGAGCTTGTTAGATTCTTATAGAAATTTTTATGACTGTTAGAGGATGTACCTTTCTCCAATTCTGATACGAGGCTTTTTAGCAGCTTTAACACCCGGTTTTGTTTTAAGAGCATCTCCTAATTTTTCAGTAACAACCCATTCATTGACTCTTCCTGCATCCAGCAAGCCTATGAATGTTGCCTTAGTCCGATGCAGTGACATAACATTCTCAAAAAGAATCCAGAAAATCAGTAGGTGCAATGACCTGCAACATTTAATATTATGTGAAATCTGTATCATGTATAGACTATAGAGTAGAATATACACATGATCTGAGGTCCATTTACCAAGTGATTGTTCGTTTATCAGCTTATGTAGCGTTTAGTGCATTTGGAGTCTAGACGAACTTGAGAATCTTGTATGTCTACAAACAACTTATTCTTATTTAACTCCTAAACAAAATATTTGGAGCTCAAACGCACTGCAATATTTTTGATGTAGTAGTCAAACGTGCTAAACGCTATTGCTCCAAATGCTATAAACGCCGATAAGTAAACATAATTCACATAAAATAGTATTAAATACTCCCTTACATTCCAAAATTATGGAAAATTTTATTTTTTCAAAGGTAGAAATGTAGTAGTGGTGGTATTATAACCCTCGATCAACTAAGAATAAATGTAGTGGCACGTTGAAAACTTTGTCACTTTATAGTCTAAAACTAAAAATGTATTTCTAATTCTGAAACAGACAAAAAACAAATATATCTCTAATTTTAGAATGAACATAGTAGTGCTTAAAATAGTTTAAACAGAAGGAAGAGAGACCTTGGAGTTCCAACAGCATTGAGAAGGGTAATGATGGAAGGGATATAAACAGCTCCCCATTTAGGAACTTCAACTTCAGGAACCAAAACAGTAGCAGGCAATACAACACAGTAGAAGATGAATGTGACAAGATGCGCGACGATCTTTCTAACAAAGAAGAAACTGTAGATTACATAAAACTTCTTCCACAGAGTCACTTTCTGCAATAAAACAAATAATGAAAATCATGATTAAAAATTTATTCAACCGAACTGTTACATTTGATCAATCATAATTTTTTTACCTTGTTTCTTGCAATTTCCATGGCCATTTTCTTGAAAAGGTTAGCAGGACCACAAGACCATCGATGTTGTTGATAACGATACGCTTTGAAAGTACTTGGTAGTTCATTTTTCACCTAAAGTTGCAAAAAATTTTATCCCTAATAAACACCAAGTATCTTTGTATGCATATGACATTTCTAGATGACTAAAACGTAAACATGTATTTTGAATTTATCATTTTACGAAGATATGGTAGCTAACTTTATACCTTGTGGTATAATTAGTAGCTCAAAAACTATACCTTTTTGGGTCATTTTTGCATAGCTAACTAAACCTTAAACTTAAAGGTACACTTTTATACTAATAATTGTACTTTGAGAGATGATTTGCTGATTAGTCAAACTCAATAAGAAAACGTTGGGCACGAAAACGAGGGCAAAATTTTGCACTTTAGTCTTTCTCTAGCCAGGTTAAAAAAAAATCTATATCAAATTTGTCACATAATTTATACCTTAAGGTCGCCAACATAAACGAATTTCCATCCTTTGAGACTAGCTCGTACAGCCAAATCCATGTCCTCTACAGTTGTACGGTCTTTCCATCCTCCGGCCTCATTTAGTGCTGAAATTCTCCACACACCAGCAGTTCCTGCATTTCCATTTTTATTTTATTTTAAATTAAGAGTAATTTATTTATAAATAATAGGAAGCTTATTCCTTTATTAAGAAATAAAGAAGATCTTGTTATTTATTTTTTTACCATTGAACCCAAAAAAAGAATAGGTTTCAGATCCCACTTCTTGCTCCACAGTGAAGTGGTAATCCAAGGACATCTCTTGCATTCTTGTCATCAAGCATTCATCAGAGTTGACTGCATTAGCATCATGAAAGTAAAATTCTTGATAATTCATTTCTTTATTTTACTAATTTTGGTAATTTTAATTGTTAGTTATAACAAGAAAGACATTCATGATTAAGATTTGAATTACAGAATAAAACATGGAATGTTTCATTCTGATTAAGATTTGATTAAACTTCTGAATCCCTATTCCAAGCGGTTAGAAATACGCAGTACATTTGACAGTTTATAAAAAAACGAGTTGAATCGATATGCTAGAGAGTTGAATTTTGAATGATATTTGTTATTCAAGTATTATATAATTACAACTCTCAAATATACAAATGAATTTTTTTTAAGATTGTATCTATCTTTTATATGTTGTGCTCGTATTGTATTACCGTGCCGTGTTACAAATTGGCACTCTTACTTTTAGGTTCAGCAAGCCAACCTGCTGCTACTGTGCTGCTAAATGATAAGCAAGCACCAAGAAGAAGCTCATAAATGTGAAGTGGTCCAGTGCTTTTAATTTCTAGGCCATCTAAGGGCATGTGTATGGCCTTAAATTCTAGTCATGCCCTAATGATAAAAGGATAAAAACAGATCTAATCTGCCGCATTACTGAACTCCTCAACCATATGGGGGACAAATAAAGGTCCACACCTACCCACACTATTTTAATGGTCTTAAAGGAATACCGAATAAGAGTATCCAAAAGAAACCCACACTATTCTAGTGGTCTTAAAAGGAATACAGAATCAGAGTATCCACAAGAAATTGATTTTAGGACTCGTCCCCTCAACCGACACTAAATTAACTTTGGAGGAATTTACAAGATTATAATTTTATTGTTCCGTCTTAAATTTTGGGCTACGACCAGGGTAGGCCAAAATCTATTGTCACATTATCTGTTTTTTTAAAGTCACATTATCAGTTTCATTCCATATATTTGTGTTAAGTAATTTTTATCTTTTCATAAAAATTAACTGTAAATAAGCGAATAAAATATAATTGACAACAATACATGATATGCGACATGAATGATAGGAGATTAAAACTCGTAGGCCACATGATTATATTTAGGATCACAAGGCTTAACTTGTCCAATAAGGACATCTATATTTTTATATTTATAACCTCAACCGGGATAAAAATCGTGAACAAACTAAATCAAGATCTTCTAGTTAAAACCTATGTTATATGAACTCTTTATTTTGTCTTGAAATACCTTGTTCGACATTTTGAAATAACTCGGATCAAATCTTGAATTCAGAACAAATTTTGGATCAAATCTAAAATTCGAATCGAATCAAATTCATTCAAATAAGGTCTTAAACTATTGACTCAATAGTATCTTCATGTGTCATCTTAGCCCAACATAAGCTCATCCATAAGGTCATTACTTGAAAGTACTATTGGTAGCAACTTAATTTCTTATATACAAACATATTTTTTTTATATCTTTTAATATGGGAATGGGATGTTACACACTCGACACCAGACACTTGACACTCAACACTCAGATAAGGGTACAAGTGTTGAACACTTTATTTTAGTGCAAATAATTGGTAAAATTCAAGAGTATCTGTGTGTCGGATTCTTTAAAGTAATTGTATCCGATCACACACTATATCCGAGTCCATAACTTAGGTTAAGATAAAGATTTTTTACCGAATTTCCAGCGAGCTTGAACAAGTGCAATCTCAGGGTTGTGAACAAGAAAAGGAATGGTGCGCCACAAGAAATCAGGCTCAGGTTGAAAATCTGCATCAAAGATGGCAACATAATCGCATTGCTTCACATAACTGTGTTTCATTCCTTCTTTGAGGGCCCCTGCTTTATACCCATTTCTACTGTCTCTGACCTCATACTTTATGTTTATGCCTTTGCTTGCCCATCTTCTACACTCTACCTCCACCATGTCCTGTTCATTTATTATTTTCCAAAAATTGCCACAACCCCAGATAACACATTGATCAACACATAAATTAATTTTAAACTTAAAAAAACTATGAAATCCTATGCACAAATTTTCTTCCCAAACATGAAGGGTAACTTCAAATAATAAAGGAATTGCAATCAATCACTAAACAAATAATCACAAAAACCCAAATTAGTATTAACAATTTTCCACCTCTTTTTAAAATATATATAAATATGGATTCCATGTCATATAATCATACTTCATACCAAATCAACACAATATGTTAAGAAAAGTCTGCATATTTTTGTTTGTAGCAGGGGTTTTATTATTATTATTATAGTGTTTATTGGCACCCAATAAATGAAAATTTTAAAAAAAAATTAGGAGGCATGGGTCTGCAGTTTGTGCATTGAATTACCTTGACAACTGCATCAGTTGAATCATCAAGAACTTGAATTATAATTCGATCAGACGGCCACGAAAGGCCGCAAGCTGCTCCAATTGACAGCTGATAAACCTTCACAAGTAAACAAAGAATAAGAACTCGAACAAAAACAATGCATCATTAACTATCTTCTACAAACTAGACTAGAGCAAAAAAAATGCACTAAACAGTTTTATCAGGAAACTCTTATTGTCCGTGCACAGGTATTATCGTAGTGTTACTGTTACTCCGCATACAATATTAGCGTTACTGGTGACCATGACTAAAACCATAGTTTAGTTACTTACTTCTTTTTCATTGTACATTGGAATCTGCACTAAAACCATAGGGTAAGCCGAATTACCCAGCTCCAGATCTTCCTTCATGGCCTCCCATTTGTACTTCCTTTCGGGTTTTTGCCCCAACAACTTCATGAAAAGCTTGACAATCCCCATATAAACTCTCTCCACAAACAACATTACTGACATTGCCAAGCACAAAACCACCATTAACTTCAACAATGGCACAATCAACGGCGCTTTCGCCTGCTCCCATAGCAGCCCAATTTGGCCATAAACATCTCCTTGAAAAGTTTCAGGAACAAAAGCCTGAGAATCAAGACTCTCCATCTTGAACGACTTCTTGTTGAATATTAAGTGGACAGTGTCCTCTGTTATATATATAAATGTAAAGACAAAAGGCCAAAAAGGGCTGTGTATGCTTTGCGAAAAGAACACGAATATATAATAATTCTGGTAAGTAGTTTGCTTTCAATCTGAATTGAGCTCGAGTTTTGCTTCGGGTTTACGCCATGGAAATGCTGCCTCTGCTGCAAAAGAGCTGGAATGTCAGTAGTGATGATCTAACACTTGTTCTTATGGATGCAACCAATACATTTTTGTACAAAAAAATGGATCACACAAAATGGGACAGAAAGGGCAGAGACCCACAAGTTGATCAAGCAAAAGAAATTGTTAAAAACCCAAAATGGGACAGAAGGGAACTGATTGGGGTAACTGGTTCTTGGTGTTCTTAGAGAATTGTTAAGAACCAAAGGCAACAAGCTCCATGTATTAGAGGAAAGTTTTGGGTTATTTATATAAGAAAAATGTAATGCCAAACTGGGTCAAAAGGAAAAAAGATTGCTGACCTGAAAAATTAATTGGGTTGAGACTGAATTTGTCATCTTTAAGGGGTAAATCACTAAATTTTATGAAACTAATTTTGAACCTAAATTAAGTGTTGGATTAATCATTAAAATATATATGGCTTAGATGTCCTTTTTAAGTGTATATTATTGTCTGCGAGATAATAAATGAACTTTAGGAATGAACACCCCTATTTGTCCAGTAAATATATCTAGAAAATAAATTATAGTATAAGGATGATTTGTAAAATTGTTTTAGAATATCTAATAACATGTTATGTAATGATTAATTAGTCCTAAATAATAATTACACAATATGTTATTAAAATTTAAATTCCTTTGATTTTTTTCCCCTAAATTTACCTACATAGCATTTTGTTACTAGATAGTGCAATATTAAGTTTATCGAGTTTTATTATATAATTTATTTTTATATGTTTATGAGTTCAACTAATTGTAAATGCTGTACCAAACAAGATTTTTTTTTTGTCAATTTGATTATTAATTAATTCATGTGTGAAAAATAAGCTTAAATTCAAGTGGGGTCCATGAGGGGTCACTGTGCCAGGTGGACTCAGGTTTGGGCCTAATATATGAATTTTAATGACCCTACTGTTGGATGTTATTCGATTATGGATACAAATACTCTATTTTTTCACCATTTCTACTTTATTATATGGTTGAAATTAAAATATATATATATATATATATATATATATATATATATATATATATATATATATATAATTAAATCATTTTAGGATAGTGATGTGCACAGTGCACCTGGCAAAACTAGCACCTACATAGTATTGTCTTTTCTAACTTCTTATACTTCTAAATAAAAATCTCCACGAGCTTTATTTCTTAAATTTGAAATTGTGAACTTAATTTTTTTTTTCTCATTCTAAAGACCGTTTATTAATTCAGTCTCATTTTTAAATTTTTTTTCAATTATCCCATTTAATATTTTAACTTAAATTTAATAAATATGTATTTTTAATAATAAATAAATTTAAATAACTTTTTATGAAGGGTAAACAAAGAGACACCATGATCCATCTCAGCTCTATGGTCGTATTTTTGTGTATGCATGATCCATATATATATAGAGAGAGAGAGAGAGCAAGGATCAAGTGCATACCCCTTATCTTACTCACCCGTGCTTACCCTCCTTTAGGCAACGGTTTCGATCATACAACCGTCGTTTATACTTTTAGCAACGCTATATGTTGTCCGTTGCTAAAAGTATAGACGACGGTTGTATGACAGAAACCGTCGCCTAAAGGGGAGTAAGCACGGGTGAGTAAGATAAGGAGTATGCACTTGATCCGGACCGTATATATATATATATATATATATATGGGTGTGCATCCATGACAACCAGTTGCTAAAAAATAATTCTAGTAACTCAAAAAAAAGTAGTGATTGGGACAATTAAAAAAAGGACATGTCATTACAACTTGTAGCGGCTAGGAAAACTTCAACATAATATTAATAATATTTTGTAATATTATTAATATTAATATTAATATTTTTTGGAAATGGGTTTGAAAAATAAATATTAGAGCATTTTGAGGCTCAATTTAATGTGGGACCCCACTTCAAAAATGTCGGGTCCATGCACCAATGCGTTCTCCTCTGCGAGGAGTATAACATGATATACTTATTTGTTCAAATTCATTAAGAATTAAATGAGAAAATTGACTCCAAAATCACCTTATTGAAAATGTTGTAACTTGCATTGTCCAATATAGAAAGTTTGAAGAAAATGTGAAGAATTTATATATGGGATGTTTGCATAATGGGAAGGGCCCCAAGGGGCACCCCACTTTTGTGGAATGGAGAGGACCTAGCCAAGACTTGGTTCAAACCCACACGCGTGCGCTGCCTAATAAGTAGGTTTATACCTTACTTATTCGGTATCTGTTACTTGAATTAGTTGCTTAAACTCATGTTTCTTTGTTATATTTCATGCATTTTATGTTCATTTTATTTTGTAGATTATAGGCTTGGGAGCTGTGTGAGCGACTATTGGTATGAAAACGCAAGGAAAAGCAATCCGGACATCGTTTGGGCTTTCATGTTCATTTCATGTTCTTGGCATGGAACTTGGATTATGTTATAGAACTTCTTCTTAGCTTTCCGGAACATCTTGAATCATTCCAATCGGAGTTCGGATGCAAGAGTTATAACCTTAGTACCAACGGACGTTGAACTTTAATGTTTTGGGTGGCCAATTGCATAATAGTCACTTCCAACCCAATTTTGACCTTCATCCGTCTATTATTTCTCAATTCTCAAAGAATGAAAGTTGTAGAGCTTGTCGAGATTTTTAATTTGATAGGCGGCAGACCCCGTAACTCCTCAAAGATCAAAAGTTATGGCCGTTTTACCAGAGGACACTGCAGCAAAAAATCCTTGGCGCGGACGGGCAGATTTATAGTGCATTTTGGGCGCGGCAGCGCCAGTCCCTAGACCAAAAAAATGGAATCTGCTACTTGAGGGCGGGCTTGCCCAACTCTAGACCATTCCCAGTGCGGTCGCGCCACTTCAGAAGTTGACCAGAACTGACTTTTTCACTAAATAGTGCAATTGGAGCGTAACTTGGAGGAGTGTTCAATTAGGGCTTATATATAGAAGAGATATCAGTATGTAAAAGGGTATTTCACCCTTGGGGGATCAATCTAGATTACATATGCTCTTTTCTTCTCTTTCTTGGTTATATTAGATTAGAACCCTTGATTAAATTAGAGTTGAAGATTGAAGCAATTGAAGAGCTTAGAAAATTTAGAATTGGAGCAAGAGAGATCAGATTTGCATTCCCAATTCCCTAACTTCTCTTTACTTCTATCTTTATTTATCAATGTATAATCAATTGTGGAATTATGGATTTTGATCCTATGATGAGTTAAACTCTATTTTGGGATTGTAATGGAATCTATTGCATATATACTTCATTGTTAGCCTTATTAATTGTTATGAGATTGTCTATTAAGATTCATGCTTATTTGCTTAGTTGATTGACCATCAATTACTTTGATAATCCATATGAACTTGAAAGACGAAGTATAGGTTTAGATATGATCTTGATAGCTTGTGTTTGTATGTTCTACATGGTGATGGAATGTAAGATTCGTGCTTAGGATAGACATATACTGAAGCATCATTTGTAGTCAATTGAGGACTTGGGCTTAAACCCTAATTATTTTTAAATCACATAGAAATATAGTGGCTTAGGTAATGTGGGTGTTCATGTGTATTCTATCAATTGTAAATTATATATGATATAGGTATGGTACTGTTGAGTAAAATCTAATTACACACAACACGCAAGTATACGTGGTCAACAAGTAATAAAGTGATAAGTTGAGTATCGTTCCCACAGGGAATTCTAATTAATAAATCCCAACTACTAATACTAAATCAATTCAATTTTATTCAAACAATGATAAATTATGATTTCCTGAATTATTAACACAAATTAAAAACTTAAAGATATTGTCCTAAAATAAGCGAATAACTAAGCTAATACTTAAGTGAATGACTTCCGATAGGTAAAGATTAAGACTTCAATATCCCCAATTATGAACTATAAATTAATTACCTACTCATCCCAATTATCATATCTACTGAATTGTTAACAGGAATTCTCAAATGCCAAAAGCCCTTTTTCAAGTGATCAATTTACTTCTATTTAATCCAAATTAGTCTTGCTATATTCCTATGCAAAATAATTGAATTAAACTCTTTCCAATCCCAATTCCCTATATGTTACATGCGGTGAACAGATATTTCCATTCAGTTCACAAACCTAATTTCTTCACTGTGCAAATAACCAAGTCACATGTTATCATGTCCAGTTCTAACCCTAGAATTCCTTTTCCAATTCCTTCTAGAGTAACAAGGTAATTATTGGCCAAATAATTAAGCAATAGAGTCAAAACATGATAAACAATTCACTTCAACATAAATAATTAGAATGAGTGAATAACTAATTTATAGTCATAAAAGGTTCAATTGAAATCTTAATTAAAGAATTAGTTCATCACGGAAATAAAAACCATTAATTGTTGACAAATCATCCTTAAAGAATTACAAATTGAAAATAAGGAGAAAAAGAATAAACTCTGTAGCCAATCCTTAATCTCCAAGCAATCTTGTGTAGCCGTCAATGAAAGAACTCGTTGAATCCTCCCAAGAATAATAAAAATCTGCCCCCTTTATTTCAGCACTTAGTTTCTTTTTATATCTTGCCACAATCCTCATCCAATTAGGTTTTACATTAGCTCCTAATGACCAAATTAAGTCCAACCAGAAGTCAAACACGCTAATCCAGTCAATGCCAGCCGAGGCTCAGCGCCCCGGCGCTGTAGATAGTGTAGTTTCCAGTGCCCCGGCACTGGACTTCTCCAAAATCACCATATTGCCATTAAATGCTTGAATTTCCCATAATTGCCCCTTCAGCTTCCAAATCTGCAAACAAGATATAAACAAAATAAAAATGCTACTAAATAACTTAAGAATGCAATAATTTAAGTCCAAATATATCCAATTTATGGGTATACTACCCATTCATCAAATACCCCCAAACTTAAATCGTTGCGTGTCCTCATGCGACAAAACATAAGATCACAAAACAAAACTAAACATCATGCAAATGCAAACTATTTATATTTATATGTTCTTAATTCCAGCAATTCAAAAGCTCACGTATATCCATATGCCTCAGAAAAATCACGTAAACATGCTAATTCATCATGCAAAAACAGATCAACAATATCCCAACAATCAACGGATCTAAATCTGTTATTACTGATATTGTGCGTGTGTGTCCAACAACCATGCTAACCCATGAAAGACAAAAATATGAAAGATAATAAATTTCTTAGTAAGCATCATACAGTGTAAACTTGAGAACTCATCAAATATACTTGTTTCAACTGAACTCAAACACTTACCCGAATTCAAAAGTCAGAATGGAATACTTATGCCTTTTTTTTTATTTATATAAATTACTGTGCAATGTCTCATCCCATTAGGCTAACAGTCTTACCCCTTAGCGAGCTTTCGATCAACGACTCCCAGACCATATAAGACCTTAGGGCGCTAAGTTTTAAGATACCCCTTCGGGCGTACTTGCTCAAGTAACAAAGGCCCCGAAACAAGACTAGTCATCCTGTATATTATATATATATATATATATATATATATATATATATATTTTAATAGACGGTTGGTGAGTGCGTTTTACGCTCCGTCTCACGCTTGTGTTTATGGGGAGTGTTTCTCCTCAACCCACTACAAGACTCAACATTTTTTTTAGCTTATATATTCCAAATATTTTCCCCCAAACTCGAGTTTATGCATAAATTCAGTCTCCTCTAGCTATTCAAATTGTTCTCCCATATCACTAGCAATCCTCCTTTAGAACTCTATTATCTAACCATTTAAACTATCATAGCCAACATGGTCATTTTTCAAAGTGCCTTCCTATAATATCAATGTCAAACAGATAAAGATCCAATTCATGTCAAGAAAATCATATCTCTGAATCAACAATCCTTACTAGACTTGTTCATGCAATTCTACTTTCATCCTTGGCCCCAGATATACGCACTATCAAAAACTGGAATTAACATGCAATCCTAAATGCAACTTTACTCAATCAATCCACAAACTAATAACAAACTACAACTTTTAAAAATAAAACCTAACTACCCCCAAACTAATCTAGAGCAATGTCCTCATGCGAAAAATAAGGAAAAATAAAACAGAGGACTTCCCTGACGAGCTTATTCCTTTGGTGGAGCATCATCGTCCTCGCTCATCTCTTGATCGGAAGGGGGAAATGCTGGCAGAACGGGAGCCGTTGGGAAATGGCTAAGTGGAACGCCCGGATATGTTTGGACGGTTAGTGTATTCTGTGCAGCAAATTGGTCAACTAAATACTTGAAAATCACATCTTGGCATTCCGATAAGCGCACATTCTGGGACTCAATGTTGTAAAACCAGCCGTCTATCTCCTGCTGGACAGCTTCAGGGACCACACCTCGATGAGCTGCTGTCGATGGGCCGTAAGTAGGTGGAGCCTGAGGTGGTGGGGCTTGTGTAGACGTAACTTGGGGAATAATGAAACCCAGTCCCCTAGGGTGATTAGCTCCCCCTGACCACACTTTATAACGATGGATCAAGTTGTGGTCCAACACGGGCATAGGAGTTTGAATCATCTCGTCGGATTTCCATTTGACCCCAAACTTAGCACATAATACGCAGATCAGTGACGGATGTGGTAACCCTCCTGTGGTCCCGCCGCGAGAAGCGCGGAGCATAGATTGCTGAATAAGATGGCCGACATCAATGCTGAGGCCTTGTATGATGGAGTATAATAGCACAGCCCTTTCTTTGGTTACGTGACTCACATGTGTGCAAGGCATCAATTTAGCGCAAATGAAGGCATACCATGCCTTTCCATATAGACTGAGGTGAGACAATGGGAAAGTCATGCTGTCACGCTCATGCATGGTCCATGTAGTGCCCGGTTGACACAACTCCTGAATAATCTTTTCATAGTCCGGCCCATCACTCACTAGTCTAGCATATTCATCATGAAGGCCCTCTAATGGTAGTTGATAGCACCCATTTATATCCTCCTCACCAATTTCCACGGTTTTACCTCTGACAAATACCCCATAATGGTCATGCTCGGGCAAGTTGGCGTAGAATTCTTTGACAACTGCAATCACTGCTGGGTCAGGCTGTTCGGTGAGGGAGAACCAGTTTCGTTCAGCAATCATCACTGCTATTTCTCCATCCTTGGTTTGATCGGGACGGAGACCACGTTCGGGGACTAGTGAGCGGGTGGCCATGCGGATGTAGCGTTCTTGAGCCGCGACACTAACAAAACGCCTGCTGTCAAATTTTGGAGGTGAAATCGAAGCGGCCCCTGACCCTTCGCCTCGGTGACGTTTGGATGCCATGTAGAGAATTCTGTAAATAAAAACATACTCATATTTTAGCTTTAAAAAGAATTCACGGTTGGATACATGTGTGCATAGCAGTACCCCGAAACTGTATATTATGAGTACACAGGCAGGGATGAGGCATGAAACTGGCAAGTATTTTAAGCTACACATGAGTATTGACTTAGACAATTTGTCAAACACCTAGGCAGCAACTGATAACTTGGTTACAACCATCACTAATTCCCTATATATTCATGCCATGCTTGTAGCATTCACTAACCTCGTGTGTATGAGTATGTCAAACAGGAGCGAGTTATCTATGATCTCTATTGGATTTCCCAGATGAACAGAATAAGGAAGACAATCTGGATTCTCAATAATTGAAATACACATCAAGTCATACCTTTGCTACCTTTAAAGAATTTGGAGGAGTAGAATTCGGCACACAAGAAGCAGACAACCAATGTGGAATGAAGTAATTGACGCGTGGTAGATGTATGGAAGAAATATTATCCAAGGTACAAATTCCTTGTGACAGGGAGAGGGAGAGAGGCGTATAGGAGAATGGGAGAGAGATGGTCGCGTAACTGACCTGATGTGCCGGCGTGGGAATGGTGTGGGGCGAGAAGGACACGGGCAAAATTTAAAGTAGTAAGGCGTAACCTGACCCCAACGCCGGGGCGCTGGGTTTTACCTTGCATGGAGCACCGGGGCGCTGTAGGACAGAAACGGTTGGGATGGTCTAGCGCCGGGGCGCTGGAAAGGAACTGGAAGCCAGCGCCGGGGCGCTGGGCTTTGTTTGCAGTTTCTGGTGCCTAGCACCGGGGCGCTGTAAATGAACTGGAAGCCAACGCCGGGGTGCTGGGCTTCGTTTACAGGTTCTGTTGCCTAGCGCCGGGGCGCTGTCGCCTGTCTGTGTAACTGGCATACATGGAAAATTTTAAGAATTAGGCTAGCAAAATCTTATTCTTCAATACTAAAAGATAAAAGGAAAAATAAGAGAATTTTAAACCTAAGAAAAAAATTAAAATAAAATCAAATAACGTAAAAATTATAGAACTTAATGGGTTGCCTCCCAAGAAGCGCTTGGTTTACAGTCGTCAGCCCGACTTTTCGATGTTGTTCAATTGTCCACTGGTTCGGTGAGGTACCGGACCGTAGCTTGACGTTCGATTGGTCCACTCCAATAATGTTTCAGATGTTGACCATTGACCTTGAATGTACGCCTTGAGTTCGGTTCCTCGACCTCAATGTTTCCGTGTGGAGTGACAGATATAACTACAAATGGCCCGGACCACCTGGATTTCAATTTTCCCGGAAATAGACGCAAGCGTGAGTTGAACAACAGTACTTGTTGGCCAGGTTCAAATGTTCTATCAAGAATTTTTTTATCGTGCCAAGCTTTGACTTTCTCCTTGTAGAGCTTAGCGTTTTCGTAAGCATTGAACCGGAATTCATCCATCTCGTTCAACTGCTGTAACCTTTTCTCACCCGCTGCTACTAGATCAAAGTTTAGTTTCCGAATGGCCCAGTGTGCACTGTGTTCTAGCTTGACCGGGAGGTGACACGCCTTTCCAAATACCATTCTGTATGGTGACATGCCGATCAGATTTTTATACGCTGTTCGATAGGCCCATAAAGCATCGTCAAGACGCAATGTCCAATCTTTTCGTGACGGATTGACTACTTTTTCCAGGATCCTCTTAACTTCCCTATTCGACACCTCCGCTTGGCCATTGGTTTGTGGGTGATATGCAGCTGCAATTTTGTGACGAACTCCATACTTTACAAGCAATTTGGTGAACTGCTTGTTACAGAAGTGAGTTCCCTTATCACTTATTATAGCTCTCGGTGTCCCAAATCTGGTAAAAATGTTCTTCTTTAAAAATCGGATAACAACGTTGGCATCATTCGTGGGTAACGCTGCGGCCTCTACCCATTTGGAAACATAATCGACTGCTAATAAGATATAGTGATTATTAAAAGAAGATGGAAATGGTCCCATAAAATCGATTCCCCACACGTCGAATAGTTCCACCTCTAGAATTGTGTTAAGTGGCATTTCATTGCGCTTGGAGATATTACCTAGGCGTTGGCATCGATCGTATTTCAGCACAAAGAGATAAGCATCTTTGAATAAAGAAGGCCAGAAAAATCCCGATTGTAGTACTTTTGCTGCTGTTCTATCACCGGAATAATGACCTCCGTAATCTGAGGAGTGGCAGTGGCCTAATATACTATCCATTTCTTCATGGGGTACACAACGTCTTATCATTTGGTCTGCACTTGCTTTAAACAGAAATGGTTCATCCCAATAGTATTGCTTCACATCGTGGAGAAACTTCTTTCGTTGTTGTGAGGTCAAATCCGGCGGTAACACTTTGGCAACCACATAGTTGACATAGTCAGCATACCAAGGTAATATGGTAGTTACCCGGAACAGTTGTTAATCCAGAAATTGTTCATTAATCACGAAGTTGTCTTCTTTCTGTTCCTCTTTATTTTCTAACCGAGACAGATGATCCGCCACTTGATTTTCTGTACCTTTTCTGTCCCGGATCTCCAGATCAAATTCTTGTAACAAAAGTACCCACCGTATTAATTGCGGTTTAGCATCTTTCTTTTTAATCAGATATTTAATAGCTGAATGATCAGTGTAGACAATTACCTTGGTGCCGAGGAGATAAGCTCTGAATTTGTCAAAAGCAAACACTACTGCAAGTAATTCTTTTTCGGTTGTTATGTAGTTTAGCTGGGCATCCGTCAATGTCTTACTAGAGTAGTAGATAGTATGAAAAATCTTATCATGATGTTGTCCCAATACGGCTCCCACCGCGTAATCACTGGCGTCGCACATCAATTCGAACGGTAAAGACCAATCGGGTGCTACAATGATTGGTGCAGAGACCAATTTCTTCTTTAATACCTCAAATGCCTCGATGCATGCCTAATCCATCTTAAACGGTACATATTTTTCCAAGAGTGAGCATAGGGGTTTCGAAATCTTTGAAAAATCTTTAATAAAGCGTCTGTAGAACCCTGCATGTCCCAAGATGCTCCGAATGCCTTTTACAGATGATGGAGGAGGCAGTTTCTCAATTATATCAATCTTCGCTCTATCCACCTCCAATCCGGATGCGGAAACCTTATGTCCTAGAATAACCCCTTCTTGTACCATAAAATGACATTTTTCCCAGTTAAGCACCAGGTTAGTCTCCACACATCTTTTTAACACCAAGATCAGATTCTTCAAACACGAGTCAAAACTATCACCGAACACGGAGAAATCATCCATGAATACCTCTAAATTCTGTTCGACCATATCGGAGAAGATTGCCATCATACAGCGTTGAAAAGTTGCTGGAGCATTACATAAACCAAAAGACATACGCCGGAATGCAAACGTACCGTATGGACATGTGAACGTGGTCTTTTCTTGATCTTCCGGCGCTATGGCAATTTGATTGTACCCAGAATATCCATCTAATAGACAGTAGAATTGATGTCCCGCTAACCTGTCCAACATCTGATCAATGAACGGCAAGGGAAAGTGATCCTTGCGTGTGGCTTTATTCAACTTGCGATAATCCATACATACTCTCCAGCCTGTAACAGTTCTAGTCGGGATGAGCTCATGATCTTCATTTTTTACCACAGTCATACCCCCCTTTTTCGGTACACACTGTACAGGACTTACCCATGAACTGTCTGAGAGTGGGTAAATAATACCGGCATCCAACCATTTTATAATTTCCTTCTTCACCACATCTTTCATAATGGGATTTAACCTTCTTTGCATCTCAATGGTTGGTTTTGATCCCTCTTCCATTAAAATTTTATGCATACAGAAAGATGGGCTAATACCTCGAATGTCCACTATAGTCCACCCAATCGCTGTTTTGAACTCGCGCAGAACCCGTAGCAATTTTTCTTTTTAGGTGTCAGTTAACGTTGTCGAAAAAATAACTGGTAGAGTCGAATCTTTCCCTAGATAAACATATTCAAGATGAGAGGGGAGTGGCTTTAATTCCAACATCGGTGGCTCTTTTATCGAGGGTTTGCACTTTTTACCTTCCGTTTTGGGCCTCTCCAGGGTGTCGAATGGTTGATTACTTTTCCGGTAGAATGATGATGTGTCTAGCCATTTGACCTGCTCATTGTCCGCATCAACACTATCGTTGTCTATTCCAAGCAACATGGATTTTATCGGATCCTCTGAGTAATTACCGCAAATCTTGTGATTAACTATCTCCTCCATTAAATCCACCTGCAAACACTCACCTTTTTCCTTCGGATAAGACATTGATTTAAACACATTAAAAGTGACCTGTTGATCGTCAACTCTCATCGTCAATTCTCCTTTTTGCATGTCGATTAACGTTCTCCCCGTTGCTAAAAATGGTCGTCCGAGAATAATGGGAAGTTCTGTATCTGCTTCACAGTCCAAGATAACGAAGTCTGCTGGAAAGATGAATTTATCCACCCTTACTAATACATCTTCAACGATACCTCGTGGATATGTAACTGATCGGTCTGCCAACAGTAAACTGATATTTGTCGGTTTTGGTGTCTGGAGCCCGAACTGACGGTAAACTGAAAATGGCATCAAATTAATACTGGCCCCCAAATCACACAGTGCTCTCCCCGAAAACTGATTACCAATATCGCACGGAATAGTAAAGCTACCTGGATCTTTCAACTTCGAAGGTAACTTGTTCTGAATAATTGTGCTACATTCTTCGGTTAGCGCCACTGTTTCAAAATCCCCCAGTTTCCTTTTCTTTGATAGCACATCCTTCATGAACTTAGCGTAGTTCGGCATTTGTTCTAAAGCTTCGGCGAATGGGATGTTGATATGCAATTTTTTAAAAATATCCAAAAATCTTGAAGACTGCTTATCTAACTTGGATTTCTGAAATCTCTGCGAATATGGTATGGGTGGCAGTGTTGTAGTTGGCCCGGATGCATTTTCCTCTCCTATTTCCTCTTTATCTTTAACTGTTTGCAACTCCTTCCCACTTCGTAAGATTACTGCTTTGCTGTGCTCATTTCTGCCCGGATTTATTTCTGTATCACTCGGTAGCGTTCCTAGTGGACGGGTATTCAATGCATGTGCTATTTGCCCCAATTGATTTTCCAGATTCTTTAACGATGCCCCATGGCTTTGCAAAGTAAGATCTAATTGATTCAATTTCTTATCTTGTTCCTCGTTCTTTTTCTCAGAAGCTCTAATGAATTTTTCCAAGGCTTCTTCCAAACTTGATATCCTCTCTGGTTGTTGAGTCGGATTTGGAAATCCGGAGGTGTTTTGTTGTCTAGGTGGTTGAGCTGCAGCTTGATTGTTACTCCATGAGAACCCTGGATGATTCTTCCAACCTGGATTATACACATTTTGAGTCGGATATGGTTGAGTTGAGCGATTATAATTTCCTACGAACTGTGCTGATTCTGAATTTATGGCACATTGATCCGTAGCATGACCCCCAGCACACAACTCACAAACCATCGCTACCTGCTGTGTGGCTTGTGGACGCCATATTTCTATATGCTTAGCTATTGCCGTCACTTTTGCTGTTAATGCTGTCAGCGCGTCCACTTCATACTTTCCCGATGCTTTTGGATGGTTGGTCCTCGTCATGGGCCACTGATAGTTGTTGGTGGCCATTGTTTCTAACAATTGATACGCCTCATCAAAATTTTTGGACATGATCGCTCCTCCTGCTGCTGCATCAATACTAGACCTCGTGGACGCGTGCAAACCATCACAAAATAACCCTAATTGCATCCACTGCGGGATTCCATGATGAGGGCACTTACGGAGCATATCCTTATACCTTTCCCACGCCTCATATAACGATTCTGACTCAAGTTGTGCGAAAGTATGAATATCGTTCCGTAGTTTTGCCGACTTCGCTGGTGGGAAGAACTTAGCTAAAATTTTTTGAGCTAAGTCATCCCATGTGGTGATTGAACCAGGAGGCAAGGAGTGTAACCAGCTTCGTGCTTTATCTTTTAAAGTAAACGGGAACATCCTCAACCTTATAGCGTCTTCTGATACATTGTTAAATTTGAAGGTATCGCAAACTTCCAAGAAACTCAAGATATGTTCATTAGGATCATCTATCGAATTACCCCCAAACTGGCATATATTCTGTAGCATCTGAATTGATCCCGGTTTTATCTCGAAACTGTTCGCATTGATTGCCGGTCTCTTAATACTTGACTGTAAATCCGTGACGTTTGGTAGGGCGTAATCCCTAAGTGATTTCTGTTCGTTCTCTGCCATGTTCACGAGAATTCCTTGGGTTGCCAGGTCTTCTTCCAGATGTATAACCTCACTATTTAAACGCACTGTCTGGAACTTCTTCTCAAGGTTGTCTGTATACGTAAGAAGTTCCTTTCTAGCTTTCGATCTAGTGTGCATACACGAATTCCTTCCAATCCAAGAAGAAAGATTAAGTAGCGTTCAAATTAAAACCGAATTGATTATAACTAATATGAAATTAATATTAATAAAAACTCCCCGGCAACGGCGCCAAAAACTTGTTGAGTAAAATCTAATTACACACAACACGCAAGTATACGTGGTCAACAAGTAATAAAGTGATAAGTTGAGTATCGTTCCCACAGGGAATTCTAATTAATAAATCCCAACTATTAATACTAAATCAATTAAATTTTATTCAAACAATGATAAATTATGATTTCCTGAATTATTAACACAAAATTAAAAACTTAAAGATATTGTCCTAAAATAAGCGAATAACTAAGCTAATACTTAAGTGAATGACTTCCGATAGGTAAAGATTAAGACTTCAATATCCCCAATTATGAACTATAAATCAATTACCTACTCATCCCAATTATCATATCTACTGAATTGTTAACAGGAATTCTCAAATGCCAAAAGCCCGTTTTCAAGTGATCAATTGACTTCTATTTAATTCAAATTAGTCTTGCTATATTCCTATGCAAAATAATTGAATTAAACTCTTTCCAATCCCAATTCCCTATATGTTACATGAGGTGAACAGATATTTCCATTCAGTTCACAAACCTAATTTCTTTACTGTGCAAATAACCAAGTCACATGTTATCATGTCCAGTTCTAACCCTAGAATTCCTTTTCCAATTCCTTCTAGAGTAACAAGGTAATTATTGGACAAATAATTAAGCAATAGAGTCAAAACATGATAAACATTTCACTTCAACATAAATAATTAGAATGAGTGAATAACTAATTTATAGTCATAAAAGGTTCAATTGAAATCTTAATTAAAGAATTAGTTCATCACGGAAATAAAAACCATTAATTGTTGACAAATCATCCTTAAAGAATTACAAATTGAAAATAAGGAGAAAAAGAATAAACTCTGTAGCCAATCCTTAATCTCCAAGCAATCTTGTGTAGCCGTCAATGAAAGAACTCGTTGAATCCTCCCAAGAATAATAAAAATCTGCCCCCTTTATTTCATCACTTAGTTTCTTTTAATATCTTGCCACAATCCTCATCCAATTAGGTTTTACATTAGCTCCCAATGACCAAATTAAGTCCAACCAGAAGTCAAACACGCTAATCCAGTCAATGCCAGCCGAGGCTCAGCGCCCCGGCGCTGTAGATAGTGTAGTATCCAGCGCCCCGGCGCTGGACTTCTCCAAAATCACCATATTGCCATTAAATGCTTGAATTTCCCATAATTGCCCCTTCAGCTTCCAAATCTGCAAACAAGATATAAACAAAATAAAAATTCTACTAAATAACTTAAGAATGCAATAATTTAAGTCCAAATATATCCAATTTATGGGTATACTACCCATTCATCAATACACATATCAATGATTAAATAGGTGAAATTGTAATCTCAAGTCTTCATTATCTAGTCTCATCAATACACATATCAATCATTCATCAATACATTGAGAGATGGCTATATTTTACTTTCGTGTTCTAGACTAACAATCCAGTGCAATTAATTTGTCTTAACAGGAAGTGTGTTAATTTAAATGATTCAATAGGTGAAATTGTAATCTCAAGTCTTCATTATCTAGTCTCATCCTAGGGATAGTTAGGCTTATTTAATTTCATAGTTTAAATATATAGGTATCAAATTTGTCGTTTAAATAAGACTAAAATGGTTATGGGCTAGTGCTTGGTGAACTTTATTAGTTAATTCTTCATGGGAACGATACTTTACTTACTCTTTATTACTTATTGACCGTGTATACTTACACGCAGATATTGATCGGTAAAATGATCAACGAATGACTTTGCTTATCAATGGCCATATGCGAACATGACTCAACCAAGGGACACATGAGTTGATGGACTCAATGCATGTTTTGCATTATCAACACAAATTGAAACACTTTCGAAGAGGTTGGATGTTCTTGCAGCCCAACGTACTCGAGAGATAGTAGTTACATGTGAATATTGTGCTGGCGAGCATCTGAGTTATTAGTGAAACATCAGTGTTGGACAAGTACAGTATAGGGATGATTACCTCAACAAATATGCTTATCCCAATTATCATCAAGGTTGGGGGTATCACCCAAATTCTTCATGGAGCTATAATTATGAAGACCAATACTACGCTCCAAATCCAACATACACGTCGGATTTCTCATATCCACCTCCAATGCAACAAGAAGAAAAATCAAAGTTGAAGGAACTCATGTCGAAGATCATAGCAGACCAGGAAGAGATGATGATGAGTCAGGAGTTATCAACCCAAAATCTTAATAGAAAGATGGAAAAACTTATTAATCCTTCAATGAATGGTCTTCAATACATGGATTTCAAAAATGAAAAAGATAATTCAAGATTGGAGGATTTTTGGTTCAAGTTTATAGCGTCAACTGAGGAAAAGATGATTGAGAAAGAGATGTCAATTTGAAATCTTCAGAATCAGATGGATCGAATGCTCGAAGCCTTGAACAATTGCCCTCAAAACAATTGGTGCTATGACATGGATGATGAAACTGATGAAGAGACAGAAATGTACATGTCATTGGATGAACTGAAAGAGGTGGACACAGAGGAGACAACTGGGGATATGGAAAATGAAGAATATGAACTGACTTTTATAATACCCCAAGTGCCTTTTCAGCTAAAGTTGAAAAATCTAATGAACTTTGCACACCCATATTCCCTTGGTGGTCACATCCACGATAAAGATCTCTATGATAGTGAGGCATTTTACAAACCATGGTGGGTTGAGGAGGGGAATATAGAAGAAGAAAGGCCCGTTGTATTTTTTATGCCTCAATGCAAAAATCTATTCACAAATACAACGGAAGAAGCACCTAGTTATGCAATGGAAATGGGGACATCATGTACAAGAAATATGCTAAGTGGCTTCAATTTGAAGACTCTCATGATGGGGAACCTACTAACGTATATTGCAGTTCTAATGGATGGAGGGTTCCTAGCTTATCGTAGAGGAATCGAATAACGGTGTCAAGAAAAGACTCCAGCTAACAGACTATAAATCGAGCGCTAGATGGGAGGCACCCCATCCAATCTTTCTCCTTCCTTGTTTAATTCTTATTTATATTTCCATTTACTTCTTCTGCTATGTTTAATTCTTCATACTTTCCATATTTCGTAGATGTTTGATAGTTGTAAGTCTTAATAATAGTTTGATTATTTCTTCTCTTAGGTTTAATCCAATTGCTATAAGCATTCAGGATTATACAGAAGTCAAAAATATAAACCCAAGTCAAACTACAAACACAGGTTTAATCCAGGGTACAGGTTAGCGCAACCAAGCCCAACTACAAGTCAAACACAGCGCGGCCGCGCCATATCTCAGTCATAGAAAATAAACACTGTTTAATTTCTAGAATTTCTGACTCGAGCATTCGGGCAGTTAGAAGTCCACACTCAATTTCCAACTTTAGATTATCTTAAACTTATCCATCACCTGATATACCATCGGATCTTGAGTAGGCGAACGGAGATGACATTGCCACTTAGGGGAGTATTCTTTCACTTTTAATTACAATGAGGGCATTGTTTGTTTTAAGTCTGGGGGTATTGGGTTTAGTCAGTAGTTTAGAGCATGTAGTGTAATTGCATCATATAGAGTAATTTCATGTTACATATAGTTAATTACATGTTAGTAGCTATTAGTTTAATTTTGCAGTAAATGTTTTCTTTTTGTTTGCTTAATATCTGTTTAGTTGCATAACATTGCATAATCCTGGGTTTTTAGTTAGTTGAATTCTAATTTGGCCAATGATGACATAGAAATTTGATAGATTTTTGAACTTGGTTGATATCTTGAGCTTAGTTATAATTTTATACATGATATAATTTATGCCTGCTGTTTAGATGTTACCGAGTAGCACGATAGTGTTCCTTTTTGCTTGTTGGCTAAGATTATCATGCTTGTTTGCTAAGAGGAAAACATTGTTTTTAATGATAGAATTGTGTAGGAAGTGAGTAATGACTATGAAGACACTGAAACTCAAGTTTTGGGAACGCATGGGTATACTTGATATTTTTTTAAAAAATAAAAAATAAAAAATACCGTGGATAGTCTTGTTTCGGGGCCTTTGTTACTTGGGTAAGTACGCCCGAGAGGATTGTCTCTACACCTCCCGCCCTAAAGCCTGAATGGTTTGGAAGTCGTTGGTTGAAAGCTCACTTAGGGGTTGCACTGTATAACCTAATGGAATGAGACATTGCACAGCCATGTAATAAAAAAAAGAAGAATAAACACCACGAAAAGTGCAAAAATTGCCCTCGTGAGTGAATAAAGCAGAATAAACCCTTTGTTGAATCTTAGCTTGTATTGACGTGTTGGATTGGTTGTTGCTTCAATTATGTGCATAGTTCTTGACTTAAAACCTCAGCTTTCTTTCTTAGAAATATAGCATGTGGAATCTTTACCTTTGTCAAGCTTATTTGTGAACATAACACACACACACACTATATCTTAGCAGTAGGTTATGATTTTCAGAGTGTATGTCCTTATGAATTTAGTTTAGTTTGATGTTTTGTTCATATATCTTGTTATTTCTCTGAGGCACATCTTATTGGAATTCATATTTTGCTAAGAATGCGGAATTCATTGTCATCGTAGCATAGCTTGCATAACATGTAGATTGCATTATGTTGTGTTGCTTGGGGACAAGCAACGGTTTAAGTTTGGGGGTATTTGATGAGTAGGTTTATACCTACTTATCTGGTATCTGTTACTTGAATTAGTTGTTTAAAATCATGTTTCTTAGTTACTTTTCATGCATTTTGTGTTCATTTTGTAGATTATATGCTTGGGAGCTGTGTGGGCGACTATTGGTATGAAAACGGAAGGAAAAGCAATCCGGACATCATTTGGGCTTTTATGTTCATTTTATTTTCTTGGATTTCATGTTCATTTCATGTTCTTGTCTTGAAACAACGATTTCTGGGTGATTGTAAACTGACCGTGAAAGAAGGGTTACGACGAAATGCTATTAAACCTAGTAAGAGTTCATAGTCGATTTGACCCCTCAGCAAAAGTATGAAATATTTTAAAGGAATTCTTATGTTCCTCATTATTCATTCCACTTCATGATTCTTAATAAGTATGAAGGTTAGGGAATGTTTGAAAGATAAGAACTTCTTTGAAGAGAAGTTGAGAAGAAGGGTATGTTAAAATTTCGAGGGCAAAATTCTATGAAGAAGGGTGAATGTGAAGACCCGGGTATTTATGTGGTTTTAGAAATTCTGAGGACAGTATTTTTATAAGGGAGGAAGAGTGTGACAACCCAAAAAATTGGATTGTCCAGAATTTAAGATTTAAAGAATTAGTTATTAAATAAAAGGAATTTTTATTAATAATATTCTATGATTTGTGTTTATTAATAGTTCTAGAACCTAGGATGATTATAATATGGGAGATTTTTGGCTACGAGCTAGACTGAACGAGTAAGAAATGTTAAGACGAAAATAAAAATTTTCCAGGAACAAAAATATTTCCAAGGAAAAAGAAGAAATATGCACTATTCACCCGACGAAACCCTAAAGGTTAAGGTTTGAATAACCTAAGACTTTTCGAGAGTTCGGTATGTCAAAATGACATTCTATCGAAAGATTTAACGATAATATGTCGTGAAAAGTTAAGTTAGCCAATAAAATTTTTTCTCAAAAAACGTGTAGAAATCAGACGAAATAAAAATGAAGAAAAGTACTGTTATGTACTTTTCATTCATTTAACTACGTTAGAGGAAAACGTGAAGGAAAACGCTTAACATCAAAAAGTGTTTTTCAGTTTTTCGGAGTTCCGAAGAATGCATAAATGTTAATTTGTAAAAGAAAGACGAAATATCAAAAAATATTTGGATTCCGAGAATCACAGTTTTTGAACTGTCGGACGAATCCCGAAAGATGGAACCACAAAGCTTCCAGGAGAAGCTTCGTGAATAGTAATGATGTTTAGTAAGGAGGTGGGAATAGTTAATTTTTGGAAAAATGACTATTTTTCCCCTAGCTTTGAAAATCTATAAAAGAGAAGTGTTAGTTGATTTCTTTGAAATCAACCAACACTTTGAGAGAGAGAGAGAGAAAAAGCTATAGAGCTTGGAGAGAAAGAAGAAGGAAGATAAAGAGCATGGATACTCGGATCGGAGATGATAGTTAAATAAAAAAGCTAGCAAATTGCCGACTTTATCTAGAGGAAGAAGAATAAAGAAGAAACGTATTCAAAACCTAACTTCTAAGTTAAATTTTCTTTAAGTTTTATATGTTAAAAACATAGCTTAATGAGAATAGAAGTAAAAGATGTTAAGAATAATTTTCAAAAGGTTGAAATCATGAGAAAACGAAAAAAATAAGAATTAGAAGTTTAGTTTATAAATTTCTTAAGGAAGTATAAGTTTTGTAATGAATTTGAATGATCCGAATGAATCATATGAAAGATTCGGTGAAATAAGTAAGGAATGGTGTTTTATAACACTGAATTTCATTAAAAAGTGAAATCATAATCAAAATATCGATTAAAAATGAAGAACAAACGAAGAACGCGAAGAACACAAAGAACGTTATTGATGGACAAATTTAAAACCATCGTAGTATAACTTGTTGTTGATGGAGAATTTTAAAACCATCGCGTATAAGTTAGTTCTTATTTCTTGGTTAGGAACGATATAAAAGTTCATGAAGAACGAATTAAACTTAGCTATAACGAAGTCATGGCAAAATTCGCGTAAAAGACAAATGAGAAGTAGAAAGTATGTAAATGAACCAGAATATGTAGGGTTTTATAAGAATGTAAAAAAATGTAGAAAACTTGAGTCGTGGACTCAAGAGCGAACAAGTTCCGAGTTCGGATGACCGAATTACGGACGAATGAACGAAGAATGATAATAACGTAAAACGAACAAAGGAGGAAATTTAAGCCAATTGAATAGAAAGTTAACAGATTCAGAATGAATTTCTATTTGAGGGAAATTGAAGTATGTAAGATAAGGAAGAGAATGGCTTTGGAATGACCACGTTCCGAGTTATAACGAATAAGTTATGAGATTATAAAGTAAGCGTCTCAAACAAGTTCAAGACTTAGAAAAAAATTTCCAAGTTTGATACTTGGCACCACAGCGCCAGTTAAGCCTTGGGAGGCGGCGCCACAGCACCAACCCGGAAAACCTACACTGCATAGTCGTGCTGCAGCACGAGGAAGAGAGAAGGAACTGGCGCCGCAGCGCCAGTGCAGGATAAGGCACAATAATGTGCTTTTAATTGCTCAACTCCTAGGGGGAAGTGCAAGGAAAGATAATGAACATATAGTTCACCGAATGTAGCACTTAAACAAGTAACTTAAACCTTTATTAAATGTTGAACAGAAAGATTGAACGAGATTAAAAGATAGAAAGTGTAAATACAATGCAGTTGCGATGAATGATCGGTCTTAGCATATAACGAACCGTGTGACTTTTACATTAAGAAAGAATAATGAATGGTATCAAGAAAGCCTTAACAAACGATAAAAAGATTAATGAAAGTCCGAGTATGAGTCGGGTAGAGAATGTTAGAATGAAATGTAAGCATTAAACACTTAAGCCGATGTAAAGGTTTAGTGTACGCGAATATTAAACGGATAGAACCTACACATCGTGTATGGTTTGACCGTAAGATAATTAAGTCCAATGACTAAACTTGCGAACAGTGAAGAAGCAGAATTAATGATAAGGACGTATAACGTTAAGAAGCCGAGTTAATACTTTTAACTTGGATAACGTTCAAGTCGAATGAACCAGACGTTGTAAGATAATAAAAAGGTAATGAAAAATGCTTAACGCTATGAATGCGTAGAATTAATATTGAATGATCATTCTGAGTATACAAAAGACTGTATGACTTAGAAGATAAAGAATGAATCCTGAGGTATGGCATTTAGTTGCTTGAAAGCCATAAGGAATGAGAAATTAACTTAACGAACATTATAGTTTTAATAGTTCGGATAAGTTAAGATGAGTTTTGGTTGTGGTATAATCGTAATCTTTGATGGTTGACATATGGGAGCTGGGCTAAATAATTCCTTCAGAGAGCGAAGGTATATACGAGACTAGAAACCGATCTAACTCACTGTGAAGGACAGTGTAGATGAGACGGGAACTTGTTTGTGGAAAACCACTCAGAGTACCATATGGACTAATAGCAGAGACACGATGTGTGCTGAGTCCTAGAAGAGTTATAAAAAATAAGATAAGAATACAAATCATCAAAGATGATGATCGTATGAGTAAGACATCTTCGTATGTCATGAAGCCGTAAACCGATAAAGAAAGTTGGTCGCGTAAACTTAGATTGAAAGAACGCGAACCCTAAGAAGTAAAGTTAATCTTAAACCAATGCATAATTCAAGTATATGAATAATTGGTGTACATATTATTTTCCTTATGTGCTATATAGGAATTGGAATGAGCAGTTCAGCGTAAACTGTAAGCTATAGCTGTGCGTAAGGCAAGTTTCCTAACTTCATTCATATTCTAAATGAATGCTAGTTTCTTAAACTTTCTCATATGTTGAACATGAGAATTTTTACTTATGTGCGAATGTCTGATATTTGTACAAGGTGGTATAATGTATGAGGCATTGTGCCACAATTTTAACACTTTAGTATTTCTATGAGATGAACTGTTCTATGATTGAACTGTTCAATATAAAAATGTTATGTTTATACATGAACCGTTAATGTTAAGTCTGTGCTAAAGATTCTAGTCAGACAGGATGTGCATGAAAAAGGTAGAGGAATGAAAGTATTTAAAAGTGAATATGACTAATGTTTTAAAATGATAGGAATTAGGATTATTCTTATTATTCAAGTTGCTTCATCACCTTTGTTCGGTTATCGAAGTTCTAAAGGAATATTTAAATTCTTGAAGTTGTTTATTCAACTACTATGACTTGCTGAGCAATTGAATGCTCACACTTGCTTTAAATGAAAAATATTTTCAGCGTACGAGTAAAAGAACTTAAGGATCCCATACAGATCAAGCTGATCGGTAACCAGAAGAAGTGCCCTTCGTTAGATGAATGTGCGTGAAGATCAAGCGAAGAAGTGTAATGTAGAATAGTTTAGTTAAACTATAGACTAGTTTAATGAACTGTTATGTATCTTTAGTGGTGGATGAAACTCACTCATGTAAGATGTAAAGAATAATGTAATTATCATTATTTGTAATGAACGAGGTTATAAGGTATTAGAATCTGGGAATTTAGAATGTATGTTTTTATATTTCATTATATAAAGATGTATGTTTGAAAAGAAATGGGACCGTGACGTACGGAATCCGAGTGTGAAGATAAACCGGATTTCAGGGCGTTATAGGAATGATACTTTACTTACTCTTTATTACTTGTTGACCGTGTATACTTTCATACAGATATTGATCGATAAAACGACCAACACCGCCAACCGACCGGTCGGGCGGGGCGGGATATATAATTTTTTGGACAAAAATCTTTTTTATTTATTATCATCACGGATACTATGTCGTTTTGACAAATAGATGCACCAACGGTCATATCCTATCTGATCAGTCACAAAATTATTCTATAAATAATCTATCTGAGAGTGCATTCCAACATAAGTTTAATTCCCGTTCTAAATATATTATTCATTCATTCATTCTCGTTCTGCAGTTTGCACTTTGCAGTATATTTTTCCTTCATTCATTTCTAGTATTTTTTCTTCATTCATATCATTCATCATCACAGTAAGGTTCAAGTACAGAACATAGAAATTGCGTTTAAAAAAAGTCTTAATTTTGAAGTGCTACTAATTAAGAATTGGAAATCCGTTTTATCTTGGGAAGTAATTATTCAACAAATCCTTTAGCACCAGTGAGGGAATAAATTTTCTTCAAGGAGACTTTATGAATTCAAAGTACTCAAATTTGTTTATCTTTATTTAGTCCAAATTCTGATTTTTAGGTAAGTACACTAAACTTTCTTAATTCTGATTTGTTTAAAATAACTTTGTTATTGTATATTAGATGTTACTATATTTACAGAATAATAATCTTGAAGCAAATTTAGAAATTCTGTAATTATAGTCTTATTTAATATCATTCTGTAAATTACTATTTATTTATTTGAATAGAAAATTGTTTTATAAAACAAATTTTCTGTAGAAACAGAATTTGTTGTTTGAATTTCTGAAAATTAGATTGATTATCAATACACATAATTCTGTTAAATTTTTTACTTTTTACAACAGAAATTTGTTTCTGTTTGTTTATGTTTTCTTTCTTTGTACATTTCTTAAATTTTTCTATGTTTGTATAACAGAAATGACATCTACTAACACCATCCTTGCTATGAGTATGTCTCATGGAGAAAAGCCTGAAAAGTTCAATGGAATTTATTTCAAGCGTTGACAACAAAAGATGCTCTTCTATCTCACAACTTTGAACTTGGCAAGGTTTCTTCAATAGGAATGTCCTACTCTTGTTGAAGGAGAAACTGACAAGGAAAAAGTGACTGCAGTTGACGCATGTAAACATGCTAATTTCCTTTGCAGAAATTATGTATTGAATGGATTAGACAATACAATTTATAATATGTATTGTACAATTCAAACTGTAAATGACCTTTGGGAATCTTTAGACAAGAAATATAAAACTAAAGATGATGGCATGAAGAAATTCATAGTTAGTAGATTTCTTGACTATAAGATGGTAGACTCTAAAGCAGTCATCACCCAAATTCAAGAATTACAAGTAATACTACATGACATTCATTCTGAAGGAATGTCACTAAGTGACTCATTCCAAGTTGCTGCAATGATCGAGAAACTTCCACCATCATGGAAAGACTTCAAGAATTATCTTAAGCATAAATGCAAAGAGATGAATCTCGAAGAACTGATTGTGCGACTTAGGATTGAAGAGGACAATAGAGGATCTGAGAAGAAGAATGGGAAAAATTTCATTGAAGAAAAGGCTAATGTGGTAGAATAAAGGCCAAACAATAACAACAAAAGGAAGCGCGAAGGCGAATGTACTTTCAAAGCCAAGAAAAAATTCAAAGGAAAATGCTTCAACTATGGCACGCAAGGACATAAATCAAATGAATGTCGCAGGCCAAAGAAATTCAAGAAATAACAAAAGGCTCAAGCAAATGTGACAGAACTGGAAAAAATTTCTGAAGATATTTCAGACATTAATCTCTTTGCGGTTGTATCTGAATGTAACTTGGTAGGAAACACCAAAGAATGGTGGGTTGATACTGGCGCTAGTCGCCATATTTGCTCCAATAAATGGATGTTCTCTACATATAAACCAGTGGAAAATGACGAGCAACTCTTCATGGAAAACTCCTCAAGTTCAAAGGTTCAAGAACGTGGAAAGATTATGCTGAAAATGACATCTGGCAAAGAACGGACTCTCAACGATGTGCTTCATGTGCCAAATATCCTCAAAAATCTAGTTTCTGGGTCACTGATTAGCAAGAATGGCTTCAAGTTGGTGTTTGTGTCTGATAAATTTGTACTTACCAAAAATGATATGTTTGTGGGAAAGGGCTATATGTCTGATGGGCTCTTTAAGATGAATGTAATGACTGTTGTACCAAAGTCTATTGATAATAATTAAATTAATTCTTCTGCTTACTTGTTAGAATCTTCAAATATATGGCATGCTAGATTATGACATGTTAATTATTATACAATGCGTAGATTAATTAATTTAGAGTTCTTGCCTAAATTTGATATTAATCAAAAGCATAAATATAAAATTTGTGTGGAATCTAAAATGACAAGATTACCTTTTCGTTACGTTAAAAGGAAGTCTAAACCTCTAGATTTAATTCACACTGATATATGTGATTTAAAGTTTGTGCAAACAAGAGGTGGAAAAAAATATGTCATTACTTTTATTGATGATTGCACAAGATATTGTTATGTATATTTACTGAGAAGCAAAGACGAGGCTATAGAAATGTTTCAACATTATAAAATTGAAGTTGAGAATCAACTTACCAAAAAGATTAAAGCTATAAGAAGCGATAGAGGTGGTGAATATGAATCACCATGTGAAGAGTTATGCTCTGCTCATGGTATCATTCACCAAACTACCGCTTCTTATTCACCTCAATCTAATGGTATTGCTGAACGCAAGAACTTAACATTGAAAGAAATGTTGAATGATATGTTAACTAGTTCTGGAGCACCCCAGAATTTGTTGGGGGTGGGGGAAGCTTTGCTTTCTACCAATTATATTATTAACAAAGTGCCTCATAAGAAAACTCACAAAACACCTTATAAATTATGGAAAGGTCATAGACCTTGCTATAATGCTTAATAGTGTGGGGGTGTCTAGCAAAATTGATGGTTCCTAAACCTAAAATGGTTAAGATAAGACCAAAAACCATTGACTGTGTATTCATTGGTTATGAAAATAACAGTAGTGCTTATCGCTTTCCTGTTTATAAATCTGAAATTCCTAATATTCATGTTAATAATTTTATTGAATCAAGAGATGCATCGTTCTTTGAGAATGTGTTTCCATATAATATAAATAAAGAGTCAAATTCACACAAAAGACCTTTGGATGCTACTAGTAATAATTCTGAAAATATAGACAAAGATTCTGTAGTGGATGAACCTAGACGTAGCAAAAAAGCAAAGACTTCAAAGTCTTTTGGTCTGTATTTTCTAACATTTTTGTTAGAAAACATTCCTCAAACGTACAAGAAAGCAATGTCCTCTCCAGATGCTTCTCATTGGAAAGAAGCAATTAATAGTGAAATTGAATCCATTATGCAAAATCATACATGGGAATTAGTGGACCGTCCACCTGGTTCCAAACCCTTAGGGTATAAATGGATCTTCAAAAAGAATATGAAAACTGATGGTTCAATTGATAAATATAAAACAAGGCTTTTTGTTAAAGGCTATAGACAAAAGGAAGGATTGGATTATTTCGACACTTATTCACCAGTTACAAGAATTACATCTATTTCTATGCTAATAGCAATAGCATCATTAAATAGACTTAAAATACATCAAATGGATGTAAAAACTGCATTCTTAAATGTTGAATTAGATGAAGAAATATATATGGAACAACCTGAAGGTTTCATTGCTCCTGGACAAGAGAGGAAGGTATGTAAACTTGTTAAATCTCTGTATGAATTGAAACAAACACCAAAATAATGGCATGAGAAATTTGATAATGTTATGTTATCAAATGGATTTTAAATCAATGAGTGCGATAAATGTGTTTATTTCAAAATCACTTAAAAGGAATATGTCATTGTTTGTCTTTGTGTGGATGATATGTTAATCATGGGTAGCAACAATGAAGTTATCAACTCTACCAAATGTATGTTGGCAAATAAATTTGATATGAAAGACTTGGGGGTTGCTGATATAATATTTAAAATACTTAAAATTTTTAATAAGTATAATATAATTCTAAATAAGACCTCAGTTGATATAAATATTCATCTAGCCAAAAATGAAGGTGATAGCATATCTCAACTAGAATATTCTCATATAATAGGCAGTTTAATATATGTCATGAACTGTACTAGATCAGATATAGCTTATTCGGTAAGTAAGCTAAGTCAGTATACGAGTAATCCAAGTAAAGATCACTGGAATGATATTTTGAGAGTTTTGGGATATTTAAAACATATTCAAAATTATGGAATGCATTATACAATATATCCAGCAGTACTAGAAGGATATAGTGATGCTAATTGGATATCTGATAATAAAGTCTCGAAATCCATAAGTGGTTATGTCTTTACCCTTGGAAGTGCAGCGGTATCTTAGAAATCCTCAAAACAAACGTGTATTTCAAGGTCTAAAATGGAATCAGAATTCATTACGTTAGATAAAGCTGGAGAAGAAGTAGAGTTGTTTCGTAATTTTTTAGAGGATATTCCCAATTGGTTAAGACCTGTGCCAGCTATATGTATACACTGTGATAGCCAATTAGCAATTGGAAGAGCACAGAGTCATCTATATAACGGTAAGTTACGCCATATATGACGAAGACATAATACCATTAGACAATTTCTCTCAAATGGAATTATCTCAATTGACTATGTAAAGTCCAAAAATAATAATGTAGATCCACTTACGAAAGGTTTAACAAGTGAGCAAGTGAAAAGTTCATCGAAGGGAATGGGTTTAAAGCCTATTGTTTAATTAAGAGTCATCATAGTGGCAACCTAATGTTGCCTCTTTTACAGTCCTAATAAAAGAGCTCTAACTTATGCAAGCATACATGCGTCAACAAGTAATACAGAGTAAGTAGAGTATCGATCTCACAGAGAAAGTTTTTTAATTTAAACTATTATGCATCAATTAAGTCACTGTATTTATATGCTTAAACTAATAACTAGAATTGTTGAATTGATCTAATTGTACTAACAACTAAAAATAAGAATAATAATGGAATAAATATAAACTGGAAATAATGGGACCCTAACTTCATTTAATATTTCATCTCATCGCCACTATCATGCAAGAAGTGTTCACATATCATAGGAAAATAGCCAAGAGCACGAATAGAGTTATAACCATTTTTCAATGCACTATAACCAACTTATACAACATCCACAGATGATAGACTCTATGTAATTATCAACACAACCAAAATCACTATATGTCTATGTGAAATTACAATTATATTGATTTTAAGCACAAGCCCTTACTCTAGCTCATACGGTGAAACAGTATAAGTTTATCTGGTTCACAAAATACGCAAGCCATATATAATAGCCCCATATTCGTATGTTATCATGATTACAATCCATATTTGCATGTTCATTGTCAATTCCATACAAATACTGAGACGAATGGTGATCAGGCATTCATACATGTAAAACAATCACGATAGAATTCCCATATAATATGCAAAACAACCCTAGCATTTAAGCATGCAACCAAGCTACATATTAAAATCCGTTAGAATCCCATAATGGAGTTTAGTTCATGTCTAAACCAAAAGCCATTATGGGATCAATGCTAAACATGATCAATAAGCAAACAATTGAAATATGAAAGATAGAACGATCAAACCCAATTGCTGAATAAAAACCAATGATCAACGATTAAATCCTCATAGAAATCCAGTAAACAATAATAAAAATCCACAATGACAGAGAATCCCAAGAAGAATAGGAGAAGTAAACGTTTGGCTTCGTTCAACGTTAGAATCTCTCCCAAGGTGTAAACCCTAGTTATGATATGTAAAATATGCTAAAAGTATCAATCCTCTTTTCTGACACCCGTCAGAATCGTTTTAAAAACCAATTCCAACTCATTTAATTAAAATTAAAATAAAAAAAAATCACAGCTTCAGCATCGCGCGGGGCCGCACGCCTCTCCAGTATATCCCTCGCGCGGGCGCGAGACTTGCATAATGTCTTCCCCTGTCCAGCCGGCCTCTGGCGCGGGCGCGCGTTCTCAAAGCCATTCTTCCGCGCGGCCGCGCGGCTTGAAATCTGCAGGTTCTGGTTCTGTCATACTGCTGCTGCTACTTGTTCTTTCATGCTTGATCTTCTTTCATGCTTGGTCTCCATACTTCATTGTACCTCCATGCCATGCACATGACCGCTCGTGCTTTGCCTTCACGCATCCCTTAGCCTCGTGCCCTCTAATATCACCAAAATTAAGCCGATTCCTACATTTATTCACAAAAAGGAGTTTTAAGTAAATGCAATGCAAAATAACATGAAATGCAACTAAAACACAATAAAATTTACTTGAGAAGGACACAATTCGTATGAATTGGTATTCAATAAGTAAGTAAAAATACAACTTATCACCTAACCTAGATGACTGGAGATCCCAAGATCTAGGTTCAATGGGCAAACTAAACTATGTAATACTCATTAAAGCACTGAGGAGTTATTTATTCCTAACTATTCCTATGATGAGACAGTGCACATTTGCCGCGAGAATCAGGATAAGTTATGCTTTTAATGACTTTTATATATTTAAATACGTTCAAGTGGGGTATTTCAGGATACTCTTGATAGAAGTCACCTACGTGAGTAAGAAGGGGGCCACTTGTAAGATCCTGAATTTTATGAAATGGAAGTATTCAATTTTCTTATAATTATTATGTTATTTAGTAAATGGTTAAATTGATAAAGATTTAAGTTAAGGGTGATATTTGAAAATTTTGCAAAGTAAGCAAGTTGATATAAAATATTCGTTGTGTCGGGGAATATTTGATTGGTCAGGGAATATTCGTTTTAACAGGGAATATTCATCTGACGGCACAATCATTGGTGAACCCCACAACAAAAGTATTGTCGTAGTTAGAAAACGACAGAAATATCTTTTTATAAAAATAATGGCAAAATTTTTACCGTTAAACTGTTGAACTACCCGGTGGTAAAAGTACAGTAATACGTGTGGTTGCATAGTAGCACACGGTATTGATTATTGATGCTTACGTAAGAAGTCACTCAGTTATACTCAATTATTGCTACAGTAATTGTTGCATCATATCTCTCATATTATTGATTTAATTATTGTCACAGTATCATCTGCATAATATATTATATTATTAAATAAATAATTGAGACGACAAAGTTATTCATATTATTATTTGCAAAATTGAAAATGTCTAGAAGTTCTGTCAAGGAGAGGTTTGGTTACCTAATTGCGCGCCAATAAGGAGAAATCCTTATCAAAAAGCCTCATCTTTCCTGGGAACGACCTGGTTGTTAAATATTGTTAGTTATAATATTAATGATGAATAATTTCGTGTTGATTAAAGATGAAATTGATAGTTCTATTGTGTTGGATTATTAGTGTTAGTGGAAATCGACATTTATTTCGATAATAATTGATGTCTGGAAGTTATATTGACCAATCAGGTAATTAATCGGATAAATGAGCAATTAATTGCTATTAATTCACATGTTTATAACTATGTGTTCACATGTGTGTACTATTGATTCACATGCATGTACTATTAGGGGTGGTGGTGCAAGATTGATAATACTTGCATGACTAAGTTAAAAATGGAGGTATAGATGAAGGTACTATACTGTAATTAGTTTTTTCATATGTATAGAACTATTGAGTCACATGATTGTACTATTGATTCACATAATATACTATTAGGGGAGGTGGTGCAAGTTTGATAATACTTGCAGGACTAAATTAAAAATGAAGGAAAAAATGAAGGTATTATACTGTAATATTTTGAGCCCCAAAACGTGCAATTATCGAAACTATGTTTTCCTATAAATAGAAGATCATTCTTCCTTCATTCTCACCAATTCATTAAGACTCACAAGAGAAATTAAAGAGAGAGAAGCTATATAGAGAGAAGCAATAGATAGATAGAAGAAGAGTAGTCTACTACTTCACTACTCCAGTATCCAGTCTTCTTCTGAGGTAAAGACAAGTGATGAAAATTATCTTCGTCCTGGGTGCGAAGAGGAATTTAGAATCACAATTATGATTATAAGTTATTTACATAATTGTGGACAAGAATTTTTGATTGATGTTACAGGGATAAAACATTGTTGGTGGACTTTTAACATTGAGAAGACAATAGACCTTATGGTCTATTTGACTCTTCTAATGGATTGCTCATTCCGCTGCAACTATGGTTGACAAGTTTTATCATCTACCATATGTTCTAAATCTCTGATTTATTATTGACGAAGGTTATTGATAATTTAATTATCTTTAGTCATGATATTATTTACTAGGCTAGTTGTGCTCACCCTTTTTGCTTCACAATTCCTTTCAGGTAATAAGAGTGTAACTGGGTCGAGCGAGGGTAACAGGGATTAGAATGGTGGTCTATAGCTATTGAGGTTTCCCCTAAAACAGTATGAAAATAATTTTATTGAGAATTTCATATAAGTGTGTAGTATTTTATACGTCATTTTAACCGTTGATTTTGGTGAACCGAATAGGGAGAGGTGAACCCAACTTTGGAAGGGTGTTTTACCACTATCATACAAGATGTCTAATGACAGGACGACTTCGTGTTATCATAAGATAGAGTTGTGCACATGCACTTGCTGATTATATCTATGAGCACTACCTATATAATCTTAGAGTTTGGTTAAAATATAATTCTCAATTGGAGACAATGGAGATAATTATATGTCAAGAGAAGACTCACCATTGGAAAGAACATGACAGTAATCTTCTCGTTTTTCTTTGGGGTCTATTGGGTCAACCAAGGATAATTCTCGAGTCGTATGATATCTATCATAACTTAGATGCATGACCTCCCATGTACGAAGGTTTTCTTGAGTATTTTCAAAGATTTTAATTTCTAAAATAGTTATTGACTGTACTTTTACCATTGTAAAGTGTTGTGGTCGAGGCACCATGAGAGTTACATATATTTGTATTAAAACTCACAGCTTATGTGTTGTCGTACTCTGCACGACAGTTCAATAGTTGTATAAATAAAGTTTGATATTTGATTTTTTATAGTATGATATCTGGCGACTCAGAATGGGTCGTGTGGACCTATTTTGGGGGCGTCACACCACTTCAGTGAGAATTTTGAAGGCTGAATTCTCTAATATTACTCACGAAACCAAGAGGTGTTTCAAGGCCAAAATGAACACAAATGTGAGAACCAAATATGTATGAAGAGATATTTTGTGAATTCTATTGTCTTGGTTTACATAAAAAGCTGACAGTTCAAAGACATCAATTCTACTGATTAGCCAAGTAAATCCGATAGACTTTACTAAGGCAAGTTCAAAGTCACTAGGCTACTTAACCCGATGAAGTATCTTTTCTCATGTACTCGAGCAAGTGTCTGCATATTCATAAAAAAAATTCTAGTTGTAAAGCCAATTTTACATTCATGTGGGGGATTGTTGGAAATGGTTTTGAAAAATAAATATTAGAGCATTTTGAGGCTCAATTTAATGTGGGACCCATACTCCAAAAAATATTGGGTCCATGCACCAATGCGTTCTCCTCCGCGAGGAGTATAACGTGGTATACTTATTTGTTCAAATCCATTAAGAATTGAATGAGAAGATTGACTCCAAAGTCACGTGTTAGAAATTTTGTAACTTGCATTGTCCCACATAGAAAGTTTGAAGGAAATGTGAAGAAATTTTATATGGGATGTTTGGCACAATGGGAAGGTCCCCAAGGGGCACCCCACTTTTGTGAAAGGGAAAGGACCTAGCCAAGGGTTGGTTTGAATCCACACGCGCACACCGCTGCCACTGACCAGTCGAGTGGGCAGGCGGGTCGAGTCGTGATATATAATTTTTTGGACAAAAATCTGTTTAATTTATTATCATCACGGATATTACGTCGTTTTGACGAATGGATTGCGCCAATGGTCATATCCCATCTGATCAGTATATTTTTCCTTCATTCATTTCCTGTATTTTTCCTTCATTCGTATCATTCATCATCACAGTACGGTTTAAGTAAAGAACATATAAATTGCGTTTGAAAAATTCTTAATTTTGAAGTGCTACTAATTAAGAATTGGAAATCCGTTTGATCTTGAGAAGTAATTATTCAACAAATCCTTTAGCACTAGTGAGAGAATAAATTTACTTCAAGGAGACTTTGTGAACTCAAAGGACTCGGATTTGTTTATCTTTATTTTGTCCAAATTCTGATTTTCAAGTAAGTACACTAAACTTTCTTAATTCTGATTTGTTTAAACTAATTTTGTTATTGTATATTAAATGTTACTATATTTATAGAATAATAATATTTATTTTGTAATATTAGTATTAATAATATTAATATTAATAATAGTAATAATTAATATGAATATTAATACTAGTATTACTATTATTCTTATTAATATAAATATTAATAATATTACTAACTAATATTAATCCAACTATGTAGTTCCAATAATTTACTGACTTTGTACCTAATTTATTGATGTATTAGGTTGTATTAGGTTCTATTATGAGTAAATTAGGTACGGAGGGAGTAAATTATTGGAACTACATAGTTGGATTAATATTAGTTGGTACTATTATTAATATTAATAATATTTATATTAATAACAATAATATTAATACTAGTATTAATATTCATATCAGTTATTACTATTATTAATATAAATAGTATTAATATTAATATTATAAAATATTAATATTAATAATAATAATATTACAAAATAAATATTAATATTAGTATTAATAATATTACAAAATATTATTACTAATATAAATATTAGTAATACTAATATTACAAAATATTAATATTAGTATTAATATAATAACCCGATATTTTCTATATAAATAAATCAAAAATTTTGCGTATAAATTGTTTTTTTATTAAAATAAATATAGGGAAATATGTGCCAAGATAATGTGTGTGTGTGTGTGTGTATATATATATATGTGTGTGTGTGTGTGTGTGTGTGTGTGTGTGTGTGTGATAAATAAAATAAATTTATTACATGAATAATTATAAATAATTTTATTTTAGAATTAATAATTATTAAAAATTACATTTTTATAATAAATAATTTTATTGTAGAAATGTTTTATTATTAATTTTTCAAAGAAAATATGATATTATATTATTTAAATAATATATGGAATGATTATTATAATTATTATAATTATTATTTATTTCTATGAATTTTAGCTCAGATTATTAAGTTAAGTATTTTAACTTAATTAGTAATGATGTTCATGCAAGGACAAATCAGATATGGAATCCAAACCCTAATTCTGGTTTTGGAACAAGGAATGATAATAATAATAATAATATAATATTAATTATATTTTAATTTTTCAGTACTATAAATATGTACTCTATGTATGTGGACCGATAATGGTTAGTCAATTATGGTGTTATGCGACAAACCCTAGTATTACTGTGTGAAACCCTAATTTAAAATATAAATTAGAGTTCAAGATTGTGAGTTAATCGTGATAATGTGATTACTGTCGGATATTATAAATATAAAATCTAATTAAGTAAAACCTAATTATTGACTCGAAACCCAAATTATTTAATTAAAACCCTAATCGATAATTAGGAAACCTAACGGACAAATTGGAAAACCCTAATTGTTAATTTAGGATGTTTAATGCTAATTAGCGGACTTTAAACCCTAATGATCATGCATAATGTAATTAAAAACCCTAATTACAAATTGTTAACCCTAATTATTAAAGTATTAGTCCTAATTAATAAATTGTTAACCCTAATTATCCAATTGGTGCCCTAATTGATAAATTAGTGATCTTAATTATAATTAATGAATACCTAAACCTAATTTTTAAGTTTATGTAATTAGAAAACCTAAACTAATTTAGTAATCCTAATTTGTGAATTTTAGAAACTAAAATTTCCATTTTTTTGCTTTTTAAGAAATTCTCAAATGTTAATACACAAAACCTTAGGGTTAAACCCTAAGGGTCAAACCCTAAGGGTTTGCTAAGTTACTATCATGCCATTAAAATTTCAAGGCTATTGACTATTATGCCCTTATTGCATTATTGAGGTTTACTTGTAAAACTTGGGCTAGTAGGAGTGGTTGGTCAACCCTAGGGTAGCCATGTGACTAGAATTAAAACATCTCAACCATTTAGCTAGCCAAATTCATTATATTCAAGTAGTATATTTGAATTAAAGAGAGAGAAATTCATTTGTTAACTCATTTGACACAAGTACTCAACCTAGACTCTCTCTCTCTTAAACCAACGAAATCATAAGACAAATCATTCCCAAATCAAAGCCCCACTAACGTCTATATCAAAATAGAAGCTTAGAATTAAAAGTTTGTTCATAAAGGTATAAAACCTAACTCAAGAATCTGATTTTGATCGATGTGTTAAATGTTGTGTTTTAGTGTTAAAACATGTTATATATAGTATATATTGATGATCTGGGTTGATAGATGTTAGATCCATAACATCTATATGCTCAGATTTGAAGTTTTTCATTATCTGGAAAATCTTTAAAAAGTTGTCTGACAATGAATGTCAGACCCTATAGATTTCATTCTGTGTAATGTTTTGGTGTTTTGAAAGTTTATACTTGTAGTATGTAATGTTATCTTCGATCTGGACTTGAAATCATGCATATATCAGATCTAGGTTGCAAGATATGGGTGGTCAAAACCCGTTCACTTACCAGATTGGTCTGACAAGAAGTTTGGAGGCTTGGATCTGACAGTGTGTTGATTGTCTGTGTTTATCTTTAGATCTAAGTTGTAATATGTTGCTTTTAGTGACGGACAACATATAGCGACGATTCTATATATAGCGACGGACCGAATCGTCGTCCGATCCGTCGCTAATAGGGGGGTGAGCAAGATATGTTAGATAAGAGGTGAGCTTAAGATCCGAACAATATATATATATATATATATATATATATATATATATATATATATATATATATATAGAGAGAGAGAGAGAGAGAGAAAGGATCAAGAGCATTTCTCCTTAAATAACACTCTTTTATTAAAACTACGTCGTTTTGGAGTTTCCTCTTAAATAGCATTACTCCTTAAATAGCACTCTTGATCCTTGCTCTCCCTCTATATATATACATGCATGCAATAAAACATCTTTTGCCCAAAATTTGTTTTTGAGAGTTTTGAAAGAAAATAGGATCTCATTGCCTTGAATATTTATATGAATCAATTTATGTAACACTTGATATTTAAATTATCAAGGTCAATAAAAATTAATTCAAATAAAATCACAAAATAGTTTAGATAAAAGTAAAATTAATTAAATAAATTATAAACTTATTTAATTACGTCATAATTGTTATCATCAAAATATATATAATAGAATGAGACCTATCAATCTCCCCCTTTTTGATGATGAGAATTATAAAAATATTTTATCCCTTACTAATAAGAAGCTCCCCCTCAAACTATGAATACTTTAAGTCCAATCTCATAGCAATTTATAACAATTAAGACAGTTATAGCAGTTATAATATTTTTCTTCTCTCCCTTTGTCATCATAAAAAATGATGGGGAAAAATAACTAATTCTGTAGAAAATATTAGTCAAATGAACGTGCACAAACAGTTAGTAACAAACATATCGTTTAAACATAGCAGTGGAGGTAGCAATAGTAGTAGTAGTAGTAGAGGTGGTTAATAGAGATTAGTTTAAATTTATCCCAAATAGTTAGTCATAATATAATCATTTCAAATAGTTAGATATCCTCGAGGTTAAGAGGAGAGAAGTGTTGAGATATTTCTGGAATGTTGATATCCGGATCTTCTGGGAATGATTGTGGTACAAGATTAGATAGGTTATCATTGGCATTAGCATAAAACTGATAGGGACCCATAAGCAATATATTGTTCTCCATCAGAAAATAGACCATGGACTTAACAACATGCAAAGATAATTTCAAATATTCTTACTTTGCTAACATAATTGTTTGGTTTTGTAGAAGAAGTTGATTCATGCTATTAAGAGAATCGATTTTTGTGGCCATGTTGATGTTGTTAGAGTTTATGCCCTAGAGGCCAATTATTTGATATAATTGCTTAACGTTTTGATATTATATTTGATTGAATAAATATATGATTTTATTATGGTTTTATTTACTGTGTAATATAATTGTTAACATAATAAAATTCCTTAGAACAGTGATACAAATTATATAGTTTCAAGTATGTGACTTGAACATGAGATTATATATTACCATTAGTATCAGTGTTCTTAAATGTCCCTAGTCGAGTATCATTGTTGATGGGACAACAATGATGCATTGAGACTAGTATGTGGATTGACTGATGACCAAATCTCATTGGTCATAAATATATGAGATATTAAGTCAATGCATAGGTACATGTTAGAGAACGATGTACTGGACAGACCCACCATGAGAATTCTATATGGAGCATTATTCGAAGTGTCATTAGCAATTCTCATAGTGACAATGATGTAATGGTCCTCTGACCTGAAATCGCTATATTACTACACGAGAATTTATGTACTTTGATATCATCAAATGTCACCTTTAATCGGGTGGACTATAAAGGTGATTATTGGGTTCATCATTAATCATGTGAGAAATATGAGTGATCTAGATGGAATTTAACCATCCTATATATTATGGGTGATATCCATAGGCCTCTTGATTGAGTAGGACTATGAAATCCATAGCCATGCTCAAATAGTGATTTGTTTCATATAGTCTACTTATTGATCAAGAAAACTCAGATTAAATTATGAAGAGTATGACACATTCCATGACTCTAGTTTAATCTAGGATATTAAGGTTAAAAGGATTAAATTGCATTGAAACATTGGTCACAAAAAGGTTGCATCGAATCATCGATCTTATTATTACTTGGGTAGCAGTGATGCATTACTAGATGCCGCTCACTGTTTATAATTTTATAATATGATTTTAAAATTATTGCCAACGTAATAATAACCTATAGGGTCACACACATAGAACGTTATTTAAAAGGGAATTAATTTAAATTTTAAGGATTTAAATATATTAATATGATTAATAGTATTTAAATCACGAATTTAAATTAAAAGGAGAATTTGTATATATGTATATTAATTAAGTAAGACTTAATTAAGATATATATATATATATATATATATATATATATATATATATATATATTCGGATTTTATATAATTAGGTTTTGATTTTGATTAATTCCTTTTAACTACTATATATATGATATATAGCAGCTACTTAGGGTAAGATATCAGAATAGAAAAACCCTAGCCGCTCTTAGAGAGAAACTAGAGAAAAAACAGTTTCAAAAATTCATTCCTTTTGGTGGCTACTACCGCAAGTCCTTCTTATTGCAGAATCGTTCGACGGTTCGTGCGGCGTTCGTGTGGATACCGTAGAGGCGCAATCGGTTTGTATTGCGTTGGAGATTCGAGGCGCAGTCGGTTTCAGATTCTCGTTTTTGTTTATATCTGGTATAATCTCTAAACCTCTGAATTAATTAATTTTCGCATGGATCCTGTTTTAGGGTTTCGGAAATTGCTTTAAAATTTTAATTTCCGTTGTGCGTTTCTGTGCCGAAGCCCAACAGATGTTAGACTCAATGACCTCATGATCAAAAGGTTTGAAAACAATTAAGGACTGAGGTGAAAGATTAAGATGGGAGACAATATTGTTTATTGGAACTAGTTGAGACTGATGTTGTGACACATTGATATCCAAATAATTAAAGATGTGAGTAAGTAACAGACCAAATCCCAGACAGTTGTTGTGGAAGTAGAACTCAAAACATGATAACAGAAAGTAGGCCAAGTTGTAGGGCATGCATTCATTTAAGATACTTTTGATAATTTCCAAATCAAAAGGCAGTAATTTCCTATCATCTCTAATAGGCATGAAATTATTTCTAAGAATTTTACCCAGGAATTGACTCTCAGAAGTTAGAAACTCTAGACCAACTTTTCAAGGAAAATCAAATAGTAGAGTAGGTACCAGTTGATCAATAACAATAGACAAATTGTGTTTAAATAGCATGCATTCTTCAATAGAAATACCAAAGGGATGAAGATAAGAATTGACCCTAGGTAATTCTAAAGTAGAAGGGTGCAGTTGTAGTTTATTTAAAAGAAAAAGTTTATCAATGATATATGTGTGACCTTGTATACAAGTAGTGATGCTATTTAACAAACCAGAAGAGTCCTTAGAGAATTCCATATGAGTGTAAAATTCAGATATGATACCAGGATAGATAGATTTATCATGGAAAGTGACCAAACAATCCCACCCAACATTTTTGATCTTTTCAAAAAGGTCTGGAAAACTGTTAAAGGTAATTACATTCCCTGGACACAGATTATGTCTCATAATTCTGTATTTAGCCTAAGCAGATGCAATAGTGAGATGAGGAACACCATGAGAAAAATGCAATTCAGAATGCAAAGGAAGTTTCATTTGTTTAGATGAGAAAACATTAGTCATGATGAGCAGAGAGGCAGGTAAGAGAGGTGAAAGGAAGAAGCTAAGTAAGGACTGAACATGAGAATGCACTATACTGAGAATAAACTTATATATAGATATAAAGAAAATAATGTAATGATATGTTGCATGCAATATGGTCTTTAGATTAAATACACGAAGTATAGGCAATCAAGATTAGCAGTAAATATACTTATAGAGTTACAAGTAATATGACCACACTGGGAACTGTAGTCAAGAACAAAAAACATTTAAGTTAAACAATGAAGTGGATGTTTTACAAGTCTTGTATTTAAGAGGTTAAGAAAACAGTAACACAGGAGTGAGCCATATGTTATATAACTAACACCTGGAATAATTATGTTCAATCAGTTTCAAAAATGATTACAGAAGAATGTAGTAATATTTAGCATTTAAGACATTCTTTAGTATAACACGACAAAGAACTATTTCACAAAGAATGATATAGCCGAGTTGTGAAGCATTACAAGGCTTGTGGGGAATTTAGCTCCGCCACCGATCCCACAGCCTCTCGAAACCTCTTAACATACTGCCCCAGGCTCTCATCTTGTCTCTGTCTAACCTGCATGAGGGATGCTGTGATCTTTCCCCGTCTCTTATTACTCCCGAACCGTGCGTGAAACTTTTCCCGAAGGTCCTTCCATGAACTTATCGACCCCGACGCCAAGGTTCCCATCCATTCCCGGGCATTCTTCTTCAGGGTAGTAGCGAACATGTGACACTTGGCCGCATCAGAGTGGCCATAATAAGTCATCAACCTGTTATATCCATCAGAATGGTCGTAAGGGTCCCCCAGCCCGTCATAAGTCTCCATCAGGGGCATCTTCCTTTTGGGGTCCTCTGTCTCCTGATTAATTTCTGGCGAAAAGGGTGACCCTAAACAGGCCGAGGGCACCTCTGTTAGGCTCTTGGCCAACAGCAGTTTCTCCAATTCAGCTACCCTTTGAGCGAGGGGGTCAGACTCTCCTTCGTGAGGGGACGATCGGGGTCTGTCCCTCTCACGTTCGGGAATCTCGTCTCCCATCCTCTGTCCAGACCTGCCCGGGTGTTCTGACCGTCGTCCGGCTGATCGGCTCCTCCTCCGGCTTCGGCCGTCCCTAGAACGGCTTCAGTATCTACTCTTCTCCTTTTCAGTCTCTCCCCTTCCGGGTGACCGAGACCTGTTGCGGAGCCTACGCCTTTTAGAGGATGCCTCTTGCTCCTCGACCACGTTAGCAATCTGTAGTTCTAGCTCCGCCTGCTGAAGACGTAGGGCCATCATGGCATCTTTGTTCTGCTCCATCTTCTTCTGCAGGATGAATTCTCTCTGGTCTCGTCTACCTTGGCTACGACTTTTTTCATGCGCCTCCAGTGCTCGTGAGTTAGCTTCGTCCATCCGACTAGCCTGGTTGGGGGTAAGTTGGCTTTCGTGAAAGAGCCGCCTCCGGGGGGAGCCAGCCGGCTCCCTCTGATCGTCCTGAATTCGGGAACCCAGTCTGTCCTTCACCAACCCTCTCACTTGAGTGGTCTGGTGCGACTTGGCCTTTTTCGGGTCGAAAACTGCATACTCCACGCTCGCCATAGTTTCTTGCCGGAAAAGAATCTGATTGTGATTGTTTAAGCACTAAAGCCCTCCTTCTAGCGCCAATGTTAACGCCAAGTTTCGCCGGCGCGTCCAATCATAGAATCCACGCGCTAGAACCTGCACAGTAACAGATCACACAGAAGCTTGACGACTTGTGTCGCCGGGAGATAGCTCCGGTGTGAGAATAAGTACAGGCCGTTACAAGGTTTAACAATGGAGGCTAAGTGTTTAGTGCTCAAAAGTATGAATTACCTCATAATGATAACCTAGGCCTTGTATTTATAGTACTCACCACCTTAGAATCCTTTTCCCAGTCGGATTAGGACTCCTAGCGTATGGTAGTTACCATAACTTGGGTCCAACACAATCTCCTTAAAAGGTGCAAGTAGAGTCCAACCGCATCACCACCTTTGGAGTTACTTTATATGCATATGAATATGTACCCAGACTCTGTACGCAGGAGAGCCCACTGTGCAGGCCCAAACGGTCCTATAAGCCAATCTGAGCTTCGGCCCAAAGGACTCGAAGACCCGACCCCGAACACCACAAAACTGGGTTCGGCTCTGGCCCGGAGGGCTCAATTGCCGACCCGAACATCTCTAACATCTTTATGGGCTTCGGCCCATCGGTCTCTCAAGCCTTTCTGATATTAAGCCTTCGGCCCAAATAAGGGTCGGTAAAACGCTCCCGAACAGCTATTATTAAACCCCTTGGGAAATTTAAACCATGAATCTCCTTGATAAGGATTAAGAAGAGAATTATTAAAACTTCTCGTGGTTCATTTATATTTGTTTAGAATACACACAAATATATGTGGAAACACCATGTTTCTAAGTAAATTTTGCTAAACAATACGATATTTGTTTTAAAATATAATTTTTTTTAGATATGATAAAGATATATAATCTTATATTTTGAAACTAATTAAGAGAGTAGATTAAATGATAAAATGACAATGCAAACCTTTTTCTTCTTTGGGTATTAATAAATAGTGACAATGCAACCTAAAATTGTTCATTTTTGTTGGATAATATTCAGTTCGAACATTCTACTTTGTTTCCCCTTCATTAGAATCATTGTCTCAGAATCAAAATCCAAGTCAATTAGCTCATCAATCTTCTTAATATTACATGTTTTAGTCTACAAATAAGTAATATTCATTCCTTAATTTCAACACCTCTCTTTTATATAGTTAATAATTTCAAAAAAGTTGCACGGGGGCAAAATATTTTCTACAGTTTTAATTTATGTTAATATTCTTTTTGTTTAATACTTCATTACAAGTCAAATCATTTGGTCTTCTTCTTATTTGTTTCTTGTTCTATTCCAAGTTGGAAGCATGTCACATGACGTAATCAAAGTTGTTAAGTAAGATTTTCTTGTAATGAAATAGTATTTGGGAATTTGAAAAGGAAAAGGCAACAATTAGGTTTGGGGTCCACTTAAAATAACATGATGATTTATACAAAGAAAGAAAGCATCATCTTTAGTTTTATAATATATACTAGTTGTTTATGAATTGTGATGTGCCACTAAAATTGGTACCAGATGTTTGCTTTGATGTATATGTATATAATATAATTGTTTAAGATTAAGGTTAATCACACATCAATCATTACCTAATTAGATTTGACTCATAATTGATTAAATATTAAATTTTAAAAATCTAATACAAGATTAATGCAAATAGAAAAAACGGCGAGAATGTTTCCTTTCCTTTTTTCTTTTCCTCTTTAATTTAGTGCGATTTGATTTGAGAGATAGTCAAAGGTTTGGTTGAATTCAAAAAATAGCAATTAATTAAAATTAAATTAATTCAAAAAATTATATTAAAATAGTTGATAATAATCAAAGCTTTTTTTTATAAAGTATATCAATTAAATTATTTATAATACAATATTTAACTTTTATATCCTCACTACTTATTTTCATCATATAATAGTGAAAATATTCCCTCTTATAGCACCACAAATATTATATGGATTACTAATAATATTTATATCCAAAAAAGAGAATGTTACTTACTTATATATATATATATATATATATATATATATATATATATATATATATATATATATATATATATATATATATATGAGTCCGGATCAGGTCCGGACTCCCGGATTTTAACAAAATCCGGACCTTTTTTTTTTTTTTGCTTTTTTTTTTGAAACAACTAAAAAAAAAAAAAATTATGGAACTGAAATTTTTCCATAATACAGTGTTTTGAGCGTGATTTGGATGCCTATACCAAAACATTTCTGTACAGTCTGGGCAGACTGTACATACATTGGTTGGTGTGGGTGTTAAAAACACACCCAAAACAGTGTATTATGGAAAAATTTCAGTTCCATAAATTTTTTTTTTTAGTTGTTTCAAAAAAAAAAAGCAAAAAAAAAAATGGTCCGGATTTTGGGTCCTGTCCGGACACCCGGACAGGATCCGCTGTGTGTATATATATATATATATATATAGAAAGAGGATCAGGTCCGGACTCCCGGACGGGAGAAAATCCGGACCTGATTTTTTTTCTTTTTTTTTTTTTTTTTGGTAGAACAACTAAAAAAAAAAAAAAATTTATGGAACTGAAATTTTTCAATAATACAGTGTTTTGGGTGTGTTTTTAATACCTACCCCAACCAATGTATGTACAGTCTGCCGAGACTGTACAGACATGTTTCGTTATAGGCATCCAAATCACACCCAAAACACTGTATAATGTAAAAATTCCAATTCCATAAATTTTTTTTTTTTTTTAGTTGTTTCAAAAAAAAAAAGCAAAAAAAAAAAAAAAAGTCCGGATTTTAACAAAATCCGGGAGTCCAGACTGGATCCGGACTCTATATATATATATCCAAAGGACTTAAATTGCCCTAGAAAAATGTCGGTAGAAGGATGAATGGGAGAATATTAAAAGAATAAAGTAAAGTTAAATGTGGGGGAGTTGTGGTGTGGTGTCTAGGTCAAAGCAAGAAGAATGAATGGGGAAAGAATAGAAAAGAAGTAATGTTAGCATCATGCAAACTCATACGGTTTCTCCACCTTTCTTTCTCTAGTTTAGGTACATGTGTATGGATAGTCAAGGTAGATGGCACATCATTTCCCCATTAACTTGTTTTTGCCTTTGGGTCCCTTGTCTTCACAACCCAATTTTTGCCCTAGAACAAACTAGCTAGCAACATGTTATGGCCAACTATTTACTTTCAATACTATTTTGAATGGAAAAAAAAAAAATTATTTGATAATGTTAGGGTAATATTTACATTTTCAACATGTTTGGGCAAATTATTTACGTACTTTCAATAATATTTTGAAGGAAAAAAAGTTAATTCATAATATCAGCGTAATATTTATATATTTTGTCAGAATAAATATATGTAATGGGCATTTCGAACAAACTAGCAGCAAGTTTGGGCCAATTATATACTATAAAAAAAATACTTTGAAAGGAAAAAAAGACGTTTGTTAATGTTAGAACAAATTTATATTTGATAACAATGAAATTTTAGAAGTCTAGTATTGAAATTTATACTCAATTTAATTAATCAAATAAAGTATTAATTATATTTTTTTAATCTATGTGCATAACTAGACATGTCAAAATATGATTATGAATTGATTATTATTTATAAAATTTGGTTCTGATTTCATTTAAAAACTAAAATCACATTACCTATTTTTAATATGAATTATGTATGTTGAAACTATATAATTATGAATGTCAACTCATATTTTAAATTTCAATCTTACCAATATTATTTATGGCCAAACGTTTTCATAATTATTCGACTAATACATTTACGCGCATGCTGTGAAGACAGCAACTAAACAACTACTCCTCCATACATATATAAAAACTTGGAATTAATTATATATAAATCCTAATTAATCTAAATTCAAAAATTCATCAACGTCAATGAGAAAAAAAATACCTAATACGTGATTAATGTAAAAAAATAAGTGGTCTAACACTAATTTTAACATATATGCGAAACATACTTAGAAAGCATATTTATTTATAGAAGCCTATTTGTCCCAAAATAACATTTCTTTTCTTTAATAACCAAAAATTATATATAAGCATTTATATAGTTGCATTCTACCTTGTACTCTTGAAAAGAGTCTAATTTGTTATTTTTTTCAGCTGAAACCATGTGAGTTGACCTGACCTTTTGAGTATCGTTGTTAAGGTTCCATACCTTCTAGTTTCCAGTTTCATATCTTGTTTCACTTTGATTTCAAGGGTCTTAGTTTAATAAATCTAAAGCAAATGAAGGATTAGCGAGTTCAGTTCTCTTCTAGTATGAGGAGGCAAGTTAGTAGTAAATTAAAGAATTTCATATCAATTTTAAATTTTAGGATTTTGCGAATTGACTCGAAAAAGGTCAAAATGTTTCTCTAATTGGGTCAAAATGGATGTTATTGGATAGTGAATTAAGTTTTGATTTGATTTAATTTAATTTGAGCTTAAAATTTGTAATAATATTTTGGTGACAAAAGATTGGATATAAAAATAAGCAATAATTATTTTTTGACAAAAAATATTACATGAGTGTGGTTACTGTTAGTATATGCTATCAAAATAAAAATTTCACACATTGATGAAATAATAAACGGTTATATATTGAGTATATATAACATGGTTAGCTGTATAGAATGACACAAAATTTTTAATGAGTTTTTTTAAAATGGATTTAATGAGTCTTCTTTCACAAAAAAAAATCTTTTTTTATAATAAATAGTAGTATAAAATAACACAATATCCTTAATATTTACATAATAAAAAGTCTTTCTATAAAAAATTTAAACATATTTATAGTATATTATTTCATACCATGCTAAATAAATGTCATAATTAACAACATTGCAGGGTATAAAAACCGCAACATTGTGAAGGCATGGTATAAAAAACCTCATCATTGTAAGCAATCAATCCTTATATATAAATACAGCACAAAATTCAATTTCAAATCAATTGAAAAACTCACTGAGTTAACTCTTAATTAATTAAGAGTTAACTCGCTTATTTCCCTTCTCCCTTAAATTCAATCTCTTCGTCTTAACTCACCCATATACAGATCGTCATGATTTGATTTTCTTCCTCTTCCACTTCCACTCCCTTTCAGTTACAATCAAACCGTCTGTTATTATTCTTCCGATCAACGAAAGATGGTTGAAACAGGCTAAGCTCCATCCTCAAATTGTCTGCTACCTTCCCTTTCTTCATCTCCTCTACCTAATGACAAACGATCAACGGTTGATTTTGGTTAGGGTTTATCTAAATTCTCGCAAATTTCTATACGCCGATAAACAGGTGAGTCATATCCGTTAAATTTCCTTTTCCTCCTCTTTTGTAAATCCCCTCTAATTTTTGCTGAATCCTCTCTCGATTTCAGCGATTCATCTGAAAACACCGAAATCTTCAAAATTTTACAGAGACGGAGAAAAGAGTGATGAAGGTTCAGAACGACGGAGATGATCAACATCGTCATCAACATCCCCAACAACCATCGCCAACTCCAACTCCTTCAAAGCAGGGCAAGACTTCTCCGAATCCCATGGATACCAATTCCGTTACTCAGAGTCAGTTTCTCGATCTATTTATCCTATTTTTGGTGGTGTTGTTGTTGGGAATTATTGGTTTTATGAGTGGTAATGAGAAGTGGGTGTTCATTGATTTTGTGATTAATAATGTATTATTTATCTGATCAATTAATTTGAATTGAATTGGAGTTATTTGTATATTTTTGCACATGTTGATGTGGGAAGATTGATTTTGCAGAGGAAGAGTTGCACAATGTTTAAAAGGAAGGGATGGATGAGGAAGATTCTGTCAGAAAAGCATTCAGTAAAATGTCCATCCAATTATATAATTATGGAATTAACAAGTTCAAAGGGAATAAAAGCTGATGCAAATGAGAAGAAAATCTTATTAGTATACTCTTCTTAATTGGGATAAATTTGTTGAACAGGTTGATGGGAAAAGTTGCTTCTGATAAGTGTCATAAATGGGTGTTCAAAGAGCCTTTAAAAAGTGAAACAAATATTTCAAACTACTGGCAGAGTTGTTTTGATGTTGTATAAATAACTTCTACAAAACCCCAGTATTAATCTCAAGGGTCTCTTGATTAAGCAAGAAAATGTTAAACCTTACCTTTTTTTAGTTACTTGAGCTTCTTTTACCACAACCAAAATTTATGAATCTATTTCCTTCAAATTTATTAATTGCAGATTCCTCCTGAATGGACTGATTAGTTTGAGTCAGCCACCGTCATCAATAGCCCCAGCAACCATCACTAACTCCAATTCCTTCGAAGCAGGGCAAGGCTTCACCGAATCCAGTGGATACCAATTCCGTTACTCAGATATCAGTTTCTCGATCTATTTATCTTAATTTTATGTTTTTCTAAACTTCATTTCATCTGAGGTTTTTTTTAATTTCACCAAAAGTATTTTTCGGATAGAAAATATCTTGCATTTCTGTAGGGGTTTCTTTTTCCTTTTCTACTATATGCTTTTAGTTTAATATGTAAAAACCTATTATGGAATTGTTATATCATTTTCTGAAAGAAAAAAAATCATATTAGAACCATCTAAAAGGTTTTTGGCTGAAGTTTGGTTGAACTTTCTTCCATGTGTATTAAATTTTTACCTTTTCTACTTCAAATTATTTCAAACAGAAGATCTTACTCATTGGATATTTCAACTCTTTATTGAATTTTCATCTATATCTTATTAGCTTTCTAATGAACTAATTTGGTGTTTCAGATATAAACACCAATATACTGTGTGTCTGCCATTTAGGTGTTGTCTTGAAGGATAGGGCACGTCACCGCTGATGTTCCACAGCCAAGGACACCAGCCTATAATGTAAAGGTTTGTTTCATCCGACAAACATTCTAATTCTTTCACCTAAAATTGAGCTCTGTGTTGATAAATTCGTTTACATTCATTTAACCATTTTTCACTTTCTCCTTTGATGATTTTATGTTGACAGAAAAATTATAGAATTAACAATATGTTAGTTATAGGCTCACAATGATGATGATTATTATGTTACTTTTTGTTTGTCGTCTATTTGTACATTTGCACTCAACTTTTATTTACCCAATTAGTAGTAGATTCTAATTTAGTTTTGGGGAATCTATCTTCCTGTGAGCTTATAATGCTACACAACTAAAAATTACTTTTCTCAGCTTATATATGAGGAAGATGAGCTGAGTCATTCCTTCTTTTTCTTTTCTTTTTTCTCTTATTTTTATTCTCCCTTCTCTTTATGGAGTTTTCTTTATCTATGGTAGCAAGGTCATGTAGACAGGTGATTTTTGTGCTCGAGGGATATGAATTGATTTGAATCAGTTAGCTAAGCGATGCTAAGTTATGAGTTCTTTGTATGAGGTTAGGTGGTTGTAGCATTATATAAATGGTGGCTCAATACTTAATGATGTTAGTGCACAATAGATTCTTAGTCTCTTCAACCATGGTGGAAACAACATCAAATCCAACATAGGCAAAGAATAACACTGCAGAAGCTTTGAAGGCACCCCGTACACCAAAGGGTGCAAAATCACTGTAGTTTTTGGTGTTTATGTTAACAAGGCCAGCAATTATGATGAGGAGAATTACGACAATGTGGACTACTGAGGCGATGTAGTTTAAACGAGAGGAGCCCTTTGTATTGAAGACTGCAAATTCACAAATGATGATGATAATACCAATAGCTACAGGGTCAAGGTAGTTGTATTTGTCTAGGAGATTACTGACATAAATACGAAAATCATTAGGATGGTGGTTGCAAAGTGTAGCTAAATAAGATGTCCACGAACGAGCCATGGCTGCACCACCAATTACATATTCAAGTATAATGTTTCCAGCGGCAATGAAGGCCACAAAGTCGCCAAGCTCATCATACAGTAACAGTGTTAAATGGACGAGACTTGGGAAGAATGATATTACAAGAAGTCAAAAAAACAAAAGGAGAACAGGTGATTAAAAATGCTATTCAAATTTTAAATTCAATTTTATAATTTGTTTGAAGCTTCATCCCAATAATTTCTTATGACAATTTCTTTTGAAAAAACTTAATACCACATTACTGCAAAAGTGTCATTTGAAAAAAAGACATTAAAGTGGTAAATTCCTATTAACCCATCAATTTATGTTCATTGCTCCTTTTATCCTATATTTCAAATATTTATATGTTATCTTTCATGTATAGTTTTTCAAGCATAGTCAGCGATGGCCCCAAGAAAATAAAATTGAATACTACAACTCATTTTGTAAAAATGCAACAAAGTATAAAATGACTTTTATTAGTCTACCAACTTCAACATAATCATTCTGTAAGATACTTTGACTATTTGCAGGTGAATTGCCAAATCTTCGTGTAAATATTTGGAGTAGTCAATTTTCAGTTGGCGCCCAAACACACCTTAGCAGAGCAATTACTGCAAGTGCTCGGATATGGTGTGTTGTACGACAATGGTAGCCAGTCTCTTGGTTTAAGACTACTGCAATTTACCTTTTTCTTTGATTTTTGAGGTATTAAAATGTGTTTTTTTCTTTCTGGAACCAAAAATCTGAATTAACGAGGTTAATTTTACTGGGGTTTTCAGCTTTGAAGTATTATTCAATTTTTTTCTGCTATACGTCTGGCATTTGGGTGGAATAGTTTTGTGGGAGTGTATTTAGGGTTTATCGAGTTACTGAATGGATTACACACATGTATACAAAATTTGTAAATAATTTATACACACAAACACCAAATTAATTTATTAGTGTTTGGTTTGCTCCATATTTGGATTTCAGAGGTGTTCCACGATCAAAGTTGTATAGTCTTTTTGTTTTTGACGTATATGTCGTGCAAAAGGAGTTCAACCCCCTCCACTTTCTGGTGATAATTTAGTACAAATATGATTACTTATAATCACAAACAGATATATATCGATAAGTTTATGTTATTTAAAGCTTTTTGAAAGATTGGCTAATTCTTGGGATATGCTTATTTCAAAGTGGATTCATGATAACTAGATATTTGTCTTTTATAGATTTAATTGTTTGTTAATATTTTTAATCGATTTTTTTGAGACTCAAATTTGAAAGTTGAAATTTATGGAAAACAGGTTTTGGGCACTGAAGGTGATGATGCACTGTAAAAATCTTTTTTTTTTTGGACACAAGATGCCTTAAGAAATCCTTATACTGCCTCGATGGGCGTCTATATTTAGAACTGATGTTCTTCTAAACAATTTGAGATGAAAGTATCCTTCATGCAATGATTTTGAATCTGAAATCATTCCTTCTACTATTAGGGATTACAGACATCATAAAAATTTATATGCATATATATAAAAATTTATATACATATATATATATAATCATTATCATCTCATATTTGATAAATTATTTAATCTATTCTTCAAACTAGCCCGTGCGTTGCACGGGCTATCTCCTAGTATTATAAATGATCTAAAAAAATAGAGTGCACACCAATTAGAAGACTGATGGGTCTTAAACAGTTCAAAATGATCTATAAAAATGATTGTCTATCGAATTCTAAAATAAGGGTCAAATCAATTAATTGGTTTGAGTTTATTTGTTTTTTTTGAAAAATATGAGTTTAATTTTAACCAACTTAAAAAATTTAAAATAGTTAAATAACCTAAATAATTTTAGTTAATATATATTGACTCATTAGTTTATAAACCAAATTACAATAAAACTTCTATTTAGGAATACTCTATATAAGAATAACCTCTATAATATTATAAAAAAATTGGTCCCAATTTGGGCCAATTATAAATAGGAATAACCTCTAAATTGTAATATGTTATATACTTTTTAAGTCCCGTATTAAGAAACTATACCTTTATATAGTAATGATTTCATATATATATATATATATATATATATATATATATATATATATATATATATATGAAAGAGAGAGAGACAATATTAATTTTAAAAGACTATATTTTTTATAAAAGACTACATTTCCTATAGAAGATCGACCATATTTTTTTATAAAAGACTACATTTCTTATAAAAGACTATATTTTTCTAGTTTGAAAATCTAAAGATGTGGTAACAACTCTAAAGAGTAAATCGTTGTGCCAAACAACTTTGCATAAATATTTTTTAAATAATAATTATAAGAGAGTTCTTATTGATATTTTTGTTAAAGTGGATATTTTTGGGTGTTCAAAAAATATTTTGTGCTAATACCTCTATTTAGTAATAACCTCTCAATTAGAATATAAATAGTTTGTTCCCAAGTCTATTCCTAAATAGAGGTTTTACTGTATTGGGTTTATACATAACCTTAAAACACTAATTAAAAAGGGTCGGAGCACACTCAAATCACACACACACACACACACACACACACACACACACACACACAGTCCTGATTAAGTTCGGACTCCCGCATTTTAACAAAATTAGGATTTTTTTTTGCTTTTTTTTTAAAAATAACTAAAAAAAATTATGGATTTTAAAATTTTACATAATACAGTGTTTTGGGTGTAATTTGGATACATATATAAAAATATATCTGTACAGTCTGTGCGGATTGTACATATATTTTTTGGTATAGGTATTCAAATCACGTCCAAAACATATATTATGAAAAAATTTCAGTTCCATAATTTTTTTTAGTTGTTCTACAAAAAAAAAAAAATTTCGGTCCGCATTTTATTCAGGTCCGGACTCCCGGACCTGATCCTAATTATATATATATATATATATATATATATATATATATATATATATATATATATTTCTGTCATTACTAATAGCAAAAAAAGGACGATAGAAATAAAACATGCACAAAATATCAGGATATGGAAGTACTGTTGGTTTGTTATAGAGTAACAGAAGTATTGAATGATGTTGGACAGGTGTTGATGTAGGATTGCGTAAACAAGATTAAAACATACAATCTTATTGTAAACGCAATGAAAGTATGTAAAATAATAATTTATTTTTTTTTATAATTTTAATGAATAATTTTATGAAATATTATTAATTGAGAAAGGATAAAATATACCTTTGAAAAGAATCAATGCTATGAGACCCCAAATTTTATGAATAAAGATTTAAAATTCTCGAAATATTTTTTTTTGAATATTATGGTGTGGATTTGATATAATGTTATATTTGTGGGTGATATTTACAAATTTTGCAAAGTATGCAAGTTGTTATAAAATATTCGTTTGGTCGAGGAATATTCTTTTTGTCGGGAATATCCGTACGAAGGCACAATCATTGGTGAACCCACAACGGAAGTATTGGCGTAGTAAGAAAACGACTGAATTATCTTTTTATACAAATACGACGAAAGTGTTACCGTTAAAACTGTTGAACTACTCGGCAGTAAAAATACAGTAATACGCGTGGTTGTATAGTAGCACACGGTATTGATTATTGATGCTAACGAGAGAAGTCACTCACTTATACTCAATTATTGCTACAGTAATTGCTGCATCATATCTCTCATATTATTGATTCGATTATTGTCACAGTATCATCTGCATAATATGATAAATTATTAAAATAATAATTGAGACAACAAAGTTGTTCATATTATTAAATTACAATATTTATAATGTCTAGAAGTTCTGTCAAGGAGATGTTTGGTCACCTAATTGCGCGCCAATAGAGAGAAATCCTTATTGAAAAGCCCCCTCTTTCCTGGGAACGACCTGGTTGTTAAATATTATGAGTTATAATATTAATGATGAATAAGTTCGTGTTGATTAAAGATGAATTTGATAGATTCATTGTGTTGAAATTATTAATGTTAGTGAAAATAGACATTTATTTTGATAATAATTGATGTCTGGAGGTTATATTGTTCAATCGGGTATTCGGGGCACTTTTCGTGTCGGAGTACTATTCACGGGTTACTATTCACCCGATTACTATTCACTCTAGTATTATTCACTCGGATATTTGGGACACATTTCGTGTCAGAATATTATTCACGGGTTATTATTCACGAGTTACTATTCACCCGATTACTATTCACTCTAGTATTATTCACTCGGGTATTTGGGACACTTTTCGTGTTGGAATACTATTCACGGGTTATTATTCACCCGATTACTATTCATTCTAGTATTGTTCACTAGGGTATTTGGGACACTTTTTGTGTCGGGGTACTATTCACGGGGTACTATTCCCGAGTTACTATTCACGAGTTACTATTCACCCGAAAAATATATTTCTTTTCGGTCCAAATTATTTTTGGGTACAATATTATTCCACGAGGAGATGTGCTAATTTTTCAGACCGTTAGTTGAAATTATAATAGTAAATCAATATGGATGGTTGGTTTAAAGTTTTAATAGTGAATCAATATGGATCGCTAGTTTAAATTTTTAATAGTGAATCAGTATTGACCGTTGCTTTAAGTTTTAATAATAAATTAATATGGACCGTCCGTTTAATAGTAAATCAATCTGGACCATTCATGAATTAGTTACTATTCAGTCCATTCTCCTATAAATAGAAGCTCATTCCTTCATTATTTCTTACGAATTCACTAAAACTCTAGAGAGAGAAATTATAGATAAAAAGAAGAAGAGAAGTCTGCTACCTCACTTTTTCAATATCCAGTTTCTTTAATGGTAAGGGGTATTATTTCTTTCGTATTCATGAAGAGAACTTCTGTTATTCCATTCTTTATTATTATGTTGGAATAACCTATCTATGCGAAGTACCGCATACATGGTGAAATTCTTCTGTTATTCCATTCTTTATTATTCTGTTGGAATAACCTGTCTGTGCGGTCTATCGCATGCCTGGTGAATTCTGTTGTTATTCCATTAATTATTATTCTGTTGAAATATCCTGTCGGTGCGAATTAAGCCTGACCTGGTTCCGTTCTTTATTATTCTGTTGGAATATATTATCGGTGCGGATTACGCCTGACCTGGTTCCGTTCTTTATTATTCTATTGAGAATAACCTGTTTGTGTGGTCTATCGCATGCATGGTGAATTCTTCTGTTATTCCATTCTTTATTAATCTGTTGGAATAACCTGTATATGTGGATTACCACATGCATGGTGAATGATCCTTTATATTCATTTCTTATTAAATTGTGGAAAGGATCTGTTTACGTGGATTATGATGAAAGTCATAATATAAGCATTAGACTGTTGATTATGATGAAAGTCATAATAAAAGTATTGGTCTGATGAAAATCATGCATATATGTAGTATTAGTAAGTGTTCTGATTAGTTATGTTTGTTATTATGTGAAAACATGAAAGTTTCTTAGAAATCACAAAGGGTTGAAAATCAGAATTTGGTGAAAATGGAACATGAAATTCAATTGACCATATCTCCTATTATATTTATAATTTTTGAGTGTGGTTAAGTTCAAGAGTTAGATCTATGAGTTTTCTAACTTATCCAAGTGAAATCACTGGAAACGGTGTTGTAGATTTTCGAGTGGACTGATTTTAGCAAAGGAGTCAAAAACTGCAAAGTACCAAAAAGCTACTACCCACAATTTTGTAAGGGCTGTTTCAGCCACTTAATTTGTGAGAAAAATTCTGATCTTTTGGGACATGGAAATATATGGTATAAAATACATCCTGTCCAAAAATGAGCTCATTCCGACTTAAATGAGCAAGTTATGACTATTTCAATATTTAGGTTTTTTCGACAAAAAAAGCTATAACCAGAGTTCTATAACTTCGATGACCATGAAATTTAAACTGGAAGATCACGTTAACATGTGTAAGATCCTCCCACGATTTGGAAATTTCTGGAGTTAAACTTGAGGTAGCTAATTTCTTAATGAATTAATTAGAAATTGATTTTTGAAAAATACTTAAGGGAGTTGAAAAATTATAAAAAAAACTTATTGTGTATGAAATATATGTATATATGTTTGGACAAAGGATAGAAAAATAATAAGTTGATTTAGTGATTTTTCATGAAAATGGTTTAGTTACAAACATATGAGTTAAATATGTTATGTGAAGTTGAAGAATTGGTAAATAAGATTTTAGGGCTTGAAAATCTTATATAAGGTATATGCAGATTTTTGATAAGTGATTTGATCATTGGTGATGAAATCTTATGAGTATGGCATTTTTGAATGATTAAATGCATTATTTGGTAAAGTGTAAATAATTAAATTAAATTATTTATAAGTTTAAGAAGTGATTAAAATATTGTTATAATATTAATAAAATTAGATTATGAGTTATTTAATTGGATAAATTTAAAGTCTTTAATATTTATCCTTGTTTTCGTTTGATTAATACTTATATTATTGTCATCATCCTCATGCTTATATTGTGATGAAAGTCATCTTTGGCTTACGTGCAGAGATGGACTTGGTATGATTATGACCAGGGATTATTCGGTATAATCATGACCGTAATGTAATGAATGATGTGGTAAAAGTCCTCATTAGTCTGTAGTTCATTGGTGGATAGTTGTTGATATGATTATGACCAGGGATTATTCAGTATAATCATGATCATTGATGATTACATGAATATCCTTGGTCGTGGTGCAGGGATGATGTGGTTTATTTATTAAGCCGAGTCTCAGCAATAAAGTTGATGAAAATCTTTTTAAATCATAGAAGATAGTAGATTTTATGCTCTACTTGACTCTTCTAATGGATTGCTTATTCCGCTGCAGTTAAACTTGATGTCTATTGTATTTTATCAGTTTAACATTGTTGAAGACTAATGATAATTTATCCTGCATTATCTTAGCCATAATATTTTTTATTGGGCTAGTTGAGCTCACCTTTTCTTTCATTGTTCTCTTCAGGAAATGAGAACGTAGCCGGAACTAGTCGGGGAACGGAGTGATGGTCCGAGATGGTGTCATAGTAGTGCTCACTATTCTATAAAATAGTGTGATAATAAATGTAATGAGGACTCCATTGAGTGTGGATATTGTCTAGATGATAATATTTTTATTAAAACTCATAGCATATTTTTTGTCATATTTTACACGACAGTTGTATAATTAAGTTTTTATTTGTATTTTATACCATGTATTTGGCGACTCAAGATGGGTGATATAAACCTGTTTTGGGGGCGTCACAGTTGGTATCAAAAATTAGGGATTTGATCCCTGGCTGAGATGTGAGACAAGAACTAGGAGGGGAGAGATGGGAAATTCCTTCGCTAGTATGACCTACATAAGTTTATTTGGTATTTAATTGGTCGGTCAGAGTATAGGAATAATATGTGATATGTCAATTAACCCTTGTTTTGTGACAGTGTTTGAAAATGGCATCTGAAAATGTTGAGATAAGTAATGGAGAAAAATAATATTACCGTATCTCAGTACGAGGCTAAGTTTGCGAAGTTATCCCGGTTTGCATCCCATTTGGTCGATAATGAGGAGCGAATGACGCGAATGTTTCTAAGAGGTTTGAAACCCGATATACGTCAATACCTCATTTCTCATAAACTTTTTTTATATTCAGATGTTGTGAATAGGGCTTAGTTATTGGAGCGCGATAATAAGTTAGCACAACCAAAAGGTAACGACCAACAACACGATAATTATCATACCGGTGGAAACGACCATCGGAACAATGATGACCATCGTGGGGGAAATTATCATGCCAAGAATGGTAACCACTTCGATGGTAATCATGGCCAAGATAATAGAAGTGGAAATTTCAAGAAGAGAAGGTCATTTAGCTCGATTTTGTCGTATAGTGAAGTCAAGTCCAGCTGGGACAGTGGCACCAAAGGCGGATACAGACAAAACAAAGTCGGTGATTTCAGGAAGAGCATTTTTTGTGACTTCTCAAAAAGCGAGTAACCCAAACGAAGTTAGCACATGTTAGTTAATTATAAATTTTTGCGAAGTCTATACCTTATTAGATACCGGTTCTACCCATTCTTTTATCTCTCTTACTTGCGCTCAACGTTTAAATTTTAACTCATGAGAAGTTAGACTTTGACTTATTAGTTGAAACTTCGTTAGCAGAAACCTTCGTTACCTCCACTGTTTATTAATCTTGTTTGATTCAAATCGACACTTTCACATTACCTGTCGATCTTATCTCTTTGAAAATACTTGCCTTTGATGTGATTTTAGAAATCTATTGGTTAACTACTCACCATGCTTTTCGTAAGGTTGTTAGCTTTCATAGTCCTAACCAACCTGTTATGCGAATTCAAGCAACCAAACCACTAAAGTCAATCATTGTCATATCAAGCCATAAGTAAAGAGCCCTAAGACTTTATCTGGTGACTTCTTTCTGTGGAATGAACCGAAGCCAGACTTTCTGTAGGCGACGTCATGAATGACGATGGCAAGTTGATATGTATCAATGTGACGAACTATCCAAGTCTTGAATGAGGGTCACAATTTTGAATGATATTTCTATTGTTAATAAATTTCCTGACGTATTTTTGAAGAACTTACTGGCCTACCCCCAGAGCGTGAAATCGAATTTTGTATTGACCCCAGTACAAAACCAATTTCTAAAACCCTTAAATATTTCTTCAACCAAAATGAACGTATAATGCGCCAAAGACATTGGCTCGAGCTGTTGAAGATTACGATTATACCATTCAATATCATCGTGGAAGAGCGAACGTGGTAGCTGACACGTTGAGTAGAAGATCGTATGCATTCACGAGTGTGATGTTGTTAACACAAAACCCATTTCGTATAACTTACAAAGGATGTAGATAGAGTTAAAGACTCTAGGGACCCATGTGATGATGGCGAATATATGATTAGAACCGACTTTAATGGATAAAGTTAAAGTCGCTCAAGCTACATACTCAGAGCTGATGAATGTGAAGAAGAAGGTTCCAGAGGGCGTTATTCTAGAAGCAAGAATTGACGAAGAGAGGAAATCTCAACCCTTAATTTTATTGGTTTATTTGAAATCCTCGATCGAGTAAGAACTGTGGCCTATAAACTCGTTTTACCGCTAAGTATGTCACGTGTTCATAACGTTTTTAACGTATCGATGTTACGTAAATATGTGGACGACCTGAACCACATTATTAAATTAGAACCAGACGAGATAGCAAAATATTTAACGTATGAGGAGATGCGTGTTAAAATCATGGATAAGAATGATCACATTCGACACTCAAAGGTTATAACTCAAGAGTTAGAATCTGAAATAAAGTCAAGGTATCCTCATCTCTTCGGCATACAAGATACGTACGTAAATTTTGAGGGCAAAATTTCATAAGGAGGGGAGATTGTGAGACTCCAAATTTTATGAATAAAGATTTAAAATTCTCGAAATATTTTTTTTGAATATTATGGTGTGGATTTAATATAATGTTATAGTTGTGGGTGATATTTACAAATTTTGCAAAGTATGCAAGTTGTTATAAAATATTCGTTTGGTCGGAGAATATTCTTTTTGTCGGGAATATCCGTACGACGGCACAATCATTGGTGAACTCATACCGGAAGTATTGTCTTAGTAATAAAATGAGTGAATTATCTTTTTATAAAAATATGGCGGAAGTGTTACCTTTAAAACTGTTGAACTACTCGGTAGTAAAAGTATAGTAATACGCGTGGTTGCATAGTAGCACATGATATTGATTATTGATGCTTACGATAGAAGTCACTCAGTTATACTCAATTCTTGCTACAATAATTGATGCATCATATCTCTCATATTATTGATTCGATTATTGTCACAGTATCATCTACATAATATGATATATTATTAAAATAATAATTGAGACAACAAAGTTGTTCATATTATTAAATTGCAATATTTACAATGTCTAGAAGTTCTGTCAAAGAGATGTTTGGTCACCTAATTGCGCGCCAATAGGGAGAAATCCTTATTGGAAAGTCCACTCTTTCCTGGTAACGACCTGGTTGTTAAATATTGTGAGTTATAATATTAATGATGAATAAGTTCGTGTTGATTAAAGATGAATTTGATAGATTCATTGTGTTGGAAATATTAGTGTTAGTGAAAATAGATATTTATTTCGATAATAATCGATGTCTGGAGGTTATATTGTTCAATAGGGTATTCAGGGCACTTTTTGTGTCGGAGTACTATTCACGGATTACTATTCACCCGATTACTATTCACTATAGTATTATTCACTCGGGTATTTGGGACACTTTTCATGTCGGAATACTATTTGTTAGTTCTCAGTAGGCATAATAGATCTAGAAGGGGGGTTGAATAGATCCTTTTTGATTTCAAATACTTTTCTGGTTTATTTTGTATTGCTAATAATTTAGCATATAACAAACATAAGAATCTTTTCAAGCACAACGGAATAAGTAAAAGATCCCCTTCATTGATATAATCATAATCATACATACATTGTTCGTAGAGTTAGTTTAGTGGTAAGTAGTTAAAACATACATAGCAGTTATAACAGTTAATGTACATAATATAAATGACATAAAGTAAAAGACACAAGGGGTTTTAAGTGGTTCAGAGACTCAAGCTCCTAATCCACTCTTCTGCTTTCAACTAGCAGGATTTCCACTAAGGAAGGGCAGCACCCTGAATCACTAAGATTCCTTCAAGGCCAGCAGCCTTGGGACTTCAGTTCACTAAGAACTCTTCAAGGCCTGGCCTTGGAACTTCTCTAGTTCCTTAGGATCTCTTCAAACCCAGTAGGCTTGGAACTTCATTTAGTCCCTCCAGACAAGGACCCCTCAAGCCCTGCCTTCTTATTGTTGTAGTTGTTGTTGTTGTTGGTACTGAGCTGCTAAGATGTCATTAAGCTCTGAACATCTTTTGTACTTAGCAGCTTGGTGTGATCCTCTTTGCATTCTGCTTTGAGTCTGGACCACATCTTCTTTGGTGCAACTAATCTTCATTATTTTCTGCTTAACCTTATCTAGTATCAGCTTTGCTCCATCACCATCTCGGTTGGCTAAGTCTCTGTGCTTTTAGTAGTATTTTACTGGCACTTAGCAATCCCTGAACCTTTCTTGAATACTTTGCAGATATGGTTCTACACTTGTTCAGTTTTAGCTTTCGGTTCATGGTGATTCATAGAGTGGCTCTCTTGATCTTCTTTGTACTCAGCCACTTTTTTGAATGCTATCTGTTTGGCCTTCTCGGCTCTCAGCTTGGCTGCCATCTTTAGTGGCATTCTCATCTTTGTTGAGTGAAGCTTTGATCTATTTGAGTTCTTCTTTAAAGCTGCTTCACTTCAACCTTGTTAGTCTCACTGTCACTAAGACTTGTTCTATTTATCTTTGGTGGAACTCGTAGAGTCAACTATAGCATTCACCAACTCAATGATTCTGCAACTTCACAATTCTCAGCACCTCTTGATCTTTGAAGATATGATGATTTATACTACTTCCCAATCTTCCCGTTGGAAAGTACCCGTTGAAAGCTATTCAAATTGCTTCGTAGATCTTGAGTTATTTGGTGCAGACTATAGATGTGACATGACATCTTTTTTTGACTTCCTATCACTGCAGTCTGCTATTTCACCAACCCTGTTAGATATGTCACTTTGATGTCTTGGGCAGGTCGATGACATTATTTCACTCTTCTGATTTTTCGATCAGAGGTTATCCTTGCATCGATGCTCTCAATAAGCTCTTGTCCAAATATTACTCTTCAGATTGAACCGTTGCCAATGCTTCAGTCTTCAGCTATTTGAAATCTGCGTTTCTGATGCATGTCTTCATGGACCTGATTGTAGTGTTCTTATTAACTTGTAGAAACAACACTAAGATCTTGAGGAGTGTTCACTTGATCTTTAGTGTAGAACACCTCTTCCTCTATTTGTGTAGTGCTTCAGTACTTATGTTTACCTCGACTGTTCTCAGATACTGATGGCTTGATTCCTTGCTCTGGCCTCTTCTAAATAACAAGACACTTCATATTTGTGGTGTGTTCAGCTCGCTTTTTCCTTGTGATCTCCCGTTCACTTATCATCAATGGACTGACCAAATGCTTAATCACTTTAGCCTTGTTCTTTAGAGGCTGACCAGTATCTTAGCGTGTACTCCATCAGTTCCTTTTTCTTTTAGCAAACACTACGATCTTGGTTGCTTCCAAGATCGTTGTCATCTTTCTACTTAACAGCTATTGCATGTGCTAACTTTCATTAGTCAACTACTAAAGTCTTCTTATGATCATCTTGTGGAAGACTTCATCTCGAATGACTTCACAACTCAATCTTGATTCTGATTGGGTTGGTGTTTAGGTCTTCTGTTAGCTTGCATGCCATTCGTTGAGTGTTCTCTAGTTTCCTTCAGGTGGTACGTATTTATGAAGTGTCAATCAGAGGTTTCATTCCTTTGGATATTCTAGGAGTGCTCATTCATTGAGACTCGTATTTGCTCTATGATTCTTCCTTGGCATTGTGAGCACATCTGTTGAGGTCTTAGTTCTGCACTTTATGATTCAGCTTTGGCTGTGCAGAAACTACGACTCTGAGATCAGATCTTAACACTCTACGATTTCTATCATTGTGTTTGTTGCCTTCATCTGATCTTGCTCGACTACAATCTTTGCCTTTGATATGATCAGTAGACTCAAAGATTCTGAGTGTAGTCTACGATCCCTTACTTGACCGAGTAGATTCTACGACTCCGAGTGTAGTCTACGATCCTTTACTTATAGGCAGGCTGTCTCTACGATTCAGAACATGACTTCCTCAGCAGACTACGGTCCTGAGGAAGTTACAAACTATGATCCTTCCTCGTCTCTCCTGGAAGTCTACGAACTTCAAGATCAACTATCTTGCAAACTACGATTCTGCCTCGATAGCTCTCGAGTTTTCCTTGACTCTCCTGGCAGACTACGATTTCTGGTACAGTGCTCGACGAGCAGACATGCCTATCTATTACAACATAAGATCAACTTAACATGTTTGATCTTTCTATATTTATAGTCCTTGTACATCATTTCTTTTTAAGGACTTTATAAAGCTGTTTTGCTTGTGCAGGATTAACCTTACACATTTGATCAATTCATTCTAAGTCCTTGTACATATGTTTCTATTATCTATCAAAGTACTTTACAGCTTTTCTTAATGCAAGCATACTTGCATATTCATTCATATATCATAATCAAATCATATGTAAATAGGAATGTCATTCATATGCTTATTCCTGACAATCTCCCCATATTTGATTATGAAAAAAAAAAATAAGTGTATATGCATGTTATGAATGAATCTTCTAAAACAGATAATTATGAATGTCATTTATAAAGATGTGGAATGAATTTAATACACTGACATTTTACATCTTGGATCCAGAACATACTTAACTAGTTAGAGATGTACCTCTTTGTCTCCATGATTTTTTCCAGGATATCTGTTGATCAGCTACTCATCTGTTGATTCCTTTGCTCCTGCTCTCCCTGGGGTGTGGAGCTATTCCTTTCTTCTTTTCCTGGTTCGGGCTCTGGCTCCCCCTCAGTCTTAGGCTCCCCTTCACCTGATGAACCATCTCTTTCTTCTGCTTTTTCCTTCTTCATCTTCTTGACTTGTTTACTTCTGTTCTCCTTGCTCTTTCTAGAGTGCCTCTTTTTCTTCCCATTTCTTTGCCTCTTTTTCTCCCCCTTTTTGTCATTAATCATTTGAGAGAGCTGCTCCATGTTGGACATAAGCTGCTCCATCATGTAGAAGGAGTTACTAACTTCAATCTTGAGTGCTTGTTGGCTTAACTCAAGTTGCATGGAGAAGTACTGGTTCATGTTGTCAATCTTGTCGGAGAGGACTTTGAGTTGCTCTTCATTTTCCTTTTGTGCTAGTAGAGCTTCAGCCTTTTGATCATGTAGAGCCTTGAGATATATGTGATCTCTTTCTCTAATTTTGAGGGATACATCAACCATAGTGGCTTGGAGTTTATCTTGAACTGAATTATCTCCCGTTGCTGTCATTCTCTTTGATTCTTCATGGATTAGAGATATCTTCTCAATCAGTTCATCAGAGTTTTTCATTAGCTCTTGCTCCATAGAGACTTCGTCATTTGGTTGGGCAGTCTCTTGCTGAACACCAGATTGGACTCTATGATCTGCTTCTTTGGACATATTTTTGAAGGTGTTGAGAATCTGAAGAATTGTTAAGTTCCAATCACTGGTTGAAGATGCAGGAATGTTAGATAGCTGTGTTTGGGCAGATGGAGACATCTGATTCTGGACTTGATCATTATCAGTGGTAGAGTGAACAGACTCTACAATCAGTGTCTTGGCCAAATTCCTTTTTCCCTCAGAGTCCACTCTACGATCATAAGGAATATAATAATTTTCAGTATGTCGGTAGATCTTGTAGTGGGGCTTGTTGTTGATCATCATGGTTGCAAACTTCTTAACCCTGGGGAAGTTCTGTTATACCAGTTCTAAATTTGGAAACTAAGAGTAGCACCAACTGAAGTAGCTCTCATCAGCATTAGTATGTGCCTTCAACCATGGCATCCACGGGAAGAACCATCTCATCAGAAGGTCTTCAGAGTCATACAGTATTATTGTGCAGTCTAATTCCATGTTTTTCCAATTGTGAAGTACTTCATCTGTGGTCATTCTTACAACTCAAAGTTGTTCATTTCCTTGATTTATCCATCTTGTTAGTGGTTCTGCTGGTGGCTCATCAAAGACTTCCACTACAATTCTTCTGATAATTCTAGCTGGAGAGAGAACATGATAATATTCTAGTTCCTCAGATTCATCAATCGATTCTTCTTGATGAACTTCATCTTCAGAATCCTCTTCAACAATGGCTTCCTTAGAATCATCTCCTTCAATGTTGGTCTCATCTTCAGCATTCTCTTTCCCTGATGCGGATTCATCATTACTTAGTTCAATGATTTCAGTAGATTGATCATTTCTCCTTCTAGAGGCAAATTGAGCTATGAATATGTGACTCCTTCTTCTTCTTGGAAGTTCAGTTAGGGGTGAAACAGATACATCTTGTTCTTTAGATTCTGAGGTCTTTGAGTCAATAGACAGGCTCTCTTGATTTTCATCATTGACAGATGTAGGTGTTTCTTTTTCAAATTCATCATCTTTTGAGCTATCATGAAGGCTTGTTGGAGCACTTACATTTGGAAATTCCGATGGGTCATTTTGCAGCTTCTCTTTCTCTTCAGGGAGTTGGTCACTGGACTTGCATATTTCTTTTCTTCATCATCAACCTTAGTTCTTTCTTCCATAGATTCAACTTCTTCTTCATTGTTGAACTTTCTCCTTGAAGGTTCAATCTTTGAACTTTCAGTTCCTTTCTCATCTTCAGACTCTTCATGTTCTTCTTGGTTGGATGGACTTTCCTGGGGAGCTCGGGCTGATTTCTTCATCACTTTTACTTTCTTCTTGGGTGGTTCTTGGATTAGTCTGTTACTCCTTCTTTTTAGGTTTTCAGCAGTAGATGCTTGTTCTCCTCCTGCTCCTTGTTTCTTCTTGTCAGTGGAGACATGTCTTAACGAAGCCTCTGCATTCTTCACATTCTTAGGCTTCTTCTTTGTCGGTGTTGCAACAACTGATGCAGAGACATCAGACTCAAAGTTTTCCACCTCCTTTGGCTTTCTCTTCTTTGCAGAGACTTTTCTAATGACTCTAGTTTGTGTTAGCCTCCTATTTTCCTTTGGGTTTTTCTTCCAATTCACAAACAGTTGTGGTGACATACTTTGTGCACATTCAGAGGTTCTCCCTCATCATCCTTGATCTTGTTTCCCAGCTTCTTCTTTATCATAATGCTCATCAGTCTTCCATGAAATACTTTTGTAAGTGGTTTGTCTGTAGATTTCTTCAACTCAGCTTTTTCTATCCATTTGGAGATTTGGTCGAACAGGACAACTCCAAAGTTGATCTGCTTCTTCAGAACTATGGTAGACATAATCTTCAACTGCTGGTCCAGTACAGTGTCGTGTGCAGTGTCTTTGCACAGTATACATTTTCCCACTATCTCAACAAGGAACTCGAATTCCTCTGGAAACTCTTTTTTCTTCATGTCCTTTAGACTAGGGTTTCTTTGGTACCCCATACTCTCCTTTGCTTTCTCAGTGTCAATCTCATCAAGGCTTTTTAGTCCTAGGTCAGGAAAATCTAGGCATTGGTTGATATCAGATGATTTCAGTTTTAGAGACTGACCTTTAACCTTGGTTGAAAGAGTTCCGGCATTTATGGATGCATTTGAGTAGAATTCCTTAACTAGTTCAGTGTATACTCGAGTGCTTGCCTCAAGACATTATGAGAATCCAGCTTTCTTTATGAGTTCAAGAATGTCTCTGAACTTCTTTTCTGATTTCTCAAATGACTTGGTTCCGAGTTGAATGCCAGTGATTACTCGCTAATCTTCCATTTGAATGATTCGAGGAATATGGATATTGATTCAGGGAGATTTATGAAGTATGGCTGATTGTGATTTGCACTCTGGAAGTTTTAGTGGTTTGGCATTGAAGAGAATTCTAGAGTTTAAAAATTGGAGGGAGAGAGGTTTAATGGATTTTGGTAACTGTTTGCAGATTTGACTCTATCTTTATGACAGTTCCTTCTGACTCTGCATACACTGTGATGTGTCACCCAGTCATTGGTTTCACATTGCCCAGCAACAAGCTGTAACTTCCTAGTAACTTGTTAGTTAGCTGTGTCTTTTAGAAGAGTGGACGTTTGATTGGCGTGGATTAACCTTTAATCTCTTGAGTTCGTAGAGTATCATGATAGGACAACTATTGACTCTATGTTCCTTTGTTGACTCAAAAATCAATTCTCTGAAGGATGTTGCAGTGGATGGTTTTGACATTACTTCGTCATTTTTAACCTCCATGGCTTATCCACTGTTGTGCATTATGAAACCTTTGACACCTTTTTTCAGCAATACCCCTTCCTAACCATCATTCGAGCTTGTCTTCTCTTATTTTGAATGACTGAGCAAATGTCCTGTTCTTTTAAAGCTTCTCATGAGCTAGAGTATCCTTTTGAAAGACTGCGATCGTCGAGTCTCCTTCTACGATTGTTGAGGTTGCTCCATGATCGTTGAGTTTATTTTTACCTTCACTCTACGATCACTGACTGTCTTGGTCTTTGAGATGAACTTGAATAAACAGTTCTTCTGGGTTAAGGTAGCTCAGGAAGGGCCAACCTCTTAGAGTGAGCTAAGGGTCAGGTTTGTCCCTGAGGCGCTTTCCAGATGAATTTGCTGTTAGGAGTAATTTGCACTGATATCTCTCTTGACCTTTCTGGTGAGGAGATCCTTTATCAACTTTAGACAATTTCATTTGCTGTGATCGTGGTGTCTTCTTGCTTTTACACTACGATCATATGTTTGATTGTAGGTGCTCCATGATTTTGAATTGGGTGGATGATGGGTTATCAATAGTCCATTTTGAGAGGTTTTTACTGACTATGAATCTTCATTTAGTTCATCAGCCACAAAGTTTTGAGACTCTGTAGCTGGTATTTTGCTTCATAAAACATTCCAGTATTGTTGCTCCTTAACCGATCACTGCTCCCTTGATGTTGTCTTTTTAGCGAGGGTTATGTTCATAAGGACGCATCCCTGCATATCTCCTTCTAACTGAAGTTATTGAATCTACTTATGTCGTAGAGATGAGTATCTTCAGGGTTGATCATTCTACGATACTTTGATAACACTACGAACGTAGTCTTCCTCATCAGCTTGTGTTCGTGGAGTTCTGCTCCTGTGCTTAGTTCCTAATGTTTGATGCTCTGTAGTTCTCTGGGGTGAGCTTTCTTGAGAACAAGTTTTGCATGCTTGATCATCTAAGACCCTTTGAGTGGCCTGCTTTCATATAAAGGTATGCAGCCATTTGAGCTTCATTTAGATTAGCTCAGCAGGTCTTCAAGGACAAGCTTTGATATGTAGGAATTTTGTCAGAATTATTTCTGAACAGTCCTAAGCCTTCTGCTGGTTAACTTGACAGAAGTCTTTTGCTGTATCATTCCTTAGTGTGGTCAGATAGACCAAGTACTTGCAGGTTAGACATTTCTCCTTTTTGGTACCCATGGTTAGATGGGTCCTGCTAGGTTAGTTACTAAACCCCTTTTCCTCATATATTAGGATAAACATCATATTGACCACCATCAGTCGTAATCATGTATATACTTCATTTAGATAATACATTTTGAGATGCATGGTGGTGAGTGTGAGAGAAATTTGTCATGTTAATAAAACACTCTTTTCTTTGATGGTATCATCATATGCTAAGTTATGATCTCAGAGTTTAAATGTTCACAGTGCGAAAATTAGCTCTAAGATTTATTAGTATCTGGTTGATTCATGGAGGTGATTAGTTTCTATGAATCTTCAAGATTCACTTGCAGATCTGATCATACTCTGTGCATCATTAAACACTTAGACCATAGGATGTACAAAGCACATTAACCCATTAGCAAGGATTTCTTCACATACACTCGACCTGTGAGGCTCTCAAAACCATTTCAGGTCTCTTTCAACTTATCATCTTCAACCTAAAACTTGGATGGAGAGAAGGTTTATAGACATTTGAGTTTCTATCATCAGTGTACTTTCTCTCTTCACCTTTTTAGATAGATTATGAGTACTTGAAGGAAAACTGTTATAGTTCATGAGTAAGGTGCAACACTGATGTTCATATCTATGTTAGCGAGGAATCATACCTTTTTGCTGTTAGTTTCTTAACAGACATTTATCTTAGATACACTGAGTTTAGGCATTGATGTGCATGTTTTCTCATTCGCTTCTGACAGCCGATTGCTCCAGTTGATCTTCAATCAATCAATTATGGTCTTGAAGATACAAGCTAAGAGAGTGTCAGCATCTCTAATTCTTTGACATCCCTTAGTTCATAAGATTTACATCCAGCTGCAGGTTGACCAGACACATGTTTGAGAAGTTCTTCTTTCTTCTCTAGATAAACATTACTTAGCATGTATGGCCTTTTCATCTTTTCAGGTTGGTGGATGTTTGAATCTTTTCTGTTGATGTCTCTTGAGCTTTCTAGCCTGGTCTTCAGACAACATGATTAACAATGAGCAAGGATTGGTTTTGTTGATACGACAATCAAAGACATGGACCAATCTGAGCAGCTTCAGGTGTATATGCATATTTACCTGTACACAACATTTCCAACGTGTGAGCTCATCTGCATATAACAAGTGACTTACTGCTAAACTAAGTTTAGAACAATGTTTGAGCCTAGGATCATACTCAAAGCGATTAGCTTTTGAATGTAGAATGAGAACCTGCACTGATACCAATTGTTAGTTCCTAGTAGGCACAATAGATCTAGAAGGGGGGGTTGAATAGATCCTTTTTGATTTCAAATACTTTTCTGGTTTATTTTGTATTGGTAATAATTTAGTATATGACAAACATAAGAATCTTTTCAAGCACGACGGAATAAGTAAAAGATCCCCTTCATTGATATAATCATAATTATACATACATTGTTCATAGAGTTAGTTCAGTGGTAAGCAGTTAAAACATACATAGCAGTTATAGCAGTTAATGTACATAATGTAAATGACGTAAAGTAAAAGACACAAGGGGTTTTAAGTGGTTCAGAGACTCAAGCTCCTAATCCACTCTTCTGCTTTCAACTAGCATGATTTTCACTAAGGAAGGGCAGCACCCTGAATCATTAAGATTCCTTCAAGGCCAGCAGCCTTGGGACTTCAGTTCACTAAGAACTCTTCAAGGCCAGTAGCCTTGGAACTTCTCTAGTTCATTAGGAACACTTCAAGCCCAGCAGGCTTGGAACTTCATTTAGTCCCTCCGGAAAAGGACCCCTCAGGTCCTGGCTTCTTGTTGTTATAGTTTTTGTAGTTGTTGGTGCTGAGCTGCTAAGATGTCATTAAGCTCTGAACATCTTTTGTACTTAGCAGCTTGGTGTACTCCTCTTTGCATTCTGCTTTGAGTCTGGACCACATCTTCTTTTGTGCATCTGATCTTCATTCTTTTCTGCTTAACCTTATCTAGTATCAGTTTTGCACCATCACCATCTGGGTTGGCTAAGTCTCTGTGCTTTTAGTAGACTTTGCCTGTCACTTAGCAATCCCTGAACCCTTCTTGAATACTTTGCAGATATGGTTCTGCACTTGTTCAGTTTTAGCTTTTGGTTTATGGTGATTCGTAGAGTGGCTCTCTTGATCTTCTTTGTACTCAGCCACTTTTCTGAATGCTATCTGTTTGGCCTTCTCGGCTCTCAGCTTGGCTGCCATCTTTAGTGGTATTCTCATCTTTGTTGAGTGAAGCTTTGATCTGTTTAAGTTCTTCTTCAAAGCTGCTTCACTTCCACCTTGGTAGTCTCACTATTAATGAGACTTGTTCTGTTTATCTTTGGTGGAACTCGTAGAGTCAACTATAGCATTCACTAACTCAACAATTCTGCAATTTCACAATTCTCAGCACCTCTTGATCTTTGAAGATCTGATGATTTATACTACTTCCCAATCTTCCCGTTGGAAAGTACCCGTTGAAAGCTATTCAAATTTCTTCGCAGATCTCGAGTTATTTGGTGTAGACTGCAGATGTGACATGACATCTTTTTTTGACTTCCTATCACTGCAGTCTGCTGTTTCACCAACCCTGTTAGATATGTCACTTTGATGTCTTGGGTAGGTCGATGATATTATTTCACCCTTCTGATTTCTCGATCAGAGGTTATCCTTGCATCGATGCTCTCAATAAGCTCTTGTCCAAATATTACTCTTCAGATTGAACCGTTACTAATGCTTCAGTCTTCAGCTATTCGAACTCTGCGTTTCTGATGCATGTTTTCATGGACCTGATCGTAGTGTTCTTGTTGACTTGTAGAAACAACACTACGATCTTGAGGAGTGTTCACTTGATCTTTAGTGTAGAACACCTCTTCCTCTTTTTGTGCAGTGCTTCATTACTTTTGTTTACCTTGACTGTTCTCAGATACTGATGGCTTGATTCCTTGCTCTGGCCTCTTCTAAATAACAAGACACTTCAGATTTGTGGCGTGTTCAGCTCTCTTTCTCCTTGTGATCTCCCGTTCACTTATCATCAATGGACTGACCCAATGCTTAATCACTTTAGCCTTGTTCTTCAGAGGCTGACTAGTATCTCAATGTGTACTCCATCAGTTCCTTTTTCATTTAGCAAACACTACGATCTTGGTTGCTTCCAAGATCGTTGTCATCTTTCTACTTGACATCTACCGCATGTGCTTACTTTCCTTAGTCAGCTACTGAAGTCTTCTTATGATCATCTTGTGGAAGACTTCATCTTGAATGGCTTCACAACTCAATCTTGATGCTGATTGGGTTGGTGCTTAGGTCTTCTGTTAGCTTGCATGCCATTCGTTGAGTGCTCTCTGGTTTCCTTCAGGTGGGACGAATTTATAAAGTGTCAACTAGAGGCTTTATTCCTTTGGATATTCTAGGGGTGCTCATTCATTGAGACTCGAATTTGCTCTACGATTCTGCCTTGATATTGTGAGCACATCTGTTGAGGTCTTAGTTCTGCACTCTACAATTCAGCTTTGGCTGTGCAGACACTACAACTCTGAGATCAGATCATGACACTCTACGATTTATATCATTGTGTTTGTTGTCTTTATCTGATCTTGCTCGACTACGATCTCTGCCTTTGATACGATCAGTAGAATCTGCTATTCTGAGTGTAGTCTACGATCCCTTACTTGACCAAGTAGATTCTACGACTCCGAGTGTAGTCTACGACCCTTTACTTGTTTTCGGCAGATGCTCGGTCGGCTTGTAGGCAGGCTGTCTCTACGATTCAGAACATGACTTCCTCAGCAGACTACGGTCCTGAGGAAGTTCTCATCGACACACTACGATACTTCCTCATCTTTCCAGGAAGTCTACGAACTCCGAGATCAACTATCTTGTAGACTACGATTCTGCCTCGATAGCTCTCTAGTTTTCCTTGACTCTCCTGACAGACTACAATTTCTGGTACAGTGCTCGACGATCAGACAAGCCTATCTATTACAATATAAGATCAACCTAACATGTTTGATCTTTCTATATTTATAGTCCTTGTATATCATTTCTTTTTAAGGACTTTACAAAGCTGTTTTGCTTATGTAGGATTAACCTTACACATTTGATCAATTCATTCTAAGTCCTTGTACATATGTTTCTATTATCTATCATAGGACTTTACAGCTTTTCTTAATGCAAGCATACTTGCATATTCATTCATATATCATAATCAAATCATAACTAAATATGAATGTCATTTATATGCTTATTCCTGACATTATTCATGGGTTACTATTTACGAGTTACTATTCACCCGATTACTATTCACTATAGTATTAGTCACTCGGGTATTTGGGACACTTTTCGTGTCGGAATATTATTCATGAGTTACTATTCACGAGTTACTATTCACCCAGTTACTATTCACTCTAGTATTGTTCACTCGGGTATTTGGAACACTTTTTGTGTCGGGGTACTATTCATGGGGTACTATTCCCGAAGTACTATTCACGAGTTACTATTCACCCGAAAAATATATTTCTTTTCGTTCCAAATCATTTTTGGGTATAATATTATTCCATAAGGAGATGTGCTAATTTTTCAGACCGTTGATTGAAATTATAGTAAATCAATATGGATCGTTGGTTTAAAGTTTTAATAGTGAATCAATATGGATCGCTGGTTTAAAGTTTTAATAGTGAATCAGTATGGACCGTTGCTTTAAGTTTTAATAGTAAATCAATATGGACCGTCCGTTTAAAAGTAAATCAATTTAGACTTTTCATGAATTAGTTACTATTTAGTCCATTCTCCTATAAATAGAAGCTCATTCCTTCATTATTTCTTACGTATTCACTGAAACTCTAGAGAGAGAAATTATAGAGAGAAAGAAGAAGAGAAGTCTGCTACCTCACTTTTTCAATATCCCGTTTTTTCTAAGGTAATGGGTATTATTTCTTTCGTATTCATGAAGAGAACTTCTGTTATTCCATTCTTTATTATTATGTTGGAATAACATGTCTATGCGAAGTACCGCATACATGGTGAAATTCTTCTGTTATTCCATTCTTTATTATTCTGTTGGAATAACCTGTCTGTGCGGTCTATTTCATGCCTGGTGAATTCTGTTGTTATTCCATTATTTATTATTCTGTTGGAATATCCTGTCGGTGTGAATTATGCCTGACCTGGTTCCGTTCTTTATTATTCTGTTGGAATATATTATCTGTGCGGATTACGACTGACTTGGTTCCGTTCTTTATTATTCTATTGAGAATAACCTGTCTGTGCGGTCTATCGCATGCATGGCGAATTCTTCTATTATTCTATTCTTTATTAATTCGTTGGAATAACCTGTATATGTGGATTACCACATGCATGGTGAATGATCCTTTATATTCATTTCTTATTAAATTGTGGAAATGATCTGTTTACGTGGATTATGATGAAAATCATAATATAAGCATTGGACTGTTGATTATGATGAAAGTCATAATAAAAGCATTGGTCTGATGAAAATCATGTGTATATGTATTATTAGTAAATGTTATGATGAGTTATGTTTGTTATTATATGAAAACATGAAAGTTTCTTAGAAATCACAAAGGGTTAAAAATAAGATTTTGGTGAAAATAGAACATGAAATTCAATTGACCATATCTCCTATTATATTTTGAATTTTTGAGTGTGGTCAAGTTCTAGAGTTAGATCTATGAGTTTTTTAACTTATCCAAGTGGAATCACTGGAAAAGGTGTTGTAAATTTTCGTGTAGACTGATTTTAGCAAAGGAGTCAAAAACTGCAAAGTACCAAAAAAGCTACTGCCCACAATTTTGTAAGGGCTGTTTCGGCCACTTAATTTGTGAGAAAAATTCCGGCCTTTTGGGACATGGAAATATATGGTATAAAGTACCTCCTGTCAAAAAATGAGCTCATTCCGACTTTAAATGAGCAAGTTATGACTATTTCAATATTTAAGTTTTTCCGACGAAAAATGCTATATCCGGAGTTCTATAACTCCGATGACTATGAAATTTAAACTGGAAGCTCACGTTAACATGTGTAAGATCCTGCAAGGATTTGGTAATTTCTGGAGTTAAACTTGAGGTAGCTAATTTCTTAAGTAATTAATTAGAAATTGATTTTTGAAAAATACGAGTTGAAAAATTATAAAAAAATACTTGTTGTGTATGAAATATATATATGTATATATATATGTATATATATATATATATATATGTTTGGACAAAGGATAAAAAATAATAAGTTGATTTAGTAATTTTTCATGGAAATGGTTTAGTTACAAACATATGAGTTAAATATGTTATGTGATGTTGAAGAATTGGTAAATAGGATTTTAGGGCTTGAAATCGTATATAAGGTATATGCAGATTTTTGATGAGTGATTTGATCATTGGTGATGAAATCTTATGAGTATGACATTTTTGAATGATTAAATGTATTATTTGGTAAATTGTAAACAATTAAATTAAATTGTTTATAAGTTTAAGATGCGATTAAAATATTGTTATAATATTAACAAAATTAGATTATGAGTTATTTAAGTGATGGATAATATTTGGATAAATTTAAAGTCTTTAATATTTATCCTTGTTTTTGTTTGATTAATACTTATATTATTGTCATCATCCTCATGCTTATATTGTGATGAAAGTCATCTTTGGCTTATATGCAGAGATGGACTTGGTATGATTATGACCAGGGATTATTTGGTATAATCATAAACGCAATATAACGAATGATGTGGTAAAAGTACTCATTAGCTTGTAGTTCATTGGTGTATAGTTATTAGTATGATTATGACCAGGGATTATTCGGTATAATAAGTTATTTAGTAATTTTTCATGAAAATGGTTTAGTTACAAACATATGAGATAAATATGTTATGTGAAGTTGAAGAATTGGTAAATAGGATTTTAGGGCTTGAAAATTCTATATAAGGTATATGCAGATTTTTGATGAATGATTTGATCATTGGTGATGAAATCTTATGAGCATGGCATTTTTGAATGATTAAATGCATTATTTGGTAAAGTGTAAACAATTAAATTAAATTGTTTATAAGTTTAAGAAGTGATTAAATATTGTTATAATATTAACAAAATTAGATTTGAGTTATTTAAGTGACGTATAATATTTGGATAAATTTAAAGTCTTTAATATTTACCTTGTTTTTGTTTGATTAATACTTATATTATTGTCATCATACTCATGTTTATATTGTGATGAAAGTCATCTTTAGCTTACGTGCAGAGATGGACTTGGTATGATTATGACAAAGGATTATTCGATATAATCATGGCCATAATGTAAAGAATGATGTGGTAAAAGTCCTCATTGGCTTGTAGTTCATTGGTGGATAGTTGTTGGTATGATTATGACTATGGATTACTTGGTATAATCATAACCATTGATGATTACATGAATATCCTTGGCCGTGGTTCAAGGATGATGTGGTTTATTTATTAAGCTGAGTCTCAACGATAAAGTTGATAAAAATCTATTTAAATCATAGAAGATAGTAGATTTTATGCTCTACTTGACTCTTATAATGGATTGCTTATTCCGCTGCAGTTAAACTTGATGTCTATTGTATTTTATTAGTTAAAATTGTTGAAGACTAATGATAATTTATCCTGCATTATCTTAGCCATAATATTTCTTACTGGGCTAGTTGAGCTCACCCTTTGTTTCATTGTTCTCTTTAGGAAATGAGAACGTAGCCGGAACTAGTCGGGGAAAAGAGTGATGGTCCGAGATGGTGTCATAGTAGTGCTCACTATTCTATAAAATAGTGTTATAATAAAGGTAATGAGGACTCCATTGAGTGTGGATATTGTCTAGTTGACAATTTTGTATAAAAACTCATAGCATATGTTTTGTCGTATTTTACACGACAGTTGTATAATTAAGTTTTTATTTATATTTTGTACTATGTATTTGACGACTCAAGATGGGTGATGTATACTTGTTTTGGGGGCGTCACAAATGCTGACTACTATAAAACAGTAATTAGATAACATGTTAAAAACGTTGTAGAATGTCTAACAGTAACGTCGTGGTTAAGGGTGTCATCTATTTGACACCTTTATACAACGTTTTTAAAACGTTGTTGTTTGACACATTACACAACATTTTTTTTCTTGAAAAACGTTGTATATTTATTTTCCATAAATTCTTGGATGCTTGAAAATGATGTAAATGATATAATTCCACAATATTTTCTAACTTAAAATGTTGTGGTTCTGTACATAAGACAACGTTTAGACTCATTTATACAACATTTATAAAGTGTCATCTGTTTAGACTACGTTATACAATATTTTTAAAATATTGTAGTTTGACATTAAAATGTTATAATACATGCATATAACAATTGTTTTTGGATTTCTACCTTAGCAAACAACAACAGACAACGTTTAAACACATTTATACAACGTTTAGAAGGTGTCATCTATTTAAAGCTAAAATGTATCAAACATTCAAAACATACCAATTACAAATAATATTACTATCCATACATCTCAAATTCAAAAGATACCAATTACAAAGAATATTAATACCATCTGTATTATGATTTTCTCATAATATTAAAGAATATTAATACCATCTATATTACTATTCATGTTTTTCTCAAAAATATTTTCTGTCACAGTAGATGAAAGCTTTGATATAACTTGATTAGCACCATTGACGACAACCTCTGAACTGTGTGGTGACCTGAATAGTATTCATAATTAAATTATGAGGGAACCATTTAGATGGTCCTATAGCCTATAGGGAATAAATAGGAAAGTTGAGTATGTAAACTTACCCTGAAAGTGAATCTGGAGAGGAATCCATGTCTGGCTGATATAAATAATTCAGTTCTTCACCACTAAGATCAAAGTCACCCAACAATTCAGAGAAGGAGAAGTCTGGACCCAAAACATCTAAGTTGGGCAAATCAAAGTCAAAACAATCCACTTCCTTTTCAGTCTCAGATGCTGCCTCACAAGTGATTGGTTTATCCGAGTTCGTTGCTATTCCAGTGTAGGAGTGTTGAAGGGACTAGATGCCGACATCACAACTGGAGTATTGTACAAAGGAAAACCTAAAGAAATGATAAATAAAACAAGGACATTATTCATTAGTCAAAGGATATACATTACATATGTCAACACAACCCAAGTATAAAGTCACACCCCAAATAACAGTAGATTGATTACTTATGGCCATATGTAGTACTTGATTGAGAAGCACAAGTCAAACCTTAGATTTAAATCAATTAAATTAGTTTTACAAGGATAAGACATGTCTCTCACATTAACAATGTGACCCCCCCAAAATAGGTATACATCACCCATTTTGACTCGCCAGAAAATACACTACTGACAACTTCATTTATACAACTGTCGTGCAAAATACAACGACATATATACTGTGAGTTTCAATACAAATATATATACCAACTCTGACTTATGTCACAATTGCACCTTACATAAAAGTACAATCAATAACAGTTTAAAAAATTAAAATGTTTGGGAAGTGCTCAAGGAAACCTTCGTTCATAGGAGGCCATGAATCAAAGTTATGATAGATATCATATGTCCAGAGAATTATCCTTGGTTGATCCAATAGACTTCAAAGAAAAACGAGAAGATTACTATCATGTTCCTTCTAATGGCGAGTCTTCTCTTGACATATAACTATCTCCACCGTCTACAATTGAACGTTATGTTTCAACCAAACTCCGAGATCATATAGGTAGTGCTCGTAGATATACTCAATAAATAGATGTGCACAACCCTGTCTTATGATAACACGAGGTTGTATATCATTAGACATCTTGTATGATAATGACAAAATACTCTTCTAACGTTGGGTTCACCTTACCCTATTCGGTTCACCAAAATTAAATATCAAATGGCGGATACAATACGGCACACTTATCTAAAGTTCTCAATAAAATTATTTTCATACTATTTAGGGAGAACCTCAACAGCTATAGACCACCATTCTATTCCCCTGTTATCCTCGCTCGACCCAGCTACACTCTTGTTACCTGAAAGGAATTGTGAAGCAAAAGGGTGAGCACAAATAGCCCAGTAAAGAATATCGTGACTAAAGATAATTAAATTATCAATAGCCTTCGTCAGTAATAAATCAGAGATTTAGAACATATGGTAGATGATAAAACTTTTGAACCATAGTTGCAGCGGAACGAGCAATCCATTAGAAGAGTCAAATAGATCATAAAGTCTATTATCTTCTCCATGTTAAAAGTCCACCAATAATGTTTTATCCCTGTAACATCAATCAACAATTCCTTTCCACAATCATATGAATAACTCATAATCATAATTGTGATTCTAAATCCCTCTTCATACCCAGGATGAAGATAATTTCATCACCTATCTTTACCTGAAACATCAAAGATTATGGTTATACCAAATCACAGTTCCTGTTTATAATCATAGTTAATAAATTCATCTTTGCATTACGGGCCAAAGATATTCATTATCATTTCATCTTTGCACTATAGGCCGAAGACATACAACTTTATTTTAGAAGAGTGAAGTAGAGCATGATATCTACTATCTTCTGTGAATTTAAAAGTTTATTATCAATATTTTATCGCTGAGACTCAGCTTAATAAATAATCCACATCATCGAATCACCCCTGCACTACGGCCAAGGATATTAATTAATATCCCATCCATGAATTATCCATGCACTACGGGCCAAAGATAATCGTGTTTTCATCAACGGTCATGATCATACCATAAAACAATTCATCTTTGTACCCTTGGCTAAAGAGAATCCATGGCCATAATCATACCAAAAACTGTCCGTCAATGCACTACGGGCCAATAAGGACTTTTACCACATCATTTGTAACATTACGGTCATGATTTTACCGAATAATCCCTGGTCATAATCATACCAAGTCCATCTATGAACTACATGCCATATATGACTTTCATCATAATATAAGCATGATGATAATGACAATGATATAAAGAATCAATCAAATAAGATAAAGGATAAATATTAAACATTTATAATACAATTTATCTAGCGTTCGATAATAACCAAATATTATCAATCACTAAATAATCTCATAATCTAATATCATTAATATTATAACAATATTTTAATCATTTCTTAAACTTATAACAATTTATTTTAATTGTTTACACTTTACTAATTTATGCATTTAATCATCCTAAAATGCCCAACTCATAAGATTTCATCATCAATAATCAAAACACTCATCACAAATCTTCATATACCTTATATAGGATTTCTAAGCCATAAAATCCTATTTTTCAATTTTGTTACTTCACATAACATATTTAATTCATTTACTCATAACTAGTTCATTTTCATGAAAAATACCAAATCAGCCCCAAAAATATTTCTTTTCTGGGATTTAGCAGAATATAGTCTCATATTAAACATATATTTTTCTCGGAATTTTAAAAATTCATTTACTATTTTTCATAAGGCAAAAACTGCTGAATATTTAAACATTTTTTATAAACTGTATTTCTGTCTAAAAATTCTAAAATTTACACGGCATACATTTCTTATATATATGTACTCCCAATAAAAATTTCACCAATTTTGGAGTTAACCACAAGGAGTTATAAGGGTTTACTTTTAAAATAGTATTTTCCATAAAATTCATAACTCTTAATCTATTCATCCAAAAATCGCCATTTTTGGACACAATATAGAAAACTCATCAAATTATCATTTCAAATTTTTTCAGAATTTTTGAGGTTCAGAAAAATTACAAAACTGCAAATTGATTTTCACCCGCCATGCGGTAATCCACGTAAACAGATCATTTCCACAATTTAATAAGGAATGAATACAAAGGATCATTCACCATACATGTGGTAATCCACATAGACAGGTTATTCCAACAGAATAATAAAGAATGGAATAACAGAAGAATTCACCATGCGTGCATAATCCGCACAGACATGTTATTCCAACAGAATAATAAAGAATGGAACCACGTCATGCGTAAACCGTACAGACAGGATATTCGAACAGAATAATAAAGAATGGAACCAGGTCATGCGTAAACCGCACAGATAGGATATTCCAACAGAATAATAAAGAATGGAACCAGGTCATGCGTAAACCGCACAGACAAGATGTTCCAACAGAATAATAAAGAATGAAACCAAGCCATGCGTAATCCACACAGACATGATGTTCCAACAGAATAATAAAGAATGGAATAACAATAGAATTCACCAGGCATGTGATAGATCGCACAGACACGTTATTCCAACAGAATAATAAAGAATGGAATAAGAACAGAATTCACCAATCACGCGATAGACCGCACAGACAGGTTATTCCAACAAAATAATAAATAATGGAACCAGGTTCTGCGTAATACGCACAGACATGATATTCCAACAGAATAATAAAGAATGAATTAACAGAAGAATTTCACCATGTATGATGTACTTCGCATAGACAGGTTATTCCAACATAATAATAAAGAATGGAATAACAGAAGAATTTCACCATGTATGCGGTACTTCGCATAGACAGGTTATTCCAACATAATAATAAAGAATAGAATAACAGAAGCTCTCTTCATGAATACGAAAGAAATAATACCCCTTACCTTAAAAAGAAGAGTATTTCGACGGCTAGGGCAAGGATATTCTTGAAGAAAACTTATACTGTTTTCTACGCTCAAAGTTTCTTAAAACTCTAAAGAAATACGCTCAAGATTATAGAAGAAGAATTCTCTGAATTTCTAGTGTGTTTTCAATTCTAACTAAGCATCCTAATTATAGGAGAATTGAAAGGATACTATGCAATAAAATATAATATATTCTATTTATAATATATATATATATATATATATATATATATATTATTTAAAATCTAATAAAACAAATAACTTTATAAAAGTATTCTGTTTTATATAAAAAGATTTTACTATGTAAACACTATAGAAGCAATATGCAAACACTATGCATAATAAAATATAATATATTCTATTTATAATCTAATAAAACAAATAACTTTATAAAAGTATTCTATTTTATATAAAAAAAAATTACTATGCAAACACTATGCATAATAAAATATAATATATTCTATTTATAATCTAATAAAACAAATAACTTTATAAAAGTATTCTGTTTTATATAAAACGATTTCTGTTTTATTACATTAATAATAATAATAATAATAAAACAAAATTCATCATCATTATTATAATTCACATTATTAATCATCCAGGTCGTTCCCAAGAAAGAGGGGGCTTTCCAATAAGGATTTCTCCCTATTGGCGCGCAATTAGGTGACAAAACCTCTCATTGACAGAACTTCTAGACACCGTTAATATTATAAATAATAATATCAATAACTTTGTTATATCAATTATTGATTTAATAATATATAAAATATCGACAATAATTGAATCAAATAACGTGAGATACTATGCGACAATTACTGTAGTAATAATTGAACAAAACTGAGTGACTTCTCACGTAAGCATCAATAAATACCGTGTGCTACTATACAACCACGCGTATTACTGTAATTTTACTGCCGAGTAGTTCAACAGTTTTAACGGTAAAACTTTCACCGTTATTTTCATAAAAATATTTTTGTCATTTTCTCAATCCGATAATAATTCTATTGTGGGGCCACCAATGATTATGCCGTTGTACGAATATTCCCTGTTAAAATGAATATTCTCCGACCAATCGAATATTATATAACAACTTGCGTACTTTACAAAATTTATAAATATTACCCATAACTATAACATTATATTAAATTCATTCCATAATATTCAAAAAAATATTTTAAGAAATTTAAATCTTTATTCATAAAATTTGGGGTCTCACAATTTCCCCTCCTTATGAAATTTCGCCCTCGAAATTTACGTAAGTACCTGATATTTCGAAGAAATGATAATACCTTGCTTTCTTTTTGGATTGTACTTTCCTGGTCATCTCCTATGTATCATGATTTTCTCATTGCTCATTTCCTGTATTTCAGATATTCTAAAATACAGCTTCAAAACAAAGGGTTAATTGACATATCATAATTTGTCAACTTATCAATTAAACAATTTCAGCTTAGGTAAGTCACACACCAGCGAAGTATATTACTCTACTCTCCCCTCCTAGTTCTAGACTCATATCTCCGCCAGCGACCATATCCCTAAGCTCTGATACCAAATGTGACGCCCCCAAAATAGGTATACATCACCCATCTTGACATATAACTATCTCCACTGTTTACAATTGAACGTTATGTTTCAACCAAACTCCGAGATCATATAGGTAGTGCTCGTAGATATACTCAGCAAGTAGATGTGCACAACCCTGTCTTATGATAACACGAGGTTGTATGTAATTTGACATTTTGTATGATAGTGACAAAACACCCTTCCAATGTTGGGTTCACCTTACCCTATTTGGTTCACCAAAATAAAATATCAAATGGCGTATACAATACGTCACACTTATCTAAAGTTCTCAATAAAATTATTTTCATACTATTTAGGGAGAACCTCAACAACTATATACCACCGTTCTATTCCGCTGTTATACTTGCTCAACCCAGCTACACTTTTATTACCTGAAAGGGATTGTGAAGCAAAAGGGTGAGCACACAAATAGCCCAGTAAAGAATATCGTGACTAAAGATAATTAAATTATCAATAGCCTTCGTCAGTAATAAATTAGAGATTTAGAACATATGGTAGATGATAAAACTTTTCATCCATAGTTTCAGCGGAACAAGCAATCCATTAGAAGAGTCAAATAAATCATAAAGTCTATTATCTTCTCCACGTTAAAAGTCCACCTATAATATTTTATCCCTGTAACATCAATCAACAGTTCCTTTCAACAATCATATGAATAACTCATAATCATAATTGTGATTCTAAATCCCTCTTCGTACCCAGGATGAAGATAATTTCATCACCTATCTTTACTTGAAACATTAAAGATCATGGTTATACCAAATCACAGTTCCTGTTTATAATCATACTTAATAAATTCATCGTTACACTACGGGCCAAAGATATTCATTATCATTTCATTTTTGCACTACAGGCCGAAGACATACAACTTTATTTTAGAAGAGTCACGTAGAGCATGATATCTACTATCTTCTGTAAATTTAAAAGGCTATTATCAATATTTTATCGCTGAGACTCAGCTTAATAAATAATCCACATCATCGAATCACCCCTGCACTACGGCCAAGGATATTCGTTTATATCACATCCATGAATTATCCATGCACTACGGGCCAAAGATAATCGTGTTTTCATCAACGATCAAGATCATGCCATAAAATAATTCAACTTTGCACCCTTGGCTGAAAAGAATCCATGGCGATAATCATACCAAAAACTGTTCATCAATGTATTACGGGCCAATGAGGACTTTTACCACATCATTTGTAATATTACAGTCATGATTATACTGAATAATCCCTGATCATAATCATACTAAGTCTGTCTATGCACTACAGGCCACAGATGACTTTCATCATAATATAAGCATGATGATAATGACAATGATATCAAGAATCAATAAAATGAGATAAAGGATAAATATTAAACATTTATAATATAATTTATCCAATGTTCGATAATAACAAAATGTTATAAATCACTTAATAATCTCATAATCTAATATCATTAATATTATAACAATATTTTAATTATTTCTTAAACTTATAAACAATTTATTTTAATTGTTTACACTTTACTAATTAATGCATTTAATCATCCTAAAATGCCAAACTCATAAGATTTCATCATCAATAACCAAAACTTTCATCACAAATCTGCATATACCTTATATAGGATTTCTAAGCCATAAAATCCTATTTTCCAATTTTGTTACTTCACATAACATATTTAATTCATTTACTCATAACTAGTTCATTTTCATGAAAAATACCAAATCAGTCCCAAAAATATATCTTTTTTCTGGGATTTAGCAGAATATAGTCTCATATTAAACATATATTTTTCTCAGAATTTTAAAAATTCATTTACAATTTTTCATATGGCAAAAACTGCTGAATATTTAGACATTTTTTATAAACTGTACTTTTGTTCAAAAATTCCAAAATTTACACGGTGTACTTTTGTTATATACATGTACTCCCAATAAAAATTTCACCAATTTTGGATTTAACCACAAGGAGTTATAATGGTTTACTTTTAAAATAGTCTTTTTTCATAAAATTCATAACTCTTAATCTATACATCCAAAAATCGCCATTTTTAGACACAATATAGAAAACTCATCAAATTATCATTTCAAATTTTTTCAGAATTTTTGAGGGTCAGAAAAATTATAAAATAGCAAATTGATTTTCACCCGCCATGCGGTAATCCATGTAAACAGTTTATTTCCATAATTTAATAAGGAATGAATACAAAGGATCATTCACCATGCATGCGGTAATCCACATAGACACGTTATTCTAACAAAATAATAAAGAATGGAATAACAGAAGAATTCACCAGACATGCATAATCTGCACAGACAGATTATTCCAACATAATAATAAAGAATGGAACCAGGTTATGCGTAAACCGCACAGACAGGATGTTCCAAAAGAATAATAAAGAATGGAACCAGATCATGCGTAATTTGCACAGATAAGATGTTCCAACATAACAATAAAGAATGGAATAACAACATAATTCACCAGGCATGTAATAGACCGCAAAAACAGGTTATTCCAACAGAATAATAAAGAATGAAATAACAACATAATTCACCAGGCATGCGATAGACCACACAGACAGATTATTCCAACAGAATAATAAATAATAGAACTAGGTCATGCGTAATACGCACAGACAGGATATTCCAACAGAATAATAAAGAATGGAATAACAGTAGAATTTTACCATATATGCGGTACTTCGCATAGACAGGTTATTCCAACATAATAATAAAGAATGAAATAACAGAAGAATTTTACCATGTATGCGGTACTTCGAATAGATAGGTTATTCCAACATAATAATAAGGAATAGAATAACAGAAGCTCTCTTCATGAATACGAAAGAAATAATACCCCTTACCTTAAAAAGAAGAGTATTCCGACGGGTAGGGCGAGGTTATTCTTAAAGAAAACTTATATTGTTTTCTACGCTCAAAGTTTCTTAACACTAAAAAAAATGCGCTCAAGATTATAGAAGAAGAATTCTCTGAATTTCTGGTGTGTTTTCAATTCTAATTAAGCATCCTATTTATAGGCGAATGGAAAGGATACTATACAATAAAATATAATATATTCTATTTATAATATATATATATATATATATATATATATATATATATTATTTAAAATCTAATAAAACAAATAACTTTATAAAAGTATTCTATTTTATATAAAAAGATTTTACTATGCAAACACCATGCAAGCACTATGCGAATACTATGCATAATAAAATATAATATATTCTATTTATAATCTAATAAAACAAATAACTTTATAAAAGTATTCTATTTTATATAAAAAGATTTCTGTTTTATTACATTAATAATAATAAAACAAAATTCATCATCATTATTATAATTCACACTATTAATCGGCCAGGTCGTTCCAAGGAAAGAGGGGGCTTTCTAATAAAGATTTCTCCTTATTGGTGCGTAATTAGGTGACCAAACCTCTTCTTGACAGAACTTCTAGACATCGTTAATATTGCAAATAATAATATTAATAACTTTTTTATCTCAATTATTGATTTAATAATATATAAAATATCGACAATAATTAAATCAAATAACGTGAGATACTATGCAACAATTACTGTAGCAATAATTGAACAAAACTGAGTGACTTCTCACGTAAGCATCAATAATCAATATCGTGTGCTACTATGCAACCACGCGTATTACTATACTTTTACTACCGGGTAGTTCAACAATTTTAACGATAAGACTTCTGCCTTTATTTTCATAAAAATATTATTTTCGTTTTCTCAATCCGACAATAATTCTGTTGTGGGGTCCACCAATTATTGTGCCGTTGTACGAATATTCCTTGTTAAAATGAATATTCCCCGACTAATCGAATATTATATAACAACTTGTGTACTTTGCAAAATTTATAAATATTACCCACAACTATAACATTATATCAAATTCATTCCATAATATTCAAAAAATATTTCAAGAAATTTAAATATTTATTCATAAAATTTGGGCTCTCGTAAACAATATGTGGAACGAAGTGGTATCATTACTAAATTAGAGAAGCAACTGTCACAAGACTCTGAGCATCAACAATTCCAGCCTATTAGGTTCAAGTCTGGTATTGCACATGTAAAAACCTAAATACCACATCTTATCTCAAAAATGACAAGAATACAGATGGTATAACTCACCATTCTTTAACAAGAATACAGATGTAAGGCAGACAGTAATAAGTTAATTTTGATGACATCGAAAAACATCCTCAGATGAGATGAGTTCCCTCTGGCACATTATGGCTTTTAGCAAGAATTAAAGAACTTCATCAAAAATATAGAATGATTACATATCCATTTAGTATACCTGAGAGAACTATCTCATAGAGAACTATCTCATAGTGATCTGCTTCGGATTTAGCATCCCCGGACATAGCATCCTGATTGAATTTGGAGAGTTGATTAGTAACATGAGTACTACATAAGCACTTAAGATTTACATGCTACAAAAATAGGCCTGGCCTATAATTAAAGAGGCATAATAGAACTGAACAATACGGCATCCAGAAGGTCAACCCTTATGTCATCCAACCAGTGGCAAAGCTTGTATTTAAGTCGAAAAATAGTTCACTAGATTTAAATTAAAAAAAATCTCAAAATCCTAAAGCAAGAAAAATTGTATCTGGTAAAAAGTAATTAAGAGAAAATTCTAAGACATTTTCCTACTACTCAATTATACACCTCTACAACAATTATTTATATACAAAAGTTTATTAATTCAATTTAGGCTCACTTCTTCAAACAAAATCAAACTGGTGATTTGTTGAGATTCTGTAAAAAATGACACTACCTTTAACAGAAGATCCAGAAGTGTATCACATGCTAAAAATATTAAACCAGTATCCTCAACCTTATTGCCAGTAAGCCCAATCAATTTAAAGAGGCACTCCACAACATGCAGGCAGTCGGTATCTTCAATATTAATATGTATAGATATTAGAAAAAGATCAACACATACTGTATCATCATTATAGTCATTTGTGAGACCCCAAATTTTATGAATAAAGATTTAAATTTCTCGATTTTTTTTTAATATTATGGTGTGGATTTGATATAACGTTATAGTTGTGGGTAATATTTATAAATTTTAAAAAGTATGCAAGTTGTTATATAACATTCGATTGGTCGGGGAATATTCGTTTTAACAGGGAATATTCGTACGACGGCACAATCATTGGTGGACCCCGCAACGGAATTATTATCGAATTGAGAAAACGACAAAAATATTTTATGAAAATAACGGCAGAAGTTTATATATATATATATATATTATATAAATTTTGTTTTATTAGCATTATTAATGTAATAAAACAGAAAAGCTTTTTATATAAAATAGAATACTTTTATAAAGTTATTTGTTTTATTAGACTATAAATAGAATATATTATATTCTATTATGCATAGTATTTTGCATAGTAAAAATTTTTATACAAAAAAAAAAATACTTTTATAAAGGTATTTGTTTTATTAGACAATAATTAGAATATATTATATTTTATTATGCATAGTGTCTGCATAGTATTTTGCATAGTAAAATCTTTTTATATAAAACAGAATACTTTTATAAAGTTATTTATTTTATTAGAAAATAATTAGAATATATTATATTTTATTATGCATAGTGTTTGTATAGTGCCTGTATAGTGTTTGCATAGTAAAATCTTTTTATATAAAATAGAATACTTTTATAAAGTTATTTGTTTTATTAGATTTTAAATAATATATATATTTATATATATTTTATATTATATTTTATTGCATAGTATCCTTTCTATTTTCCTATAAATAGGATGCTTTAGAATTGAAATCACACCAGAAATTCAGAGAATTCAACGTTCTGTTAGAAAACCCTAGCAATGGATAAGAAATCGATTCTGAAAACCCTAGTTTTAGTTCCGGAAATTCGAAACCCTAAATTCATGATATGAATATGGTGATTAAGTTAGAAAACCCTAACGATATATTCAGAAACTCTAATTTCAGTATCGAGAATTTAAACCCTAATTTGGGAATCCTAATGCGAAGTATTAAACCCTAAGGGTTAAAAAGTTGTGTGTAAGGAATATGAACAATAGGTGATGGTTTATATTTGTTTATTGTATAAACAAACAAAAGAAACTAGTGTAACCCTAATTATATATTAGGAATGAAGGATTTAATAACTTAAGGGTTATGGAAAAAGAGAATTGTGGTATTTAGAGTACTTACTAATTCTAGGAGATTTATTCTATATATCTCAAATGATTAATTTTATAACCTAATTATAGCAAGTCTAATTGGGTTAAGGAAATGAATGGGCTTGTGAGTAAGGATTTAAGTTATAATTGAGGAAGTAAAAACCCTAGTTAAATTATTTGGGTTGGATAAGAATTTAAGGTATTGGACTATGTTATTTGTTTATAAAGTTATTTGTTTTATTAGATTTTAAATAATATATATATATATATATATATATATATATATATATATTTATATTATATTTTATTGCATAGTATCCTTTCTATTTTCCTATAAATAGGATGCTTTAGAATTGAAATCACACTAGAAATTCAGAGAATTCTCTTCTATAATCTTGAGCGTATTTCTTTAGAGTTTTAAGAAGCTTTGAGCATAGTGCAAGTTTTCTTCAAGAATATCATCGCCCTACCAGTCAGAATACTCTTCTTTTACGGTAAGGGATATTATTTGTTGTATCCGTAAGGGGTATTATTTCTTTCGTATTCATGAAGAGAACTTCTATTATTCCATTCTTTATTATTCTGTTGAAATAACCTGTATACGCGGATTACCCTATACTTGGTGAAATTCTTCTGCTATTCCATTCTTTATTATTATGTTGGAATAACCTGTCTATGTGAAGTACCACATACATGGTGAATGTGACAACCCAAGAATTTGGACAATTTATGAAAATCTTAAATGATTGATTTAAGGTCAAATAATAGACCTAGACAGAAAATAAGTGTATGCGTTTGATGTTATTGGAATTGAATTTTGAGGATTTCAAAATTCGGTAAAGGAAATAGGTGAATTATTCAGGATTAAGTGTTTATGTGACTATGTTCTGTGAATATGGTTAGGTATGTGTACTAAATGTGGTTAAGGGTCAAGGGTTGACCAGATTAATTATATATGTGTCAAACCCTAAGTAAATATTAAGAACGTCAACGTTCTGTTAGAAAACCCTAGCAATGGATAAGAAATCGATTCTGGAAACCCTAGTTTTAGTTCCGGAAATCCGAAACCCTAAATTCATGATATGAATATGGTGATTAAGTTAGAAAACCCTAACGATATATTCAGAAACTCTAATTTCAGTATCGAGAATTTAAACCCTAATTTGGAAATCCTAATGCGAAGTATTAAACCCTAAGGGTTAAAAAGTTGTGTGTAAGGAATATGAACATTAGGTGATGGTTTATATTTGTTTATTATATAAACAAACAAAAGAAACTAGTGTAACCCTAATTATATATTAGGAATGAAGGATTTAATAACTTAAGGGTTATGGAAAAAGAGAATTGTGGTATTTAGAATACTTACTAATTCTAGGAGATTTATTCTATATATCTCAAATGATTAGTTTTATAACCTAATTATAGCAAGTCTAATTGGGTTAAGGAAATGAATGGGCTTGTGAGTAAGGATTTAAGTTATAATTGAGGAAGTAAAAACCCTAATTAAATTATTTGGGTTGGATAAGAATTTAAGGTATTGGACTATGTATATTTTATAGCTCAAGTGTTGGCGAATGAAATTAGTTAGAGGCCCAAGCAATACATTAATTGAGTGGCTCAAATATTTTATTTATAAGCCCAATTGAAGGAAGGGCATGATGGACATTTGGTTATATTAATAGTGTTGTAATATGATTGATTTACATGGCCCAAAGAATTAAATTTTTATGTCCAATGGGTTAACTTTGTAAGCTCAAAACATTAAAGGAATGACCCAACTTTTGGCCCAAGTAGGAGAGGACTTTTTGGACGTTTGTTAAATCAAATAAGCATTTAGTAAATAAGCCAAACTTGGAGCAATCTATGGCCAAGTGGCCGGCCATGATAAGGAAAAAAAGAAGGGGAGATGAATGTGTTAAATACTTGCTTTAGTTGGTAAACAACTCCTATCAACTCTCCATATGTGTCACTTGTTTATTTATCCAACATTTAGTATAGCTTTCAAGCAACATTAAATGATTAAGTGGGAGAGAAAGAGGAGCACATGGTTAATTTAATTTGACAAGAATTATTTACTAACTCTCAACACCTCTCCTTAGGTGTCCAATTTTTATTTAAACAACACATATGCTTATACTTGCAAGTAACATGAGTTGGTAATTGATATGATAAGAGAGATAAGCAAGGGGAGAAGTATACTTACACATTATAGCAAATATACATGAAAATCATACTAACACTTTAGTTACTTTTATTCTTCCTTTCCAAATTAGATAAGCTAGAGAAAGAGAAAGGGATAGAAGCAAAAAAATAGAAAAGAAGAAAGAGAGAGAGGGTAAGAGAGAGAGAGAGGCTTGTTCGGCAACCTCAATGGTAGAAGGAGAGGAGGGTTTGCTCTTCAAACTAACCAAGATCATCATCTACCTTGAAAGATTAAGAAGGACTAGCAAGAAACTAAAGGTATAAAAATTTCCTAATCTCAAAACTCTAGTTAGTTTATGTGTTTTGTGATGGTTGTTTTAGACCAAGTGTTGAACTTATGATTTTGAACCATATGAGGAAGATCTACATGATATATGATATTTTATGGTTAGATCTTGCCATTTTTAGGGTTGATAAGCTTGAACAAAGAAGAAGAACCAAAACAGTTTTTTTGTTTTAAATGAATTAGTGGACTGCTGCCCTAAACAGAAAATTTCGGATTTGTTAGGGTACTCTAAAAATTCTGGACTTGTGATATGTTATAGTACACTCAATAAGCTTTTCATAGACTCCGAAACGGACTAAATCCGACATCGGAGGAGAGAGTTATGGGATTTTACCCAAACTATTCAAAGATAAGAAAAACTGTTAGAAGGACAGTTTTTACCAGCCACTTGCGGGATAAATTCCGGGAGCTTAACATGTCCAAATATGGATTGTGATATATGAAACTTGTAGATCGGAAAGATAAGAATCCAAAATAATTGACGGATCATTAATCGAAGTTATAGATTTCATTTTTTTTAAGTTTTGGTAAAGGACTCCAAAACTGCCAAATGACAAAAAGTTGCTGCCCAAAATTTTTCGGGGGCTGTTTCGGACATTTATTTAATGAGAAAAATTCCAGGCTTTTGGGAAATGAAAATATATGGTATTATGTAGCTCGTGCCCAAAAATGAGCTAATTCCGAGTTAAAACGACCAAGTTATGACCGTTCTAAATTTTGTGATTTTCCGACGGAAATCGCTATAAACGGAGTTCTACAACTCCGATTGCCACAAAATTTAAAATGGAGCATCACGTTAGCATATATAAGGTTATCCCAAGAGATGGGAATGTTTGGAGTTAAGCACGAGGTAGCTAATTTCTTAAGCTACACACTAGAATTAATTTTTAAAATATACTAAAGGAAGTTAGAAAATTATGAAAAAATACTTTTTGTGTATGAAATATATGTATATATGTTTGACCAAAGGATAGGAGAATAATACACTGATTTGGTATTTTCGTGATACGGATATAGAAAACAGTTTGCTGAATTGAAAAATTTGTTAAATCCAGTTTTCTGGATTGCAGTTCAGGTTGCTGGATTTGGAATCCAGGTTGCTGAGTTGGTAATTTAGTTGCTAGATTTAGAATCCAGGTTGCTGGATTAGTATTTGACTTATTAGATGTTAATGAATACTTATGAAATGAAAAGGCGAGTGTTAAATCATATAAATGTGACTCTATGGCATGGTTAAGCGCTTAGGAAGAGTTTAATTGAACTTAAACTCGATATTTGTCCGACTAGACCGTCGGGATGATAAAATTGTGTAAGTATCAACTCAAACTTAATAGTCTAATTTGATGCTAAGTCTTATATGTATTATAGACTGATAGGATTATGTGCTATGTATTTAGGTTATTCTGTGGATATAAATATAACAGTATTATAGTGTGATGATATTATTCTAATATTGGAGATCTATATTACTAATATTAGGTCTTCGGGGTAAAGCGTTATTAAATTGCGTTGCGGTAATCAACGGTTCAGGCAAGTTTCTTTTACTTAACTCTAATAAGAGTAGTTTCTTCAAGCTTATGGTTAATCATTGCTGATTGCCATGAAATTCGTACTCTGTACATCTTGCATGTATAAGTCAGGTATGAAAGGCTGATCACCTTCATTACCAGTTGGTTCAGAAATGTTTGTTCATGTAAAATACTTGTTCAGTCAAAAATTTGTTCGTGCTAGTTCTCAATTATATTGATGAATTATAGCAAGCTCATTATTCATACTCTTCAATCATGATATATCGTTATATTGTTGTATATAAACTTGCTGGGCAACTTTCATGCTCACCCTTGCTATATCATGATAAAATATTGCAGATAAGGTGAATGCGTTCGGATACAGGAAACGGTTAAAGCCAAGTTCAGCTTGGGATATAAAGTGCGGCTAGTTTGTAATAGCGTATTTTGATAAATATGTTGTATGATAGAAAGTTTATGAAATGTGTATTAAGTTAAGGTTACTCGACCTTGGGGAATAGTGTGTAATGTAATGTATAAATAATTTATGTGTATATCTTCCGCAATTAGTTATAGAAATAGTATACCGGATCTACGGTGATTTGGGACCCGGATTCGGGGCTACTACAGTGAAATTCTTCTGTTATTCTATTTTTTATTATTCTTTTAGAACATCCTGTCTGTACGTTTACGCATGACCTGGTTCTGTTATTTATTATTCTGTTGGAACATCCTGTCAGTGCAAATTTTGCCTGACCTGGTTCCGTTATTTATTATTCTGTTGGAATATCCTGTCTGTGCGTTTACCCATGACCTGGTTCCGTTATTTATTATTGTGTTGGAATAACCTATCTGTGCAGTCTATCACATGCCTGGTGATTTCTTTTGTTATTCCATTCTTTATTATACTCAGTTGGTTAAAGTTTTGGCTTTTATACTCAATGAAATTAGTGGAATATTCTTGATATTTGTGCTTCATCCAGTATCTTTTCATAAAAATATTCTTCTGAGCATTCTTGAGTTTTACCCCACAAAGCAATATCATGTTGAAAATTTGGACGTTATTGGTTCCTGAATAAATTAATTCTTGAACTTGTTTTTATTGAATTCTTATATCATTGTCATCATCCTCATGTTTATATTATGTTGAAAGTCATCTGTGGCCTGTAGTACATAGATGGACTTGGTATGATTATGACCAGGGATTATTCGGTATAATCATGACAATAATGTTACAAATGATGTGGTAAAAGTCTTCATTGGCCCGTAGTGCATTAATGAACAGTTGTTGGCATGAACATGACCATTGATGAATACACGAATATCCTTGGCCCGTAGTGCATGAATAATTTGTAGTCGTGATACTAATGAATATCCTTAGCCGTAGTGTAGGGATGATGCGGATTATTTATTAAGCTGAGTCTCAGCGATAAAAGTGATGAAAAACCTTTTTAAATCATAATAGATAGTAGATTTTATTCTCTACTTGACTCTTTTAATGGATTGCTTGTTCCCCTGCAGTTAAACTTGATGTTTGTCTTATTTTATCAGTTTAACACTGTTGAAGGCTAACGATAATTTATTATGCATTATCTTAGTCATAATATTTCTTATTGGGCTAGTTAAGCTCACCCTTTTGCTTTCATTGTTCTCTTCAGGAAATGAGAATGTAGCAGGGACTAGTCGGGGAACGAAGTGATGGTCCAGATGATAGCATTAGTAGTCCTCACTATTCTATGAAATAATGTGATAATAATTGTAATGAGGAGATTCAACAATGATGGAAAGATGTCAACACCAGCACCCGTTGTTAAGGAAGGAGAACGACCACCTATCATATGCTTCAAATGCGGAGGGGAGGGACACATCAGTCCAAACTGCGTGATGCCGTCCAAAACATGTTAGAATTGTGGAAGAGAAGGTCACCTAACCCAATTTTATCGTTCACCGAAGACAAGTTCAGCTAGGATGGAGGCACCAAAGGACGTCCCAGAAAAGTCAAAGCCAGTAGTGCAAGGAAGAGCGTTTGTCGTGACCTCCCAGAAAGCAAGGAACCCAAACGAGGACATCACGGGTAAGCTTATCATAAACTATAGCGAAGTTTATACCTTATTTAATACCGGTTCTACCCATTCTTTTATTTCTCCTACTTGCACTCAACGTTTAAATTTAACTCCGGAGAAATTAGACTTTGACTTATCTATTGAAACTCTATTGGGAGAAACCTTTATTACATCCACTATTTATAAGTCTTGTTTGGTTTAAATTGGTACCCTAACATTACCTGTCGATCTTATTTCATTGAAAATAATTGTATTTGACGTAATTTTAGGGATTGATTGGTTAACTACTCATCATGCAAAAATTGATTATTTTCATAAAGTTGTTAGCTTTCATATTCCTAACCAACCTATTTTGCAAATTCAAGCAACCAAACCTTTAAAATCAATCACTGTCATCTCAAGCCATAAAGCTATTCATTTATTGAAGAATGGATGTCAAGCTTTCTTAGCTCATGTCACGGATCTAAACAAAAATACGCCAGTTTGAATGATATTTCTATTGTTAATGAATTTCCTAACGTATTCCCTGAAGAACTTCCTGGCCTACCCCCAGAGCGTGAAATTGAATTTTGTATCGACCTTGAACCCGGTACAAAACCCATTTCCAAAGCCCCATATCGAATGGCTCCTATTGAACTTCAGGAGTTAAAGACCCAACTGCAGGAATTGTTAGACATCGGTTTCATCATCCTAATACATCTCCTTGGGGTACTGCTGTTCTATTCGTGAAGAAGAAAGATGGGAGTATGCGACTTTGTATTGATTATCGGGAGTTGAACCATGTCACTATCAAAAATAGATATCCATTGCTCCCATTGATGACCTGTCTGACCAGTTGCAAGGCGCCAAATTTTTTTCAAAGATTGATCTTCATTCCGGATATCACCAATTGAAGATTAGAACCGATGACATTCCAAAGACAGCTTTCAGAACTCGGTATGGGAATTATGAATTCCTAGTCATGTGTTTTGGATTGACTAATTCTCCTGCTACCTTCATGCATATGATGAACCGAGTATTCAAGGAATATTTGGATCACTTTGTGGTCGTCTTTATTTATGACATCCTCATATATTCCAAAAGCCGTGAAGATCATGAGCAACACTTGAGGCTGATACTTCAAAATCTTCGTGAATATAAGCTTTATGCCAAGTTGAAGAAATATGAGTTCTGGCTTGAGGAAGTAGCATTCCTTGGCACGTGTTATCAAGTCATGGAATATCTATTGACCCAGCAAAGATTGAAGCTATTCAAATATGGGAGCAACCTAAATCAGTGACTGAAGTACATAGCTTTCTCGGCTTAGCTGGTTATTATCGGAGATTCGTAGAAGGGTTTTCTCGAATCGCTACTCCCTTAACTCAGCTGACTCAGAAAGATACAAAATTCAGTTGGAACGAGGAATGTGAGAAGAGTTTTCAAGAACTCAAGAGAAGACTCATTTTAGCACCTGTTCTGATAATACCATCTGGCTCGGAGGGATTTGTCATCTATAGTGATGCTTCAGGAAAAGGGTTAGGATGTATTCTCATGCAACATGGGAAAGTCATAGCCTATGTCTCTCAACAACTCAAAGAATATGAGAGGAATTATCCTACTCATGATCTAGAGTTGGCAACTATTATTTTTGCACTAAAGATTTGGAGGCATTACTTGTATGGGGAGAAAGTGGATATCTTTACGAATCATAAAAGCCTCAAATATTTCTTCACTCAAAAGGAACTCAACATGCGACAACGACGCTGGCTTGAACTGTTGAAAGATTATGATCATAACATCCAATACCATCCTGGAAAAACAAACGTGGTAGCTGACACATTGAGTAAAAGATCATATGCGGGTACGAGTGTGATATTGTCAACGCAGAGGCCCATTTTGTATGACTTGCAAAGGATGGATATAGAGATAAAGAGGGACCCACGTGATGATGGTGAATATACGAGTAGAACCGACTTTAATCGATAAAGTTAAAGCTACTCAAGCTACAGACCTGGAGCTGATGCATATGAGGAAGAAAGTACAAGAAGGTGTTATGCCAGAAGCAAGAATCGATAAAGAATGAATACTTCGAGTCAACTCCAGACTTTGTGTTCCTAACGATCCTGAGTTAACGTATAAAATCATGATGGAGGCACACAACACACCGTTTGTAATCCATCCTGGGAGTACAAAAATGTATCATGATCTTCGACATACATTTTCGTGGGGCAATATGAAGAGAGAGATAACATTGTTTATCTCAAGGTGTTTAACTTGTCAACGAGTCAAGGCAGAGCATCAAGTACCAAAAGGTCCATTGCAACCACTTGAAATTCCAGAATGGAAGTGGGAGCAAATTACCATGGATTTTGTTACTGGTCTTCCCAAGGTTTCTCAAGGCATAGATGCAATTTGGGTCATTATTGATAGATTGGCCAAGTCTGCTCATTTCTTACCAATACGAGAAACTTATACACTTGAATGTCTTGCTCGTATGTACAGAAACAAGATTGTAAGGCTGTATGGTATGCCAATATCCATAGTTTCTGATCGAGGTCCAAGATTCACTTCACGATTTTAGGTTAGTTTACAAAAAGCTATGGGCACGGATTTACGATTTAGTTCGGCATATCATCCTTAGACGGACGGACAATCAGAGAGGACTATTCAAACTCTTGAAGATTTATTAAGACTCTGTGTCCTTGACTTCAAGAGAAGTTGGGATAAGTTCTTACCATTGGTGGAGTTTTCTTACAACAACAGTTATCAAACAAATATTGGCATGGCTCCATTCGAGGCATTGTATGGAAGAAAGTGTCATTCTCCAGTATGCTGGAATGAGGTGGGTAAAGCAACGTTGTTGGGACCGGAGTTGGTACGACTACGGAAAAGATTCAAATGATCAGACAACGTATAAAAATCTCACAAGACCGACAAAAGAGTTATGCTGATCTTCATCGAAAGGACGTGGAATTTGATATTGGAGATCATGTGTTGTTACGTGTTTCTTTATGGAAAGGAGTTACGAGATTTGGAAAGACAGGAAAGCTCAATCCTCGATTCATTGGCCCATTTTTAATCCTCGATCGAGTTGGGACTGTAGCCTATAAAAACGCTTTACCGCCACGTATGTCTCGTGTTCATAACGTTTTTCATATATCCATGTTACGTAAATATGTGAAAAACCCGAACCACATTATTGAGTTAGAACCGGATGAAATAGCGGAAGATTTAACGTATGAAGAGGTTCCTGTTCAAATCTTGGATAAGAAGGAACATATTCTACGCTCCAAGGTTATATCTCAAGTCAAAGTTTTATGGAAGAACCACGATGTTGAGGAAAGGAACTGGGAGTTAGAATCTGAAATGAAATCAAGGTATCCTTACCTCTTCGACATACCAGGTACGTACCCTAATTTTGAGGGCAAAATTTCATAAGAAGGGGAGATTGTAAGACCCCAACTTTTATGAATAAAGATGAATTTGCTATAATTATCATTTTTGAATATTATGGAATGAATTTGATATAATGTTATAGTTGTGGTTAATACTTATAAATTTTGCAAAGTACGCAAGTTGTTATATAATATTCGATTGGTCGGGGAATATTCGTACGACGGCACACCGAAATTATTGTCTGATTGAGAAAAAGATAAAAATATTTTATGAAAATAACGGCGGAAGTTTTATCGTTAACTGTTGAAAACACCCGGTGTTAAAAGTACAAGAATACACGTGGTTGCATAGTAGCACACGGTATTGATTGTTGATGCTTGCGTGAGAAGTCACTCAGTTTTGTTCAATTATTGCTTCAGTAATTATTGCATAGTATCTCACGTTAATTGATTCAATTATTGTCAATATTTTATATATTATTAAATCAATAATTGAGACGACGAAGTTATTAATATTATTATTTGCAATATTAACGATATCTAGAAGTTCTGCCAATGAGAGGTTTGGTCACCTAATTGCTCGCCAATAGGGAGAAATCCTTATTAGAAAGCCCCCTCTTTCTTGGGAACGACCTGGTCGATTAATAGTGTGAATTATAATAATGATGATGAAGTTTTATTTTATTAGTATTATTAATGTAATAAAACAGAAAAGCTTTTTATATAAAACAGAATACTTTTATAAAGTTATTCGTTTTATTAGACTATAAATAGAATATATTATTTTCTATTATACATAGTATTTTGCATAGTAAAGTCTTTTTATATAAAACAGAATACTCTTATAAAGTTATTCATTTTATTAGACTATAAATCGAATATATTATATTTTATTATGTATAGTGCATGCATAGTATTTTGTATAGTAAAATCTTTTTATATAAAATAGAATACTTTTATAAAGTTATTCTATTTATTAGATTATAAATAGAATATATTATATTTTATTTAAAAGATTTTGTTTTATTAGAATATTTTATAGTAAATCAATCTGGACCGTCCGTTTAAAAGTAAATCAATCCGGACCGTTCAGGAAGTAGTTACTATTCAGTTCATTCTCCTATAAATAGAAGCTCATTCTTTCATTATTTCTTACGAATTCACTGAAACTCTAGAGAGAGAAACTATAGAGAGAAAGAAGAAAATTATTCTGCTACTTTACTACTCCTATATCCAATTTGCTCTAAAGTAAGGGGTATTATTTCATTTGTATTCATGAAGAGAACTTCTGTTATTCCATTCTTTATTGTTCTGTTGGAATATCTTGTCGGTGCGTATTACGCCTGACCTGGTTCCATTAATTATTTTTCTGTTGGAATAACCTGTCTGTGCGGTCTATCACATGCATTGTGATTTCTGTTGTTATTCCAATCTTTATTATTCTGTTGGAATATCCTGTCGGTGCGAATTTCGCCTGACCTGGTTTCGTTATTTTTTATTTTGTTGGAATAACCTGTTTGTGCGGTCTATCGCATGCTTGGTGATTTTTTTGTTATTTCATTCTTTATTATACTCAGTTGGTTAAAGTTTTAACTTTTATACTCCATGAAATTAGTGTAATATCCTTGATATTTGCGCTTCATCCAGTATCTTTTCATGAAAATATTCTTCTGAGCATTCTTGAATTTTACTCTATAAAGAAGTATCATGTTGACAATTTGGACGTTATTAGTTACTGAATAAATTAATTCTTGAACTTGTTTTATTGAATTCTTATATCATTGTCATCATCCTCATGTTTATATTATGTTGAAAGTCATCGGTGGCCTGTAGTGCATAGATGGACTTGGTATGATTATGACTAGAGATTAATCGGTATAATCATGACCGTAATGTTACAAATGATGTGGTAAAAGTCCTCATTGGCCCGTAGTGCATTGATGGATAGTTGTTGGCATGATCATGACCATTGATGAATACACGAATATCCTTGGCCGTAGTGCATGGATAATTTGTGGTTGTGATACTAATGAATATCCTTGATCGTAGTGCAGGGATGATGTGGATTATTTATCAAGCTGTGTCCCAGCGATAAAAGTGATGAAAAACCTTTTAAATCATAAAAGATAGTAGATTTTATTCTCTACTTGACTCTTTTAATGGATTGCTTGTTCCACTATAGTTAAACTTGATGTTTGTTATATTGTATTAGTTTAACACTGTTGAAGGCTAATGATAATTTATTCTGTATTATCTTAGGCATAATATTTCTTACTGGGCTAGTTGAGCTCACCCTTTTAGTTTCATTGTTCTCTTCAGGAAATGAGAACGTAGCAGGGACTAGTCGGGGAACAGAGTGACGGTCCAGATAATAGCATTAGTATTCCTCACTATTCTGTTAAATAGTGTGATAATAAATGTAATGAGAACTCAATTGAGTGTGGATATTGTCTAGATGACAATATTTGTATTAAAACTCACAGAATATGTTTTGTCGTATTTTACACGACTATTGTATAATGAAGTTGTATTTGAATTTTGTACCATGTATTTGGCGACTTAAGATGGGTGATGTATACCTATTTTGGGAGTGTCATTGTTGGTATCAAAGCTTAGGAATATGATCCCTGACTAAGAAGTTAGACAAGAACTAGGAGGGGAGAGACGGGAAATTCCTTCGCTAGTATGACCTACCGAAGTTTATTTGGTATTTAATTGGTCGGTCAGAGTATACGGATAATATGTGATATGTTAATTAACCCTTGTTTTGTGGCACTATTTGAAAATGACATTCGAGAATGTTGAGAACATCAATGGAGCACAGGAGACCGTTGAGTCTCCACAGATCAATAATTAGGATAATGTGCATCTTGGATAAGAATGATCGTATTCAACACTCAAATGTTATACCTCAAAAGTTCGAATCTGAAATGAAGTCAAGGTATCCTCATCTCTTCGGCATACCCGGTACGTACGTAAATTTTGAGGGCAAAATTTCATAAGGAGGGGAGATTGTGAGACCCCAAATTTTATAAATAAAGATTTAAATTTCTCGAATTTTTTTAATATTATGGTGTGGATTTGATATAATGTTATAGTTGTGGGTAATATTTATAAATTTTGAAAAGTATGAAAGTTTTTATATAATATTCGATTGGTCGGGGAATATTCGTTTTAACAGGGAATATTCGTACGACGGAACAATTATTGGTGGACCGCACAACAGAATTATTTTCGGATTGAGAAAACGATAAAAATATTTTATGAAAATAACGGCGGAAGTTTATATATAATTATATATATATATATATATATATATATATATATATATATATATATATATATATATATATATATATATATATTGTTTTATTAGTATTATTAATGTAATAAAACAGAAAAACTTTTTATATAAAACAAAATACTTTTATAAAGTTATTTGTTTTATTAGACTATAAATAAAATATATTATATTCTATTATGCATAGTGTTTTGTATAGTAAATTTTTTTTATATAAAACAGAATACTTTTATAAAGTTATTTGTTTTATTAGACAATAATTAGAATATATTATATTTTATTAGGCATAGTGTTTGCATAGTATTTTCATAGTAAAATCTTTTTATATAAAACAGAATACTTTTATAAAGTTATTTATTTTATTAGACAATAATTAGAATATATTATATTTTATTATGCATAGTGTCTGCATAGTATTTGCATAGTAAAATCTTTTTATATAAAACAGAATACTTTTATAAATTTATTTGTTTTATTAGATTTTAAATAATATATATATATATATTATATTTATTTCATACTATCCTTTCTATTTTCCTATAAGTAGGATGCTTAGTTAGAATTGAAATCACACCAGAAATTCAGAGAATTCTCTTCTATAATCTTGAGCGTATTTCTTTAGAGTTTTAAGCATCTTTGAGCGTAGTGCAAGTTTTCTTCAAGAATATCCTCGCCCTACCAGTCGGAATACTCTTCTTTTACGGTAAGAGATATTATTTGTTGTATCCGTAATGGGTATTATTGCTTTCGTATTCATGAAGAGAACTTCTGTTATTCCATTCTTTATTATTCCGTTGGAATAACCTGTATACGCGGATTACCCTATACTTGGTGAAATTCTTCTGTTATTTCATTCTTTATTATTATGTTGGAATAACCTGTCTATGCGAAGTACCGCATACATGGTGAAATTCCTCTGTTATTCCATTCTTTATTATTCTTTTGGAACGTCTTGTCTGTGCGTTTACGCATGACCTGGTTCCGTTATTTATTATTCTGCTGGAACATCCCGTCGTTGCGAATTTCACCTGGCCTGGTTCCGTTATTTATTATTCTGTTGAAATATCCTGTTTGTGCATTTACGCATGACCTGGTTCCGTTATTTATTATTCTGTTGGAATAACCTGTCTGTGCGATCTATCGTATATCTGGTGTTTACTTTTGTTATTCCATTCTTTATTATACTCAGTTGGTTAAAGTTTTGGCTTTTATACTCCATGAAATTAGTGGAATATCCTTGATATTTGCGCTTCATCCAGTATCTTTTCATGAAAATATTCTTCTGAGCATTCTTGAGTTTTACCCCACAAAGCAATATCATGTTGACAATTTGGACGTTATTGGTTCCTGAATAAATTAATTCTTGAACTTGTTTTATTGAATTCTTATATCATTGTCATCATCCTCATGTTTATATTATGTTGAAAGTCATCTGTGGCCTGTAGTGCATAGATGGACTTGGTATGATTATGAACAGGGATTATTCGGTATAATCATGACCGCAATGTTACAAATGATGTGGTAAAAGTCCTCATTGGCCCGTAGTGCATTGATGCACAGTTGTTGGCATGATCATGACCATTGATGAATACACGAATATTCTTGGCCTGTAGTGCATGGATAATTTGTGGTCGTGATACTAATGAATATCCTTGGCCGTAGTGCAGAGATGATGTGGATTATTTATTAAGCTAAGTCTCAGTGATAAAAGTGATGAAAAACCTTTTTAAATCATAAAAGATAGTAGATTTTATTCTCTACTTGACTCTTTTAATGGATTGCTTGTTTCGCTGCAGTTAAACTTAATGTTTGTTATATTTTATCAGTTTACACTGTTGAAGGCTAACGATAATTTATTCTGCATTATCTAAGTCATAATATTTCTTACTGGTCCAGTTGAGCTCACCCTTTTGCTTTCATTGTTCTCTTCAGGAAATGAGAACCTAACAAGGACTAGTCGGGGAACGGAGTGACGGTCCAGATGATATCATTACTAGTCCTTACTATTCTATGAAATAGTGTGATTATAATTGTAATGAGGACTTATCCTGAGAGTGGATATTGTCTAGAAGATAATATTTGTATTAAAACTCACAGCTCTTATTGTATATTTAAAATTGTATTTGTATTATGTACCATGTATTTGGCGACTCAGAATATGTGATGTATACCTATTTTGGGGGCGTCACATCATTTCTTTCTGCTTTTGATTTCCATTTGAGGCGATTATATAAAAAAGAAAGTTACCAAAAATTCAGGAAAGACATGAGCGAATCACAATGAGAATTCTTATAACTAGTACGATGTCATAAAAGGCGAGCATCAAACAAATATAGACTTACTGTTTTATATGATCTAGAAGAAGCCACAACCTAACATCCATCAACATCCATCATTATTTGGCATAACACCCTTTTTCTTTCATTGTTCTCTTCAGAAAATGAGAACGTAGCAGGGACTAGTCGGGGAACGGAGTGATGGTCCAGATGATAGCATTAATAGTCCTCATTATTCTATGAAATAGTGTGATAATAAATGTATTGAGGACTTATTTTGAGTTTGAATACTGTCTAGAAGACAATATTTGTATTAAAACTCACAGTTCATTTTGTATATTTAAGGTTGTATTTGTATTCTGTACCATGTATTTGGCGACTCAGAATAGGTGATGTATACCTATTTTAGGGGTGTCACAGTTGGTATCAAAGCTTAGGGATATGATCCCTAGCTGAGATGTGAGATAAGAACTAGGAGGGGAGAGACGAGGAATTCCTTCGCTAGTATGACCTACCTAAGTTTATTTCGTATTTAATTGGTCGGTCAGAGTATAGGGATAATGTGATATGTTAATTAACCCTTGTTTTGTGATAGTAAAATGGCATCTGAAAATGTTGGGGTAAGCAATGGAGCACATGAGACCGTTGAGTCACCGCTGATCAATAGCTAGAATAATGTGCAACAAGAAAACGATAATCCTCCTGTAAACAACAACACTAAACAAATGACGAACGACGGTGCGTTTAGGAGCTTTTAAGAATTCATGCAACACCAAACGAGAGAGACTCATGTTCATAATGCAGGTGGAAACAATGGCAACCCATGGTTGGTCACCGCTAAGCAGTTCAAGGAGCTGGGACCACCGGAGTTTTTGGAAAAGCCAGACCCACTTAAGACAGAGACGTGGATTAAGCAGATCACCAAGATATTTGATGTCTTGGAATGCTCAGAGGATCAAAAAGTTCCATTCGCCACCTTTATGTTGCGTGAAGAAGCAGATCATTGGTGGGAATCTGTAAAACGTACCCAGCCTGACTCACTCAAGATGTCTTGGGAGAAATTTCAAGAATTGTTCAACGACAAGTACTTTTCTGAAAGTATTTGTCACATGAAGGAAGTGGAATTTATTAAGCTGGAGCAAAATAATATGACCGTGTTGCAGTACGAGGCTAAGTTTGCGGAGTTATCCCGGTTTGCATCCCATTTGGTCGATAATGAGGAGCGAATGACGCGAATGTTTCTGCGAGGTTTGAAACCCGATATACGTCAACACCTCATTTCTCACAAGCTTTTTTTATATTCAGATGTTGTGAATAGAGCTCAGTTATTGGAACACGATAATGAGTCAGCACAACCAAAAGGCAACAACCAACAACACGATAATAATTGTACCAGCGGCAACGGCCATCAAAATAATGATAACCATAGTGGGGGAAATTATCATGCTAAGAATGGTAACCACTTCGGTGGTAATCATGGCTAAGATAATAGAAGTGGAAATTTCAAGAAGAGAAGGTTCAATAATGATGGAAAGACAGCAGCATCAGCACCCATTTCAAAGGAAGAAGAACGACAACCGGTCGTATGTTTCAAATGCGGACAGGAAGGACACATCCGTCCAAACTGTACGCAGCAATCCAAAGCATGTTTCAATTACGGAAGAGAAGGTCACCTAGCTCGATTTTGTCGTGTAGTGAAGTCAAGTCCAGCTGGGATAGTGATGCCAAAGGATGTCTCAGACAAGTCAAAGTTGGTAGTTTAAGTAAGAGCGTTTGTCGAGGAACCCGAACGAATTTATCATAGGTAAGTTAATCATAAACGCTTATGAATTCTATACCTTATCTGATATTGGTTCTACCCATTCTTTTATCTCTATTGCTTGCGCTCAACGTTTAAATTTGACTCCTGAGAAATTAGACTTTGACTTATTGGTTGAAACTTCATTAATAGAAACCTTCGTTACCTCCACTGTTTATAAGTCTTGTTTAGTTCAAAACGGTACCCTCACGTTACCTGTTGATCTTATCTCTTTGAAAATACTTGCCCTTTATGTGATTTTAGGAATCGATTGGTTAACTATTCATCATGCCAAAATTGATTATTTTTGTAAGGTTGTTAGCTTTCATATTCCTAACCAACCTGTTATGATAATTCAAGCAATCAAACTACTAAAGTCAATCACTGTTATATCAAGCCATAAGTAAAGAGCCCCGAGCCTTTATCTGGTGACTTTCTTGTGTGGAATGCACCGAAGCCAGACTTTCTGTAGGCGACATCGTGAATGACGATGGCAAGTTGATAGGTATCAATGTTACGTACTATCCAAGTCATGGATGAGAGTCACAATTTTGAACGATATTTCTATTGTTAATAAATTTCTTGGCGTGTTCTTGAAGACTTCTTAGCCTACCATTAGAGCGTGAAATCAAATTTTGTATTAACCCCGGTAAAAAACCCATTTCTAAAACCCTTAAATATTTCTTCAACCAAAACGAACGTATAATGCGCCAAAGACGTTGGCTCGAGCTGTTGAAGATTATAATCGTACCATTCAATATCATTGTGGAAGAGCGAACGAGGTAGTTGACGCGTTGAGTAGAAGATTGTATGCGTTTACGAGTGCGATATTGTTAACACAAAAACCCATTTTGTATAACTTACAAATTATGAAGATAGAGTTAAAGACTCTAGGGACCCACGTGAAGATAACGAATATACGATTAGAATCGACTTTAATCGATAAAGTTAAAGCCGCTCAAACTACAGACTCAGAGCTTATGAATATGAAGAAAAAGGTTCAAGAGGGCGTTATTCTAGAATTAAGAATCGACGAAGAGAGGAAATCTCAACCCTTAATTTTAATTGGCCCATTTGAAATCCTCGATGGAGTAGGAATTGTGGCCTATAGACTCGTTTTACCGCCAAGTATGTCGTGTGTTCATAACATTTTTTTTACGTATCGATGTTACGTAATTATGTGGACGACCCGAACCATATTATTGATTTAGAACCGAACGAGATAGCAAAAGATTTAACGTATGAAGAAATATCTGTTAAAATCTTGAATAAGAAGGAATATATTATACGCTCAAAAGGTTATACCTCAAGAGTTAGAATCTAATGAAGTGTCCTCATTTGTTCGGCATACCAAGTACATACGTAAATTTCGAGGGCAAAATTTCATAAGGAGAGGAGATTGTAAAATTCCAAATTTTACGAATAAAGATTTAATTTTCTTGAAATATTTTTTTTCAAAATTATGGTGTGGATTTGAGATAATATTATAGTTGTGGGTAATATTTATAAATTTTGAAAAGTATGCAAGTTGTTATATAATATTCGATTGATCGAGGAATATTCTTTTTGTCGGGGAATATTTGTATGACGGTACAATCATTGGTGGATCCCCACAACAAAATTATTGTCGGATTGAGAAAATGATTAAAATATTTTTATGAAAATAACGGCGGAAGTTTTACCGTTAAAACTGTTGAATTACTCGGTAGTAAAAGTACAGTAATATCCCTGGTTGCATAGTAGCACACGGTATTGATTATTGATGCTTACGTGAGAAGTCACTCAGTTTTGTTCAATTATTGCTACAGTAATTGCTGTATAATATCTCACGTTATTTGAGTCAATTATTGTCGATATTTTATATATTATTAAATCAATAATTGAGATGACAAGTTATTCATATTATTATTTGCAATATTGACGATGTCTAGAAGTTCTGTCAATGAGAGGTTTGGTCACCTAATTGTGCGTCAATAAAGAGAAATTCTTATTGGAAAGCTCCCTCTTTCCTGGGAACGACCTGGTCGATTAATATTGTGAATTATAATAACGATGATAAATGTTGTTAAATATGTTGAGGTGTTTTTTGATGAAGTCACAGAAGTTTATATATATATATATATATATATATATATATATATATATATATATATATTGTTTTATTAGTATTATTAATCTAATAAAATAGAAAAGTTTTTATATAAAACAGAATACTTTTATAAAGTTATTTATTTTATTAGACTATAAATAGAATATATTATATTCAATTATGCATAGTGTGAATTATAATAATGATGATGAATTTTGATTTATTATTATTATAAATATAATAAAACAGAAAACTTTTTATATAAAACAGAATACTTTTTATAAAGTTTTATTTTATTTGATTATAAATATAATATAATATATTTTATTATGCATAGTATTTGCATAGTGCATGCATAGTATTTGTATAGTAAAATCATTTTATATAAAACAGAATACTTTTATAAAGTTTTTTGTTTTATTAGATTATAAATAGAATATATTATATTTTATTATGTATAGTATTTGCAAAGTAAAATCTTTTTATATAAAATAGAATACTTTTATAAATTTATTTGTTTTATTAGATTTTAAATAAAATATATATATATATATATATGTATATATTATAAATAGAATATATTATATTTTATTGCATAATATCCTTTCCATTCTCCTATAAATAGGATGCTTAGTTAGAATTGAAAACACACCAGAAATTCAGAGAATTCTTCTTCTATAATCTTGAGCGTATTTCTTTAGAGTTTTAAGAAGCTTTGAGCGTAGAAAATAGTACAAGTTTTCTTCAAGAATATCCTCGCCCTACCAATAGGAATACTCTTCTTTCTAAGGTAAGGGGTATTATTTCTTTCGTATTCTAGAAGAAAATTATTTTCTTTCAATACTCGTAAGGGGTATTATTCTTTCGTATTCATGAAGAGAGTTATTTTCTTTCAATACTCATAAGGTTTGTTATTCCATTCTTTATTATTTTGTTGGAATAACCTGTCTATGCGAAGTACCGCATACATGGTGAAATTCTTCTATTATTCCATTCTTTATTATTCTGTTGGAATAACCTGTTTGTGCGGTCTATCTTATGTCTGGTGAACTATGTCGTTATTCCATTCTTTATTATTCTGCTGGAACATCCTCTATGTGCGGATTATGCATGACCTTGTTCCATTCTTTATTATTCAGTTAAAATATCCTGTCGGTGCGGATTACGCATGACCTAGTTCCATTCTTTATTATTCTGTTGGGAATAACCTGTCTGTGCGGTCTATCGCATACATGGTGAATTCTTCTGTTATTCCATTCTTTATTATTCTATTGGAATAACCTGTCTATGTGGATTACCACATGCATGGTGAATGATATTTTGTATTCATTCCTTATTAAATTATGGAAATGATCTGTCTAAGTGGATTACCTCATGGCAGGCAAAAATCCTTTTGCAATTTCATATATTCTATTATACTCAGTTGGTTAAAGTTTTGGCTTTTATACTCCATGAAATTAGTAGAATATCTTGGATATTTGTGCTTCATCCAGTATCTTTTCATGGAAATATTCTTCTGAGCATTCTTCAATTTTACTCCACAAAGCAGTATCATGTTGACAATTTGGACGTTATTGAGTTCAAGATAAATTAACTTATAAACCTTTAAAATTTATTCTTGAACTTGTTTTATTGAATTATCATCATCCTCATACTTATATTATGTTGAAAGTCATCTGTGGCCTGTAGTGCATAGATGGACTTGTTATGATTATGACCAGGGATTATTCGGTATAATCATGACAGTAATGTTATAAATGATGTGGAATAAGTCCTCATTGGCCCGTAGTGCATTGATGGATATTTTTGGTATGATTATGGCTATGGATTCTCTTCGGCCAAGGGTGAAAAGTTGAATTGTTTTATGGCATGATCAGGACCATTGATGAAAACACAATTATCTTTGGCCCGTAGTGCATGGATAATTCGTGGTTGTGATACTAAATAATATCCTTGGCCTGTAGTGCAAGGATGATTTGATGATGTGGATTATTTATTAAGCTGAGTCTCAGCGATAAAAGTGATGAAAAACCTTTTAAATCATAGAAGATAGTAGATTTTATTCTCTACTTGACTCCTCTAATGGATTGCTTGTTCCGCTGCAGTTAAACTTGATGTTTGTTATATTGTATCAGTTTAACACTATTGAAGGCTAACGATAATTTATTGTGCATTATCTTAGTCATAATATTTCTTACTGGGCTAGTTGAGCTCACCCTTTTGCTTTTATTGTTCTCTTCAGGAAATGAGAACGTAGCAGGGACTAGTCGGGGAACGGAGTGACGGTCCAAATGATAGCATTAGTAGTCCTCACTATTCTATGAAATAGTGTGATAATAAATGTATTGAGGACTTATTTTGAGTTTGAATATTGTCTACAAGACAATATTTGTATTAAAACTTATAGCTCATGTTGTATATTTAAGGTTGTATTTGTATTCTATACCATATATTTGGCGACTCAGAATAGATGATGTATACCTATTTTGGGGGCGTCACAGCATAATATTCATTTAGCTTTTACATTTAATGGCTAAATGGTAACTTGGCAAACCCTTAGAGTTTGATCCTTAGGGTTTAACCCTAAGGTTTAGCACAAAAATTTGTAAGATTTCTAGTTAGGCCAAAAATAGAAAATTTAGTTTCTAAAAATTTCAAATTAGGATTTTGTAAACATACTTAGCTTCCTAATTACATAGAACATGAAAATTAGATTATAGATTCACTAATTATCATTAGGACTTATAATTAGCAATTTAGGGTTTTCAATTTGACAATTAGGGCTAAAATAGAAAATTAGGTTTTCTAAATTACAAATTTAGGGTTTCTAAATTAGTTTAGGTTTCTAATAATAAAAAACATGAAAATTAGTTTTAAGGTTCGCTAATTAGCATTAAGATTGCTAAGTTAGTGATTAGGGTTCATACATAGCAAATTAGGCTTACTAATTGTCAATTAGAGTTATAAATTTATAATTAGGGTTTTCTAAATAATAAATAGAATTTTACCTAATTATTAATAAGCTTAAGAATTTATCAATTAAGGTTCTAGTTTAGTAATTAGGGTTTCTAATTTTAGAAATTAGAGTTTCTAAATATTATTTAGGTTTTCTAAGTATAATTAGGTTTTCTAAGTATAATTAGGTTTTCCTAATTAACATTAAATTCCATAATACTTATCCTTAATCATAATAACACAATTACAAAACATTCTCGAACTCATAAATGAGTTTTAAATTAGGCTTTCACAGATTAATGATTGGGCTTGATCATGATACACCATAATTGACCAACCATTATCAGTCCACACATACAGTACATATTTATAGCACTGAAATATAAATAATATTATAATAAATATCATTAATCACATAACATAATTACTAGACAGATTTTAAAGTCTCATTTGACTTCAAAACTAGGGTTTATCAGTAACATTAGGGTTTTGTAGGTTATAATAAAACTGCTCCACAGATTAACCTCACACGCATAGCATACATATTTATAACACTGACAAATAATAATATAATATTATTATTCTCATTCCTTGATCAAAAATCTAAAATTAGGGTTTGGATTCCATATTTGATTTATCTTCATATACATGCCATTATTAATTAAGTTAGAATAATTAACTTAACTATTCTGAATAAATTCACATAATAAAATAAAATAATTCTAATATTCATTTCATATATTATTTAAATAATATAATAATCATATTTTCATGGAAAATAATTAATAAAAATATTTCTACTATAAAATTAATTATTAAAAGAATATACTTTATAATGAGCAATAATTTTAAAATAAAATTATTTGTAATTATTCATGTAATAAATATATTTATATTTATTACATAAATACATACGCTTTATCTTGTACATATTCTCACCTTTAAAATAAAAAAAAATATACGTAAAATTTTTGATTTAATTATACAAAAAATATCGGATTATTATAGAATTCCTAATTGGATTGGATGGGATGACTTTGATATGGATTGGGATTGGATTTAGTTAAGCTGGAGGAGGATTAATTTATGTCAATTAAGAGAGTGCTGAACTTATCCAACAATTGAATGACACTTTAGAGAGCTAGAATTGAAAGAAGATCGGGGAGGAACAAAGGAAGAAGGTGATTTCATGAAGATTTCAGAATTGAAGGTAAATAAGGGTGGTGTAATACTATTTTTCTTTTTAATTTCTGTTCTTGTAATTGGGATGATGATTTCTTTAATTTATTCAGTTTTTAATTCATTGATTATCAACTAAATTACTTTTTAGGCTTGCAATGGATCTTTAGTGTTGAATGATAATTTTTGTGCCTTGATTTGAGTTTAATAAACTATCAATTCATTTTATCTATTGTGATTCGTATTTAATTTATGAATTACTTGATCACCAATTTTATGTGGATTTGTATGGATTCGAGAGATGATGTATGAATCTAGACCTAATCACAATATCATGTGTTCTTGAATTCTGTGATTTAATGAAATCTTGATTTAAGTTAGGATAGAGATATGTCTAGCATCGCATGTAATCTGGTAAAGGACTTGAAATTTAAACTATTTTTAATTTTTAATTCACATAGAGATATAGTGAATTAGTTAATTAGGGTGTTTGGCTTAATTATGTCTAATTTGTGTATTTAAGTTAATATGGTATTAGTGCATTGAGAAATGGCTAATTCTACCTAAGTGTTCTTGATTAATAAACTGAGATAGTGAATTAACCTGGAATAAGGTCTGATGTAAGCCGCCTAATTCTCCATTATTTGCTTAAAATTATGGTTTTTAAGTTGTGTTGATTGATTGGTATTTTTAGTTTCTTAGTTTTATTTATTTATAATCATTGTTTTGGATTAGTTTAATAAAATTGGATTAATATAAAATTGGTAATTATTAGAATTAATTTCTTACTATTCTCTGTGGGAACGATTCTTTTCTTATCATTATATTACTTGTTGACCACGTATACTTGCGTGCTGTGCGTAATTAGAATTCGACCAACAGCGATAACCCCGGCGTAGCATCGGGAAAGATCCAGTGATGAAAGCTTTGTAAACTACCGTTCAAGTAGACACCAAAACGGTTCAATAGAGACCATCACTGACAATTCCATCCCTAGTAGAAACGGCGAGAGCAGTTAGTGATAGAATCCCGTTGGAAATAATTCCAACCAAAAACATCCAGCATCCAAAACATCACATCATGTTGCATTGCGTGCCATCATTTAATCTTGTTATATTTCAAGTGTCTAGTAATCTTTATCATGTTCATGCCATTACATTGCATAAACATGATAAAGATGGTCATATGTAGACACTTGAAATTTTGCATTCATGTCACTAACCATGCAGAAGGGCATAATCATCTTTTATCTCCCAAAGACAACCCTAGGAGTCAAAATCATAAAATTAAACCCCGGTGAAAACCCCTTGAGATCAAATGAAACCCCGGAGACAACCTTGGGAGATCAAGTCCAACCCTGGACATAACCCCAGGAGACCAAATCAAGCCACGGTGACAACCCCGTGAGATCAAATCCAACCCCGGAGACAACCACGGGAGACCAAATCAAGCCCTGGTGATAACCCCAGGAGATCAAATCAAACCCCAGAGACAACCCGGGGAGATCAAGTCAACCCCTGGAGACAACCCCAGGAGATCAAATCTTAACCCTGGAGATAACCCCAGGAGATCAAGTCAAACTTCAGAGACAACCCCGGGAGATAAAATCCAAACCCCAGAGACAACCCCGAGACATCAAATCTAAGCCCCGGGGACAACCCCGGGAGATCAAGTCAAACCCTTGAGACAACCCCAAGAGATCAATTTAAACCCCGGAGACAACCCCGGGAGATCAAGTCCAAGCCTCAGTGACAACCCTGGGAGATCAAGCTAAAACCCCAGTGACAATCCCGAGAGATCAAACCATCCATAGAAATAACCCTGAGGACTGTCAAAAGTCAACGACAATTTAATCTCGAAAATAACCCTGAGAAAAGACAACTACAACTACATTGAGCCCGGAACTAACCTGGGAGGGGGAAAATAGTAATTTTTCCAACTCAACATCAATTTAACCCAAATCACTGCAAAAGAAGTTATGTAGAACCATAACATCAATCCTGAGTGAAAATAGCACAAGATAACTCAACATATGGACTGCAAAAACTTCAAGATCTGATCATGGATCAATCTTCCCAGATTCGGAAAATGTCAAATCACATGTCATTGTGTAGCTCTCGCCAAGGGCTTTTTGGAAAGGTATAGTACGCCTCCATCGGATTCCCGGATCGAAAGTTATGAGGTTTGAGCGGACAGTGTGTGATGCCCCCAAAATAGGTACACACGACCCATTCTGAGTCTCCAGATATCACACTATAAAAATCAAATACAAACTTCATGTATACAAATGTTGAACTATCGTGTAGAGTATGACAACAGATAAGCTGTGAGTTTTAATACAATATTGTCTCGTAGACAGTATTCAACTCAAATTGTTACAATGCCATATAAAATACAGCAGCAAATATTTTAAGACCCCAAAAAAAAATGAGAAGATTACTATCATATTCATTCTAATGAGGTGCACTTTTGACGCTTTCAAAGTCGGGTTCTCATCACTCTATTGTTGTTCGCCAAAATTAATTATTAAGTGACGTATAAAATAATACACACACATCTTAGGTCCTCAATATAATTATTTGTTGCATGTCATGCCGTTTTATAATGTATTGAGAAACTTCGACAGTCTTGGACCATCACACTATTTCCCTGTTATCCCCGCTCGACCCAGCTACACTCGTATTACCTGAAAGGAATTGTGAAGCAAAAGGGTGAGAACAACTAGCCCAGTAAAGAATATCATGACTAAAGATAATTTAAATATCAATAGTTTTTGTCAATAATAAATCAGAGATTTAGAACATATGGCAGATGATAAAACTTTTCAACCATAGTTGCAGTGGAACGAGTAATCCATTAAAAGAGTTAAATAGACCATCAGGTCTATTATCTTCTCCATGTTAAAAGTCTACCAATAATGTTTTATCCCTGTAACATCAATCAACAATTCCTGTCCACAATTATATAAATAACTCATAATCATAATTGTGATTCTGAATTTTCTTTTCGCACCCAGGACGAAGATAATTTTCATCACCTATCTCCACCTGAAACATCAAAAATCATGGTTATACCAAATCACAATTCCTGCTCATAATCATACTCACAAATTCATCTTTGCACTACGATCAAAGATATACAACTGTATAACCAATAACAAACAGTTCATCTTTGCACTCTATACACTACGGGCCAAGGATATTCATTAATATCACGACCACAAATTATCTATGCATTACGGGCCAAAGATAATCGTGTTTTCATCAACGGTCCTGATCATGCCATAAAACAATTCATCTTTACACTCTTGGCCGAAGAGAATTCATAGTCATAATCATACCAAAAACAGTCCATCAATGCACTACGGGCCAATAAGGACTTTTTTCACATCATTTGTAATATTACGGTCATGATTATACCGAATAATCCCTTGTCATAATCATACCAAGTCCATCTATGCACTACAGGCCACAGATGACTTTCAACATAATATAAACATGAGAATGATGACAATGATATAAACACTAATCAAACGAAAATAAGGATAAATATTAAAGACTTTAAATTTATCTAAATATTATCAATCACTTAATAAACTTATAATCTAATATTATAACAATATTTTAATCACTTCTTACACTTATAAATAATTTATTTCAATTGTTTACATTTTACCAAACAATGCATTTAATCATTCAAAAATGTCATACTCATAAGATTTCATCACCAATGATTAAATCCCTCATCAAAAATATGTATATACCTTATATAGGATTTCCAAGCCATAAAATTCTATTTTCCAACTTTGTTACTTCACATAACATATTTAACTCATATGTTTGTAACTAAATCATTTTTATGAAAAATACCAAATCAGTCCCAAAAATATTTCTTTTCTGGTATTTAGCAGAATATAGTCCCATAATAAACATATATTTTTCTCGGAATTTTTAAAATTCATTTACTATTTTTCAAAAATCAATTTCTAATTAATTCCTTAAGAAATTAGCTACCTCGAGTTTAACTCCAGAAATTCTCAAATCTTGGCAGGATCTTACACATGTTAACATGAGCTTCCAGTTTAAATTTCATGGTCATCGGAGTTATAGAACTCCGGTTATAGCATTTTTCGTAGAAAAAATCTAAATATTGAAATGGTCATAACTTGCACATTTTAAGTCGGAATGAGCTCATTTTTGGACAGGAGTTAGCTTATACTACATAATTTCATGTCCCAAAAGGCCGGAATTTTTCTCACAAATTAAGTGGCCGAAACAGCCCTTCTAAAAATCTAGACAGTAGCATTTTGGTAATTTCCAGCTTTTGACTCCTTTGCTAAAATCAGTTCACACGAAAATCTACAACACCTTTTCCAGTGATTCCACTTGGAGATGCTACAAAACTCATAAATCTAACTCTAGAACTTGATCACACTCAAAAATTCAAAATATAATAGGAGATATGGTAAATTGAATTTCATGTTCCATTTTCACCAAAATCTAATTTTCAACCCTTTGTGATTTCTAAGAAACTTTCATGTTTTCACATAATAACCAACATAACTCATCATATAACTTACTAATACTTCATAAACCCATGATTTTTATTAGTCCAATGCTTTTATTATGACTCTCATCATAATCAACGTAACCAGATCATTTCCACAATTTAATAAGGAATGAATATAAAGGATCATTCACCATGCATGTGGTAATCCACATAGACAGGTTATTCCAACATAATAAATAAGAATGGAATAATAGAAGGATTCATCATGCATGCGATAGAGACCGTACAGACAGGTTATTCCCAACAGAATAATAAATAATGGAACCAGGTCCGGCGTAAACGCATAGACAGGATATTCCGACAGAATAATAAATACGGAATAATAAATAATGGAACCAGGTCCGGCGTAAAACGCACAGATAGGATATTCCGACAGAATAATAAATGCGAAATAATAAATAATCGAACCAGGTCCGACGTAAAATGCACAGACAGGATATTTCAACAGAATAGTAAAGAATGAAATAATAGAAAATTTTCACCATGTATACGGTATTTTGCATAAATAGGTTATTCCAACATAATAATAAGGAATGGAATAACAGAAGAATTTTACCAAGTATAGGGTAGTCCGCGTATACAGGTTATTCTAACAGAATAATAAAGAATGGAATAACAGAAGTTCTCTTCATGAATACAAAAAAAATAATACCCCTTACGAGTACAACAAATAATATCTCTTACCTTTGAAAGAAGAGTATTCCGACTGGTAGGGCGAGGATACACTCGAAGAAAATTTGTACTACGCTCAAAGCTTTCTTAAACTCTAAAGAAATACACTCAAGATTATAGAAGAAGAACCCTCTCTATAGTTTCTCTCTCTAGAGTTTCAGTGAATTCGTAAGAAATAATGAAGGAATGAGCTTCTATTTATAGAAGAATGGACTGCATAGTAATTAATTCATGAACGGTCCAGATTGATTTACTTTTAATCGGACGGTCCAGATTTAAAGCAAAATCTTTAAAATAAAATATAATATATTCTATTTATAATCTAATAAAACGAATAACTTTATAAAAGTATTCTGTTTATATAAAAAGATTTTACTATGCTAAATATTATGCATAATAGAATATAATATATTCTTTTTATAGAATAATTTTATAAAAGTATTCTGTTTTATATAAAAAGCTTTTCTGTTTTATTACATTAATAATACTAATAAAACAAAACTGAGTGACTTATCATGTAAGCATTAATAATCAATACAGTGTGCTACTATGCAACCACGCGTATTACTGTACTTTTACTACCGAGTAGTTCAACAGTTTTAACGGTAAAACTTCCGCCGTTATTTTTATAAAAGTATTTATGTCGTTTTCTCAATCCGACAATAATTACGTTATGGGCTTCTCCAATGATTGTACTGTCGTACGGATATTCCCCAACAAAAAAACTATTTTATATCAACTTGCTTACTTTGCAAAAAATTTCACATATTACCCTTACCTTTAAACTTTTATCAATTTAACTATTTACCAAAATAAAAAAAATTGAATACTTTTATTTCATAAAATTCGTGGTCTCAAACAGTGCGTTGGCCCAAGTATACGTACTTCGAGACAACGGGACACACTGGGCCTGGGCCCACCAGGGTAACCACAGGTAGACCCGCGACTACTTTGGTCTATAAATAAGACCCCCCATCAGCCAAAAAGAAAAAGAAAAAGAAAAAGAAAAAAGGAAAAAAAAAAGAGAAAACTCTATCCATTTCAGCTCTTAACCCCTCCTATAGTGTTCCAAACTATACTATTCTTCTATCTAAACACTTGTATGCATATATATTATGACATATCAAATTTTAACCGGTAAAAACTGAGTTTTCAAGCTCCAAAAACAGTTTGAAGTCTTCTTTGCAGCACACTGGAAGATTTTTTCAAATTTGGAGCTTTTTACTACTTTAATATATATATATATATATATATATATATAAAAATTGTTTACTATATTTATATATCTACTTTAATTATTCATTCAAAGTAAATTCATAATATTTAAATTTGTGGACTAGATTTATCTCAATATAGCCATATCTAACTTGTAACCGGTTCAAAAGTTGTAAAACTAGAACTGTTTAGTTAGAATGACTAAGATTTATTTAAATCTAGTTTTCTTTCTAATTTTTTTGTAAATATTAAGCAACCACATGACCCTAGATCTGTATCTAGAGGGAACGAGAAGCTTGGCTACGCGCAGACATAAATTTAACTAATGAATCCTTTATTTTGCGTCATTTAGATTAAATATATGTTTTATTCGAGTATCCTCGTTATGAAAGATACTCATATGATATTATATGAGCCTAGGAGCCATAGGATCTAATATCCAGCTGACGGATCTAGATCTGGTCCCCATGATGGACCTTTTTCAGCTTTATAGTTAGCTTATAAATCAAATGTGTGGTGTTTCGACATCCTTCGATGGCTTTCATGCCCATAAGGAGCCCAACACTTATATGTATATTATTTTGTTGAAGATGCTTCGTGTGACGCCCCCAAATTCGGGTATCTTCCAACCCGACATATGGTGCTACACTATACTCATAACCATACAACCATTCCATTGAAATAAAACAAAATGAATGTAATTACTATCTTCTTATTACAATCAAAGTATAAACCTTCCCAGGTTCATAAACCGATTACATTGTTTGTTGTTCATAATGTATAATACATACAAATATACTAATCTATTACACGATGGTTAAGTATCCATCTTAGCCTTGCCCTTATCTCTCTTAGAATTCTCAATACGTTCATCCTTAACTGCAATCATATAATTCACGCAAGAAGTGAGCATAACGAGCTCAGCAAGTTTAACAAAGGATAACAGTAATACCACATTCGTTAATTATATAACAGTTCATACATAACTAAACAAATAGTTATGAAGTATTAAGAAACAATAATACTTTAACATTTCATAACATCAATTCCCAATGTATAGGGTAGATTAGGAATTCTGAACCGGTCGATAGACCATGAACAGTAGCTTTTTGTTTTCATACTTGAAAAGGATATCACAGCACTAAGGTTGTACATCCGCATTACTTACGAGCACTTCTAGGTGATCAGCATATAGTACTCTATGTTGATCAACACTCATTCGTTAAACGTATTTACGTTTAACATTTGGCAAACTCGCGTGCCCATCGAATACTCGATGAAAAATACATTTGTTTGTTCATAGACAAACCTTACCTTCACATCCGTATCAATTACTTGGCATAGGATAGTGTTAACATTTCTATATAGAAAGATATGAATATCAATCAATATATATCTTACGAGTAGTCTAGCCGAGTTAAATCTGGCATTGACCCTTTCTTTAAAACCATTCGTGCAATTTAGTACAATGAATCACATAAAACTTGGCTAACTTAAAAGTTAGACAAGCGTTAAGAAAACTTGCCTTTCAACGTCTTCAAATAACTTAATCGACTGACCACAGCCTTTACAGAATCTACATGATATATTCATATAACACACTGTAATTAGCTATCAAATAATTGTTCACATTGTTCCTACCAACTTCTTTATCTTCTAAGTTTTTGTTAACTTAATATCATTAATAAAGTCAATTTGACTTATTACTCTTAGTCCCGACTTATTAACCAACTTACGTTATTAACCGGACTCTAATATTGTTGGTGAAGTATCAACGTTGTTTACCGATTAAGTTTCATTAACAACACGTTGCGATCTTTGTTCATACATTATTAACATGCATTCAATTCCTAAGTTTCAATACCATATACCTTAGTATAGGTAGTATTGGAATAGTTTTAATACACCTATAAAGTGCATATACTTTACTAGTGTAGGCCTCCAAACAATTACAGTTCAAAACCTAAGTCATTCAATAATTCCCCTGCACCCGCGCCGCGGCGTGACATCCTAGTTCAAGACTGGCGCTGCGGCGCCAGTTAGCAGTAGCCAGGTCCTGGTCTCGGCGCTGCGACGCGAGACTTCCTTCTATAAGTGGCGTTGTGGCGCCACTTTCCAGTAGCCAACTACACTGTGTCGGCGCTGCGGCCCGGCATTTAACACACTATCTGGCGCCGCGGCGCCAGACCTTAGTACCAGAATTTTCCAATAGATAAATTTTTTAGTGAAATTCTCAGAGCCATAACTTCTTCGTTATAGGTCTGATTTGGTCCATTCAAAAACTAAGCATCCTATTTATAGGAAAATAGAAATGATACTATGCAATAAAATATAATATATATATATATATTATTTAAAATCTAATAAAACAAATAACTTTATAAAAGTATTCTGTTTTATATAAAAAGATTTTACTATGCAAAATACTATGCAGGCACTATGCAAATACTATGCAAATACTATGCATAATAAAATATAATATATTCTATTTATAGTCTAATAAAATAAATAATTTTATAAAAGTATTCTATTTTATAAAAAAAGATTTTACTATGCAAAACACTCATAAATGACATACTCTACGCGTTCATATAAGAATTCGACACTTTAGAATCCGTTAACTCAAAATTCACTATTGAGTTCATTTTTTAAGCGTTCGTAAACATTAATGAGCATTCAATGCTAGTTTTCTTTGTTTTAAGTCAGAATCCGACGATTCTCGAACCCACAACTCTTAAATACCATATCTCATATGTTGACATTTAAAAACAACGTTTTCAAGTCTCACGGCTACTTTCAACTACCAATCCAGAATTTCAATGTTTTCGACGTTTAACGTCAATTTTCGTGAAATTCGCCATAACTTCGTTATTTACGTTCTCTAAGCCAAATCACATGAAATACTCCATGGACTCCATATCTACATCCTAACCAATCCAGAAGCACATATTTACGTATTGATGGAGTTCAATTTTTTATCAACAATCAATCTCAACAATCAATATTTTCATGGTTTAAAACTATATCAAACGTTATGATTTCATGAGTTATAGAGATTGAATCTATAATAAGTCATTATTATTCCACTATACAAGATATACACCACCCATTTATGATTCTCCATGATAAAAGAAAACCAAAAGAGATGGAATTAGAATTAAGGAATATTACCTTAAGAACTCTTTAGAAGATCTTGGAAAACTATAAAGCAAAGCTTCCAAGTGTATGATTTGGTGGAGTCTAGCTCTCTCTCTCTCTCAATAATCTAGGTTGGAAATTTGAAAAACTCACAAAAGACCAACTCTTGCTTTCTATTTATAGGGAAAAGAAATGGAGGGCAAATTAGACAATACACCACCACCTCCTTACTATTACACACTTTGTCACCAAGTAAAATACTTGGTGACCAAGTGTTAAGCTTGCCTTACACACCAAGGGCCGGCCCACCTTGCCCATGGGTCATTCCCATGGGTTGCCCCATGGTTTTACCCATTCGGTGACCCACTGGTTCGATCCACGGTTCGGTATTCTTGCATTGGGCTTAACCAATCTAATATTGGGCCTTGACTTGGGCTTTCTCATTCAATTTATTGGACTAAACATAATCCAACCCAAATGAATTAATCATTAAGTCTTAACTTAATTCTTATAATACGAATTGTATTTTATACATACAATTCGCGTATTCTCTTCGTATAATACTCGTACGATAATCGTATGAGACTCGTATTAACTCATCGATCGTATTATACGTAGATACTAGATAGTATCCTATTTGTATAACACACGCATTAACCATAACGCAATTTCTTCTACGCGTTTCATTTCCTTCTCGGAAATCAATATACTCAACCCTTAGGTTTTAAGTCCGCAAGTGAAAACTTCGTTTGCCATAAAGGAAATATTATTAGATATTTCATATTATCTCGATATTTTATCATTACGCGTTTCTCGGAATTTCAAAATAATTCCCCGAGCAGAAATGGATGAATAGTGTTTTTACGAAAATTTCTTGAAAAACATTTATTTTCGTCATGGAAATTCTAAACAATTAATTCTAGCATGTAGCCAGATTACTAACCACATTAGCACGTTCTAGGTCATAGAAAGATCTTCACATAGCGTACTCACAAAATAAATCAATTAAATTCATTTAATTCACATAATCAAATAAAAATTTAATTGTCATAAAAATCTGATTTTCTCGGGCGTTACACTTCGTATCTCAAGAATAAAATCAAATAAAGCCGAATACGGAATAAAATGGAAGTATCAAAGACCTTAATTACTATGTGAACATAAAAGTTTGAAAACCTATTTTCAAAACGTCATCTTATATGCCTTGTATTAAAATTTAACTTTTATACAATTCAAACTCTTTGTATATAGGTGCAAACGAGGCATATCACTACTTCCAAATAATGCACTTAGGCCCAATTAACCATACACACACACTTCTAATAAATTATGGAATTGAAAAGACGCGGTAACTGAAAGTAGTATGCAAGCAAGCCAATCATGTTTGATGATAAAACATATACTTTGTAACAATCTTATTCATTTATTAATAAAAAGTATTAATTTATTAAAGGCTTTTAATTATCTACATGATGCTATTTTATAATATGTGATAAACCCATATTTTTAAGCAATGCTTTTAGAATAATGATGATGAACAATTTAATGAGATCTAAATTCTTAGAAAGCTTAAAACTAAAATAGTACCCAACCGTTGGATTACTAAATTAGGGATTAGTGAATCCGGATAGATTGGTATATACGTTGCTTGCTCATTAGATGAGGATGATTGATCTCATGATCATTTATGTGGAGACACTAAAGCAAGTATGTAGGTGCTTAATTATTGGAGAATAAGTTCACTGAACGTGGTTCGCTAAGGAATTCCTAATGGAGTTTTACTTGTCTGTCAATAGGAATTCCTGTAGTGATAGTAGTACAAGTGATCATTGGACTTGAGATTATCATAGTATCTTTTGTATGATGAGTTATACTTTGACTTATTCCTTAAGACCCTTATGGTATATCAAAGGGTATGCTTGGGTATAATAAGTTGTACATGGAGATAATGTATGATCAATAAAGAATCTACCACTTCTAGTAAAAGAAGAGAAATGTCATATGTGATTCGATAAATGATAACACAGTAGTCCTTGGCCAAGGCAGAATGAAATTAGAAAGGAATTTGCATTATTTGGAGTTGTGCATTTAAGAGTCAAAATACATATAATTAAATAAAATAAGACTTGACAGTAATTCCATGTTTTATATTTAATTGGGACATTGTATGGTGGAAGGATTGAATTGAACGGTAATTATTTACTCAAAGGTTCTTTTATGATTAATGTTAAAATCTATATTATCTGGAAAGTCGTTTATCGCTAGGGAGGCTTATCCCTATTATAGAATAAATATTATTTATTTAAATAAATTAATAGTTTAATTTATTTATTTAAATAAGATTAGAATTGTTCTAATTGATTTATTCACAACCGGTTTAATATGGAGAACCTAAAGGGTCACACCATAAAAGGAAGAATAATTATTTAAGAAGTTAATGACATAATTGTAATAATAAATTAAGTATAATTAATTTAATCTATGGTGATAGAATAAATTAAATAGCTTAATATTTATTATTTAATATTTTAGAAATATTAAATATAAATTAATAAGAAGAGTCTTATTATTATTATTATTATTATTTTATTATTATTATTATTTAATTCCTAAAGGAGTTTGGGAATTAATTAATAAAACTACTCTCATTTATTCCTAATAAGTTTAGGAGGCTAATTAATTAAAAGTTTAATTAATTATTCCTAATGAGATTAGGAGCCCAATTCCTTAATTGTTAAGGAGGGTTGCCTACATCTATAAATAAGAGGAGTCTTATTATGGGTGTAGAGTTGTTGTTGACTTTTTCACAACAGACGTAATTCCAATAGTTGAGAGAGTACGCTATTTTTCTATGAGAGATAGAAAAACTAGGGTTTTGCCAAACACCCATCTTCTTAAATCTTTATTCTTCCTTGGCGGATCACCTCTAGAGGCCAAACACTTGGGTGGCTAACGTTGATCAAAGGAAAGAACCAAACCCGGTGGATTCAAGTTGAACGCGAGAAGGATTGGAGGTGAACTTGTACCTGAGGAAGCTCGAATCTTCAAGGGTATAATTCTTATTCTTTCTTTTTCGTTTAATTAATAATTGTGCATAAAGAATGATCCAGGTATATGGTTTGTAAAATTTTAAAACTCTGATTTTCCATGCTTCCGCTTATTTTATGCAATTTGATTGCGTTCATGAATATTACAAACCTAATAGTAACCGTGTTTTCATGAAAGTCAGGGGGTGCCTAACACCTTCCTCCCGCTTAATCAAGCCCCAAAACTCTACGAATCTCGGTTTCCAAGGCCTGTTAAACAGAGTCCAATCATTGGACATTTGTGTTAACCTTTTCAAAATCGGTTGAGTTGGTTCAACCATTTCACTACTACCAATTGGCGAATCTGAATTTTTAAATCGTCGACATTTTGTGTCGAACTCTTTTCAAACTCGTCTTTTCAAATAAAATTCAACACATAGAAAACATAAAGGGTAAAAAAAGGAATTCCAAATACCAAAAGAAATTTTTCCCGACGTCGACAGTAACTATTTACTGAATAGGTTTTTTGTGATTAAATGTTGATTTCATATTATTCAAATAGTGATGATATGATGAGAGGTATCACTCATGGTTTAGAATAAATATTGTTTATTTATATTTGAATTAAAGGAATTTAATTCATTATAAATAATATTACAATGATTCTAATTTATTTATTCTACTACGTGTATTGAACTTAAAAGGGTCACACCATTAAAAGAGAAATATAATTTTAGAAGTGATTAACTTAATAATAATAAGCTAAGTATATTTAATTTATTGGTGGAATAAATTAAATAGCTTAATATTTATAATTAAGTATCATAGAAATATTAATTATTTAGTTCTTAAATAGTTTAGAAATTAAATTAAAACCCTAAGTCCTAAAGAGTTTAGAAGGAGGAAAGGTCTATATAAGAAGAAGTCATATGATAGATTAGGGTTAACATAACTATGAGTATTTAGATACTATGTAAGTCCCCAACTTATTATAAATAAAATTGAATTTTTCTCTATTCATTATTCTAAATTAATAAGGTGTTAATTTGATATAATGCTTTGGTTATGGGTGAATTGTGTAAATTTTACAAAATAAGCATGTGGTTATAAAATATTTATTATTGTCGGGGAATATTCGTTTGGTCGTGGAATATTCTTGTTGTCGGATAATATTCTTACGATGGCGCAGCCATTCGTGGGCCTCATAACAGAATAACTGTCGGATGAAGAAAACGACAAAGTATGAGTTTTTATAAATAACGGCGTAGTTGTTACCGTTAACACTGTTGGAATACCTGGTGGTTAAAATACAGTAATACGCGTGGTTGCACAGTAGCACACGGTATTGCACAGTATTGTTGAATTATTGATTCGTACGTAAGAAGGCACTACTCAATAATTGTTAAAGTAGTTACTGTTCAATATTTTATTTTATTGATTCAATAATTGCTGCGTTGATATTTAATATTATTGTTGTTTAAATAATTGTCACTGCACAGTATTTCCCATTATCAGATCAATAACTCATATTATTTGAATAATATTATTAGATAGCATTATTGGCAATGTCTAGAAAGTTCTTTCAAGGAGACGTTTGGTCACCTAATTGCACGCCAGTAAGGAGAAATCCTTATTGGAAAGCCCCCTCTTTCCTGGAAACGGCCTGGTTGTCATAATTGTGATTCTGTAATATTATTTGTGAATAATTAATTATTGATTTATATGATAAGAAAATATTTACTTGAGGTGGATATAAATGATGGATTTATTTATTTTATGTGGTTATTAATGAAGAAATTAATGCTGAGGTGTTTTATCAGTATTTTGTCGGAGTGGAGGTATTAAAAATCATCTGTTTGTGGATTTCGGATATTCTCTGTTTGAAATTTGGAAAAACTCAAAGCTACATGTGGGCTGCTGATTTTTGGTAAAAAGGTGGCTGGTCTTTGTTGGCAACTTAGGTTGCGTAAGAGAAAAAATGAAATAAATTATTATTTTATTATTTTAGTCTCCTATGGCGTTCTAGCATTTTCCTATAAATAAGCGCTTAGGTTAGAATTGAAAATCACACCAGAAACAACTTTTCTTTCTCTCTAGATTATCGAGCGTATTTTTGTGAGTATTTATATACTTTGAGAGTTGCTTTTCGGTACAAGTTTCCTTCGACTTTCTATCCGATATTCTGATCAAAAGTACCGTTATTTTGAGGTAAGGGATGTTAGTTTCTTCTTAAATGATATTATCTTCTTCAATATCATTATGTCGAAATATTTGTTTGAACTTTTTAATCAAATTTGGAACTTTTGTGTCAGGGTTACTATTCACGTATACGGCATTATTCACGTATACGACACTATTCACGAATACGACACTATTCACCGAAAAATGAAATTTTTTCTTTTTGTTCAAGATGTCTATTATGGTTACTATCTTTGATTGTATCCATGTTTTGATCTTTGTTTTTGAATTCTGCTTCTCAATTAGTTATTATGAAGTATTATTGATCTTGGATAAGCTGTTATACGAATCCCTAATATTTGTCCTTCTGTTTCACTGGATTCATTTTCTTTAAAATATTTTTCATCATCCTCAGTCTTAAATGATGATATTACTTAATATCTTTGGCCTGTAGTGCAAAGATAAATGATTAACTGATGAATATCTTTGGCCCGTAGTGCAAAGACGAACAGGTGTTGAGATGAACATGACCGACTGGTGATATAAATGAATATCTTTGGCCTGTAGTGCAAAGATGAATATTTGATTAAAGATGTATATTGATTGATGTTACAGGGATAAAATATTGATGATGGACTTTTAAATCTTAGAAGATAGTAGAATTCATTTTCTAAATGACTCTTCTAATGGATTGTTGTTTTCACTGCATTTGTTGATCTAAAACTTGTTGTCTATTAAATTCTATCAGATTTTTCCCTATTGAAGACTAATGATAATTTGTTGTATATTATCTTAGTCATAATATTCTTTACTGTGCTAGTTGAGCTCACCCTTTTCCTTTGTGTTCTATTTTTCTTCTCAAGAGGTGAGAACATAGCAGGATCGAGTCGGGGTATGGAGTAATGGTTCTAGAAAGATGTTTTAGCAGTCCTCACTATTTCTGTAAAATATTGCATGAATAATTGTAATGAGAACTTATTTGAGTGTTGATATTGTCTAGAAGACAATATTTGTATTTAAACTCACAGTATGTGTTTTACACGACATTTGTATTATTGAAGTTGTAGTTTGCTTTCTGTACCATGTATTTGGCGACTCAGAATGGGTGTTGTATACCTATTTTTGGGGCGTCACAGTTGGTATCAAAGCTTAGGAATATGGTCTCTGGCGGAGAACGGGGAATAGAACTAGGAGGGGAGAGATGAGTAAAAGCTTCGCTAGTGTGTCCTATCTAAGCTTATTTGTTAGTCGGTCATAATATAGGGATATTATATGATGTGTTAATTTGTTTAATTAACACTTATTTTATGGTAATATTTAAGAATGGCTGCTGAGAACGTTAACAATGGAGTGTATGAGACTATGGAATAACCTTTAGTCATAAACCAGGAGAACGTGCAACGGGAAGGCAATATTCCTCCTGTAAACAATACTACCGAGCAAACGATGAATAATGGAATGTTTATAAGCTTTTTGCAATTCATGCAAAATCAGACGAGGGAGACTCGTGTACGAAATACGGGTGGAAGTGATAGCAATGCGCGGTCTGTCATAGCCAAGCAGTTAAAGGAGTTGGGACCACCAGATTTCTGGGGAAAACCCGATCCGATTAAGGCGAAAATGTGGGTCAAGAAAATTACCAAGATATTCGATGTCTTGGGATGCACAGAGGAACAAAAGGATCCATTCGCCACCTTTATGTTCCGTGGAGAGGCAGATTACTGGTGGGAATCTGTGAAGCGTACCCAGCCAGCCGCACTCAACATGTCTTGGGAAAGATTTCAGAAACTATTCAATGACAAGTACTTTCCTGAAAGTATTCATCATATGAAGGAGGTAGAGTTTATTAGACTGGAATAAAACAACATGACGGTGTCTCAGTACGAGGCGAAGTTCGCGGAGTTATCCAGGTTTTCACCTCATTTGGTAGAAAATGAGGAACGTATGACGCGGATGTTTCTGAGAGGTCTAAAACTCGAGATTCGTCAATACCTTATCTCTCATAAATTTTCTCTGTATTCAAATGTTGTCAATAGGGCTCAATTATTAGAGCGAGATATTGAGTATACTCAACCAAGGGACCACAACTAGGGTAATACCGGTGACAGCAATCATAGAAGCGATGATAACCAGCGAGGAGGGAAAAATATGAACAAAGGCGGTAACCACTTGGGTGGTAATCGTGGCCATGTTAATAGACGAGGTGAGTCTAGTGGAAATTTCAAAAAGAGGAGATTCAACAATGACGGGAAGACATCAGCAGCACCACCAGCACCAACAACAAATTCTAGGGGAGGAGAACGATTGCCAGTTAGATGTTACAAATGCGAGAAAGAGTGACATATCAGCCCAAACTGTCCACAACAATCCAAGGTATGTTATAACTATGGAAAGGAGGTTCATATAGTCTGAGAGTGTTCTGTAGCAAAACCAAGTTCAGCGGGGATGGTGACTCCAAAGGCTGTCCCGGATAAGTCAAAATCAGCGATTCTTGGAAGAGCGTTTGTCGTGACTGGCTAAAAAGTAATGAACACAAATGAGGTGATCACGGGTAAGCTAATCTTAAATTCTTGTGAAGTTTATACCTTACTAGATACCGGTTCTACCCATTCTTTTATCTCTCCTATTTGTGCTCAACGTTTAAACTTGACTCCGGAGAAATTGGACTTTAACTTATCTGTTGAAACTCCGTTGAGTGAAACCTTTGTTACATCTACAGTTTATAAATCTTGCTTGATCCAAGTTGGCACTATCACATTACATGTTTATCTTATCTCTTTAAAGATATTTGCTTTTGATGTGATTTTAGGAATTAATTGGTTAACCACTCATCATGCCAAAATTGATTATTTTTGTAAGGTTGTTAGTTTTCATATTCCTAACCAACCTGTTATACGAATTCAAACAACTAAACCACTAAAATCAGTCATTGTCATATCAAGCCTCAAAGCTATTCGTTTATTGAAAAATGGATGTCAAGCTTTCTTAGCACATGTTATGGATTTGAATAAAGACAAGTCAGATTTGGATAATATTTCTGTTAGAGAATTTTCTGATGTATTTCCTGAAGAACTTCTCGGTCTACCCCTAGAACATGATGTTGAATTCTTTATTGACCTTGAACCAGGTACAAAACCCATTTCTAAAACCCCATATCAAATGGCTCCTATTGAACTTCAGGAGTTAAAAGTCCAACTACAGGAGTTATTAGACATCGGTTTCATTCGTCCTAGTACATCTCCTTAGGGTGCTCCTATTTTATTCGTAAAGAAGAAAGACGGGAGTATGCGACTTTGTATTGACTACCGAGAATTGAACCATGTCACCATCAAGAATAGGTATCCGCTACCTCGCATTGATGACCTGTTCGACCAGTTACAAGGAGCACAATTCTTTTTAAAGATCGATCTTCGTTCTGGATATCATCAGCTGAAGATTAAAACTGAGGATATTCCAAAGACTGCCTTTAGAACTCGGTACAGGCATTATGAATTCTTAGTCATGTCTTTTGGATTGACTAATTCTCCTGTTGATTTCATGGATATGATGAACCGTGTATTCAAGGAATATTTGGATCAGTTCATTGTTGTCTTTATTGATGACATCCTCATCTATTCCAAAAGCCATGAAGATCATGAGCACCATTTGAAGCTGATACTTAAAAGGCTTCGTGAAAATAAGCCATATGCCAAGATGAAGAAATACAAGTTCTGGCTTGAGGAAGTAGCATTCCTTGGGCACGTGGTGTCAAAATATGGAGTATATGTTGACCCGACGAAGATTGAAGCAATACAAAGTTGGGAGCAACCGAAGTCGGTAACCGAAGTGCGTAGCTTTTTGGGCTTAGTTGGTTATTATCGGAGATTCGTGGAAGGATTTTCTCGAATCGCTACTCCGTTAACTCAGCTGACTCAGAAAGATACAAAATTCGTATGGAGCGAGGAATGCGAGAAAAGTTACTAAGAGCTCAAGATGAGACTCATTTCAGCACTTGTTCTAGCAATACCATCTGGTTCGGATGGATTTGTTATCTACAGTGATGCTTCAGGAAAAGGGTTAGGATGTGTTCTCATGCAACATGGGAAATTCATAGCATATGCCTCACGACAACTCAAAGAATATGAGAGGAATTATCCTACTCATGATCTAGAGTTGGCAGCAGTCGTTTTCGCGTTGAAGATATGGAGACACTACTTGTATGGGGAGAAAGTGGAGATCTATATAAATCATAAAAGCCTCAAATACTTCTTCACCCAAAAGGAACTTAACATGCGGCAACGACGTTGGCTTGAGCTGTTGAAAGATTACGATCACACTATTCAATACCATCCTGGAAAAGCAAATGTAGTAGCTGACGCATTGTGTAGAAGATCGTATTCGGGTACGAGTGCAATGTTGTTAACACAAAGACCCATTTTTTACGATTTACAAAGGATGGAGATTGAGTTAAAGACTCCAGGGACCCATATGATGATGGCGAATATACGAGTAGAACCGACTTTAATCGATAAAGTTAAAGCTGCTCAAGCTACGGACCTGGGGCTGATGCGTATGAAAAAGAAAGTGCAAAAAGGTGTTATTCCAGAAGCAAGAATCGATGAAGAAGGAATACTTCGATTCAACTCTAGACTTTGCGTTCCTAACGATTTGACTTGAAGCATAGAATTATGATGGAGGCACACAAAACCCCGTTTGCAATCCATCCTGGGAGTACCAAAATGTATCATGATATTCTACATACATTTTGGTGGAACAATATGAAGAGAGAGATCGCGGAGTTTATCTCGAGGTGTTTAACTTGTCAATGTGTAAAGGTGAAGCATCAAGTACCAAAAGGTCCATTGCAACCACTTGAGATTCCGAAATGGAAGTGGGAACACATTACTATGGATTTCGTTACAGGTCTTCCTAAAGTTTCTCAAGGCATAGATGCGATTTGGGTTATTGTTGACAGATTAACTAAGTCTGTTCATTTCTTGCCGATACGTGAGACTTATTCCCTTGAACGTGTTGCTCGTATGTACGTGAATGAGATTGTGAGATTTCATGGCATGCCAGTATCCAAAGTTTCGGATCATGACCCAAGATTCACTTCACGATTTTGGGTTAGCTTGCAGAAAGCTATGGGCACAGATTTACGATTCAGTTCAGCATACCATCCTCAAACGGACGGGCAATCAGAAAGGACTATTCAAACCCTTGAAGATCTATTAAGACTCTATGTCCAAGATTTCAAAAGAAGTTGGGATAAGTACTTGTCACTGGTAGAATTCTCCTACAACAACAGTTATCAAGCAAGTATAGGCATGACTCCATTTGAGGTGTTGTATGGACGAAAGTTTCGATCTCCATTATGCTGGGACGAGATGGGAGAAGCAATGTTGTTGGGACCAGAATTAGTAAGCATGACTACAGAAAAGATCCAAAAGATTCGACAACGTATTCAAACCTCACAAGATCGACAAAAGAGTTATGCTTATCTTCATCGAAAGGATGTGAAATTTAATATTGGGGATCATGTATTGTTACGTGTTGCTCCATGGAAGGGAGTTATAAGATTTGGAAAGAGAGGAAAGCTCAATCCAAGATTTGTTGGTCCATTTGAGATTCTTGACCGAATAGGAAATGTGGCCTATAGACTCGCATTACCTCCAAACATGTCTCGTGTTCATAATGTTTTTCATATATTTATGCTTCGTAAATATGTGAAAGACCCAAACCACATTATTGAGTTAGAACCAGATGAGATAGTCAAAGATTTAACGTACGAGGAGGTACCTGTTAAGATCTTAGATAGGAAAGAGCATGTGCTACGCACCAAGGTTATACCACAAGTTAAGGTTTTCTGGAGGAACCATGATATTGAGGAAATGACTTGGGAGTTGGAATCAGAAATGAAAGCGAGGTACCCTCACCTGTTTGAAACACCAGGTACATACGTCAATTTCGAGGAAGAAATTTTATAAGGAGGGGAGGTTGTAAGACCCCAACTTATTATAAATAAAATTGAATTTTCCTCTATTCATAAGGTGTTAATTTGATATAATTCTTTGGTTATGGGTGAAATGTGCAAATTTTACAAAATAAGCAAGTGGTTATAAAATATTCATTATTGTCGGGTAATATTCGTTTGGTCGTGGAATATTCTTGTTGTCGAGGAATATTCGTACGACGGCGCAGCCATTCGTGGGCCTCATAACAGAATAACTGTCGGATGAAGAAAACGACAAAGTATGAGTTTTTATAAATAACGACGTAGTTGTTACCGTTAACACTATTGGAATACCTGGTGGTTAAAATACAGTAATATACGTGGTTGCACAGTAGCACACGGTATTGCACAGTATTATTGAATTATTGATTCGTACATAAGAAGGAACTACTCAATAATTGTTACAGTAGTTACTATTCAATATTTTATTTTATTGATTCAATAATTGCTGCGTTGATATTTAATAATATTGTTGTTTCAATAATTGTCACTGCACGGTATTTTCCATTATCAGATCAATAATTCATATTATTTGAATAATATTATTAGATAACATTATTGGCAATGTCTAGAAAGTTCTGTCAAGGAGAGGTTTGGTCACCAAATTGCGCGTCAATAAGGAGAAATCCTTATTGGAAAGCCCCCTCTTTTCTGGGAACGGCCTGGTTGTCATAATTTTGATTCTATAATATTATTTGTGAATAATTAATTATTGATTTCTATGATATGGAAATATTTACTTAATGTGGATATAAATGATGGATTTATTTATTTTATGTGGATATTAATGAAGGAATTAATGCTGAGGTGTTTTATCAGTATTTTGTCGGAGTGGAGGTATTAAAAATCATCCGTTTGTAGATTTCAAATATTCTCTATTTGGAATTTGGAAAAACTCAAAGCTAAAAAGTTGTAGAGAATTCGATTTCGTGTGGAATGGACATAAAATTCGTATTTTTCTGATAAACAGGCTATTTTTTATGAATTACTGAAGTTTTGGAAAATAAAATGATTTTTATTAAATTATGGGTGGGACCCACTTTTTTTTTAACACATGTGGGCTGCTGATTTTTGGTGCAAAGGTGGTTGGTCTTTGTTGGCAACTTAGGTTGCGTAAGAGAAAAAATGAAATAAATTATTATTTTATTATTTTAGTCTCCTATGGCGTTCTAGCATTTTCCTATAAATAGGCGTTTAGGTTAGAATTGAAAATCACACCAGAAACAAGTTTTCTTTCTCTCTAGATTATCGAGCGTATTTTTATGAGTATTTATATACTTTGAGAGTTGTTGTTCGGTACAAGCTTCCTTAGATTTTCTATCCGATATTCCGATCAGAAGTACCGCTATTTTGAGGTAAGGGATGTTATTTTCTTCTTAAATGATATTATTTTCTTCAATATCATTATGTCGAAATATTTGTTTGAAGTTTTTAATCAAATTTGGAACTTTTGTGTCGGGGTTACTATTCACTTATACGGCACTATTCACGTATACAGCACTATTCACGAATATGACACTATTTACCAAAAAATGAAATTTTTCCTTTTTGTTCAAGATGTCTATTATGGTTACTATCTTTCATTGTATCCATGTTTTGATCTTTATTTTTGAATTCTGCTTCTCAATTGGTTATTATGAAGTATTATTGATCTTGGATAAGCTGTTATACGAATCCCTAATATTTGTCCTTCTATCTCACTGGATTCATTTTCTTTAAAATATTTTCCATCATCCTTAGTCTTAAATTATGATATTACTGAATATCTTTGGCCTGTAGTATAAAGATGAATGATTAACTGATGAATATCTTTGGCCCGTAGTGCAAAGATGAACAGGTGTTGAGATAAACATGACCGACTGGTGATATAAATGAATATCTTTGGCCTGTAGTGCAAAGATGAATATTTGATTAAAGATGTATATTGATTGATGTTACAGGGATAATATATTGATGATGGACTTTTAAATCTTAGAAGATAGTAGAATTCATTCTGTACGTGACTCTTCTAATGGATTGTTATTTTCGCTGCATTTGTTGATCTAAAACTTATTGTCTATTAAATTCTATCAGATTTTTCCCTGTTGAAGACTAATGATAATTTGTTGTATATTATCATAATCATAATATTCTTTACTGAGCTAGTTGAGCTCACCCTTTTCCTTTTTGTTCCATTTTTCTTCTCAGGAGGTGAGAACATAGCAGGATCGAGTCGGGGTATGGAGTAATGGTTCTAGAAAGATGTTTTAGCAATCCTCTCTATTTCTGTAAAATAGTGTATGAATAATTTTAATGAGGACTTATTTGAGTGTTGATATTGTCTAGAAGACAATATTTGTATTTAACCTCATAGTATGTGTTGTCGTATTTTACACGACATTTGTATTATTGAAGTTGTAGTTTGCTTTCTGTACCATGTATTTGGTGACTCAGAATGGGTGTTGTATACCTATTTTGGGGACGTCACATACTACGTAAGAATTCTCTACAATTTAAGGAGTTAAAAGTGAGTGAGAGAATTAGGGTTAGCCACCCAAGGTTAAAAAACTTCTTCAAACTATATACTATTGATGGATCACGTTTAGAGCGATGTACATTTGAGTAACGAAAGTTTGATCTATGGATTCGAAGAAGCGTGGATTATCAAAGGATTGTAACTTGAAGATCATACTAAGAAATTGTATCATCTTCATAAGGTATATCTTTTATCATTCCTCGATTAATAATAACACATATGGTTTCTAGGATTGTAGAAAATCTTTGAATTTGATTTATGCCACGCTTTCGCTTTATTACAATTTGATTGTATGTATGTACTCGTTTTTACAAACCAACATTAAATAGTCTCTCATTCCAAGTTATATTATTATCCCGATACTAATAGTCCCAAGTACAATTTTTCAAACAAATAAAGAACTTAGGCGATGTATTATAATATTTAGGGAATTGATATTTCCACAGGCTAATTTGATATTTCTACAAGCAAGTCTCATTTTTAACTAAACCAACCCTTTATACAGTAAATTAACTATATAATTTATTTCTTATGTCCAAATTACCCCCACTTGATAAATAACTAAATATTTTGTTGCTTAACTTTATTTGATTAATAGCTTTACTCAATTAAAGAAAAAATTTTATTTATTTAATTTTATGATATTAATAATATTAATAATAATTAGAAAATTGGTAGGAAATAAGTGAGAATAATTATTTATACATAAAAATTAAGATCTAAGGCTTTCTCCCACCAGGGAAAAAAATTATTTTCAAAATTTCTAGTTAAGTACTAGTATTTGAATAAAACTAGTTAGTTCTAAACCCTAAAATTAAACTCCATCCTGATTTTGATTAACTTATTTCTTTTTAATTTTCTTTTTATCATGTCTAAATAAAATAATACACACACTGTGAGACCCCAAATTTTATGAATAAAGATTTAAATTTCTCGAAATATTTTTTTGAATATTATGGTGTGGATTTGATATAATGTTATAGTTGTGAGTAATATTTATAAATTTTGAAAAGTATGCAAGTTGTTATATAATATTCGATTGGTCAAGAAATATTCATTTTAACAGGGAATATTCGTACGACGGCACAATCATTAGTGGACCCCATAACGGAATTATTGTCGGATTGAGAAAACGACAAAAATATTTTATGAAAATAAACGGCGGAAGTTTTACCGTTAAAACTATTGAACTACTCGGTAGTAAAAGTACATTAATACGCGTGGTTGCATAGTAGCACACGGTATTGATTATTGATACTTACATGAGAAGTCACTCAGTTTTGTTCAATTATTACTTCAGTAATTGTTGCATAGTATCTCAAGTTATTTGATTCAATTATTGTTGATATTTTATATATTATTAAATCAATAATTGAGATGACAAAGTTATTAATATTATTATTTACAATATTAACGATGTCTAGAAGTTCTGTCAAGGAGAGGTTTGGTCACCTAATTGCGCACCAATAGGGAGAAATCCTTATTGGAAACCCCCTATTTCCTGGGAATGACCTGGTCGATTAATATTGTGAATTATAATAAAGATGATAAATGTTGTTAAATATGTTGAGGTGTTTTTTTATGAAGTCACGGAAGTTTATATATATATATATATATATATATATATATATATATATATATATATATATATATATATATATATATATATATATATATATAATTGTTTTTAAGAAGCTTTGAGCGTAATGCAAGTTTTCTTCAAGAATATCCTCGCCTACCAATCGGAATACTCTTCTTATATGGTAAGGGATATTATTTGTTGTACTCGTAAGGGATATTATTTGTTGTATTCGTAAGTGATATTATTTGTTGTACTCGTAACGGATATTATTTATTGTACTCGTAAGGGGTGTTATTTCTTTCGTATTCATGAAGAGAACTTCTGTTATTCCATTCTTTATTATTTTGTTGGAATAACCTGTCTATGCGAAGTACCGCATACATGGTGAAATTCTTCTGTTATTTCATTCTTTATTATTATGTTGGAATAACCTGTCTATGCGAAGTACCGCATATATGGTGAAATTCTCCTGTTATTCCATTCTTTATTATTATGTTGGAATAACCTGTTTATGCGAAGTAACGCATACATGGTGAAATTCTATTGTTATTCCATTCTTTATTATTATGTCGGAATATCCTGTCTGTGCGTTTACGCGTGACCTAGTTCCATTCTTTATTATTCTGTCGGAATTTCCTGTCTGTGCGTTTATGCATGATCTGGTTCCATTATTTATTATTCTGTTGGGAATAACCTGTCTGTGCGATCTATCACATACATGATAAATTCTTCTATTATTCCATTCTTTATTATTCTGTTGGAATAACCTGTCTATGTGGATTACCACATGCATGGTGAATGATCCTTTGTATTCATTCCTTGTTAAATTGTGGAAATGTTCTGTATACGTGGATTACCGCATGGCGGGTGAAAATCCATTTGCAGTTTCATATATTTTATAATACTTAGTTGGTTAAAGTTTTGGATTCTATACTCTCTGAAATTAGTATAATATCCTGGATATTTGCGCTTCATCCAGTATCTTTTCGTGGAAATATTCTTCTGAGCATTCTTTAATTTTACTCTACAAAGCAGTACCATGTTGACAATTTGGATGTTATTGGTTCCTGGATAAATTAATTCTTGAACTTGTTTTTATTGAATTCTTATTTCATTGTCATTATCCTCATGTTTATATTTTGTTGAAAGTCATCTATGGCTTGTAGTGCATAGATGGACTTGGTATGATTATGACCAGGGATTATTTGGTGTAATCATAACCATAATGTTACAAATGATGTGGTAAAAGTCCTCATCGGCCCGTAGTGCATAGATGGACAGTTGTTGGCATGATCATGACCATTGATGGATACACAAATATCCTTGGCCCGTAGTGCATGGATAATTTGTGGTCGTGATACTAATGAATATCATTGGTCGTAGTGCAGGGATGATGTGGATTATTTATTAAGCTGAGTCTCAGCGATAAAAGTGATGAAAATCTTTTTAAATCATAAAAGATAGTAGATTTTATTCTCTACTTGACTCTTTTAATGGATTACTTATTCCGCTGCAGTTAAACTTGATGTCTATTGTATTTTATCAGTTTAACATTGTTGAAGACTAATGATAATTTATTCTGCATTATCTTAGTCATAATATTTCTTATTGGGCTAGTTGAGCTCACCCTTTCTTTCACTGTTCTCTTCAGGAAATGAGAACATAGTCGGGACTAGTCGAGAACGGAGTGACGGTCCAGATGATAGTATTAGTAGTCCTCACTATTCTGTTAAATAGTGTGACAATAAATGTAATGAGGACTCCTTTGAGTGTGGATATTATCTAGATGACAATATTCTTATTAAAACTCTCAGTTTATATTTTGTCGTATTTTACACGACAGCTGTATTATTAAGTTGTATTTGAATTTTGTACCATGTATTTGGCGACTCAAGATGGGTGATGTATACCAATTTTGGGGGCGTCACAGTTGGTATCAAAGCTTAGGGATATGATCCCTGGCTGAGATGTGAGACAAGAACTAGGAGGGGAGAGACGGGAAATTCCTTCGCTAGTATGACCTACCTAAGTTTATTTGGTATTTAATTGGTCGGTCATAGTATAGAGATAATATGTGATATGTTAATTAACCCTTGTTTTGTGGCAGTATTTGAAAATGACATCCGAGAATGTTGAGAATAGCAATGGAGCACAGGAGACCGTTGAGTCTCCACAGATCAATAATCAGGACAATGTGCAACAGGAAGGCGATAATCCTCCTGTAAACAACAACACTGATCAAATGACGAACGACGGTACGTTTAGGAGCTTTTTAGAATTCATGCAACACCAAACAAGAGAGACTCATGTCCGAAATGCAGGTGGAAACACTGGCAACTCTCGGACGGTCACTGCTAAGAAGTTCAAGGAGCTGGGACCACCGGAGTTTTTTGGAGAGCCAAAACCACTTAAGGCGAAGACGTGGATAAAGCAGATCAACAAGATATTTGATGTCTTGGGATGCTCCGAGGAGCAAAAAGTTCCCTTTGCCACCTTCATGTTGCGGGCAGAGGCAGATTACAGGTGGGAATCTATAAAGCGTACTTAACATGCCGCACTGAAGATGTCTTGGGAGAATTTCCAAGAACTGTTCAACGACAAGTACTTTTCCAAAAGTATTCGTCACAAGAAAGAGGTAGAGTTCATTAAACTGGAACAAAACAGCATGACCGTGTCGCAGTACGAAGCCAAGTTTGTCGAGCTGTCCCGGTTTGCATCCCATTTGGTTGATAATAAGGATAGAATGACACAGATGTTTCTAAGAGGTTTGAAACCCAAGATACGTCAATACTTCATTTCTCATAAACTTTGATTGTATTCAGATGTTGTTAATAGGGCTCAGTTATTGGAGCGCGATAATGAGTCAACCCAATCAAAAGAGAGTAGACGACAAAATGATAATACCAGTGATAGCAGTCATGCCAGAAATAACAATCACTTCAATGGTAAACATGGCCAAAACAATAAGAATAGACATTTCAAGAAGAGGATATTCAACAATGATGGAAAGACAGCAGCACTAGCACTAGTTTCAAAGGAAAAAGAACGACCACCGGTCATATGTTTCAAATGCGGATAGGAGGGACACATCCGTCCAAACTGTACGCAGCAATCCAAAGCGTGTTTCAATTGCAGAAGAGAAGGTCACCTAGCTCAATTTTGTCATGTAGTGAAGTCAAGTCCAGCTGGGATAGTGATGCCAAAGGATGTCTCAGACAAGTCAAAGCCGATAGTTTAAGTAAGAGCGTTTGTCGAGGAACCCGAACGAAGTTGTCACGGGTAAGTTAATCATAAACGCTTATGAAGTCTATACCTTATTAGATACCGGTTCTACCCATTCTTTTATCTCTCTTTCTTGCGCTCAACGTTTAAATTTGACCCCAGAGAAGTTAGACTTTAACTTATTGGTTGAAACTTTGTTAGTAGAAACCTTCGTTACCTCCACTATTTATAAATCTTGTTGATTCAAATCGACACTTTCATGTTACCTGTCGATCTTATCTCTTTGAAAATACTTGTCTTTGATGTGATTTTAGGAATCGATTAGTTAACTACTCATCATGTTTTTCGTAAGGTTGTTAGCTTTTATATTCCTAACCAACTTGTTATGCGAATTCAAGCAACCAAATCACTAAAGTCAATCATTGTCATATAAAGCCATAAGTAAAGAGCCCTGAGCCTTTATCTGGTGACTTCCTTGTGTGGAATGCACCAAAGCCAGACTTTTCATAGGGGACGTCGTGAATAATGGTGGCAAGTTGATAGTTATCAATGTGACGTGTTATCCAAGTCTTGGATGAGGGTCACAGTTTTGAATGATATTTCTATCGTTAATAAATTTCCTTTCGAATTCTTGAAGACTTCTTAGCCTAAACCTAGAGCGTGAAATCGAATTTTGTATTGACCCCAGTACAAAACCCTTTTCTAAAACCCTTAAATATTTTTTCAACCAAAATGAACGTATAATGCGCCAAAGACGTTGGCTCGAGCTATTAAAGATTACGATCATACCATTCAATATCATTATATAAGAGCAAACAAGGTAGCCGACGCGTTGAGTAAAAGATCGTATGCGTTTACGAGTGCGATGTTGATAACACAAAAACCCATTTCGTATAACTTACAAATGATGAAGATAGAATTAAAGACTCTAGAGACCCACGTGAAGATAGCGAATATACGAGTAGAATCGACTTTAATCGATAAAGTTAAAGCCTCTCAAGCTACATACTCAGAGCTAATGCATATGAAGAAGAAGGTTCAAAAGGGCGTTATTCTAGAAGAAAGAATCGATAAAGAGAGGAAATCTCATCCCTCGATTTTAATTGGACCATTTGAAATCCTTGATCGAGTAGGAACTATGGCTTATAAACTCGTTTTACTGCCAAGTATGTCGCGTGTTCATAAATTTTTCAGGTATCAATGTTACGTAAATATGTGAATGACCTGAACCACGTTGTTAAATTAGAGCTAGACGAGATAGCAGATGATTTAACGTATGAGAAGAAACGTGTTAAAATCTTGGATAAGAAGGATCGTACTCAACACTTAAAGGTTATACCTCTGTTGGTTGATTTCGCAATCAATGAATACGTGCAAGTATACACGGTCAACAAGTAATAAAGTGATAAGAAAGTATCGTTCCCACGAGGAATTATTTAATAAAAATTACCAAGTACTAACTCTTAAACAAATCAATTTTATTTAAACAATTGCAAAGTGTGATTTTTCTAATTAAGAAAACTAAATTAACTAATTAAACCGAATTGCTTTATAAATGAATTCAAATAAATAAATATTAAGACTTCAATATCCCCAATTATGAACTATAAATCAATTATCCCAATTATTATGCCTACTGAATTGTTAACAGGAATTCTCAAATGCCAAAAGTCCTTTTCCAAGTGATCAAATGACTTCTATTTAATTCAAATTAATCTTGTTATATTCCTATGTAAAATAATTGACTTAAACTCCTTCAATTCAAATTCCTTATGTGTTACATGTGGTGAACAGATATTTCAATTCAATTCACGAACCTAATTATTCGTCATGTAAATAACTAAGTCACATGTTATCATGCCCAGTTCTAACCCTAGATCTCCTCTTTCAATTCCTTCTAGAGTAACAAGGTAATTACTGATCAAATAATTAGTCAATGAGCATAAGGCAAGATAAATAATTTACTTTGACACAAATAATTGGAATAAATTGAATAACTAATGTATAGACATAAAAAGTTCAATTGGAATCTTAATTAAAGAGTTAGTTCATAATTAATGAATTAAAACCAAGAATCCACAACTGAATAGACATTAAAAGATTAAAGTATGACAAGAGAAGAGAATAAAATCTGTTGTCAGCAAATTTGATGCTCCCCTCTTGCTCTTGCTCTTGATCTCTAGTGTTCTTCAATTTGCTTCAATCTCCAATGGCTAATTAAGAACTAGGGTTTATATTCTAATCTAATGGAGTGTATCTATAATCTAATCTATGTAATCTCCCCTTATTTTATGCATTACATAATGTATTTATAGGTTACAAGTCCAATTTTTAGCTTAGGAATAAACCCAATCCAATTTGGAGTTAGAAAAGTGTCAAAATTCGCCCCAAAACGCGTCCAAGCTTGACCAAACTCTTCCCCAGCGCCCCGGCACTGGGCATGGCACTGGAACACTGCCCCCTAGTGCCCCGGCTCTGCAAATGAGCTTGAAATGGGCGCCCCGGCGCTGGAACATTTTCTGACATTTTCTGCTCTGACGTCTTTTGGGAAAATGGTCATAACCTCTTCGTCCGAACTCCGAATTAGATGATTCAAGATGTTCCGTAAAGAGGAGACGTGGATCTACAACTTTTATTCTTTGAGTTTTCTGAAATAAGGTCTGAAGCAATACTCAAATTAGCTCTGAAGTGACTAGTGTGTAAATAACAAGCTAAAAATGTGAATCTAGCCACCCCAAACGTCGATCCAAGTAACTTTTGTCCTAATTTCTACAAAACAACGTAAAACATGCATGAATAGGCACAAACACTTAAAAACTTCCAAAAGATTAAGCTCAAATGTACTCAATTAATGTGTATAAAACTCACTCATCAAATTCCCCTAAACTTAAACATTTGCTTGTCCTCAAGCAAAAATACAAAAGAACTAAAAATAAATAACCGAACTCAACTACATGAATGCATATGCATGATCTACTTCCTAATATACCTACGAATCCAGTAATAAATCAGTATGATATATAGCAACAGGCCTCAAAGATACCAATGATACTCAAATAATTTATCCGATCAAATCAAAGTCCATAACTCTAACCAGTTAGTTAATCCAAACTTGTCATCACCCATGGTGTGTGTGTGTGCTTGTTAACCATTCTAACCAACCACAGTTCAAGATAATCACATAACAAACTTCTTAAAAGGAAAATTTCAGTTCCAATTCAATTACTTTTGTGAACATGACAACTCCAATTAAAACTAAGCAATTACCAAGTCTAAGGATAAATACAAGATTTATTTCTACTTTTATTCAATCACGAGGGAATTTTTGCTCTTTCTCGTGTTTTATTCATTTTTTTTATTTTTTTTTCATGGTTGTGCAATGTCTTATTCCCTTAGGCTTTTCAGTGCTACCTTAACGAGCTTTCGACCAATGACTCCCAAGCCATTAAGACCTTAGGGCGCTAGGTGTAAAGACAACCACTTCGGGCTTACTTACTTAAGTAGTAAAGGCCACAAAACTAGACAAACATGTCACGGTGTTTATTCTCTTTTTTTTCTTTTTCTGGATCTTTTATTCTTTTTTTTTCTTTTCATCATTTCTTTTTTTCTCTTTTTTTTTCTTTTTATATATATATACCACATAGATTCTCCCAAACTCAAGCTTTTACGTTATTCCAACCTTTACCGCTAGTTAACTAATTTCCTTAAATTTTAACTAAGATTTTCCCTTAGAAACAAATTATGAAACCCTTGAACCAAGTGGATTAAAACAGTTAAACTTTAAGTGTTATCCAGTTACATAAGTTTCAGACAGGCTAAGATTATCATCATGATTAAAATTAGAACTCATCATCAATTATCAACACTGTTCAAGTTAACAATTAAAAATCAATCTTATCATAGGACGAGCTAAGACCACACCAACCTATCACACAGATTTATGCAAAAAAAATGCAATTATACTACATGAACACATACTAATGCAACACATATATGAATATGCAAATAACTACCATGTATTATATGCAACCTAAAAAAACACAATGCTAACACATAAAAAAATGAACTACCATGCAGATAACTAACTATATGCAATACGACACTAAAGTGCCCCCAAAATTAAACTAAACATTGTCCTCAATGGCTGAAATAGAAAAAAGTAGAGCAGAGGACTTCCCTGAAAATATAACAATCTTCCTCATTGTCCACTAAGTTTGGAGACTATGCTAAGCACATGGAACAAATTGGGCATCTCACTTGAATTTGACTTGAATAACCTGTAAACCATGATCGACGCAATTTTATTAAATCCTAAATAAATACAAATTCAAAACTACTAATATAAAACCTAATATAAACTAAAAATAAAAATTAAACTTGGGTTGCCTCTCAATAAGCGCTTGTTTTATAGTCTCAGCCTGACTTCTTCAATTCTCTATCCAATTCCCCTACGAAAATTGAGGAACCCTCCATCCATCAGTAACAATGTCTCTTTTGGGAGGTTCCCATTAGTAATGACCCTTGAATGAAAGTCACCTAACATGCTCTTTGTATATATGTTCCCCAGTAAGAACGTCCAAAAACTATGTGTTTTCTCCATTATGTCTATGATCAAATTGGGGCATTGAAGCTTAGTAAACACAATGGGATCTTCCTCTATCTTTAATTTTTCAACCCACCATGACTCCACAGTTGTACTAGCTCTTATGTCACAAAGAGCTTTGCCGACGACATGACTACCAATTGGGCATGGTTTTGCAAAACTGCCCGGATTATTGAACTTTGGTGGAGGAGGCACATGGGATACTATTGAAATTGGTTCATCTTCATTGAATCTTACAGTTAAATCTTCGTCAATCTTCTTTTCCTTAACTGTCTCTTGCAAATCCTTTCCACTACATAGAGTCACAGCCTTGCAATGCTCATCTCTGCCCAGATTTATCTCTGTATCACTAGGGAGTGTTCCATGTGGTCGGGTGTTCAACGCATCTTCTATCTGTCCCAATTGATTTTCCAGATTCTTTATCGAAGAACCTTGGCTTTTCACATTCATATCTACCTGATTCAGTAACTTGTCTTGTGCATCGATCCTTTTTGTCCATAACTGAAATGATTTTTTCTAAAGCTTCTTCCCAACTTGGTCTTTTCTCTGGCTGTTGTTGGGTTTGATTTTAAAATCCGGATGTGTTTTGATTTCTAGGCACTTGAGCTTGATTGTTACTCCAAGAAAATCCCAGATGATTTCTCCAACTCGGATTATATGCGTTTTGATTCGGATACGGTTGGGTGGATCGATTATAGCTCCCTATGAACTGAGATGATTCAGCGTTTATGGCACATTGATCTGTAGCATGACTCCCAGCACATAACTCACAAACCATAGCTACTTGCTGCGTGGATGGTGGACTCCATGTTTCCATTTTCTTAGCTATTGCGGACACCTGTACTGCCAATGCTGAAAGTGTCACGAGTCCGTCAATCTCTGTTTCCATTGGTTGAGTCATGTTTGTCATCCTTCGCCTCCGTTGGGCTGCGATATCCTCCAACATTTTTGAATTTGCCTCAATTTGTATTGGCTCTGCAGAAAATGCATTAAGTCCATCAATCCATGTTTCCCTTGGTTGAGTTATGTTCGTGTATGGCCATTGATACGCAAATTCATTTATGGTACCTGAAAATAGAGAAATATAGGAAGAGAATTAAAAATAAAAATAAAAATATTTAAATTAAGACTAATTTGATTGAAATTAATATTGGTAAATAATTATTAAATTAATTCCCCAGTAATGACGCCAAAACACTTGTTGGTTGATTTCGCAATCAATGAATACGTGCAAGTATACACGGTCAACAAGTAATAAAGTGATAAGAAAAGTATCGTTCCCACGAGGAATTATTTAATAAAAATTAACAAGTACTAACTCTTAACCAAATCAATTTTATTTAAACAATTGCAAAGTGTGATTTTTCTAATTAAGAAAACTAAATTAACTAATTAAACTGAATTGCTTTATAAATGAATTCAAATAAATAAATATTAAATATTAAGACTTCAATATCCCCAATTATGAACTATAAATCAATTATCCAATTATCCCAATTATTATGCCTACTGAATTGTTAACAGGAATTCTCAAATGCCAAAAGTCCTTTTTCAAGTGATCAAATGACTTCTATTTAATCCAGATTAATCTTGTTATATTCCTATGCAAAACAATTGAATTAAACTCCTTCAATTCCAATTCCTTATATGTTACATGCGGTGAACAGATATTTCCATTCAATTTACGAACCTAATTATTCGTCATGCAAATAACTAAGTCACATGTTATCATGCCCAGTTCTAACCCTAGATCTCCTCTTTCAATTCCTTCTAGAGTAACAAGGTAATTACTGATCAAATAATTAGTCAATGAGCATAAGGCAAGATAAAAAATTCACTTTGACACAAATAATTAGAATAAATTGAATAACTAATTTATAGACATAAAAAGTTCAATCGGAATCTTAATTAAAGAGTTAGTTCATAATTAATGAATTAAAACTAAGAATCCACAACTAAATAGACATTAAAAGATAAAAGTATGATAAGAGAAGAGAATAGAATATGTTGTCAGCAAATCTGATGCTCCCCTCTTGCTCTTGCTCTTGATCTCCACTGTTCTTCAATTTGCTTCAATCTCCAATGGCTAATTAAGAACTAGAATTTATATTCTAATTGAATGGAGTGTATATCTAATCTAATCTATGTAATCTTCCCTTATTTTATGCCTTACGTAATGTATTTATAGGTTACAAGTCCAATTTTTAGCTTAGGAAGAAACCCAATCCAATTTGGAGTCAGAAAAGTGTCAGAATTCGCGCCAAAATGCGTCCAAACTTGACCAAACTCTTCCCCAGTCCCCCGGCACTGGGCATGGCACTGGAACATTGCCCCCTAGCGCCCCGGTGCTGGAACATTTTTTGACATTTTCTGCTCTGACGTCCTTTGGAAAAATGGTCATAACTTCTTTGTCTAAACTCCGAATTAGATGATTCAAGATGTTCTGGAAAGAGGAGACATAGATATACAACTTTTATTCTTTGAGTGTTTCGAAATAAGGTCTAGAGCAATACTCAAATTGGCTCTGAAGTGACTATTTTGTAAATGGCAAGCTGAAAACGCGAATCTAGCCACCCCAAACGTCGATCTAAGTAACTTTTTTCCCAATTCCTACAAAATAACGTAAAACATGCATAAATAGACACAAAAACTTAAAAACTTCTAAAAGATTAAGCTTAAATACACTCAATTAATGTCTATAAAACTCACTCATCAACCTCAAGAGTTAGAATCTGAAATAAAGTCAAGGTATCCTCATCTCTTCGGCATACCAGGTACGTACGTAAATTTTGAGGGCGAAATTTCATAAAGATGGGAGATTGTGAGACCCCAAATTTTATGAATAAATATTTAAATTTCTCGAAATATTTTTTTGAATATTATGGTATGGATTTGATATAATATTATAGTTGTGGGTAATATTTATAAATTTGGAAAAGTATGCAAGTTGTTATATAATATTCGATTAGTCGGAGAATATTCATTTTAATAGGGAATATTCGTACGACAACACAATCATTGGTGGACCCCACAGCGGAATTATTGTCGGATTGAGAAAATGACAAAAATATTTTATGAAAATAAACGACGGAAGTTTTACCGTTAAAACTGTTGAACTACTCGGTAGTAAAAGTACAGTAATATGTGTGGATGTATAGTAGCACACGGTATTAATTATTGATGCTTACGTGAGAAGTCACTCAGTTTTGTTCAATTATTGCTTCATTAATTGTTGCATAGTATCTCACGTTATTTGATTTAATTATTGTCGATATTTTATATATTATTAAATCAATAATTGAGATGAAAGGGTTATTAATATTATTATTTACAATATTAACGATGTCTAGAAGTTCTGCCAAGGAGAGGTTTGGTCACCTAATTGCGCGCCAATAGGGAGAAATCTTTATTGGAAAGTCCCCTCTTTCCTAAGAACGACCTGATCGATTAATATTGTGAATTATAATAATGATGATAAATGTTGTTAAATATGTTGAGGTATTTTTTTATGAAGTAACGGAAGTTTATATATATATATAAATAAATTTTGTTTTATTAGTATTATTAATGTAATAAAATAGAAAAGCTTTTTATATAAAACAGAATACTTTTATAAAGTTATTTGTTTTATTAGACTATAAATAGAATATATTATATTCTATTATGCATAATAAATTTTTTTTATATAAAACAGAATATTTTTATAAAGTTATTTGTTTTATTAGATTATAAATAGAATATATTATATTTTATTATGCATAGTGTTTGTATAGTGCCTACATAGTATTTTGCATAGTAAAATCTTTTTATATAAAACAGAATACTTTTATAAAGTTATTTGTTTTATTAGATTTTAAATAAAAAATATATATATATATATATATTATATTTTATTGCATAGTATCCTTTCTATTTTCCTATAAATAGGATGTTTAGTTAGAATTGAAATCACACCAGAAATTTAGAGAATTCTCTTCTATAATATTGAGCGTATTTCTTTAGAGTTTTAAGAAGCTTTGAGCGTAGTGCAAGTTTTCTTCAAGAATATCCTCGCCCTACCAGTCGGAATACTCTTCTTTTACAGTAAGAGATATTATTTGTTGTACTCGTAAGGGGTGTTATTTCTTTCGTATTCATAAAGAGAACTTCTGTTATTCCATTCTTTATTATTTTGTTGGAATAACCTGTATACATGGACTACCCTATACTTGATGAAATTCTTTTATTATTCCATTCTTTATTATTATGTTGGAATAACCTGTCTATGCGTAGTACCACATACATGGTGAAATTCTCCTGTTATTCTATTCTTTATTATTATGTTGGAATAACATGTTTATGTGAAGTACCGCATACATAGTGAAATTATGTTGTTATTCCATTCTTTATTATTCTGTCAGAATATCCTGTCTGTGCGTTTACGCATGAACTGGTTCCATTCTTTATTATTTTGTCGAAATATCTTGTCTGTACGTTTACGCATGACCTGGTTCCATTATTTATTATTCTGCTGCGAATAACCTGTTTGTGCGATCTATCGCATGCATGATGAATTCTTCTGTTATTCCATTATTTATTATTCTGTTGCAATAATGTGTCTATGTGGATTACCACATGCATAGTGAATGATCATTTGTATTCATTCCTTGTTAAATTGTGGAAATGATCTGTATACGTGGATTACCGCATGGCGGGTGAAAATCCATTTGCAGTTTCATATATTCTATTATACTCAGTTGGTTAAAGTTTTGGATTCTATACTCCATGAAATTAGTAGAATATCCTGAATATTTGCGTTTCATCCAGTATCTTTTCGTGGAAATATTATTCCGAGCATTCTTGAATTTTACTCTACAAAGCAGTATCATGTTGACAATTTGGATGTTATTGGTTCCTGGATAAATTAATTCTTGAACTTGTTTTATTGAATTCTTATTTCATTGTCATCATCCTCATGTTTATATTTTGTTTAAAGTCATCTGTGGCCTGTAGTGCAAAGATGGACTTGGTATGATTATGACCAGGGATTATTCGGTGTAATCATGACCGTAATGTTACAAATGATGTGGTAAAAGTCCTCATTGGCCCGTAGTGCATTGATGGACAGTTGTTGGCATGATCATGACCATTGATGAATACACAAATATCCTTGGTCCGTAGTGCATGGATAATTTGTGGTCGTGATACTAATGAATATCCTTGGTCGTAGTGCAGGGATGATGTGGATTATTTATTAAGCTGAGTCTCAGCGATAAAAGTGATGAAAAACCTTTTTAAATCATAAAAGATAGTAGATTTTATTCTCTACTTGACTTTTTTAATGGATTGCTTATTCCACTGCAGTTAAACTTGATGTCTATTGTATTTTATCAGTTTAACATTGTAATCCGCATACATGGTTAAATTCTGTTGTTATTCAATTCTTTATTATTCTGTCGAAATATCCTGTCTGTGCGTTTACACATGAACTGGTTCCATTCTTTATTATTTTGTCGGAATATCTTGTCTGTTCGTTTACGCATGACCTGGTTCCATTATTTATTATTCTATTGGGAATAACATGTTTGTGCGATCTATCACATGCATGGTGAATGATCATTTGTATTCATTCCTTGTTAAATTATGAAAATGATCTGTATACGTGGATTACCGCATGGCGGGTGAAAATCCATTTGCAGTTTCATATATTCTATTATACTCAGTTGGTTAAAGTTTTGAATTCTATACTCAATGAAATTAGTAGAATATCCTGGATATTTGCGCTTCATCCAGTATCTTTTCGTGGAAATATTCTTCTGAGCATTCTTGAATTTTACTCTACAAAGCAATATCATGTTGACAATTTGGATATTATTGGTTCCTGGATAAATTAATTCTTGAACCTGTTTTATTGAATTATTATTTTATTGTCATCATCCTCATGTTTATATTTTGTTGAAAGTCATCTGTGGCCTGTAGTGCATAGATGGACTTGATATGATTATGACCAGAGATTATTCGGTGAAATCATGACCGTAATGTTACAAATGATGTGGTAAAAGTCCTCATTGGCCCGTAGTGCATTGATGTACAGTTGTTGGCATGATCATGACCATTGATGAATACACAAATATCCTTGGCCCGTAGTGCATGGATAATTTGTGGTCGTGATACTAATGAATATCCTTGGTCGTAGTGCAGGGATGATGTGGATTATTTATTAAGTCGGGTCTCAGCGATAAAAGTGATGAAAAACCTTTTTAAATCATAAAAGATAGTAGATTTTATTCTCTACTTGACTCTTTTAATGAATTGCTTGTTCTGCTGCAGTTAAACTTAATGTCTATTGTATTTTATCAGTTTAACATTGTTGAAGACTAATGATAATTTATTCTGCATTATCTTAGTCATAATATTTTTTACTGTGCTAGTTGAGCTCACCCTTTCTTTCTCTGTTCTCTTCAGGAAATGAGAACGTAGCCGGGACTAGTCGGGGAACGGAGTGACGGTCCAGATGATAGTATTAATAGTCCTCACTATTATGTTAAATAGTGTGACAATAAATGTAATGAGGACTCCTTTGAGTGTGGATATTGTCTAGATGACAATATTCTTATTAAAACTATCAGTTTATGTTTTGTCGTATTTTACAAGACAACTATATTATTAAGTTGTATTTGAATTTTGTACCATGTATTTGGCGACTCAAGATGGATGATGTATACCAATTTTGGGGGCGTCACACACACACACACACACACACACACACACACATATATATATATATATATATACTATAAGATCTTGTCAAATAATTACTCTTTTCCTTCATGCTTTTCTCTCTTGTGATACTTAGAATCGCACTTGTCTGATTAAGCAATGGAAGGAAAAGGAAGCAATGAAAGTATTAGTACATGAATAATATCACTCTCACTTAAATTTGTGTGTAAATTTTAGGGCTAGTATTTTATTATTATTATTATTATTATTATTATTATTTTTAATTCCAACTTTTGTTGTGAACAATCTACATCCGTTGTTTATCGTATGTCCTTAGTCGTATGAACTTCTCGATTCTCTCTTGTGTGTGTATATATTTTGTATAATGTTATGTCTACACGTCTTTTTTGTTTATACATCTCTATACACAATACATGTAAATTCAATAAGAAAGAGAATATGAATAAATTTTTAAGTAATAGTTAAAATATATTAGAATTTAACTTTTAATAAATAAGGACAAATTAGGCATAAAAATTAAATCATATAGTTAGTCTACTGCACAAAGGGTTATTTTAGTTAAAAATAGGACCCACTTGTGAAAATATTATATTAGCTTGTAAAAATATCAATTTTCTAATATTTATTATTTGAGGTTAAAATTTTGTATACGAAATTAATCTTTATTTTTATTTAGAATAACCAATGTATCATATTTTATCCATATATATACTCAAACTATTAAGAATATGATGTTTTTGTTATTAGTGGTAAGAGAATAATAGTTAAAATAGTAAATTTTTATTTAATTTTTTAAATAATTTTGAACAAAATAAATATAATATGAAATTATTTTAAGCAAATAAATAATTAAGAAAAAAAATACAAAAATACAAAACAAAAGGAAGAAGAAAAACCATCTAATTAAATCTACATGAAATGACAATAATGCCCAATGCTCTTTCACAAAATATCTGACCTACTCGCAAACACCATAAGTAGTTCAGTGCAGCTGCAGGAACTGCCTCTCTTTTTTCTCAGTTTAATCCGACCTGGTGGGCGTAGAGATGGGCAAAAGCGACGACTCAATCAGGAGAAGGAAGAACAAATTGAATCGAAAGAAACAGAATGACTCCTTGAAAGTTTCTACTCGCGTTGCTTCCATTATCGCCGCAAAGAAGCGACGAAAGACGGGCAAACGTAGCATGTGCCAGGTATATATATATATATATAAGATATGAATGTCTCAATTCTGACGGGTTGTGTGAGTTTTCTGAAACTAAGTTTGTAATGGAAAATAATTTAGACTCTTGATATATATATATATATATATATATATATATATATATATATATATATATAGAGTCCGGATCCAGTCCAGGATCCCGGACTCTATTGGATCCGGACTCTATTAAAATACGGACTTTTTTTTGAAAAAATTAAAAAAACATAATTTTTTTTTATATAATACAGTTTTGGGCTTTATTTGGATGCCTATACCAAAATATTTCTGTACATGTATGTCTCAATTTTGATTGGTTTTAGCTTTTCAGACTGTGAAAAGAAAAGAATGGAAACTAAGTTTTTATTTGTGTTGTTTCGTATTTAATAGAAAATTTAATTTTTTTTATGTGTTTTTGAGTTTCAAGAAAAGAAAAGAAATTCACTTTTATAAATCTACCTTTTTATTAATTATAACCATTAAACCATAATACAAATATAATCAAAGAAAAAAAATTTCATAATCAAATACAAATATCCAAATAAATGTCAAACAAAAACTACTTCTACTTCTACATAGTTATTGTCATACCATACCCAAAAATCATCAAACATAATTTGTATTATTAATACTAACACAGATTATTGATCAAATTCTAAAACAATAATAGTAAATTCATAATTTACTGTGATAGAGTTTGAAACAGTTTTTCAAAACTGGAACAAAATTATTTGTGCGGGAAAATAAGGTTCACATCTGCAAATTTTTACAAGACGGTATTTTAAGCCAATAAGTTATCAATTTTTTCACCGTACTTGACGTATGAGATAATAATTGAAGAGAGACAAATTTCAATAACCATAAACAAAAACAAAATAATTAATTTTCTTGATGCCATATAACGTAGAAGTCAAACGTGTAATACAATATAAGCATGTAAATGGATCCATTCAATCAACAATATATAAGATGCCAACTATTCATTCCGATACTAATAGCAAAGCAATGATACCCACTTTAAAGCCAGATTCTTGTTTAGAAGACCTGATAGTATAGATCAGGGATATGAGTTGTAATTTAAAATTTATTATATTGAAAGTTGAGGATAATATGAGAATTATAAAATATTACTTATTCCAATTTTTGTCCATCCAAATCAAACCAATTTTAGACGGATAACTTTGGCAGGAAAAGTGACCAAGTTTTCTATCATTTACTTTTCTTTTCCGTTTATTAAAAAATTCTGAAACATAAGAATTAGAAAGAAAGCTTAAATTTTTCATCCATTTCTTTTTTTTTTTCTTTTTTTTTTCTGTCCATTTTAAAACTCATAAACAAAGTGTTAGGGTAGGGAAGTGGGTTTGTTATGGAAAATGATTTAGTCCTGCTTGCATTTTGGTTTGATGACCTTGTATTTTTGTGTTTGTGATTTTTATGAAGAACAAAGAAGATTGTTATGCCCAATTTTTCGAGAGAGAATTGATTGGAAATGTTTGAGCAGTGTAGATGCTGGGTGTATTCCCCCTCCCTTTTTTTCCTGTGTAATTTATTTTGCTGCTAAAAGTAAAATTGTGTAGTTATTCACTTATGCCATTTTAGCCGACGTTATTGGATTCTTTGCTGTATTTTGAAATTGGATTTTGGGATTTGTTGTTTGTTTATCAAGTTGCTTTTGACAATAGTTCTCAATACTTGTTTAGTTGTTTAGAAATGCATATTCAGTGGTTTAAATTTTAATCTTTTGAGGTGTTTGAAGTTGAAGTTTGAGATAATAAGAAAATTGAGCTTACTTTATTTGTTGCATCCTTAGGTCTTCCAAGATTCGGATCTTCTTAAGTTGATCATGTCAACTAGGAATTTGAAACATCAATTGCTTATGGAGAATTTATTTGCATGGCTGATATGAAAATTATGGGAAACCTTAGATAATTCGAAATTTGATTGACTGAAGCATTTGAGTATTTAATTTTTCATCAAGAAACAAGAATTGTTGCCCAAGATTCTAGAAATCTAGATTAAAAAATTGCCTCTTAAGATATGTATTTACAAGTGGTGAGTTACCTCTTTTATATTTCATGGTTCAATCATAAAAATGTTTTTCACTTTGGATGATTTTGCAGTTGCATTTCTTGGTACAAACCAAATCAAATGTTAACATGCTATACTTTTGGTGTAGAAAGTTATAGTTGTATGGTTTGCTGTAATCTGTATAAATAGAATATTTAGTTGATGAGTTCAAAACTGGCATGTAGGACTTCACTGAGATAAGTTTTGATGTGTGAGACTATAGTACTTATAATGCTTGTTTCATTCTGTTTTTAATAAGCATTTGTAACAATTCATGATCGTAACTGATGGTCACTTACAAAAACTAATTCTGATTCAATGAGATCACAAAGATAAAACGAAAATTGCTGATTTTTTGGCTAATAAGTTGTCCAATTTTCTGAGCATGTATTGTGATTCTACAGGGAATGTGTTACAGCCTTCCTACTCCAGAGGATCCCTTCAATGACAAAAATGTGGACGTGGATATTAAGAAAAAAGTGACGAAGAAAGTTAAACCTTCCAAAACTGATCAAAAGATGTCTACCAACAGAAATAGTGTTGCACCAAAGAATGGAGCTATTAACCTAAAGTTAGATCATGATCATAAAATGGTGAATGTCATGAATGTGAACAATGAGAACATGATTTCTGATTTACAACAGCACAACACCATAAAGCTCACAAAAGCAAAGATCCATCTGATTGGGAAGAGTGGGGCTGTTCATTTGAAAAAGGGACATTCATTTGAAATCAAAGATTGTCCATCTAAATTTTTAATTATGTGCTTGAATTCAATACAGAATGCATTACGGCATGATGGAACATTTAGTATTGATGAGGACAAACCTTTATTTGTTGACACATGGGGACTTGAGTTCTGGAAATGCTATTCAATTGGGAAAGATATGTTAGAGACAAGTGGAGCTTGTTCTACCTCAGATCAGATTGCTTGGGTAACTTCAACTGCTGCAGATACCATTACAAGAAAGGAGAAAGAAGGATTATTAATCAACAGTCCCTTCCTGTTGTTCCTTGTACCATCCCAAGAGAAAGCCTCAATGGTTCGTAGACATTTGTTCTTCTAGATTTCTCAACCAATATTTTTGTTCTGGTTCGACTAATATAAATCCCTTTCACTCATAAAATGTTTCATGTTATGGCTGGTCTAGAACTTTAGGCGTAATACATTTCATTTGGGCCGTGGGGAGCTATCATTTTTTTCCTTTTTTCTTTTTTCTTTTTTCTATACTTGACATACCGCACAACAGTGAATGTTGGAGTATCTTAATTGCAGTTAATCCTGTCAGTTTATTTCTTCGCAGTTCAGATGTTGTGAATTATGCTGAAAAGAGCATTTCCCTCCTTATCATCATGGAAGGAAAAAGAGCTCTTAAATTTACATTTTACATTCTGGCAGTTGACATTCTAGTTTTGATGGAATGAATTTTACTTAGAAAGCCACATTCCCTTCTCTTTATTATCCTTTTTTAAACAATTATCTTTCAATTATGCTCAGGTACGCGCAGTGTGCAAACCTTTGAAGGCTCTTGGAATTCATACAGTGAGTCTGCATCCTGGAGCTTCCTTAGAACATCAAATTCATGGGTATCTCTACAATCTATGCTGGTTTTCTGTTTTCTTTTTTAATGTTAGTAAATATTGGCAAGTCAGAAGTGGGCTGTTAGTTTTTATTCCCAGCCTTGAAATTTAGTGATCGTAAAAGATTGCTGTATTGGTTAGTTCTTTGTTATTATTCACAAAAAACACAACCCTATTTGTGCAGTTGAAAATGGCAGGTTGTATCTTAGGGATTTAGGTGCAGGAGTATTGATATATATTTTAGTTATTAAACATCTATATATATATGTTTGTGTGTGTGTGTGTAATTATATATATATGATTAAAACATTCAACAAAATATATATTACAAGAGAAAAACAATAAACTTTTAAGAAACAACACAAGTTTCATGGTTCTACAAACGTGAAGTCATGAAAAATAACAAACATAATGACAGGAAATTCAAAACACACAAGTTATAAAGAAGAGAGAATCCCCAAGAATCAGAGTATCCCTGCACGCGAAATGGCAGTTTTCCTTGTAAACCAAGAATTCCTTCTTCCTAGTTTCTGACCATGTAAAATATTTCATTGTATCAGTTCACATTTACACTAGTGACATGCTACATATGAATATTTTATATTCACTATGTGCCTTTGGTGTGCATTTTAGTTTTTTCGTATCCTAATAAATTTATTATTCTTTTTTCTTTTTCCTTTTGCCTAAAAACCTGTATTTTCTCCTCAGGCTCAAGAGTTGTGAGCCAGAGTTCCTTGTGTCTACGCCTGAGAGACTTCTGGAGCTTGTTTCCATGAAAGCTATTGATATATCTGGGGTATCATTATTGGTAATCTTTTTTTTCTTTTTCTTTTTTTGTACAATTAATTATTTCATAACCTTTCATATATTGGGCGTGATTATAATTGCAAATTCCATGTTTTCTTATATGTTCACTCACATCATTTATGATGAATAAATTTAAGAGAATGATACTAAACTATAGTAGATGTTCTTGCTTGTATTGCTTATTCCTTTTTCCTTTCTTAGTATTATATTTTAGATTATGTGTTAATAAAATTAGAGTACTTTATGCAGTATGCGGCTACAGCATATTGATAGTGTGAATGGCAAGCAGTTTCTTGTAATATAACTATATGACAAAATTTGCTCCTTGGGTGTTAGGTGATCGTTTGGTCTTCGACTTCTGTTAGACTTGTGGGGTTTTATAGTTCTTGAATTTTCATTCAATTTTGTTACCTTTTATCCTTTTATTTGTCAAGTCGTTCTCAGTTTATTGTTCAAGTTTTATTAAAAGCACAATCTCCAAAGTGCTGCACTTGTTTAATAAAAGAGAGGGTTTGTTGACTTTGTTCAATTGATAAGCGGCATGGAAATCTAGCTACTCTCACTGGAATTCTTTTCGTTTATGTTTTCTTTACCTTTTCTAGACATGCTACTGAGGTTTAGCTTTATAATCTATTGTTCCATGAAACGAGCTAATTAAGAACTTTAGGCTGGGATTCTTTTTCTCTATCAGTCAATGCTATGAATTGACTTTGTTTTGCTAGATTTGGTATGACTTACTCCACCACGTTTTTCTGATTTGTTGCTTTTTATGCTTCGCAGGTTGTTGATGGACTGGAAACTTATGCTAAAGGTGGTCATCCTGACATTATTAAATCTATTAGGCAATGTATTTATGGCAATCCTCAAACTTTGGTTTTCAATGGTTGCTTGAGTTATGCGTCCATTCCGGTTGTACAAAACCTCCTGCCACGATCAGTATGCAGATTAGCACTGAATGATTCTATAACCAGTCAAAGTATGTGTATCATCCAGTCGGTGCATGTGTGTGACTCAGAAGAAGAGAAACTTGCAAAGGTGTCTATCAGTTCTAATTCTAATTTCAGAAGCTAACTTTCCCCTTTAGATGTTATTGTGCAAGAAAGATTACTTTGTTTGACTGCTTACCCCTTGATCTCGATTTATTGAAGTACTAGTACCAGTAATCCATAAGGTGTACAGCTGTTTAATTTAGAATTGGACGTGAATGTTAAAAAGTACACCTCTCATTAGTTGTTGCATCATTTATTTAGTCACAGTAAAATTGCTTGTTCTGGTTCAAGATTGACTTTAGGATTTATTTACATGTTCTATCCTACTATTTGAACAAGACCAAGAGCTTTATTCCTCTGATTGACGACAATACTACTATTTTTAGGGTATCTTAGTGAAGGTCACTTGGACCATTGTTTCGTTATCCAACTAGCATAATTCTCATTGTAGAAGTATCCAAAAAGGTTATGCGTTGATTGGTCTTGGCTGGCCTTCCAAGCTATATAAGTATAGGTTTTCTACTTAACTATAACTGTTTTTGACTTGTAAACTTGTCATGCTTGATAGATTAATAAGAATATTATTGGTTTAGAAGAATATTACTGTCTGGCCTTGAATACTGGAAGGTGCTCATGCCAGTTACTTTAAACATTATTACTTCATTTGTTTTCTTTTGACGCCTTGCACTAGAACTGTGTTTGGTCCTTTGTTGTGGAAGACGATATAAATTTGGTCGACTTGGTATCCTATTCTATGATTTAAGTTTTTCATGTTTTATGTTATTTGGCATATAATTTGGTTTGTTCATGTTTCTATTTGAGTGGGCCACAATATTTGTTTCTATTGATATATTATAGAAATGAACCTATCATCTGTCCTTGTATCACATTATAGAAGCTTTGTTATCCTATTTCTTGGTTGTCCTTAACACGATTTTTACTCGATATTCTTGAATGCTAAAATGAAACTGCTTTTCACTGGTACAGTCGAGTTTCTACTCGATAGATGTTATGATCCTTTTACTTATTTAAAAAAGAAATGAAAGACGGGTAATACGTAAAGCATCATTATCCCCTGTTCTATTTTATTTAGCCCTTTCTTGGTGGTTATGATATATCATTAGTCTTATTACCGTGTTTATATCATTATTATAATATTATTTATCATATTACTATTATATTAGTTGTGCAATCCAAGGTCAGTGTCAGGATATTTTTTTAGTTATAACATTCTTAATGTTAATTTTAGGGGCTCCAAGTTTTGGATCAACTCTGTACTAATGAACTTAACTTGAGGCCTATCAAGCTGCTGTTTATAGTCGGAGACGGTAGCAATTCTCAGGAGTTAGTTGCAGCCATAAAATCAAAGGGCTATCCCATCTCGACAATTGGTACTGATGGAGAAACAAAGAGCAGCAGGTAACGATAGCAAAATTTCTCATCTTAGATTACCCTGGTATAGTACTTGGAACTTTCTGTTTTCATTTTATGGATTTCAACCCTACTTGTTGAAAATTTGCTTGGGGCACTAGGTAGCCTACATATTTGTAGGTCAAATTTGAAGTTGCCATAAACCTTTTCACAATACTTGGCAAACAATAATAAATGTACAGTCCCCCTTCTTTTCTGTCTTTTATACTCCCGCATACAACAACATTTGGAAGGCTAGTGTTAAATGTTCAATTAAAATTGTACGGTTACTATTCTACTATGATGTAGGATTTTAAGCATATCTGTCATACCCAAACTTGTGATTTTTAGGACAATGAACCATTGACTGGTTTTGATTCTTTGACTTGAGATGTTAAACATTGTCTTTATGTTGTGCCCAAAAGTCCTTACTTTTAGGAGATTGCACCATGAAAATGGATTGGCCCTGCTAAGAGCTTCACTTTATTAGGGAATTGATATTTCCACAAGGTCTTCCTTGCATGAATAGTCATAGCATCACATTTACTTGTGGAAATAACAGTTCCCAATTAATTGGCCATGTACCGGATTAATGTAATTTAGCCATAGAATTATGTAGGTAAAACACGATGAAACATTATAATTTAGACTCAGATGGGCCCAAGTTTATCTGATATGATTATATGAATAAAACCAGGTCTTTTCTGAGTTCTGATTGATCAGTTTAGGGATGTGAGTGAACTGCAGTAAACATTTCCTTTGAATGTTGCTTTCTTTATTGGTCCAGATCTTTCATTATATTATTTGCAAACATGAATGGTATTCACTTGGTGCATTTGGAGAGCACTGCACCGTTTTTGGTGCGCTGCATTTGAGCCCCCAAATGATGCGATTGTGAGTTAAATAAGTTGAGGTTGAGGTTGAGGTTGAAGGTTGAAAGAAGTTGCTTTTAGGCAAACAAGATTTTAAAAAGCATTTTGACTTCCAAAAGCACCACACTAATCGCAGCAAATGCCTTGTGCCCAAACAAGCACTAATCTAGTTATTTTCTTTGTTCATAATTTATTGATTTCTCTAATTTGTTTACCCCCCCCCCCCCCCTATATTTGGCAGTGAAACAGGATTTGCAGTTTTCATGATGGATTCAAAATACATTGGTACTGCAGATTTTAGTGAATTTGAAGTCGTCCTTAATTTCAATTTTGCACCGCCAATAGACAAATACATCCAGATACTCAGTAGAATGGCTCGGTTCACAATCAATGGAATGTTGCATAGCTTCTTAAGAAGGGAAGATGCATTGTTTGCAGGTCCATTGGTTGAAATCCTTGAACAATGCAGGCAGACAGTGCCGGAGCCTCTCAGACATATTTGTTAATCTACTTCTTCCTTGTCAGAATGTTTAAGTCTAGATTTGTCTCCCCCATTCTTTCCAGCTCCTTATCATTCTGTTGACTTTTGCAGTTCTCATATATATATACATATATAGAGAGAGAGAGAGAGGCCGAATCAGGTCCGGACTCCCAGACTTGATAATATTCGGATTTTTTTTTTAAAACAACAAAAAAAAAAAAAAAAAAAATTATGGGACTTGAATTTTTACATAATGCAGTGTTTTGGATGTGATTTGGATACATATAACAAAACATGTCTGTAAAGATTGTACCAATAATTTTTTTTTTATAGTTTTTTTAAAAAAAAGCAAAAAAAATAAATTTTTGGTCCGCATTTTAAATTGTTCGGGAGTCTGGACAGGATATATATATATATATATATATATATATATATATATATATATATATATATATATATATATATATATATATATATATATATATATATACACGGTCTTCTCCAGTGAACTAAAAGCGAATTGATTATTGTTGACGATTTTTTGAGTTATAGCGACGGTTCGAACAGTCGCTATAACTATGTCGTCCATCGCTATAACTATGTCGTCGGTTTTGTATGCTATAACGACAGAAAAATCGTCACTATAGCTGGTTCGTTTTTAATTCGCCGGAGAGGATCGTGTGTGTGTGTGTATATATATATATACAGAAAAGATCAAGAGTAAAATTTTTAAGTAGTAGAATGCCTTAAATAATAGAATTTTATCAAAACGACGTAGTTTTGATAAAAAGCGGTGGTATTTTTGTAAATACGCGGCGGAATGGTATTTACAAAAATACCACTGCGTCTTATCAAAATTACGTCGTTTTGATAAAGTTCTATTATTTAAGAGAATTCTACTACTTAAGAGGTCTACTCTTGATCATGTATATATATATTAAAAAAGGTATTATGTTTCTTCATATTATCAACTTGAATAACTTAGATGGTTTGTTATGATAGATGGTTTGTTATGATTAGCAAAACTATGTTGTTTCTTTGAAATTTTCAATTATATTGATTCCTAGTATGTATTGAATTGTACGGTAAATAGAAAAAAAAATAAAGGAAGCTCCTTCCAAAAGACATAAATTATGAAATAGATGAAGTATTAATTATTACACTTAAAAAGAGAATAAATTATAATAATATATTATGTAGAGAATTAAGAGAAAAAACATGGATTTACAATTTAATATGATTTGATTAATCATTTTTATCACGATAAATAGTAATTAAACAAGAATAAATTATATAAGGATGCTTGTAAAATTAGTGTATTACACCATTCAATAATAAAATGTCACAACGAATTTAAGAGAACAAAGATTTAAAATCGGGTTAAAATACACTTTTCTTTACTGTACTCGAATTTGATTTACAAATGCATCACTTGATTGAAAATTTTTATGATTAACTCATTGAACTACATGTTATTTATAAAAAGTGATAGAGGCGTTTGTGTCCGTTAACCATTTAATATAAAATTGACGTGACAATACATGGCAATGCGTAGCTATATATTAAATTATTTACACGGATTAAATATATAAGTAGAAGACTTTAATAGCTCCTAAATATGGCCAAAAGCCATAAATTCATAAATTCCCAAATCAGTATCAAATTGTCTCCAAGTTTGTAGACACTCAAAATTCCGCTTTCCTTATACTAACCCTGTAAGAAGGCAAAAACAACAACTTCAACCCCAGAGTCAACATCGTGGGATAACATCATTTCAACCCCGGAGTCAACACCGTAGGACAACAACAACATTTGAACCCCCGAAAATAGCCCCGTGGGACCGCCATAGTACAACCTCACCCCGGGAAGGAAAAGATGTAGTTTTGTTAACACAACACAAAACAATAATTGTCCGACTAAGGACAGGGTCAAAAGATCCACCACAACAAACCCGAGTTCCAAAACTACGCAAGATAGACTCACGGACTACTTTTTGGATACTTGAAGGTGCTATTCTGGTCATGGACCCATCTTCCCGGATTTAGAAAGGAGAAAGTTCAATGTCATTGCATAGCTCTTGGAAAAAACTTTTCGGAATGGTATAACACATCTCCCAACGATTACTGAATTGCAATTTACAGACGTTTCAACATCCTACGCCATGATCAAGGGAACAAACTTTAAGGCGGTGAAACCCACTTGGCCCAGCCAGGTGCAACTGCCGTGGGTCTACCTGCGGATAGCTGTGGTCCATAAATACAACACTTTCAGCTCATTTTCAGGAGATTCCATCATATTTCAGCATATCCAGAAAATTTGGAGAGAGAAAATCCGAGAGCTAGAGAGAAATAGCTTGAATCTTAACTCCAAACACTGTAAATCTCAGTTTCATACATTTCTATACATATAAAATTTGTTATATCAACTTTCTACCGGTTGAATACAAGTTCTTGGCAGTTTTCAGCTTCGTTTAAGAGGTGATCAACCCCTCTTTGTTCATATCTCGTGTAAATACGTAAGATCTTCTTAGATATGTGTTTATTTGCTACTTGAACACACACACACACACACACACACACACACACACACACATATATATATATATATATATTGCTTAGTTGTGCATAGATCTAGAATTTTTATCTATTACTTTGTATATACAGTTGGTATTTGCAGTGTTTTGACTAGATCTATCCTAGATCTAGCCAGATCTAAAATTTAATCGGTTCAAGAGCTTCATAGCTCGAATCATTGAGCTAGATGGGCTTAGATCTAGGTAGATCTAGTTTATTTTCAAGTTTTACAAGTATTTCGCTGCTCCATGCTTCCCGAGATCCATATCTAATGGAAGTGGGAATCCTAATTATCCGCGTGCAAGGATTTAATCGATAAATCACTTGTTAGCGGAGTTAGAAGGCAATATATATATATATATATATATATATATATATATATATATATATATATTATACTTTAATATCTATTTCATATATGCTTTGAAATATCATGTGAGCCTAGGAACCATGGGGTTAAAGATCCAACAAATGGATCTCGACTCGGTTCCCATAATGGACTTATTTCAGTTGTATTATCAGTTTGCTATCCACTATACATGTAATATTGGATCTTAAAATGGTATTCGAATTTAAGGTCTCATAATAGTGAAATCGTTGTTGTAGGTGCTTGGACTTACTTCGATGGCTTCCATGCCCACAAGGAGTTTGACCCTTGTAGTTCATAGTTTCAATTTCGTCACCAGACATGATTTCAAATCAAACTAACAAAGATCTTATAACATATGAATCACGTTGGGATGAATAGATTTAAGAAAAAAATTAAGCAATTAGAACCCCGAGTTCTAAACCACCCCCAAAGATGCCTCACATCTCAATGAAAATCAAATACAACCGCTTCTAGGATTAAAAGCAGGCTTAGTCCAAGTTAAAATTGGAAGTATCAAAGGGTCTCGATTCCTATTTGGCGAAGAGTTTGAAAACCACATTTTCAAAACATCACTTTCATATGCTTTGTCTAAAAATAAACTTTTTTTTTTCAAATCAAACCCTTCTGGTATAGGTTTAAAGGGGCACAACACTACTTTCAAAATAAAACACTCAAACACCTTTTCAAAACTAAGATCACACACACACACACGCACATTTCATGCATAGGGAATTAAAAAGGCGCGGTAATTGTGATTAACGGAAGTCGGGGGGAGGGGGGGTGCCTAACACCTTCCCCTCGTTTAAGAAAGATCACGAACTCTATGAATTTTACGGAGTTACATATTGGGCTATATTGCAAAAAACTTCAAAATTCGGATGCGTTGGTACATCCTTTTCAACTCATACCAACTGGCGACTCTGTCTAATTCGGCCCGATCTCATACAATCAATCTTTTCAAAACCGTCAACATTTATGTCGGTTCTGAAAGTAGTATGGATACAAGCCAATCATGTATGATGAAAATCATATACTTTGTAAACAATATTATTCATTTATTATTAAAAATATTTATTTACTAAAAGACATTTAATTATTTACATGGTGCTGTTTTAATAATATGTGATAAACCCATAGTTTTAAGCAATATTTTTAGAATAATGATGAGATCACGTTAACGAGATCTAAATTCTTAGATAGCTTAAAAACTAAAATGTTCCCAATCGATAGATTACTAAAAAGGAGATTAATGAATCCGAATAGATTAATACATACATTGCTTGCTCATTGGATGAGTATGATTGATCTCATGATCATTTATGTGGAGACACTAAAGCAAGTATGTAGGTGCTTATTAGAGAATAAGTTCACTGAACGTGGGTCGCTAAGGAATACATAATGGAGTATTACTTGCATGTCAATAGGAATTCCTGAAGTGATAGTAGTACAAGTGATCCTTAGACTTGAGATCATCATAGTATCTTGTGTATAATGAATTATACTTATTCCTTAAGACCTTTAGGATATATCAAAGGGTATGCTTGGGTGTAATAAGTTATATATGGAGATAATGAATGATCAATAAAGAATCTACCGCTTCTAGTAAAAGGAAAAAAATGTTATATATGATTCGATAAATGACAACCAAGGAATCCTTGGCCAAGGTGGAATGAAATTAGAAAGAAATTTTTAATTTATATTTATTCGGAGTTGTGAATTTGGGAATCGAAATACACATAATTAAATAAAATAAGACATGACAGTAATTCTATGTCTTATATTTAATTGGGACATTGTATGGTGGAAGGATTGAATTGTACGATAACTATTTACTCAAAGGTTCTTTTATAATTAATGTTGAAATCTATATTATCTAAAAAATCGTCGATCTCTAAGGAGACTTATCCTTATGTTAGAATAAATGTTATTTATTTAAATAAATTAATATTTTAATTTATTTATTTAAATAAGATTAAAATTGTTCTAATTGATTTATTCACAACCGATTTAATATGAAAATTCTAAAAGGTCAAACCATAAAAGGAAGAATATTTATTTAAGAAGTAAATGGCATAATCGTAATAATAAGTTAAGTGTATTTAATATTAATTTAATTTATGGTGATAAAATAAATTAAATACCTTAATATTTATTGTTTACTATTTTGGAAATATTAAATATAAATTAATAAGAGGAGTCTTATTATTATTATTATTATTATTAAGTTAATTCCTATAGTAGTTTGAGAATTAATTAATATAAGTATTCTCATATATTCCTAATATAATTAGGAGGCTAATTAATTAAAAGAGTTTTAATTAATTATTCCTAATAATATTAGAAAACTTAATTAATTAAAGGATTTTAATTAATTAAATCAAAACCTTATTCTAAATGGTTTGGAAGGGTTCCTTACATATATAAATAAAAAAGTCTTTTTATGGAGAAAGGTTGACAAATAATTACGCACTTTATTCTAAGAGTTGGGAGAGTACACCTTTTCAATTTTAGATAGGAAAAACTAGGGTTTAGCCAAACACCCTTCTTCTTGAGTTTTGTTCTTCCTTGGTGGATCACCTCTAGACGCCAAACGCTTGGGTGGCTAACGCTGATCAAAGGAAGGAATCAATTCCACGTATTCAAGGAGAGCACGAAGGACTAGAAGTTGAACTTGTACCTAAGGAAGCTCGAATCTTCATGGGTATGATTCTGATTCTCCTACTTTTTTATAGATTGATAATCAAGCAAAAAAACGATCATGATTTATAAGAAAATTTTAAAATCCAATTTTATTATGCTTTTGCCTTGTTTATGTAATTTGATTGCATGTATGCATTTCTAGCAAACCTAACAGTGGTATCAGAGCTAATTTTGTTTTAATTATCAACCTTTGTGATTCCATGTATGTATAATATGCGATTGGATCGTATTTTTTGGGCAACAGAAAAGTTTTATGTTTCTTCATCGTGGTACAGCTTCGCCGTCTCTAGTTCATTTTGGAGCGCAACTGCGCCTTAACCCAGATTCAGTTTCCAAGATGAGCAGCGTAGCTGTGCAGCGTCCCAGTTCATTCTGGGCGCAGCTGTACCTGTTCGCAGGAAATCTGTTCAGCCTTTTGCATTACAGTTGTGCCGTGTCCCAGTTTATTTTGGGCACAACTACGCCACTTGACAGAATCTGAAAAACTTTTGTTTTCTTCAATTGAAATAAATAGTTTATTTAATTGATAAAAATTTAAAATAATGGTTTATATCTGAAATATAATTTCAGATTGCTAAAATTAAATAGTTTAATTTGGATTTGGTTTTTGATTAAAATAAAAGAGTTTATTTTGTTTCAAAACTAAAATTGAACAAACTTTTTCCCATTAAATTGATATCAATACATATATGGAATGAATTTATAATTTATGAGATGAATGTTATTTATTGATGCATATGGTGATATGTATGATAATAAATGAGATTGATTATGGACTATTGATCAATGTGATTGGATTTTATTTTAGTTGGATGCATGAATGTATGAGTTTTATTAAATGGGGTTAGTATACATCGTATTCTCTAGTTCTTCTCAATGTAAATTCTATCTCTCTCCTATGTACTTTTCCTTAACTGCTGATCAAGGTTTTTATTTAAATTAAATAGTTTATGTAAAAAGATTAGTTAGAATTACTTGAAGAATTGGAGACCAAGGAGTAAGGAGCGTATGAAGACCCGTTTCTAAAGGAGACCGGATTTAAAAGTAATAGTTATGTTTAAATTTAATTCTTGCACCTTAGGGTTTGACTTTTTAGTTCATTTGCTGGCTCTAGTGAACCAAACTAGAATAAAGTCCATAATCAATTCGGGTAGAATATAGTATTCTATATGCATGTATATAATATATATATATATATATATATATATATATATATATATATATATATATATATATATATATATATAATTGCCCGTGCTTGAAGGCACGAAGTAACGAAAAATTAGATTAAAATTCAAAAAATACAACATTACATAAAGACTTTTTGCAATCAAAAATAACTTACAATCACACATAACAATTATCATAATTCATCACACCACTACAATAATTAATTTTTTTTAAAAAATAGATATCTAGAAAAATCTAAATCTGTCTACAAAACTTAAAAATCATCAATAACAATTTTTATAATTCACCACGCCACCAAAATAACAACAACAACAACAACAACAACAATAATAATAATAATAATTGTTGTTATTTATTTTGTAATTATTATTATTGTTATTAATGTTATTATTATTATTATTGTTGTTATTATTATTACTATTATCATAATTATTATTAATAATATTACTATTATTGTGACGCCCCCAAAACAGGTATACCTCACCCATTCTGAGTTGTCAATACATGATACAGAAACAACTACAACTTTATTATTACAACAGTAAAACTGTAAGTTTAAATACAGATATTGTCATCTAGACAATATCCACATACAAAGAAATCCTCATCATAATTATTGATACATTATTTTACAAAAATGGTGAGGACTACTAAACAACTCTCTCTAGAACATTCATTCCATACCCCGACTCGTACTCGCTATATTCTCGCCTCCTGAGAAGAAAAATGGAACAAAAAAGAAAATGGTGAGCTCAACTAGCTCAGTAAAGAATATTATGACTAAGATAATATACAACAAATTATCGCTAGTCTTCAACAGGGAAAAATCTAATAGAATACAATAGACAATAAATTTTAAATCAATATTCGCTGTGGAAAATATTAATTCATAGAAGAGTTACGTAGAGGATGAAATCTACTAATGTCTATGAATTTAATAGTCCATCAATAGTATTTGTTTTTATCCCTGTAACATCGACCAATGCACCTCTTGATTCATATATTCATCCTTGCACTACAGGCCAATGATATTCATCAGTTGGTCATGTTCATCTAAACACCTGTTCATCTTTGCACTACGGGCCAAAGATATTCATTAGAAATCATTTATCTTTGCACTACAGGCCAAAGATATTCAATAATATCATCATTTAAGACTGAGGATGACGAAAAATATTTTTTTTAAAGAAACGAATCCAGTGAAACAAAATGACAAGGATTAAGGATTAATGATTCGTACTTTGTTTTATCCATGTCCAAAAATACATCAAAAATAATCATAGTGGTGTAAAATTCAAGAATGATCAAAACATGGATACAATCAAAGCTAGTATCCAGAATAGATATTTTGGACGAAAAGAAAAATTTTCATTTTTCGATGAATAGTGTCGTATTCGTGAATAGTACCGTATACGTGAATAGTACCGTATACATGAATAGTAACTCCGACACCAAAAGTTTCAAATTTGATAAAAACTTCAGATCAATATTTCAGCATAATGATATTGAAGAAATAATATCATTACAAAAAAAAAATAATATCCCTTACCTCGGAAAGACAATACTTCTAACTGAAATATTGGATATAGGCTATAACTTGAACTTTTACCGTATAGCAATACTCAAAGTATACTCAAAATACTCACAAGAATACGCTCGATAATATAGAGAGAGAAAACTTCAATTTCTGGTGTGATTTTCAATTATAACCTAAGCACCCTATTTATAGAAAAATGCTTAGAACACCAAAGCAGAAAATTTAATAAATTATTAATATTAATAATCACAATTCCTACGCACACCTCTAGATATTGAAATCAGCAACTAACATGTGCATGTGGAGCAACCCAATTAAAAAAAACGTTTCCCTTTTAAAAAATATTTAAAACTTCCAAAAATCAATTATTTCGGAGCTTCGGAACTTTAATAATTCATAATAAATAGCCCTTTTGTCAGAAAATTCGAATCTCGCAAGTTTTTATAGGAAATTCAATTCTCTACAACTTTGCAGAAGAAAGTTTTTCCAAATTCCAAACAGAAATTGACCAAAATCCACAAACGGGCGATTTTACAGGCTATAATCAAATTTCAGTCAATAAATAGGGTCCACCGACATGTTTAACATGTTTTAAATATTTATTGTAACAAAAATACTCTTCCTCCTCGTATACTCATATATCCCACATTCATTGTAAAAATATCACTATTATTATATTTTTAAAATATATTTAAATGAATTATTTTATCAGAAAAAGATAAAATATTAATTTTCAACAATTGTCACATTAAAAATTTTCTCCATCTATATCCACATAAAATTAATATTTTCCTCATCATATAAACCAATAATTAATTATTCACAAATAATATTACAGAATCACAATACTGACAACCAGGCCGTTCCCAGGATAGAGGGGGCTTTCCAATAAGGATTTCTCCTTACTGGCGCGCAATTAGGTGACCAAACCTCTCCTTAGACAGAAATTTCTAGACATTGCCAATAATGTTATCTAATAATATTATTCAGATTATTGCTTCGATAATGAAAAATACTGTGTAATGACAATTATTGAAACAACAGCAATATAAAATATCAACGCAACAATTACTAAATCAATAAAATACTGAACAGTAATTACTGTAACCATTATTAAGTAGTGTGTTGATCGATTTCGCAATCAATGAATACGTGCAAGTATACACGGTCAACAAGTAATAAAGTGATAAGAAAAGTATCGTTCCCACGAGGAATTATTTAATAAAAATCTCCAAGTACTAATTCTTAACCAAACTAATTTTATTTAAACAATCTCAAATCGAGATTTTTCTAATTAAGAAAACTAAATTAACTAATTAAAACTAGGTTACTTAAAAAATGAATTCAAATAAATAAAGATTAAGACTTCAATATCCCCAATTATGAATTATAAATCAATTATCCAATTATCCCAATTATTATGCCTACTGAATTGTTAACAGGAATTCTCAAATGCCAAAAGTCCTTTTCCAAGTGAACAATTGCCTTCTATTTAATCCAGATTAATCTTGCTATATTCCTATGCAAAACAATTGAATTAAACTCCTTCAATTCCAATTCCTTATGTGTTACATGCGGTGAACATATATTTCCATTCAATTCACAAACCCAATTATTCACTTTGCAAATAACTAAGTCACATGATATCATGCCCAGTTATAACCCTAGAATTCCTCTTCCAATTCCTTCTAGAGTAACAAGGTAATTACTGATCAGATAATTAAGCAATATGCACAAGACAAGATAAACAACTCACTTTAACATAAATAACTGGAATATAATGAATAACTAATTCATAGCCATAAAAAGTTCAATTGAAATCTTAAGGAAAAAAGTTAGTTCATAATTAATGAATGGAAACCAAGAATCCACAACTGAATAGACATTAAAAGATAAAAGTAAGATGAGAGAAGAGAATAGAATCTGTTGTCAGCAAATCTGATGCTCCCCTCTTGCTCTTGCTCTTGATCTTCAATGGTCTCCAAGTTGCTTCAATCTCCAAAACTAATAAGAAATAGGGTTATATGTTCTAATCTAATGGAGTATCTCTAATCTAAGCTATGTAATCTCCAAGCTAAGCTATGTAATCTCCAAGGTAAGCTATGTAATCTCTTCTTATTTTATGCCCTACATCATGTATTTATAGGTTACAAGTCTAACTTTGAGTTTTAGGAACAATCCCAATCCAATTTGGAGTCAAAAAGGTGTCAAAATTCGCCCAAAATGCGTCCAGGCACGCACCAGACCCTTCCCCAGCGCCCTGGCGCTGGGCACGGCGCTGAGATTCTGCCCCCCAGCATCCCGGCGCTGGTATCAAGCTTAAAACGAGTGTCCCGGCGCTGGCCCAAAAGTTGACATTTTCTGCTCCGACGTCCTTTGGGAAAATGGCCACAACTTCTTTGTCCGAACTCCGATTTAGATGATTAAAGATGTTCTGGAAAGAGGAGAAGTAGATCTACAACTTTCATTCTTGAAGATTTTCGAAATAATGTCCGGAGCTATAGTCAAATTGGCTCTGAAGTGACTGCTGTGTAAATGACAAGCCGAAAACGCGCATCTAGCCACCCCGAACGTCGATCCATGCAACTTTTGTCCCAAATCCTACAAAACAATATAAAACATGCTTGAATAGACACAAACACATAAAAACATCCTAAAAGACTTGAGAACAACAATAAATTAAGCCCGAATGTATCCAATTTATGTGTATAAAACTCACTCATCAAATACCCTCAAACTTAAACCTTTGCTTGTCCTCAAGCAAAAACACAAAAATGTTATGTAATGCAATGTAATGAAACTAATCTATATGCCTACGAATCCAACAGTAATGACAGAAACAACTCTATTCAATCGGCCTTAGAGAAATCAAGTAAACATGATAATACATCATATTAAAACAAATCAGTAATTTCCCATTCAATTATCAAATCTTAGACTGTTATCACTGATATAGTGCGTGTGTGCTCCACAACAATGTTAACTGATATCAAATCAAATTTAAGACATAATAGATATCTTCGAAGGCATCATACAGTGAAAACTCACAAAATTCACGAACAAGCTAGATCCAACTAAAGTCAAACATCCACCAAGTTCAAGAGTCCAATCTGGGATACTTATGCTTTACTTTTCATTACGGGGGCTTTTTGCTCTTTTCCCGTTTTATTATTTTTTTTAACCATGACTGTGCAATGTCTCATTCCATTAGGCTAATAGTGTCACCCCTTAGCGAGCTTTCGACCAACGACTCCCAGACCATATAAGACCTTAGGGCGCTAGGTTTTAAGATACCCCTTCGGGCGTACTTACTCAAGTAACAAAGGCCCCGAAACAAAACTAGCCACGGTAAATTTTTTTTTTTCTCTTTTTTTTGATAGATGGTTGGTGAGTGCGTTTTACGCTCCATCTCACGCTTGTGTTTATGGGGAGTGTTTCTCCTCAACCCACCACAAGGCTCAACATATTTTTTTTAAAGCTTATATACCTCAATTTTTTCCCCCAAACTTAAGTTTTTATCAAAATTTAGCCATCTCCGCCTATTCATGTCTTTCATTCATTCACACTAGTATTATCCTTAAAAAATCCATTATGTATCAATTTAAACTTACTCAGTTAACATAGCTGTTATTAACGTGCTAACCTTGATTATACCAGTTTCAAACAGGAAAAGATTCAATTCATAACAAGAAATCACATCAAAGACTTAATAATCAATACTATACTTATCTACTTAATTCCAGTCTCATCATTGGCCAAAATAGACTTTTACTATCTAACAGTTGGGATCATGCAAATATAAACTAAACGCAACAAACACAGTAAACTAACTACTATTTTTGCGATTTTTAAATATTTTTTTTAAAACAAAAAATTGAATGCAAAAACTAAATGTAAATAACCCGAAAACATAACGAACTTACAATGTAAATAACTAACTATATGCAATACGACACTAAAATGCCCCCAAACTTAAACTAGACATTGTCCTCAATGACTGAAATAGAAAAAATTAAAGCAGAGGACATCCCTGAAAATATAGCAATCTTCCTCCTTGTCCGCTAAGTTTGGAGAATAGGCTAAGCACATGGAATAAATTGGGCACCACACTTGAATTTGACTTGAATAACCTGTAAAATCATGATAGAAGCAATTTTATTAAACCCTAAATAAATGCAAATTCAAAACTACTAATATAAAACTTAATAAAAACTAAAAATAAAAATTAAACTTGGGTTGCCTCCCAATAAGCGCTTGTTTTACAGTCTTTCAGCCTGACTTTGTCTGGTCAACGCTATCCAATTCCTCTTCGAAAGTTGAGGAACCCTCCATCCATCGAAAATAATATAGCTTTTGGTAGGTTCCCATTTGTAATAGCCATTGTATTAAAGTCACCTAGCATGCTTTCTTTAGATAAGATCACATTCAAGAACGTCCAACATCTAGGTGGTTTCTCCATTGTGTCTGCGAATATATTCTGGTACTGAGGCTTGTCAGACACAAAAATTTCTTCTTCTATCTTCTCCAGCTCATCACACCATGGTTTCAAAGGTGTACTTTCTTTTATATCACAGAGAGTATTGCCGACGACATGACTACCAATCGGACAAGGTTTTGCAAATCTAACCAGACTCTTGAACAGTGGAGGAGAAGGCACTTGAGGCATAAATAAAATTGGCTCATCATCATTGGGTCTCATAATTAGTTCTTCACCAACCTTGTTGTCATTATCCCCACTTGTCTCCTCTTTTTCATCTCGTGGCTCATCCAGTTGTAGATTTGGCTCGGGCTCACCATCAGTCTCTAAATCCATGTCATAGGGCCAGGTGTATTGAGGACGGTTGTTCAACGCATGTGCTATCTGTTCCACTTGATTTTCCAGATTCTTGATCAATGCCCCTTGGCTTTGCAAATTCAGCTCTACTTGATTCATTTTCTTGTCTTGTTTCTCATTCCTTTTTTCAGAAGCTTTAATAAATTTTTCCAAGGCTTCCTCCCAATTTGAATGTTCTTCCTGTTGTAGTGGAGGTGGACACGAGAAATCATGTGGGGTTGTTGGACTTGGAGCATAAAATTGATCTTGATTGTTACTCCATGAAAAATCCGGGTGATACCCCCAATCCTGATGATAGTTGTTAGGATATACATAATTATTGGGGTAATCACCACTATACTGTACCGGCTCGAAACTGATGGCGCATTGATGGCTCATATGATTTCCAGCACAATAATCACAAGTAACCGCCATACTTTGACGACGTTGAGCTTCAAAAGGTTCAAACATCCTCGAAAATATCTCAATCTGTGCTGACAATGTAGAAAGTTTCTCGAGTCTGTCAATCTCCGCTCCCTTTGGTTGAGTCATGTTCGTGTATGGCCATTGATACACAAAGTCATCCATGGTACCTGAAAAGAAAGAAATATAGAAAGAGAAATAAAAATAAAAATAAAAATGTTTAAATTAAGACTAATTTGATTGAAATTAATATTGGACAATAATTATTAAATTAATTCCCCGGCAACGGCGCCAAAAACTTGTTGATCGATTTCGCAATCAATGAATACGTGCAAGTATACACGGTCAACAAGTAATAAAGTGAAAGTAGAGTATCGTTCCCACGAAGAATTATTTAATAAAAATCACCAAGTACTAATTCTTAACCAAACTAATTTTATTTAAACAATCTCAAATCGTGATTTTTCTAATTAAGAAAACTAAATTAACTAATTAAAACTAGGTTACTTAAAAAATGAATTCAAATAAATAAAGATTAAGACTTCAATATCCCCAATTATGAATTATAAATCAATTATCCAATTATCCCAATTATTATGCCTACTGAATTGTTAACAGGAATTCTCAAATGCCAAAAGTCCTTTTCCAAGTGAACAATTGCCTTCTATTTAATCTAGATTAATCTTGCTATATTCCTATGCAAAACAATTGAATTAAACTCCTTCAATTCCAATTCCTTATGTGTTACATGCGGTGAACAGATATTTCCATTCAATTCACAAACCCAATTATTCACTTTGCAAATAACTAAGTCACATGATATCATGCCCAGTTCTAACCCTAGAATTCCTCTTCCAATTCCTTCTAGAGTAACAAGGTAATTACTGATCAGATAATTAAGCAATATGCACAAGACAAGATAAACAACTCACTTTAACATAAATAACTGGAATATAATGAATAACTAATTCATAGCCATAAAAAGTTCAATTGAAATCTTAAGGAAAAAAGTTAGTTCATAATTAATGAATGGAAACCAAGAATCCAAAACTGAATAGACATTAAAAGATAAAAGTAAGATGAGAGAAGAGAATAGAATCTGTTGTCAGCAAATTTGATGCTCCCCTCTTGCTCTTGCTCTTGATCTTCAATGGTCTCCAAGTTGCTTCAATCTCCAAAACTAATAAGAAATAGGGTTATGTTCTAATCTAATGGAGTATGTCTAATCTAAGCTATGTAATCTCCAAGCTAAGCTATGTAATCTCTTCTTATTTTATGCCCTACATCATGTATTTATAGGTTACAAGTCTAACTTTGAGTTTTAGGAACAATCCCAATCCAATTTGGAGTCAAAAAGGTGTCAAAATTCGCCCAAAATGCGTCCAGGCCCGCACCAGACCCTTCCCCAGCGCCCCGGCGCTGGGCACGGCGCTGAGATTCTGCCCCCCAGCGTCCCGGCACTGGTATCAAGCTTAAAACGAGCGCCCCGGCGCTGGCCCAAAAGTTGACATTTTCTACTCCGACGTCCTTTGGGAAAACGACCATAACGTCTTCGTCCGAACTCCGATTTAGATGATTCAAGATGTTCTGGAAAGAAGAGAAGTAGATCTACAACTTTCATTCTTGAAGATTTTCGAAATAATGTCCTGAGCTATAGTCAAATTGGCTCTAAAGTGACTGCTGTGTAAATGACAAGCCGAAAATGCGCATCTAGCCACCCCGAACGTCGATCCATGCAACTTTTGTCCCAAATCCTACAAAACAATATAAAACATGCTTGAATAGACACAAACACATAAAAACATCCTAAAAGACTTGAGAACAACAATAAATTAAGCCCGAATGTATCCAATTTATGTATATAAAACTCACTCATCATAGTGCCTTCTTACGTAAGAGTCAATAATTGGTGCAATACCGTGTGCTACTGTGCAACAACGCGTATTACCGCGTTTTAACCACCGGGTATTCCAACAGTGTAAACGGTAACAACTATGTCGTTATTTTTAAACAACTTATATTTGTCGTTTTTTTCCTCCAATCGCTTTCCGTTATGGGGCCCACACATGGCTGCGCCGTCGTGCGAATATTCCCCGACCAAACGAATATTCCCCGACAACAATGAATATTTTATAACCACTTGCTTATTTTGAAATATTTACGTATTTTACCCATAACTATCCACATTAATCACATCAACCCTTACTATTTCAAAATAATAATTAGAGGAAATTAAATTTCATTTATTAATTATTTGGGGTCTTACAATTATAGTTATAATAATAATAATAATAATAATTATTATTACTATTATTATTATTATTATTATTAGGGAATTGTTAAATTCACAACATAAAATGTTATTTTCACAACAAAAGTGTCGCTATAGATCCTATAACGACAGTTTAACGACACTTTTCACCGTCACTATACATCTACAACGACACTTTTATTGTAAAATAACAAAAAGTGTTGTGGATTTAACAATACCCTTAATAATAATAATAATAATAATAATAATAATATTAATAATAATAGTAATAATGTGACACCCTCAAAATAGGTATATATCACCCATTTTGAATCACCAAATACATGGTACAGAATTTAAATACAAACTTAATTATACAACTGTCGTGTAAAATACGACAAAATATAGCTGAGAGTTTTAACACGAATATTGTCTCGTAGACAATATCTAAACTCAAATAGAGTCTTTATTACAATTATTATCACATTATTTCATAGAATAGCGAGGACTACTATAGACACCATCTGGGACCATCACTCCGTTCTCCGACTAGTCCCAACTATATTCTCATTTCCTGAAGAGAACAATGAAAGCATAGGGTGAGCTCAACTAGTGCAGTAAAAGATATTATGACTAAGATAATGCAGAATAAATTATTGTTAGCCTTCAACAGTGTTAAACTGATAGAATACAATAGACAACAAGTTTAACTGCAGTGAAATAAACAATCCATTAAAAGAGTCAAGTAGAGCATGATATCTACTATCTTCTATAATTTAAAAGTTTATCATCAATTTTATCGCTGAGACTCAGCTCAATAAATAATTCACATCACTGAATTATCCATGCACTACGGGCCAAGGATATTCATTATTATCACATCCACGAATTATCCATGCACTACGGGCCAAGGATATTCGTATTATCACCAATGGTCATGATCATGCCAACAACTGGTCATCAATGCACTACGGGCCAATGAGGACTTTTACCACATCATTTGTAACATTACATGTCATGATTATACCGATACATAATCATAATCATACCAATCAATAGTCCATCTATGCACTACGACCAAAGATGACTTTCATCATAATATAAGCATGAGGATGATCACAATGATATAAGAATTCAATTAAATGAGAGCAAGGATAAATTTTAAATATTTATAATTTAATTTATTCAGAATTCAATAATGTTCAAATTGCCAACATGATACTGCTTTATGGAGTAAAATTTAAGAATAATATTGTATCAAAAATGATTTGGACAGAAAAGAAATCAATTTTTATCATGAATAGTACCCCAGTTGAATAGTACCCGAGTGAATAGTATCCCGTGAATAATATTTCGAGAATAGTACCCCGACATGAAAAGATCAAAATTTATCAAGAATGTCCAAAAAAATATTTTAGTGGAACGATACTAGATGAAACGCAAATTTCAAGGATATTCTATTAATTTCAAGGAGTATAGAAGCAATATTTTAACAAAATGAGTGTAGAAATCGGAATCTAAAATAAAATAATATTACTTACATACTACAGAGTATGGAAGAAAATATTTTTTTCTATGAATATTGAACTAAAATAATATTCATTACCTTAAAAGTAGAGTATTTCTGACTGGTAAGGTGAGAATATTCTTGAAGAAAACTTATACTATTTTCTACGCTCAAAACTTTTTTAAAATCGAAAGAAATACGCTGAATATTATAGAAGAAGAACTCTTTGATTCTGGTGTGATTTTCAATTCTAAACTAAGCATCCTATTTATAGGAGAATGGAAGGATACTATTTAGAAAATAAAATCACGGACGCACAGTAGAAATAATCACGGATGAATTTGTTTAAAAATTTTGATTTTACTATGCTGCACTATGCAATACTTGTGATACCCCCAAATCCAGGTGCTTCATTCCCACAAGATTTGGTGTTCACTTAATCAAACATTCATATCTAACTACCCAATCACAATAAAACTGGATAAATAAAACCTTTCCCATTAAAGGGTTACATAATAAAATCTCCCAGGTTATCTAACCTTTAAATACAATCATTCAAATGTGAAAATTAAATAAACTTCATTAAACCAAGTCTAAGATCATCATAATATAAATCTAACATCTCAATCAAAGTAAAATTATAAGTTTTCATCACTTGCACACTTTTCCCTTTCCTTTGCTAGACGAAGGTTCATCTACCTTCTCTTTTTTAGCTGCAATGAGTTTTAAAATATGCAAGAGTGAGCAAAACAATTGCTCACTGGATATAATATAGAATCAACAGGAGTATAACAATAATAACTGCCAAAATAGGCTTATCAACAAGGAATACTACTTTATCAACAATAACCAAAAACTGAAATCCAAAATGTGGAATAAATATAACTGAGGGTCATAAGACCATGAACTATGTCCACAGTTGTGAGTAATCTTTCAACTCCAACTTTAACAGTCATAAGACTATAAGGACTCCTTGTACTTAGGGGGATCAGCCCTTCGTACCATGTATTGTACACAAATATTTAACGCTACGTGTAAGTTATCCCCTAATAATAATAGGGTTGTTCATCTCAGTATTTGGAGTACAAGTCCGCGCCAAAGGGAGTTTGGTTTGGATAAGCTTTCAAGAGTATTTTGAAGTTCAACGATCATCAACTAGAGGACTAGTTGAATTAATAACATCATATTACAGAATAATCGTAATTAAATCAACATGGTAAACCAAATCATGCTTTAGGAATAATCTAATAGCATATACTTTGAATAACTATAACATGCCTTGCTTGAACAATATTAAGTCAAGGTTAATTAGAATTGAGTACTAAGCATGCATAACAGTTTGAACGATGAAATTGCTCTTCAATAGTATAAATAGTTGTGCATGCTAAACAACAAGTTAAATACAAGAATAACTTGTCAACATTAAACCAAAGTTTAGAAAGCTTGCATCATTCATAAGGTAATCAAATTGAAACAATAAATAGTTCAACAAGATAAAGAATTAGAAATCTTGCATTATTATATTGGAAACAATAATTGATTGCAATTACAAAGGTAGAGTTAGAGAACTTGCATTACTATATTGAGAACAATAATTGATTCCAATTACAAAAGTAGAGTTAGAGAACTTGCCTTGCTCATAGGCTAAACCAAATCAATACGAATCATAATATCCTATAAACATATGTCATCATGACATAATTAGTCATTACCATCTTACAAACATAACTAAGTACGTTCATCATTTAAAAATTTGATTTTTAATTGCATAATCGAGTTATAACACAAGTTAATCGTTAATAACATACTTATTCATAGTGTAGGAATACTAAAATCAATATTTAGCAGTCTTATTATCAACACATAACTTTTCTTAAAATTTTGTGTACAAAAAGTACACTGTCAGACCATTCTGCTAACTCGCGCCGCGGCGCCACAGTTTACACTGTGGGTCGCGCTGCGGCGTGAGCATGGCGCTGCGGAGCGGGGAAAAAGGTATAAAGCCGTGCTACGGTGTGGCGTCGGTGCTGCGGCGTGAAACTAACACTGCTGGGCCGCGTCGCGGTGCAAAACTGCAGTTTCGACTGATAGCTTCGGCAACAGTGCAGGAAAAAGCCATTTTTGGCCTACAAGCTCATTTCTAACGGACTAAAAAACATATAATTCATACAAAAACTTTATGTAAACAAAATTCAAGAATTCCTAACATGTTTTTATCCATACAACAACATAAACAACAAATTTAGCACATTCAATTTCACTATTTTTGATAAAAAACTCACTTTTTGATATTTCAATAAAAATCAACACTGTAAATTTTGTTTTTCAACCAAAACCACTAATTCAAAGTATTTTATCAAAGTATATATATACTCTAACAAATTCAATAATTAATTTATCAACTAAACAACAATTAAACCCTTAATTTCTACCTTAAACCCAAACAATATATATATACATAAAACTCTCTGTAAAAATATTTTTCTTCATAAACATATACGTAATACCAATTTATTGACTATAGCTTTTTAAAATCATTTTAACATCACTAGTATGCAATATAAAGCCACATAACAACGACAATTTATCTCTACACAAGGAATTTAAAGAGAATTAGAGAAGAGAAAACTAGAATTTTAGAAAACATAAAAGAAAAAGGGTAGGATGAAACCTTGAAGAAGATGATGATGGCTATCTCTTTACTTGACAAGACTTTCTTCACTCTCTAGCCTTTCTTCCTCTTTTCTCTTCTTCTTCTTCTTCTTCTTCTTCTCTTCTTCTTCCCTTCTTCTTCTTCTTCTTCTTCTTCTTCCCCTGAGTTTTCTTTTCTTCTCTCTCTCTATCTAACGTACTTAACAAATAACGTATATAGAATATAATATATACTGATTATATAATATAAATACAAAACATATAACTGATATCAGTTATATGAGTTTTAAAAACCAAAAGCCATAAGGCTTGTTTGGTTAACCACTAACAAAATAATCCATTAATCCTAACACCTTGTTTGGTAAAACTCAAATAAATTAAAGACTTAATAGACCTTAGGCCTTGTTTGGCAAAACTGAATTAAAATTCCTTTAAGTTATTTTAGTAACTCCTTTATAACAAGGTTTTTTGTCACACATTAATTTAATTTAATTACTCATAATAACAATTTATTAAATCACTTCATCACATAAATCAATACCACAAAATTATAATTTTCTATATAATTATAACTTTATTTAATCAACTAACACATCCTTTTAAATTTATAAATTCCAATAAAAAGAATAGTAATTCAATTAATCAAAATTCTCTAACTTAATAATTAAATTAAATTAGCAAAATAATTAATTTTCCTTAATTATTTATTTAACAAATAATTAACCATATCAATTCAAATTTGAACAATTATTTATTCAACAATAAACACATCTATTAAATATTTAAATAATTCAATAAATATTTAATATAACAATTAAAATTCTAGAATGTTACAGTACTATGCACAAACTATGTAGTACTATACAACACTATGCAGTACTATGCAATACTACGTAGTACTATGCAATCAAATAAAATATAATATATTCTATTTTTAATATATATATATATATATATATATATATATATATATAAATACTTCATAAAAATCCTATCTATTTATCTCAATTCACTTGGCTTCACTAAACACATTTTTGATAACATTTATCATTAATATTATAACTCACAATAGTAACAACCAGATCATTCCCAGGAAAGAGGGTCTTTCCGATAAGGACTTCTCTTTATTGACGCTCAATTAGGTGACCAAACCCCTTTCCTCGACAGAACTTTCTAGACATCGTCAATAATGCAAATAATAATATGAATAACTTTGTCCTCTCAATTATTGATTTAATAATATAAAATATTGTGCAGATGATACTGTGATAATAATTGAATCAATAATATGATATACTATGCAGCAATTATTGTGGAAATAGTTGAATAAAACTGAGTGACTTCTTACGAAAGCATCAATAATCAATATAGTGTGCTACTATGCAACTGTGCGTATTACTGTACTTTTATCACCGGGTATTTTGATAGTTAACGGCAAAACTTTCGCCGTTATTTTTATAAAAAGATATTTTTTGTCGTTTTTTAACTTCAACAGTAATTTCGTTGTGGGGTCCACCAATGATTGTGCCGTTGTACGAATATTCCCTGATAAAATGAATATTCTCCGACCAATCAAATATTTTATGACAACTTGCTTACTTTGTAAAATTTGTAAATATTACCCACAACTATAACATTATATCAAATCCACACCATAATATTCAAGAATAATATTTAGAGAAAATTAATCTTTATTCATAAAAGTTAGGGTTCCCCTTCTTATGAAGTTTTTTTCTCGAAATTGGTGTACGTACCTGGTATATCGAAGAGGTGAGGATACCTTGATTTCATTTCAGATTCTAACTCCCAGGTCATTTCTTCAACATCGTGGTTTCTCCACAAAACTTTGACTTGAGGTATAACCTTGGAGCGTAGAATAGGTTCCTTCTTATCCAAGATTTTAATAGGTACCTCTTCATACGTTAAATCTTCCGCTATCTCGTCTGGTTCTAATTCAATAATATGGTTCGAGTCTTCCACATATTTACGTAACATAGATATGTGAAAAATGTCATGAACACGAGACATACTTGGCGGTAAGGTGAGTCTATAGGCCACAGTTCCTAATCGGTCGAGGATTTCAAATGAGCCAATGAATCAAGGATTGAGCTTTCCTATCTTTCCAAATGTTGTAACTCCTTTCTATGGAGCAACACGTAACAACACATGCTCTCCAACATTGAATTCCACGTCTCTTCGATGAAGATCAACATAACTCTTTTGTCGATCTTGTGAGGTTTTTAAACGTTGCCGGATCATTTGAATCTTTTCCGTTGTCATGCATACCAATTTCGGTCCCAATAACATTGCTTAACCTATAATACCCGAGAATTTCCGCGTATTATTAAATAAATATGTTAATGGAAATAAGTATTTATTTGAATATGAACAGTTTCATGTTAAGAAATGAGATAACTCAATTATATTAAATAAATGAATAATTGAGAATATGTAGAGTTTACGGTAAACTCGTTGAAAGCCTTGTGTGACATAATGATGGAAAATACTAATAGTAATGTTAATCGGCGAAGAAATTATAAGATGTGAAATTAAGTAATATTAATTGTTAATTGTTGTTTTAGTATACTATTAGTTGATAATTGATGTATGGTATATTAATTATTTAATAATGAGGATTAATTAATGATTATATTAATTAATTGATGATGGTTGTGGTAGAATATTGAGTTTTTAGTAATTAACTAATAATGTGTGATTACTATTATTTGCAATATATTATAAAGATGAATAATGATTATGGAAACCCATAAATATTATAATTGTAACGCCCCGAAAAATCGAACCTTTGTAAATATTTTTAATAATGAATAACATAATACTCCCTCCGTCCCAAATTATCTGCTGTTTTAGCAAAAAAAATTTGTCCCACAATATCTGCTTTTTTAAGATTTCAATGCATTTTTTCCATTTGTTTTCCAAATTTGCCCCTTTATCTTAATTGTTGATAATCATTACTCTCATTAATGTCTCTCCTCTTTTTTAAACATCCACATTCATGCCTCTCTCTCTCTCTTTAATTAATAATTGTTTCTCTCTATCTCTCTCTTCAATTAATGTGCTGCTTTCTCTCTCTCTCTCTCTCTCTCTCTCTTCAATGTTTCTCTCTCTCTCCAATTAATTAGTTACTTTTTCTTTCTCTTCAATTAATAAAAAAGTCAGCACAAAGGGTATTTTAGTATTTTTATCATACATATTGGTATCTGTGTGAAACTCTAGAACAGCAGATAATTTGGGACGGAGGGAGTATTATTTATTATTATTACGTGTTGATAAGATGAATGTCATTCTATAACCTAGAAACATCAGAATGTCGTAGTATTTTAACTACGTGAATGAATTTCTAAGACGAAAATAAAAGTTTTCCGAGACATTTTCTGAAAAATACTATTCATCGATTTCTGCTCGGGAATTATTTTTGAACTTCCGAGAAATATGTAATGTTATAATATCAAGGTAAGATTGATTATGTAATAATAATCGAAGTATGGAAAACGTAATATTTCGCATGTGGACCTAATTTGAGAACGTTAGGTTTATTAAGCGTTAAGGAAAGAAAGTATTAATCAAAGGATGTGTATGCATTGTAGGAGATAATGAACGTAAGTATAATACGATGTATTATACTATTATGTATGAAGAATGAAATAACGTATATTACGAATAAATATACGAGCTAGCATACGAGAATTATACGTGGTGTATATATGTTAAGTTGTTAATTAAATGTAATGGACTTGTAGGATTATTAGCTTAATGATAGAAGTCCAATAGAATGTGATACTCAAGCCCAAGTGTTTGATAAATCATAAGTCTAATCTATTGTAATGTAAGCCCAATAAGAAATAAGCTAGATAATTAGCAAGCACAAAGAATTGGACATGATCCATGGGGCAAACCAAGTGAGAAATGGGTAGACTTGATGGGAAAATATTTTGTGTGGTGACCAAGTGTTGTTATGGCCAAGAAATAGAAGTAACTAACAAGTTTACTTGGTTGATAGGTTATGAATAGTAAGGAAGTGGAAGTTGAGGACGTTAACTAAGGAGGTGGGATGGCCTAAATGTCCATAATGCCCTAACTTAGGATTGCCTATAAAAAGAGAAGCCTCACTTCATTTATTGGTTGATAAATTTCTCCCAACTCCTCTCCAGATAAGAAACTTAATTGTTAGAGAGAATAAGCCACATAATCACTTATAAGTCATTTCAACCTTTGCTAGATTTTCCAAAGTGAAGTGAAGTAATAGTCTTCAAGGGTAAGACTCATGTCTATTCTCTCTATCTCTTTCATTATATGATTGATAGAGAAGTGGGATTGTTTGATAATAACATGTAATAAGTCATTGATGAATGAACTTAAGCCAAATAAGTTGAATAAACAACTTGAACCTAAATAAGTTGATAAACTCATAAAGAACTTGTCATATGTTTGACATATGATGTTTGTATATTCCATATAGTATGAGAACATTGATTGAAGGAATTAAGTCCATAGTAAGTCATAAGCATGATAATTTATAGTTCATAAGTTAAATAAGTCATTGACTTTGAGAATAAGTCAAAACCTACTTTGATAATAATTTGGTGTAATAAGTAACTTGAAATGTTCATGTGTTGGTTAAAATACATTTAGAACGTTTAGTAATGAAGCTTTGTCAGAATTCACATGATTGGACGATTATCGTCGAATTCGTGAAATTCTCGGAATGGAAGTCGTATTTTGTGTTTGAAGTCGGAAACGTTGGTTTTAGATGGAGACAAGTCACATTTGGCATTATAGATTTACGTACTCGAAAATGACCTAATTCTGACTTAGAACGAAGAAACGAGCGTTGAACGTTCACGAACGTTTATCGTTTTTATTAAAAATAAACTAATAGGTGAAATTTTTGCAAATGAAGTCAAATAGATAAAATTCTTGCATGAACGCATAGAGTATGTAATTTGTGAACCATAGGCTTTTGAACGAGCCAATTTGGACTTATAACGAAGAAGTTATGCGTCCGGGAGTTTCGCCCAATTTGCAAAAGCTGTAAATTTTCGAAGGCACAGAGTTGGCACCGCGGCGCCAACCCAAGGTGAAATGGTGGCGCTGCAACGCTGGGCATAGTGTCATTGCCTACTGTAAACTCACACCGCAGCGCGAGAAGGAGAGCTATATGTGGCGCTGCGGCGCCAGTCCTACGGTTTCGACAGACAAGAATGTTTACAAGTATAGAATGAAAGATATCTCATTAGTAATGAACTAAGGTATTATTATAACATTGTTAAGGCATTGTTAAACACTTAATGTTTGATGATTAAAGGTTAATAAACAATTGAAGATGAATATAATGACAACGACAGAATGGAAAGTCCGAACCAATAATAATAAATCTAAATTATAATTAGATTGAGAAGAAGGGTAAGATATATTAGGGTCTATGTATGTTCATTAATGACCTAATGTGTTATGTGATATTGTCATTATTGTAGAGACTTAGAGACTTAAAGTGTACGTGTTATAAACAATAGCAGATGCTAAAGGCAAGTATTCTAACCCTTGTTCCAGTTCAGTCTGGACAAGCTTTGTAATTCATGTATTCTTTCACATGAAGTCTTGAATGATGAAGTCAAAGCCAATCCTTTCAGCTAGACTTATATTATAAATCTGTCAAGCATGATTAATGTTTACCAAGTTATATTGGCGTGGTTTTCAATCGAAGACTGAGTATGCCAAAATGTTTTCGTCGTTTACGTGAGGTTGCCACAACTTAAACGTATACACGTTTAATGAATGTAGTGTTGATCATCATAGAGTACTATAGGCTGATCACCTAGATGTGCTCGTAAGTAATGTCAGACTTATGGACTTAGTATCGGGATGTCATTTTCAAAAGAACTTATGAAATGCTCAAGGTCTTGGATCGGAATTGATGTTTTACTGAATATTGTTGTTGTAAAACATTTTGAATGAAAAGAAGTGCTATTTTGAATTATCGATAGTACTTCATAACTATTGTTCAGTTACTAAAGATATATGAGTTCTATGTTCAAGCATGTTATTTATTAGAATTGTAGTACTTGCTGAGCTAGTCATGCTCACTCTTGCTTGAACCATATGAACACAGCCAAGATCGAACGAACCGAAGGCTCCGACAAAGATAAGGGCAAGGCGAAGACGAACCCTTTGATTACTTATGTAATAGTGTAAGTGAATGTTTGTAATATATTGAATATTATGACAAGAACGAATGAATGGGTTATAAAGAACCTAGGAAATATAATATTATTTTGAATATATAGAAGTTATATCAGTCCTTTTTGAGACTGTTTAATTGAATGAATGAATGAATGGTAGTACCGTGTAGCACCATCTGTCGGGTTGGAAGATACCCAAATTTGGGGGCGTCACATGTTGGTATCAAAGCATTAGGTTATAAAACTTATGGGGGGATTAAAAATCTTAAGTCATAACCTTAAGAGAAGTCAAAGAAGTAAAAGTAGAAAATAATCTTATAAAATGCATTATGATTATGTTATGTGTTTTTATTATTTTACGGATGTGTACTAATCAACTTAATTATTTTGTGTAGATGTCAGGAGTAAATGGAATGTATGTAGATGGTCAGGCCATTAGTGAAGAGTCGGTGAACCAAGTAGAGGTTATACCAAACTCCGTAGCAGCAAATTCGGAGGTAGTGATTATTGAGTCTGGGGACTCGGATGAAGCTGACTACATGTTAGTATTTAATGGGATGATAGAGGAGGAAGTGGAGACAGTGTCCTTTAATCCAGTAGCTATAGCAGCGGAGATAGCTCCTGGGTGGGTCGATGATGTTTTTGTTCATGTCAGTATTGGATAGAAATATCCATTACTGTCAGGAGATCAAGGAGCTGAAGGCAGAGCTCCAGATGGTTATAGAGGATAAGTCTGATGTTGAGTCCATGTGGGACCAGGAGCATGATGAACGAATTTTGGCTAAGGACAAAGTCCACGAGTTAAAATATGAGGTCTTTGAGCTCAAGGAGGAGCTACAGACCAAACTGTAGAAGATAGGGAGGATGTCCTATATTCATAGGAGTTCTCACATAGATTTCTAGCAGCAGATAGCTGGTTATCCTGTAGAGGTGGGGCAGACGTGACATACTATCAACCGTGATATTATTACCAGTCTTTCCAAGGCAGATTTCAATAATGCCTTGAGGCAGATTGAAATTCAAATAAGGCACACTTAGAAGGGGGGGGGGGGTTGAATAAGTGTGGATATAAACTATGACCAATTAAAAACTTTAAACCAAATTATTGAATATAGCCTACTATATTGATGAATACAGCTTGCTGAATGAATATCGTCTACCGAATTGAGTCTTTGTTTAAGAAAATATCTTGGTGATTTTATAAGTTAAACAGAATATTTAATGTTAACAATAATTCTCACGATGTAACAAATAGTTAAATTCTGTTTATTAAGCAAATCAATTAACTTGAAAGATATTAAGTTAAAGCAAGTAATAAAAAATAACACCAAGATTTTTTATGTGGTTCAGCTATTACCCTCTAAAATAATAGCTTAGTCCACGTCCAATACCAACTAGTATTGGAGACTCACTTTTATTTCTTTAAAAGACCCTTGTTACAAATCAGATTCTATAAAATTGAATCACAACAATTCACTTGAGCACTCTTGCTCTTTGTGCACCAATGCACGCCTTAAGCATCTATGCTTCCTTGAACCTATTTGTAAACAAATCTTAATCCACCTGGATTAAATTCCTTTAGACAACACTTAGTCTAAAAAATTAAGATTACAATAATAGAGGTCTAATGATCAAAGCAAATAAGCAATTTAACAATGCAAGGCTCAACTAGTGAATGCAATGATCAAGTAATAAAAGATAGATATCACCAATATGAAGCTCAAATTGATTCCCAAACTTGACATCGTTCAAATTGATGAAGTTCCTCTTGCATTGCCATTAGCCAATTTTCATGAAGTATAGCTTTTTTTAACATTCTTTGGCTCAATTTGTGATAGAAATACAGAGAACGCGCATTGATTTTGTAGGTTTCTTCGTGTAGTAAATACTTTGTTTATATCTCCAATGATATTTTCCAGTGGATGATCCTTGAGATATTTTGTTGTCTTTGGCATTTGAACATCGTGTATTACCTCTTCTTGTTGAGGAAAATTTTCTTCAAGATCTTATGTTGCTTCTTGTTCATTTTCATGTGGACTGTTCAATCCAGCCTGTTGAGTTTGTCCATTCGGTCTGCTGAATGGTTCTCTTCGATTTATTGAATTTGTAAAAATCTCCAAATTTCCTACATCCTTTTCTCTTTCTTTTGGAAGATCAATGTTAATCTCACTGAAAGTTATATGAATTGATTCTTCAACACATAAATTATAAATATTAAATACACGATACGCCTTGTTGTTATGTGAATAACCAATGAAAATACCTTCAAAGGATTTAGCATCAAATTTTCCCAAGTTATCACTAGTATTTAATATATAACATTTAGACCCAAATACTTTGAAATAACTTATATTAGGAATTTTATTATTCAAGAGCTCATAATGTGTTTTCAAAATAATAGGACGAATAAGAACTCTATTTAACACATAACACGAAGTATTAACAGCCTCGACCCAAAATTTCTTTGGAAGTTTGCTTTCTTGTAAAAGTGTTCTAGCTATTTCTTGAAGTGTTCTATTCTTTCTTTCCACTACTCCATTTTGTTGAGGAGTTCTAGGAGCTGAAAACTCATGGCTTATTCCTTTTTGATCACAGAATATAATAAAGTCTTTTTGAAATTCGGTACCATAATCACTTCAAATTTTTATAAGTTTGAGACTATACTTAGTCTCTAAATTTCTTATCAATATTTCAAACTCTTTAAATGCTTCATCTTTGGTTCTTAAAAATAATACCCATGTATATCTAAAAAAATCATCAACTATTACAAATGCATAAAATTTACCATTAATACTAGCATGCCTTTCTGGGCCAAATAAATCGAGATGAAGTAATTGTAAAGGTGAAGAAGTTGATACAATATTCTTTGCACCGAATGATGTTCTTACTTGTTTTCCAAGTTGGCAAGGAACAAATACTCCTTTATTTTCGAACTTTATCTTTGGCAATCCTCTGACGAGGTTTTTAGAGGACAATTTCTTGATTAAATCCATGTAAACATGTCCCATCCTTTTATGCCACAAATTGGCCTCATCTTGTACAGATGCAAGACATAATTCTTCATCCTGTTGCTCAAAATCAATAGTATATATATTTCCTTCTTTTTGTGCAACTAGAGTAACATTGTTAGTACCATGAGAAATAATGCATTTTTCTTTATCAAAACTGACTCAGTGACCATTATCCATTAATTGACTGATACTAATAAAATTAAATTCAAGTCCATCAACAAGATGTACATTATTAATATTTAACTTACCATTTCCTATTTTACCTTTTCCAACAATCTCACAGGTTCGATTATCTCCGATTGTGACCGTTCCATTTTTCTTCTTGATTTTTAGTTCTACAAACTGAGATTTGTCACCAGTCATGTGACGAGAACATCCACTATCAAGAATCCACTTTTGAGATGGAACCTTCGCCTTGAGGCACACCTGTCAAGAGAAATTAATTTATCCTTTTGGTACCCACATCTTTTTGGGTCCTTTAGTGTTAGTTGCAAGTAAATCAACCTTTTTAACCCATACCTTTTTAATTTTATTTTTCTTAAAGCAATTTATGTCCAAGTGACCTTTAATACCACAATTTTTGCATGTTGTGAAAGGAGAACAGTAATTCAATTTGAAATGAGACTTGGATTTAAGCATATTCACACTACCGGTTTTATGAGTGGGATTATAACCTATTCCTTGTCTATCAAAACTAGGCCTTTGCTTTCCTAACATGACAATTAGATTTTCTTCCCCTTGAACGAATTTAGCAAGAGATGATTTTAGCGATTCTATTTCTTTTTGAAGTTCATGATTAGGAAATGTTTTAATAGGTGATTTATCACTAAATGAATCAATACACACATCTCTTATTTTTAGTTCATTAGTTAATTTATGGACTTCATTATTCAAAAAATTTACCTTATTAAAAAGTATTTTGTTATAATTATCTAAATAATCAATTTTAGCAAGTAAAACCTTTTCTTCTTTACAAGTAGATTCCTTTTCAATATCTTTCTTTTCATCGATTAAAGAGTCTACTTCACCCATTAATGTGTTTACTAAGTCTTTTAAATATGCATTCTTTTCTTTTAATTTAGCATTTTCTTGTTTCAAGGAATTAAAATAAAAATCAAAATCAGATACCTCATTTTATTCACCTTCTATTCCTATGAAGCATACTTGAGCTATCTCATCCTTGGCATCGACCTCAACCTCAAATTCTTCTTCATCATTCCAAGTGACCAGTGCCTTATTTCTCTTATTATCCTTGAAGCCTATTTTTCCTTTATTCTTAAGTTGAAAACAGTCCTTCTTGAAGTGCCCTGGTAGTCCACATTCAAAACACGTCTCTTCAGTTTGCTTTCCTTTGCCTTTATTTGAGTTGAAGATATTCTTTCTATTATTCTTCCTTTGTAGAAGTCCTTTGAGTTTCCTTGACATCATAGCTATCTCTTCATCGGAATCATCATCAAGCTCTTCTTTATTTCCTGTATTAAGAGCTAGAACCTTTCTACGAGGAGTTTCCTCCTCATCATCATACCTCTTTAACTGATGTTCATATTCCTCAAGTTCACCAAAAAGGGTTAGTGTATCCATAGTAGATATAGTAGAGGAATCTTGAAGAGTAGTAATTTTAGATGCAAACCTCTTGGGCATAGCCTGAAGTAACTTACGATTAATCTCACTTTGTGGAATAAATTTGTCCAGTAGCTTTAAAGAGTTCAGAAGAACAAGGAACCTTACTTGAGCCATCTTTATAGTTTCATCTTTCTCAAGTTTTAACATCTCATAGTCATGCATAAGCATGCTTAGTTTAACTTCTCCAACTTTTGATGTTCCTTCATGACTCGCCACTAGAGTATCCCAAATTTCCTTAGCTGTGTTGCATGAGGATACTTTGTCAATCTCGGACTTCACCATGCCACTTAGTAGAGTATTCATCACCCTTGAGTCATAGTAGACCCTGAAGGTTTCAGTTGAATCCATTTCTAGCAAAGTCTTTGGAGTACCGTCATCTTTCCTTGGAATAACTGCTTCATTCTCCACAACCCACCATTCCCAAGGATCTCTTTTAAGGTAGATCCTCATTCAGAATTTCCAGAAGTTGTAGTTTTCTGTTCCATGCATTAGTGGAGGTCTATTGGTTGATTAACCTTCTTGATTGTTGTTTTCGAACTATGCCATGTCAGAATCTTTCCTTACAAGTCACCTTTAAGACCAAGTAAGTAGAGCCAAACTCTGATACCAAATGAAATTCAGATAAGGCACAGTTAGAAGGGGGGGGGGGTTGAATAAGTGTTGATATAAACTATGACCAATTAAAAACTTTAAACCAAATTATTGAATATAGCCTACTATATTGATGAATACAGCTTGCTGAATGAATATGGTCTATTGAATTGAGTCTTTGTTTAAGAAAATATATTGGTGATTTAATAAGTTAAACAGAATATTTAATGTTAACAAAAATTCTCACGATGTAAAAAATAGTTAAATTCTGTTTATTAAGCAAATCAATTAACTTGAAAGATATTAAGTTAAAGCAAGTACTAAAAAATAACACCAAGATTTTTTATGTGGTTCAGCTATTACCCTCTAAAATAATAGCCTAGTCCACGTCCAATACCAACTAGTATTGGAGACTCACTTTTATTTTTTTAAAAGACCCTTGTTACAAATCAGATTCTATAAAATTGAATCACAAAAATTCACTTGAGCACTCTTGCTCCTTGTGAACCAATGCACCCCTTAGCACCTATGCTTCCTTGAACATGTTTGTAAACAAATCTTAATCCACCTAGATTAAATTCCTTTAGACAACACTTAGTCTAAAAAAATTAAGATTACAATAATAGAGGTCTAATGATCAAAGCAAATAAGCAATTTAACAATGCAAGGCTCAACTAGTGAATGCAATGATCAAGTAATAAAAGATAGATATCACCAATATGAAGCTCACAAAAGTTGACTGAAAATATCAATTGATCAGCAGCTTAAAATTTGCACCAAGAATAGTTTTCCAAGTATGTGAGTGCAAAATATTAAATCAAGTGTTGTGTCTTATCACTGATCTCAGTTCTTCTTATATAGCCCAAAATATTACCGTTGTCAAATATTTGCTCAGTTATCAAACTTTGTTTACGTTACTACTGATAAGAACTGTCCCTACAATACAGCCGTTAAAAGCAAAAACAAATATCTTATATAGTTACAAACATATGTTGGGCTCTTCAATCAGTTATCCACAAAGAGACCATGTCAGATAAAACACTTCTAGACTTTTCAATTCTCTCAACAATAAAGTCTGCCGCCAGTTGTAACAAAAGATACCATGATAACAATTTCCAACTCTCAAGGATAATCATGACTTTATATTTCGAAGGCATGTGTTAAGTGAAACCTTACCGCCATATATAATGCCTTTTACCGAGATTTGTGAAATTAAACTTCTAACAGATAATGATCACACCTTAGTTGGCAAAAACAAAATCTCTAAGTTACCAACATATGTAAGACTCAATTAATTCAGACAAAACTTTTTCGTATGCATGCTAATTAAATCAGTTTTCTCAAATAGCAATACCATATATTAGACATGCATAATTAATTCACATTTTAATGCACACATAAAATGTCCTAGAGCCTTGTTTTGAAAAATCAAATATTTGCAATGACCTTACACATTTTCCTTAGGACTCAAAACGTCTTCATTCTTCTTGAATAATCCATCAAAAAATTCTTGAAACAATTTCCTGAAATTCACAATGAAGACTTTAGTACCAATGAACAAGTCATCATCAAAACATTAGGTTAGAACGTAACATCATCAACACATATGTAGACTAGTAGTAGCTAGATTAGTATATAAATATTTTATAATTAGTAGCGACGTAAAGCCCTTTTTGTATAGTAAAGGGTAGTCTTTTGTAAATCCCAATTTTTGGAAAGCGATACCAGGAAAATAATGTAATCAGTTTAGGCTGTGTATGTAATCGATGTAGTATTATACTACGAAGAATGAATATAAGTCCTTTTTATGGAAAGAAATGAGTAATGGATGTTGGAGTTATTGTTTAATATTAAATGATAACTAATAAAGAAATAAATAATAACGAAATGTGTTTATTGTATCAGCAAAATGCCGCCGAGAAGAGTGCAAAATAATCAAGGTGTTAACGTGAATCAACCGGAGGGAGGTCCGATTAACCCAATGCAGGAGTTTGTTAACCTATTAACAGTCGTCTTTAATAAAACAGGGGCTAATATCCCCGTAAATCCAGGAGTAGCACGAGCTACTATCTTTAAGGATTTTAAGAGTGTGGGTCCGCCGGAGTTCAAAGGAACTATGGACCCTATTGATGCCCAAACGTGGGTAAAGGAAATAGAGAAGGCATTTGTGATAGAAAATGTCGGCGAGGCTCAAAAGGTTGCCTTTGCGACCTATATGATGGAGGGAGAGGCCAACTTTTGGTGGGAAGCCAATCACGCTAGGGTTGGGATAGCGAATCTAACGTGGGAGAGGTTCAAGGAGATATTCTTCGAGAACTACTTTCCCACGAGCATTTAGGGAAGGATGGAGATGCGGTTTCTTGGGTTGAAACAAGGGGACATGACGGTTCCCCAATACGCCGCCAAGTTTAATGAATTGGCGAGGTTCGCTCCACACCAAGTGGATACCGAGGTTAGGAAGGCGCGATGGTTCGAGCAAAGCTTGAAACCCTGGCTCTATAACCATATTTTGGTGTTCCAAAGTACTTCTTTTGGAACCATTTTAGAGAAGGCGATAATCGCCGAAGGTGGTAGCGAGGCGTTGAGCCAGTACCACAGAGATAAGAAAAATAAGGGAAAAGTGGATGGGGGAGTGAAGGTCAAAGGAGCAAGCGGTAGTGGCGAAGGACAAAAGAGGAAGACGTTCAGCTCTGGGAATATTGAAGTTAAGTTAAGAGATATGAAGAGGAGAATGGAGGCCTGTAAGACCTGTGGGAAGACTCACTTAAGAGTCTGTCTCAAGGGGAAGGACGTCTATTACAATTGTGGACAGAAGGGGCACATTGAGCCTAACTGTCCGAGTCCGAAGAAGAATCACGGGTGCTTTGTGTGTGGGTCAACCGACCACATGGCAAAGAACTGCCCAAAGAAGGGGACGGACGGGAACTGGGGCACTAATAGCGGTAAGTTAGCTAATAGTAGTCCAACACAGCCGAGTAGGCCGATGGGTCATACCTTTAACATGACAGTCCAAGATGCAGTTGCATCAGGGGACGTCGTCGCAGGTATTATTCCGATCAATGACATAAATGCTTATGTGCTGTTCGATTTGGGTGCTAATTGTTCATTAATAGCATGCAATTTTGCTAGACGATTAGGATTACTTCCAAAAAAGTTGCCTACACCTTTAAATATTAAGATAGCGAACGAAGAAATAATTCATGTTGAAGATATTCATAGGAGTTGTTGCGTAGATATACGGGGTTGTAAATTATTGGTAGATTCTCGGAATGGATTGGTTAGTGAACCATGGGGAAATTATAGATTATCAAAATAAATGTGTGAACATTAAAATGTTAAAACAACCTCAGGTAGTATTTTATGGGAATAGATCACCAGGACGTTCGTGTTGTCTAACCATGACACAAACTAGGAAATTACTGAGGAAGGGATGTGTAGGTTACCTGTGCCATGTTGTTGATACCCAGAGAGTGGTAGCAACCATGGAACAAATAACTATAGTGAGAGAATATGCCGAAGTATTTCTGAGTGAATTACCGGGTCTTCCGCCGGATAGGGAGACAGAGTTTGTAATAGACATTGTGCCAGGAGTGGCACCAGTTTCCATGGCACCGTATCGCATGGCGCCAGTGGAGATGAAGGAGTTAATGGTGCAGTTACAAGAACTGTTGGATAGGAAGTATATTCAACTGAGTGTTTTGCCGTGGGGAGCACCAGTACTGTTTGTCAAGAAAAAGGATGGATTGTTAAGACTTTGTATCGACTATCGAGAGTTGAACAAGTTAACGATAAAGAATAAATACACACTGCCTAGGATCGATGATCTCTTTGATAAGTTGAAAGGGGCTAAGTATTTTTCTATAATAGATTTAAGAACGAGGTATCACTAGTTGAAGGTTAGGAAGGAGGATGTACCAAAGAAAGCATTCAGGACTCGTTATGGTCATTACGAGTTTCTGGTGATGTCATTTGGGTTGACAAATGCACCAGCTGCATTTATGGATATGATGAACAGAGTGTTCAAACAATATTTGGACAAGTTCGTCGTGGTGTTTATAGATGATATTCTAGTCTATTCTAAGACGCCAGAAGATCATGCTGAACACCTAAGATTAGTGTTGGAGACACTAAGGAAGGAGAAGTTGTATGCGAAATTCACTAAGTGTGAATTTTGGTTGGAGAGGGTACAATTTTTAGGTCATGTCATTAACCATGAGGGGATTTTAGTAGATCCAACGAAGGTGGAAGCCGTGATGAATTGGGAACAACCGAAAATGTTGACTCAGGTGCGGAGTTTCCTAGGGTTAGTGGGTTACTATCAGAGATTCATCCAGGATTTTTTTAAGATAGCTACTCCGTTGACTAACTTGACGAGGAAGATGGTGAAATACGCTTGGACTGGCAAGTGTGAGGACAACTTTCAAGAATTGAAGAAGAGATTGAGTGAAGCGCCTATTTTGTCATTGGTTGATGACACATGAAATTTTGTAGTTTATAGCGATGCTTCGCATAGAGGACTTGGTTGCGTGCTCATGCAGCATGGCAAGGTCATTGTGTATGCATCTAGGTAGTTGAAGGATTATGAGAAAGTTTACCTTACCCATGATCTGGAATTGGCCGCAGTAGTTTTTGTTCTAAAGATATGGAGACATTATCTTTATGGAGAAAAATGTGAGATATACATGGACCACAAGAGTCTAAAATATATCTTCACACAGAAGGAGTTGAATATGAGGCAGAGGAGATGGCTAGAGTTGATAAAGGATTACGACTGTGAAAACCTCTATTACCCTGGAAAAGCCAATGTAGTTGCCGACGCCTTAAGTAGGAAGGGTCGGGAAAAGTTGTCTTTGTTAACGGCTTAAACTGAGTTAATAATAGAGATGGCTAGGATGGAGTTGGAAGTGAAGCTGCCAAGTGAAGTAGGACAAATGCTGTTTACGATAGAGATGCAATCTACCATCGTAGAGAGAGTTAAGGAGGTACAACTCAAAACTGATGAGTGTGACCGGATAAAGGAGTGGCTGGCCAATGAAAAAGATATTAAGTACAGTCTTGATAATGAGGGATTATTAAGATTTAAAGGAAGAATTTGGGTTCTGAATGAGACGGAATTAAAGGAGCAAGTGTTACAAGAGGCTCATAGTTTGAGGTTTTCGATTCATCCTGGTAGCACTAAGATGTATCAAGATCTTCGACAGAGTTTCTGGTGGCCGAACATGAAGAGAGAGATCATCGAGTACGTGAGTAGGTGCTTGACTTTCCAGAAGTTAAGGCCGAACATCAACGACCAAGTGGCTTGTTATAGTCATTGGAAATTTCGAAGTGGAAGTGGGAGAATATCACGATGGCTTTTGTGGTAGGACTTCTGACTACAACCAAGGGGTATGATGCGATTTGGGTAATAGTAGACCGATTGATAAAGTCGGCTCACTTTTTGCCAATTAGGGTCAAGTATAACTTAGATCAGTTAGCTAGACTCTATATTAAGGAAATAATCTGTAGACATGGAGTACCAGTATCGATTGTGTCAGATCGTGATCCACGATTCACATCGAACTTTTGGAGGAGTCTACAAGAGCAGTTAGGAATGCAGTTGAAGCTGAGTACGGTGTATCATCCATAAACTGATGGATAGAGCGAGAGAACAATTCAGACGTTAGAAGATATGCTAAGATCTTGCGTCATGGAATTTAAGGGTAGTTGAGATGATCATCTACCATTAGTGGAGGTTGCATATAACAATAGTTATCATGCAAGCATAGGTATGCCACTTTACAAAGCTTTGTATAGGAGGAAATGCAGAACACAACTGTATTGGGATGAGATAGGAGAACGCCGAATGCTAGGACCAGAATTGGTACAGTAGACAATGGACATTGTCAAGATGATACAAATGCGTCTTTTAGTAGCTCAAGACAGACAGAAGAAGTTTACGGATCCACATAGAGATAATAAAGAATTTGAAGTAGGTTCGTACGTATTTCTTAAAGTATCTCCCTAGAAAGGAAAGATACATTTTGGGAAGAAGGGAAAGTTAAGTCCGAGGTTTATATGACCTTTTGAGGTATTAAAATGGGTAGGTGAGGTAGCATACATGATAGCATTACCTCCAGACCTAGAACGAATACATAATGTATTTCACGTATGCGTGTTGCGTCCCTATAAGCCAGATTATAAGCACGTGATAGAATATGAACCTATTCATATCGAGAAGGACTTAACGTACGAGGAAACGCCGATTCAAATTGTTGATAGGAAAGAACATGTTCTGAAGAATAAAGTCATACCTTCCGTGAAGGTGATATGGAAGAACCACGATGCAGAAGAAGCAACGTGGGAGTTAGAAGAAATGATGAAAAAGAATTACCCTTAATTATTTGTGTAATTTTTTTTATATATAGTGAGATTCTGGGGATAGAATCCTTATAAGGGGGAGAGAGTGTAACGCCCTAAAAAATTGAACCTTTGTAAATATTTTTGGGTTAAGTTCAGATGACCACCTGGAGTTTGAGCGGGTTTCCACTTAACCACTTATAATTAGTAAAGCTACATTTAAACACACGACCTTTTGAGTTGAAGTGAGTTTCCTTTTCCATCCAAATTAACCGGGCGTGCATGTCAGACGCCAAAAAATGCGTGATAAGAGGGTGTTACATAAAAAAAAACTAAAAAATGTCTAAAATATCCTTCTTCCTCAAACCACAGTCTTCTCCCTCGTTCTTACTCCTGCATTCTCTCTCTCTCATTTATCCCTAAAACAATTTTTTTTTGCAAATTTTGGGTTTATCCCTAAATCTAGATCAAGAGATGAAGAATCCCTAAATCGAGATCAAGAGAGGGAGAATATATGAGTACCTTGAATCAAAACATATAATCGCGATTATAATCGGAAAAATCGAGAGGTGGTGGTGGTGGTGGTGGCGATGGCGTGGCCCGGGTGAGAAATAGGTGTCGACACTCGACAGTGAGAGAGGTGTTTGATTTTTAGGGGTGACCTTACCCTCTACTTCAACAATCAAATCATTGTAATAACTATTAGGTATCGATCGAGGTGATCTACGCAGCTCCATTTCCATGATTCTGTGAGTTTTTTGTATCAGATAATACTCTATATTGTATACTTCTCACTTTTAGTTAATACTTGCAATGTTTTCTTTCCTCTGTAAATGAAGAGTCCCATAAAATGCGTCTGTTACATTTAGTATCAGAAATTCGATCAAAACCCAACTGGGTTTTCTTCAAACAATGAATACAATAGTAATCCCCAATTGTTCCTCATCATTAAGAAAAACAGAAAAAGTAGTAAAACAGAATCTTTTACAGTTTATTACCTCATAAACTAATATGGGTTGTCTCCAGAAGTTGCTATCTCTAGAGCCCGTATGGTTAAGTTTCAATCTAAAACTAAAACAAACCCAGTTCATCATTACTCGCCAAATTGAAATTTTCCCACAATTTTTCCCCCAAAACTAAAACAAACCCACCGAGATTACTGCCAAAAAGAATTCACCAACTGAACCCCACCACACCTCTGTTGATAGAAAGAGAAAGAAGAGATGAGAAGAGAAGTGAAGAGAAAAGATCCCTGCGATCCAATCCAGATCAGACAAGCCCAAAAACTCCAAAACCTAATCGGACTGAATTATCAGAAAAACAAGCTCCCTACTCAAGGAAGACATTTCTGCCTCTAATCGGACTCCAAAACCTCACAGATCCACACTCTAAAATCAGTGATTCAAAACCTCGCAGATCGAAAGGAGAAGAGTTTATAGAAATTCGTGATGGGTCGTTTTTTATCAATTCAAGAATCAGAGTGGGTTTGAAGGGTATTTTAGAAAAACAGAGAGAGAGATGAACAATCATTTCTCTTTTATATATAACGAGGGTAATTAAGTCTTTAACCTTTTAAAGTAACATAATTATGACAGAAAGCAGTTTTTCACTTCAACTCAAAAGGTCGGGTGTTTAAATGTAGCTTTACTGACTATAGGTGGTTAAGTGGGAAATCGCTCACACCCCAGGTGGTCATCTAAACTTAACCCAATATTTTTAATAATGAATAAAATAATATTATTTATTATTATTACATGCTGATAAGATGAATGTCGTTCTATAACCTAGAAACGTCAGAATGTCGTAGTATTTTAACTACGTGAATGAATTAAAGTGTTTGAATTTCTAAGACGAAAATAAAAGCTTTCTAAGAAATTTTTTAAAAAACACTATTCACCGATTTCTACTCGGGAATTATTTTTGAACTTCCGAGAAATACGTAATGTTATAATATCATGGTAAGATTGATTATGTAATAATAATCTAAGTATGGAAAACGTAATATTTCGCATGCGGACCTAATTTTAGAGCGTTAGGTTTATTAAGCGTTAAGGAAAGAAAGTATTAATCAAAGGATGTGTATACATTGTAGGAGATAATGAACATAAGTATGTATGAAGAATGAAATAACCTATATTACGAATAAATATACGTGCTAGCATACGAGAATTATACGTGGTGTATATATGTTAAGTTGTTAATTAAATGTAATGGACTTGTAGGATTATTCGCTTAATGATAGAAGTCCAATAGAATGTGATACTCAAGCCCATTTGTTTGATAAATTATAAATCCAATCTATTGTAATGTAAGCCCAATAAGAAAAAAGCTAGATAATTAGCAAGCCCAATGAATTGGACATGATCCATAGGGAAAACCAAGTAAGAAATGGGTAGACTTGATGGGCAAACATTTTGTGTAGTGACCAAGTGTTGTGATGGCCAAGAAATAGAAGTAACTAGAAAGTTTACTTGGTTGATAGGTTATGAATAGTAAGGAGGTGGAAGTTGAGGAGGTTAACTAAGGAGGTGGAATGGCCTAAATGTCTATAATGCCTTAACTTAGGATTGCCTATAAATAGAGAAGCCTCACTTCATTTGTTGGTTGATAAATTTCTCCCAACTCCTCTCAAGATAAACAACTTAATTGTTAGAGAGAATAAGCTATATAAGCACTTATAAGTCATTTTAACCTTTGCTAGATTTTCCAAAGTGAAGTGAAGTAATAGTCTTCCCATCTCTTCCATGATAGGATTGATAGAGAAGTGGGATTGTTTGATAATAACATGTAATAAGTCATTGATGAATGAACTTAAGTCGAATAAGTTGAATAAGCAACTTGAACCTAAATAAGTTAATAAACTCATGAAGAACTTGTCATATGTTTGTCATATGATGTTAGTATGTTCAATATTGCATGAGAACATTGATTGAAGGACTTAAGTCCATAATAAGTCATAAGCATGATAATTTGTAGTTTATAAGTTAAATAAGTCATTGACTTATGAGAATAAGTCAAAACCTACTTTGATAATAAGTTGGTGTAATAAGTAACTTGAAATGTTCATGTGTTGGTTAAAATCCATTTAGAACGTTTAGTAATGAAGCTTTGTCGAAATTCACATGATTGGACGATTATCGTCGAATTCGTGAAATTCTCGGAATGGAAGTCGTATTTTGTGTTTGAAGTCGAAAATGTTGGTTTTTGATGGAGACAAGTCACATTTGGCATTATAGAGTTGCGGACTTGAAAATGACCAAATTTCGACTTAGAACGAAGAAACAAGCGTTGAACGTTCACAAACGTTTATCGTTTTCGTTGAAAATGAACTAATAGGTGAAATTTTAGCAAACGAAGTTAAATAGATAAAATTCTTGCATGAACGCATAGAGTATGTAATTTGTGAATCGTAGGCTTTTGAACGAGCCAATTCAAACTTATAACGAAGAAGTTATTCATTTGGGAGTTTCGCCAAATTTGCAAAAGCTATAAATTTTCTAAGGCACAGAGTTGGCGCCGTGGCGCCAACCTAAGGCAAAATGGTGGCGCTGCAGCGCTGGGCACAGTGTCATTGCCTACGGTAAACTCGCACCGTGGCGCGAGAAGGAGATCTATATGTGGCGCCGCGGTGCCAGTCCTAGAGTTTCGACAGACAAGAATGTTTACAAGTATAGAATGAAAGATAACTCATTAGTAATGAGCTATGGTATTATTATAAAATTGTTAAGGCATTGTTAAACACTTAATGTATGATGATTAAAGGTTAATAATCAACTGAAGATGAACGTAATGAGAACGACATAATGAAAAGCCAGAACCAATAATAATAAATTTAAATTATAATTATATTGAGAAGAAGGGTAAGATATATTAGGGTCTATGTATGTTCATTCATGATCTAATGTGTTATGTGATATTGTCATTACTGTAGAGACTTAGAGACTTAAAGTGTACTGTTGGGATAAATCTATATACGCACAACACGCAAGTATACGTGGTCAACAAGTAATAGAGTGATGAGTAGAGTATCGTTCCCACAGAGACTAACTAGCAATATCCTTAACTCACAATTATCAATTTCCTATTAACCCTAATTTTATTAAACAAATCAACTCAATAATTGTAATTAAAGAATCTAAATTAAAGAATAATTAAACTAACACAGAATAATCAAAAATATCACTATCTTGAATTTCAAACAATTAATGGAGAATTAAACTTATGATTTCACCTTAAGCTTCACTCTAATTTTAACACCTTTATTCCAATTCAATGCACTATTCCAGTTTATTAACCAAGAACACGAATGTAGTATTAACCACCTCTCTATGCACTAATACCGTATTAACGTCAATCCACAATTAAGATAGAAATCCGTTAAACACCTTAATCAACTAACCCACTATATCTCTATGTGAATTACAATTGAAGAAGGTTTAAGAATAAGTTCTCTATCTGATTACATGCGATGTCAAGCATATCTCTACCTTAACATTCATCACAATTAAGCTATTCACAAAATCATGAACACATGCTATATCAACTAAGTCTAGAATTGAACATTCTCTCTCGATTCCATCCAATTCCACAAAGAATTGTTGATCAGACAATTAATAGATTCAAGCACAAATAAATATAGATAAACTGGAAATAGATTATTAAATTGGAAATCAAAGTTTACAAAATCATTGATTCACTCAAGGATCCATCACAAGCCTAAAAAGTGAATTAGTTCATGCTAAACAAAATAAACACTGAATAAATCATAAAAATCATCCTTAGATTACAAATAATAATCTAACACAAAGAATATTGAAAAACACCCTTCACATAGACTAGAATTGCAATCGTCCTGAAAAATCTCCTTCGAAATACTCCCCCACACTTGCTATCAAAAACTGAGCTTAGATCTTCATAATATGTCTTCTCTCTGTCTAATTGTTGTTTATTGAGTATATGTTATCCAATAACCAAGTCCCAGTTGAATTCTCTATCACATAGAGTTATATTGCCATACAAATAGCTAAGATTCATGCCCAAAAAGAAGTTCAATCACAAAAGGACAATGCCAGATTTTCCACCCCCGCCCCGGCGAGGGTTCAAGTACTATATAAGCCTGCCTCGGCGATCATCCTTTCTGTCTAGCTCGTATGAAGACCCCCCGCCCCGGCGGGGGTATATAGTGTAAATTGTCCCGTCCCGACGGGCTACCTTCATGCTAACTAGAATTAAGAACCCCCGCCCCGGCGGGGGTGTATGGGCTAATGATGCCAGCCCCGACGGATATGTCTTCTGTCAGATGACTTTGCTGATTTTTAAGCTGTACTCCATTTTTTTTTTCCAATTATGCTCCAATTGACTTCAATTCAAAGCAAATAGCTCCAAATGTACTTTGAATGCTACAACCACCATTCTATACATGAAATAACATAAAACAAGTAAAAATGAATATGATCACAAAGATTTTAGCAACAAAAAAGCATGAAATGGCTATTGAATCGCGTATATAAAATCCACTTATCATGCACGTGTTATAAACAATAACAGACGCTAAAGGTAAGTATTCTAACCCTTGTTCCAGTTCAGTCTGCACAAGCTTTGTAATTCATGTATTCTTTCGCATGAAGTCTTGAATGATGAAGTCAAAGCCAATCCTTTCGGCTAGACTTATATTATGAATCTGTCAAGCATGATTAATGTTTACCAAGTTATATTGGTGTGGTTTTCAATCAAAGACTGAGTATGCCAAAATGTTTTTGTCATTTAACGACAGGCACATGAAGTTGCCACAACTTAAACATATACACGTTTAATGAATGTAGTGTTAATCAATATAGTACTATAGGCTGATCAAATAGACGTGCTCATAAGTAATGTCGGATTTACGGACTTAGTGTCGGGATGTCCTTTTCAAATGAACTTATGAAATGCTCAAGGTCTTGGACCGGAATTGATGTTTTACTGAATATTGTTGTTGTAAAACGTTTTGAATGAAAAGAAGTGCTATTTTGAATTATCGATAGTACTTCGTAACTATTATTTAGTTATTGAAGATATATGAGTTCTATGTTCAATCATGTTGTTTATTAGAATTATAGTTTTTGCTGAGCTAGTCATGCTCACTCTTGCTTGAACCATATGAACACAGCCAAGATCGAACAGACTGAAGGCTCTGGCAAAGATAAGGGCAAGGCGAAGACGAACCCTTAGATTACTTTTGTAATAGTGTAAGTTAATGTTTGTAATATATTAAATATTATGACAAGAACGAATGAATGGGTTATAAAGAACCTGGGAAATGTAATATTATTTTGAATATATAAAAATTATATCAGTCCTTATGAGACTGTTCAATTGAATGAATGGTAGTACCATGTAGCACCATCTGTCGGGTTGGAATATACCCGGATTTGGGGGCGTCACAGTAATTAATGGCTGAATTAATTAATATTGGTGTTAATTAAGTAAGGAAGTGCATAATTTATTTATTTAACATAAATAAGTAAGTTAGTAATATAATAATATTATATTAACAGTTATGTGCATATGAGCATATACAACCATACTATATGTTGCAGTTTGACATTTATGTGGCTATATATATTAAGTCCTATAAAACTATATTGTATGGGCATTATGATTAAATATATTGGAACTATATGTTATAAATACATTATCTATGTGACAATATGTATGTGGGTAGGTATTAAAATAATATACCATGAGCATACTGTAAACTAGTATTTTAATAAATGTATCAATGTGATAAAATGTACATGGATTATATGTATATTACATTTCCATATTTCATCTACTACCTTGAAATGTTAAAACATGTTGTGACATTAAGTTATAGTATATAGTTGATATGTAACAAGAGTGAGAATTTGTATAACTATACATGATGGTTGAGTTAGTCCCAAAATGATTGTCCCAATTACCTCTCTTTTCTCATTCACGAGTAATAACAAAAGGCTAGCCTATTTCTTCTTCAAAGCTTCTAGCTAGTAATCATGGGAGGGGAGTGGTGCTCATGATGAAAATTACCAACCAATCTTACAACTCCTCTATAACCTTCATGTAATCCTACAATCTATGAGTTTAAAATCTTGGGCAATGGCTTGGCATGGTTAATGAGTTTCCTATAAAATGAACACTTCCCTTCATCCTTTGTGTTGTTTGAATTGTTGAGAGTTGCAATAGGGAGTGTGAGCTGCTGAGAAATTGAGGGAGTGTAATCATTGTGTTGAAGAATTCCATTAAGCTTCAAGAGGTATAATTCTACTTTGATATTCTTGAGCTTGAGTTTTATCAAATTCTAGAATTTGTTGAATTCTCTGTAAATTGATGTAGAATAGCATGCTATTGTGTTATCTGAGTTGGCACACATGTTTTGGAACATGGTAGCTAGTCTGGTTGTAGGTGTAGCATCTTTTGTGTTAAGGCTCTGCTTCTGCAGAGCCATTTTTTTTTTCAATCTGTTCGAAGTGGCGTGGTCGCGCCACTTCCATAGGCTAATACCGTGCGGCCGCGCGTGGTACTTTTATTAGATACTGATTTGTTTTAGCTTGATTTGAGCTAAGTTTTCAAGAAAACTTCATGTTTTGGAAAAGCTAGAAATGATAAACTTAAATAATGCATATTCTGATCTTGCAAGCATGTTAGTATGGTTTTGAAATGCACGCTGGACATACTAACTTAAGTATATGAATTTCATATTAAAGCATGAGCATGTTAGGCTTATTAGTAAGTTTTACTAAATGAAAATATGAACTTTGAGCGTGAATGTTGATGTGCTACTTTGAAAGTTAGAATCTGATGATTATGAGCATGTTAGATGATACCCTTAGATGCACTCATGTATCATAAATGTATATATACCATGCTTAGGTATCGTAATTCAAGGAAATCATAAACGAAGCATTTTTCAAATATAAAGTTGATAAACTTTGTACATTAAGTTAAGATTGTGAGCATGCTTATGTAGTTTAATTTGTGCATATGAGATATCACGATTAGATATTTTATGCATGTAGATATGATTAATAAGAATTCTTAGTGAGCCTTAGGCATAGTAAAACTAGTTAAATGTGGCTTAGAACAAGCATGGATGAACTAGAACGTCATAAATTGTAATATATGACTAATCTAATGCAAACATGAGTTGTTAACCTGTGGATCATATTGTTTTGTTCAAATGATTAAACATAAGAAAATTATGAATTTAGCCTTTAAAGTCTTGAGTAAATGAGAATAGGTGGTGACCTATGATAATGTTATGATATGGAGTCAAACTTAGTTATCCACCTACTAACATGTGTGTATTCCATGATTATTTATGAACGTATCAGCCATGTATGCACTGACCTTCTGCAGGAGCAGCTAACTCTAGTTTGAACTGAGAGCCGCGCGGCCGCGCGTCTCCTTAGTACAAACTAGGCGCGACCATGCCAGTCTGCAGTAGGATCAATTTTCTACTATTAATTTGTAGGAGTTGCATACTTGTATTATTACTCTAGCATGTATTATATGACCAGTACATGTCCAATGTGTTAAGAAGTAGGCTAAATGATATGAGTGAATGTTTAATGATGTGATTATAGACTTTCAAGTGATAAGTCCAAAAAGTATTTGCAAACTATAAAGCAACGATTAAAGACTATGTTATTTAATTTTCATGGTGACTTACAAACTGATTTTGTGTTATAAGTACGTAAGGTATGAAATGAAGTATGTGAAGAGTATACAACTAAGTTAGATGTTTAAAGTATGCATTTAAACTTACATATCAAGCATGAGCACATTTGACTAATGAATATCCTATATGCGTATCACATTATGATAGGATTCGAAAGTGTATTGATAAGAGATATTTGGTAAACTATGCTTAAGGCAAGTTCCCTAAACTTACTCTAATTATTATTGAGCAAGTTTCCTTGAACTTCATTCTTGATTGTGAAAGTATCCGAACCTTACTCTTATTGTGCAAGTATAATTGCATTCATTGTTCAACGAATACCGTAAACTTATCTCTTGAATACAAGTTATATTACTTTCTCGTTCGAAAGAGCTAATATGCTTCGACCCTTGTGAAAGTTATTACTCATGTTAAACATATTATTGATCTTAAATATTGTGAAAGAGTCGATGCCATTTGATTCGGCTAGACTATATGCATGTTTATAAAAGCTGTCCAAACTAATTGATTGGTGCGAAAACCTTGAAAACTGTGTTGGACAACCCTTTTGGTAAGAGGAGTGTATGTTGTTGAAAATCCCAACACATGAATAAATATTATTGTGGTGTTATGCATAACGTAAAGTATTGTAGACTGATCATCTATAGTACTTGATATTTTTGGGCTATCAGTTTAATACTGGTAAGCCTAGTGGAAGTTCAATAGTCCTTAATGACTGCTCAATATAAATTGTTATTCAGTTGGATACCTTGATAGTCTTTGAATTCATATACATCTGTCGATTTATATTGAATTATCATTCCTATTCAAAGAATTATTGAGATTTCTTATACATGATATTATTCTGACACTTTGAACTATCCTAGAAATGACACTTCGATATTTCAAACCTTGTGATATTATATCCTACACCCTTGTTGTATATTACTTGCTGCGCAATTTGTGCTCATCCTTGTATATTTAAAACCTTTCAGTTAAGGAGGAATAAGGTGGTGTCTCTGGAACAGACAAGGGCAAGGGCAAGGCTACCGACTAGCTTATCCCTTTATGTTTAAAATCTATTATGTTGTACTAAGACTATGTTTAAGCTTAAGTAGGGTTATGTAATAAGTCTTTATTCGATATTATTATGTAATCTATTAAGCACTATAGGTTGCGAGACTTGGGGGAATAATTATAATAAATCTTTGTATATTATTCTAAAAGTAGATTTTTCCGTTGTGAATGTATGTTATTTAGTTATTATGGTGTTACCATGAGAACGTGATGAACCGGATTTGAGTGACCAAGTAGAGGTCCGAATTTGGGGGGTGTCACATCACCTACCTCACCCCAGCATACTGGAGAATGACACTTTCATCCATACAACACCTCGAATGGAGCCATGCCAATACTTGCTTGATAACTGTTATTGTAGGAGAATTCTACTAATGGCAAGAACTTGTCCCAACTTTCTTTGAAGTCTAGGACACAGAGTCTTAATAGATCTTCAAGAGTTTGAATAGTCCTCTCTGACTGCCCATCCGTCTGAGGATGATATGCAGAACAGAATCATAAATCCGTGCCCATAGATTTTTTCAAAATAACCCAAAATCGTGAAGTATCTTGGGTCTCGATCAGAAACTATGGATACTGGCATACCATACAATCTTACAATCTCATTTATGTATATACGAACAAGACGTTCAAGTGAATAAGTTTCTCGTATAGGTAAGAAATGAACAGACTTGGTTAATCTATCAAAAATGACCCAAATTGCATCTATGCCTTGAGAAACCTTATGAAGACCAGTAACAAAATCCATGGTAATGTGCTCCCACTTCTATTCTGGAATTTTAAGTGGTTGCAATAGACCTTTTGGCACTTAATGCTTCACCTTGACACGTTGACAAGTTACACACCTTGAGATAAACTCCGTGATCTCTCTTTTTATATTGCTCCACCAAAATGTATGTCGAAGATCACGATAAATTTTGGTACTCCCAAGATGAATTGAAAACGGTGTGTTGTGCGCCTCCATCATGATTTTATACTTCAAATCAGAGTCGTTAGGAACCCAAAGTTTGTAGTTGACTCTAAGTATTCCTTCTTCATCGATTCTTGCTTCTAGAATAACACCTTCTTGCACTTTCTTCTTCATACGCACCAGCTCCAGGTCCGTAGTTTGAGCAGCTTTAACTTTATCGATTAAATTCGGTTCTACTCGTATATTTGACATCATCACGTGGTTCCCTGGAGTCTTTAGCTATATCTCCATCCTTTGTAAGTCATACAAAATGGGCCTTTGCATTGACAATATCGCACTCATACCCGTATACGATCTTCTACTCAATACGTCAGCTACTACGTTTACTTTTCTAGGATGGTATTGAATGGTATGATCATAATCTTTTAACAGCTCGAGTGAATGTCGTTGCCGCATGTTGAGTTTCTTTTGGGTGAAGAAATATTTGAGGCTTTTATGATCCGTATAGATCTCTACTTTCTCCCCATACAGGTAATGCCTCCATATCTTTAGCGTAAAAACAACTTCTGCCAACTCTAGATCTTGAGTAGAATAATTCCTCTCATATTCTTTGAGTTGTCGTGAGGCGTAGGCTATGAATTTCCCATGTTGCATGAGAACACATTCTAAACCTTTGCCTAAAACATCACTGTAGATGACAAATCTCTCTGAACCAGATGGAATTATCAGAACAAGTGCTGAAATGAGTCTCCTCTTGAGTTCTTGAAAACTCTTCTCACATTCCTCACTCTAACCGAATTTTTTATCTTTTCGAGTCAGCTAAGTTAATGGAGTAGCGATTTGAGAAAATCCTTCCACAAATCTCCGATAATAACCAGCTAAGCCGAGAAAGTTACGTACTTCGGTCACTGACTTAGGTTGTTCCCAGCTTTGAATTGCTTCAATCTTCGCTGGGTCAACAGATATTTCGTGATTTGATATCATGTTCCATATGAATGCTACTTCCTTAAGCCAGAACTCACATTTCTTTAACTTGGCATATAACTTATTTTCACGAAACTTTTGGAGTATCAGTCTCAAGTGTTGTTCATGATCTTCACGGCTTTTAGAGTATATGAGGATGTCATCAATAAAGACAACCACAAAATGATCCAAATATTCCATGAATACTCGGTTCATCATATCCATGAAGGCAGCAGGAGCATTAGTTAATCCAAAAGACATGACTAAAAATTTGTATTGCCCGTATCGAGTTCTGAAAGCAATCTTTGGAATGTCATCAGTTTTAATCTTTAACTGGTGGTATTCGAAACAAAGATCAATCTTTAAAAATAATTTAGTGCCTTGTAACTGGTCAAATAGGTCATCAATGCGAGGCAACGGGTACCTATTTTTGACGGTGACATGATTCAACTCCCGATAATCAATACAAAGTTGCATACTCCCATCTTTTTTCTTTACAAATAGAACATGAGCACCCCAAGGAGACGTACTAGGATGAATTGATAAGTAGGTTTTATACTTACTTATCTGGTATCTATTACTTGAATTAGTTGTTTAAACCTATGTTCCTTAGTTACTTTTCATATATTTTATTTTATTTTGTAGGCTATGACATAAAATTGGCATGAAGAAGCAAGGAATAGCAATTCAGACATCTTTTGGACTAAAATATGCAAACAAATACAATAAGGGGAGATTGTAGGGCTTTTAACACCATGTTGGATGCATGTTCTTGGCTTGGAACTTGGATTATATTGTAGAGCTTATTCTTAGATTTCTGGAACATCTTGAATCATCCCAATCGGAGTTTGGATGCGAGAGTTATGGCCTTTTTATCAACGAAGATCAAAGCTAAGAGTTCTCATGCTTGCAATTTACACAACATCTACTTCAAGCTCGATTTCAATCTTTTTATGGCCATAATTTCACAATTCTCAAAGAATGAAAGTTGTATAGCTCGTCGATATCTTTAATTTGATAGGCGGCAAGCCCCATAACTCTTTCCGAATCAAAAGTTATGGCCATTTTACCAAAAGACGTCAGAGTAGAAAAGTGACCCCCGCTGGAGCTGGCGTTCCCTTCACAAAATGCCCGCTGGGGGGGGGGCATACCAGCTGGAAAATAGAACCATAGCCTATCGGGATGGGAACTTTACAAGCCTAGACCTCTGTTGGGGTGGGGTAACGCACAAAAAACTCAGTTTTTGTCCAAATTTGAGTCCAAGAAGTATTATTTCGATTCGATTGACTCAAGGACTTCCAAGAGGACTTAAAGAGAGATAAAGAGACTTATAAAAGGGGGAGAATCACATAGATTAGAGGAGAGAGAGAGAGGATTCCATTAGATTAGATGAGAGTAGAATAGGAGAAAACACTAGTTCTTATGAGATTTGGAGATTGAAGCACTTGGAAGCTATTGGAGATTAAGATCAAGAGCGAGACAGAGGACGAATTTATTGACAACAGATTAACTTCTTTTCCTTAATCTTATTTTTATCTTTTAATGTGTATTCAAGTATGGATTCTTAGTTTTAATTTAATGAACTAATTCTTTGTTTGAGATTACAATGGATATTATTGTGTAGTTTATTTTAATATGCTTCGCTATCAATTATTATGTTCTATGGTGAGGATTGTCTATTGTGATTTAGACTTAATTGTTTAATTGATTGGCCATCAATTACCGTAATAATCTATATGAACTCGAGAGATGAATTTTTGATTTAGATCTGATCATGATAACACGTGTTTATAATTTCTACATAGATGGAATTCATGATTCGTGTTTAGGATAGAGATATGCTTTACGCCATGTGTAATCTTATAGAGAACTTGTGATTTAAATCTTTTTTAATTATAATTCACATAGAGATATAGTAGATTAGTTAATTAGGGTGTCTTGCTTAATTCTATCATCTGTAAATTTAAGTGAGTATGAGTATTATGTATCGAGAGGTGGTTTTATCTGCTTTAGTGTTCTTGATTAACAATTCAGAATAGAGAATAATTGATGAGAAGTGTGTTAACTTAAATGAAGCAATAAGTGAAGTTATGATCGTAAATCTCTATAATCTTAATTTAACTAGTTGAATTTAATAGTAGTTTAATTATATAATTTGAAATTCATTTGTTTAAATAAGATTGAGTTTGTTACGGGTTAGTACTTGATGATTTTTATTAAATAATAATTCCTCGTGGGAACGATACTCTACTTTCACTTTATTACTTGTTAACCACGTATACTTGCGTGTTGTGCGTAATTAAATTTTGCCTAACAAGTTTTTGGCCCTATTGCCGGGGAATTAGTTTAATATTTTTTACCAATATTAATTTCACTCAAATTAGTCTTAATTTAAACATTTTTATTTTTATTTTTAATTTTCTTCCTATATTTCTCTCTTTTCAGGTACCGTGGATGACTTTGCATATCAATGGCCATACACGAACATGACTCAACTAAGGGAAGCGGGGATTGATGGTCTCAATGCATTTTTTGCATTATCAGCGCAACTTCAGACACTTTCGAGGAGGTTAGACATTGTTGCAGCCCAACGTAATCGAAGAATAGCAGTTATTTGCAATTATTGTGCTGGTAATCATTCGAGTCATCAATACACCGTTAGTTTTGGGCTGGGACAACATGGTGATGAATACCTCAACGATTATACATATGCTAATTATCATCAAGTTTGGCGGTATCACCCGGATTCATCATGGAGCTATACTTATGATGACCAATACTACGCTCTAAATCCAACATACACACCATAATTTTCATGTAAACCTCTATTGCCAAAAGAAGAAAAGTCAAAATTGGAGGAATTACTGTCAAAGTTCATAACAAACCAAGAGGAGAGGATGATGAGTCAAGAAATACCGAGCCACAATTTTCAGCACCAGATGGAACAACTCAGCACCACTTCAACTCATGGTCCTTAATACATGGATTCTAAAATTGAGACAGATAATTCGAGATTGGAGGAATTATTGTCCAAGTTCATAGCATCAAATGAGGAGACAAGGATTAATCAAGAGAAGTCAATTTAGAATCTTCAGAATAAGATAGATCAAATGACCAAAGCTGTAAACAACCTTCCTCCAAATAATTGGTGTTATGTCGAGGATTCTGAGATTGATGAAGTGCCCGAGCCAAATTTACAACTGGATGAGCAACGAGATGTTGAAAAAGAGGAGACAAGTGGGGATAATGACAACAAGGTCCGTGAAGAACTAACTATAAGTACTAACTAGGATGAGCTGATGTTATTAGTACCCCAAGTTCCTTCTCCGCCAAAGTTCAAGGGTCCAATTAGATTTGCAAAATCATGTTCACTTAGTAGTCATGTCGTCGACGAAGCTCTTGATGACATAAGAGCGAGTACAATTTTAAATCCATGGTGGGACGAGAAAGAGAAGATAGACGAAGAGCCCATTTTGTGTGACAAGCTTCCATGCCCCCAAAATGATCACAAACACAATAGAAAAAACACCTAGCTGTGGGACGTTCTTGATTGAGATCATACCAAATCAGAGCATGCTAGGTGACTTTGATGCAATGGCCATCGCCTGTGGGAACCTCCAAAAGGACAATTTGTTACTAATGGATGGAGGGTTCCTCAACTTCCGAAGAGGAATTGGATAGCGTTGACCAGGCAAAGTCTGCCTGAAGGACTATAAATCAAGCACTAACTGGGAGGCAACCCAAGAATTTTTATATTTATATGCTTTACTAATTTATTTAGTAGATAGGAATTAATTTGCTTATTAAGTTCTTTTACCAATCCAAGTGTTATTCTAATCCATATTGTCTCTCTTAATTGCAAGTATTGGAGGTTCAATAGACAGGCAGATGATTATGAAAAAGTTATTCAAGTCCAATTCAAGTGTGGTGCCAATTTGTTCCATGTGCCTAATCTATTCTCCAAACTTAGCGGACAAGGAAGAGCATTGCTATATTTTTAGGGAAGTCTTCTGCTTTACTTTTTTCTATTTCAGCCATTGAGGACAATGTCTAGTTTAAGTTTGGGGGCATTTTAGTGTCGTATTGCATATAGTTAGTTATTTACATTGTAGTTCGTATAGTTACATTTAGTTTTTACATTCAGTTTCTTTAAAAAAAATTAAAATTTTTCAAAAATAGTAGTTAGTTTACTATGTTTATATAGCATTTAGTACATCTTGCATGAGTCCAGCTGTTTGATATTTACAGTTTGTTTTGGCTAATGATGAGATTGGAATTGGGTAGACAAGTATAGTACTGACTATTAGAGCTTCGATGTGATTTCTTGTTAGGAATTTAGTCTTTTTCTGTTTCAAACTTGTATAATAAGGATATCACAGTAAAAACAACTTGTTGATTGATTGAGTTTAAATTGATACATAATGGGACTCTAAAGGATAGTGCTATTTGAATGAAAGAATGATAATAATAAGTAGTGATGGCTAAAGTTAGACAAGAACCTAAGTTTGGGAGAATATTTGGGGTATATAAGCTATAAAAAGGAAAAAAAGAAAAAAAAGTATGAATAAACACCATGGCGTGCTTGTCTAGTTTTGTGGCCTTTGTTACTTGAGTAAGTAAGCTCGAGGGGATTGTCTTTACACCTAGCGCCCTAAGGTCTTAATAGTCTGGGAGTCGTTGGATGAAAGCTCGTTAAGGTAGCATTGAAAAGCCTAAGGGAATAAGACATTGCATAGCTATGTGTATATAAAATAAAAAAAATGAATAAAATGGGAAATAAGAGCAAAAATCTCCCGCAGATGAAAAATAAAGCATAAGTATCCCATGTTGACCCTCGATATTGGTATTTGTTTGAGTTTAGTTGGATCTAGCTTATTTTTGGATTTCGTGAGTTTACACTATATGATGCCTTCGAAGAGACTTGTTATGTATTAAATTTGATTTTATATCAATTAACATTGTTGTGGAGCACACATGCACTATATTAGTGATAACAGTCTAAGATTTAATGATTGATTGGGAAATTATTGATTTGTTTTGATATGATGTATTATCATGTTTACTTGATTTCTCTAAGGCTGATTGATTAGACTTATTTCTGTCATTACTGCTGGGTTCATGGGCATGTAGATTAGTTTCATTACATAACATTGTTATTTTGTGTTTTTGCTTGAGGACAAGCAACAGTTTAAGTTTGGGGATATTTGATAAATAGATTTTATACCTACTTATCTGGTATCTATTACTTGAATTAGTTGCTTAAACCTATGTTTCTTGGTTACTTTTTATATATTTTATGTTATTTTGTAGGCTATGACATAAAATTGGCATGAAGAAGCAAGGAAAAGCAATTCAGACATCTTTTGGACTAAAATAGGCAAGCAAATACAAAAAGAGGAGATTGCAGGGCTTTTAACACCAAGTGGGATGCATTTTCTTGGCTTAGAACTTGGATTATACTATAAAGCTTCTTCTTAGCTTTCTGGAACATCTTGAATCATCCCAATCGGAGTTCAGATGCGAGAGTTATGGCCTTTTTATCAACGAAGATCAAAGCTAAGAGTTCTTATGCTTGCAATTTACAAAACATCTTCTTCAATCTCGATTTCAATTTTGTTCCGGCCATAATTTCTCAATTATCAAAGTATGAAAGTTGTAGAGCTCGTTGATAGCTTCGATTTGATAGGTGGCAGGCCCCGTAACTCCTCTCAGATTAAATGTTATGGCCATTTTACCAATGAACGTCAGAGTAGAAAAGTGACCCCCACCGGGGCGGGTTTTCCCTTCACAAAATGCCCGCTAAGGCGGGCATACCAGCTAGAAAATATAACCATAGCCCGTCGGGGCGGGCCCTTTACAAGGTTAGACCCCCGCTGGGGCGGGGGTACGCGCAGAAAACTCAGTTTTTGTCCAAATTTGAGTCCAAGAAAGATTGGTTTGCTCCGATTGACTCAAGGACTTCCAAGAGGACTTAAAGATAGATAAAGATACTTATAAATGGGGGAGAATCACATAGATTAGAGGAGAGAGAGAGGATTCCGTTACATTAGATTAGAGTAGAATAAGAGAAAACTCAAGTTCTTATGAGATTTAGAGATTGAAGCACTTGGAAGCTATTGGAGATCAAGATCAAGAACGAGATGGAGGACGAATTTGCTGACAACAGATTCACTTCTTTCCCTTAATCTTATTTTTATCTTTTAAAGTGAATTCAAGTGTGGATTCTTCATTTTAATTCAATGATCTAATTCTTTGTTTGAGATTACAATGGATCTTATTGTGTAGTTTATTTTAATATGCTTCACTATCAATTATTATGTTCTATGGTGAGGATTGTCTATTGTGATTTGGACTTAATTGTTTAATTGATTGGCCATCAATTACCTTGATAATCTATATGAACTCGAGAGATGAAGTTTAGATTTAGATCTGATCATGATAGCATGTGTTTGTGATTTCTACATAGATGAAATTTATGATTCGTGTTTAGGATAGAGATATGCCTTTACGCCATATGTAATCTTATAGAGAACTTGTGCTTTAAATTTTTTTTAATTGTAATTCACATAGAGATATAATGGATTAGTTAATTAAAATGTCTTGCTTAATTCTATTATCTGTGGATTTAAGTGAGTATGAGTATTATGCATCGAGAGGTGGTTTTATCTGCATTAGTGTTCTTGATTAACAATTCAGAATAGAGAATAATTGATGAAAAGTATGTTAACTTAGATGAAGCAATAAGTGAAGTTATGATCTTAAATCTCTATAATCTTAATTTAACTAGTTGAATTTAATAGTAGTTTAATTATATAATTTGAAATTCATTTATTTAAATAAGATTGAGTTGGTTACAGGTTAGTACTTGGTGATTTTTATTAAACAATTCCTCGTGGAAACAATACTCTACTTTTACTTTATTACTTGTTGAGCACGTATACTTGCGTGTTGTGCGTAATTAGATTTTACCTAACATGAATGAAATCGATGTCTAATAACTCCTGTAGTTGGGTTTTTAATTCCTGAAGTTCAATAGGAGCCATTCGATATGGGGCTTTAGAAATGGGTTTTCAGGGAATACATCAGGAAGTTTGATTTCACGCTCTAGGGGTAGGCCAGGAAGTTCTTCAGGGAATACGTCAGGAAATTTGTTAACAATAAAATTATCATTCAAATCTGACGTATTTTTGTTTAAATCCTTGACATGGGTAAAGAAAGCTTGACATCCTTTTTTTAATAAACGAATAGCTTTATGGCTTAATATGACAGTGATTGACTTTAGTGGTTTGGTTGCTTGAATTCACATAATAGTTTGGTTAGGAATATGAAAGCTAACAACTTTACGAAAATAATTAATTTTAGCATGATGAGTAGTTAACCAATCAATCTCTAAAATCACATCAAATGCAAGTATTTTCAAAGGGATGAGATCAACAGGTAATGTGAGGGTCCCGATTTGAATCAAACAAGATTTAAAAATAGTGGATGTAATGAAGGTTTCTCCCAACAGAGTTTCAATAGATAAGTCAAAGTTTAATTTCTCCGGAGTTAAATTTAAACATCGAGCGCAAGTAGGTGAAATACAAGAATTGGCAGAACCGGTATCAAATAAGGTATAGACTTTTCAAGAGTTTATGATTAGCTTACCTATGACGCCCCCAAATCCGGGTACTTGAAACCCAAACTCGGTGCTTCACGATAACATTTCTATAAGCTGAATAATACTAATAATAATAACAATAATATAAAATTCAAACTTAATTTACATATGCATCAAAGTTTACTCCCAGGTACGAGACCTTTAAACATTCATTACATCACAGATAATAAGTATCTATGTCTTAATAAACTATAACTATTACACAGAATATTATAAATCTCATTCGAACAGCTTTCCTTTCCCCTTGTTCTTGCCTGAGACTTCGGGTTGATCATACTTAACTGAAAATATTTAATTTAAGCAAGAGTGAGCATTTGAGTGCCCAGCAAGTAATAATAATTATAAATATTAACTGAAAGGGGTTAAATGTTTTCTTTGTACTACCCTTCTACAACAAGTCAATAATTTTGAAGTAATATGAACCGATAATAATATCATAACAACTCTCTATCAAAATTTTGAAATTACGTATTGACTATATATAGGGTTAAGGTGACATACTATGAACATTGTTTTCAATTTTTGAATAGGTTTAGTAGAACTTAATCCGCAAACCGTTATAACTTACGGGCACGGAGGGTGATCAGCCCGTTGTACCCTGTATTGATCAATACTACATTGCAAGAACGATGTTATCTTTCACTCTGTCCACCTTGGGTCCATAAAAAGTTTTCCCTGTGTAAGGGATGTTCATACTTGTCGGGGTTCCAAACCAAATCAATTCGGTTGGATAATAATAAGGTTTTATCTTGTTCAACAATAATCTATAATTCAATATATATATACACGAGTAATTAACAAAGGTGTATCAACATGTGATTAAATACAATGATTATCCAAGTGGGGACACTTGTATAACCATTTACAGAAATTAACGAACAAAATATATATCTGAATTACCATATACTACCATGTTGATAATCAATGAGCATATATAATATAGGGTTAATAATCTGTACAGTAATTATATAATTCTGAAACATTCTTACTCATGTCCATTGCATAAAGAAAATGCAAAGGTAGGATACTTGCCTGATGCGCTGCTTACAATTCACAACTTAGTTTTATCTTTTATGTAATCACCTATCAGTAATAAGATCATTTTACTGATTAGAATAACATGTCACAACACATAATATTGCCTATTGCAGTCAGCACATAACCTAATCACATTGTCACACATATCCCACAATCATTGAATCACAAACAATCATTAATATAGTCAAAGTATTTAAGTCCTGATCAATTTCTGAAACATGTCTATGTACCGACAGTTTTATCGGGTAATAATAGAGTCTAAGACTCTATCTAGATAGTTCAATAACTGTAATTATCAGACATATTATTTTTAAATGACTTAAAATAATTTTTAAACACTTATTATAATTTATCATAAATTTTTAAACACCGGAATCATAATTAAATGATTTAAATATTAAACAATTCTACTATCATTAATATTTAACTATTAATGAAACCATTGCCAAAATATTAAAGTTATTTATAATAACTCAATATATTTTTAAAGTATTAATATTACCCTTAAATGATTTTTAAAATATTTAAAATCATTTTTAAATAATTATCATTAATATTTAAATATTAATGTACTATTTATCAAAATATTAAAAATCATTAATTATAACTTAAAATATTTTTAATTCATTTATATCCCTTTTAAATGATTTTAAATTATTAAAACCATTTTAAAACTATTTATTTAATATAATTATTAAATAAATTTAATATCCATAATATTACATTATTACCATTAATATTGAGTTATTAATGAAATTATCCTTTAAATATTAAAAGTTATATTTTATAACTTAAAATATCTTTAAACACTTTATTTTCATTTAAAATGATTTTTTTTCTAATATTAAAATCATTTCTAAATTACTTTATTTAATATAATTATTAAATAAATCTAATATCCTTAATATTAAAATATTAATATTTTTCATGACAAAATATCAAAAGTTATATTTTATAACTTAAAATATTTTTTATAAACTTTAAATCATTTTTATATAAATTTTAAATCATTAATTCTATTTTTCATCATTTATTTAATACATTTATTAAATAACTTAATCATCATTAATATTAATTAATTAATGAAATTCATCATAAAAATATTAAAAGTCATAGAAAATAACTTAAAATATATTCTCATACCATAATATATTTTTAAATGATTTATCATGTATTAAAAATCATTTTTACATAATTTATTTAATATTACACTTAAATAAATTAAATACCGTTTATATTCCAAAAATATGAAATATTTATGAAATATACTCAAAATAATTAAAAACTAATTTTCAGGCACTAAAATAATTTTTAATAATTTATTCTGTATTTTTAATAATTAAAAACTTTTTTTTCTATTTTTAATCATTTTCTAGAATTTAGTAAAATAAAATTATTAATAACCGTCGCTATAGGATATAGCGACACTTATCTGTCATGTTAGGTGTTTTTGGCCTCAAGAACACTGACAAGTCAGTGGTCGATGTGCCCTGTTTGACCGAATCTAATTCTTATCTCAAAATGTTTCTAGGTCATGTGATGTAATACCCAATAAAATAATAATAGAATATTTAAGTGAGCTTTAAAATATTTAATTGGGCTTTCCTTGTGTTTGGGTCAAATTCTATATATTTAATTTATTTGGGCCATAATAAGCTATATTACATTAATTGGGTCAGATTTATTATTGTGTAATTTTAAATCCTAATCAAATTAGAAGTATTAATATTAAATAGTAAAACCTAGTTATACTTCCTTACGTACGAGGAGTTGTGAGAATAGAACGGAAGAAAAAGGAGGAGGCGTAAGAGGGAGCGAGAGAACGTGACTGTGATTGCAGAAGGGTTTGAGAGCAAAAATCTTAGAATTTTATTCATCATATTCTTCTTCTCAAAGGTAATTGTTGGACTATTTTGAATACAAAATAATTATTTTGCTATTGTAATTAGAATTTATTTTCTCGTTGTGCTTGCAATCTATTTTAAAATTTTATTATGTCATTTAATTAGTTGAATTTGTTAATATAATTTTAATTGATAATTAAGAAATATGATATAGGCATATAAACCCGCGTATTCGTCATATATATAATAAAAACCTGCGAAGCTTGATTCATGCATTTATGTGATAACCTGCAAAATTTTGCATACTAGTTATATAGATTATATATATATATATATATATATGTTTACCGGATTCATATATATATATATTGCATGTAAGCCTGCGAAATTCTATTAACTATATATATTGCTGCAACTGAGTTACTTTTCCTATATATATACTTGTGTACTGCAACTCATATTATATATATACTTACCAAATTTCGTTATATATATTATATATTTACAAATTGTAATTTTGTTATATATTTATATATATAGAAGATTTTCAGAAATTTAAAAAGGGGAAATGATAAATAATATTATAATATTGTTATTGTAATTAAAATACATCTTTTGAGTATAAACTGAATATAATAAATTAAAATTTATTAAATCTGTAAAAATATAATTTGTATGAGTTCATAATTTAATTATATGTTTTATATTTTATTTTGATAATTAGATCTGATTGGGGGAGTTTAGCGGGTGATATTTGGATTCAGCGAATTATTTTAATACTACATTAAGGTACGGATTCCGTACTTTTTCAGCGATATTCCTTTAAATTTAATTCGTACGTTTTGTACTCGGTTAGAAATTCGGTATTGCCTCTTGGGATTATTCTTTGTTGTCAAAATTATTGAGTTAGTTTCGTTTTGACGTTGATATTTGAATTCGTATTTGTACTCTTTGAACTAGTTAATCGTGTCAATATGTTTTGGAGACTTTATTCGTTTGTACCATTGTTCGTATATTTATGTTCACACTCGGAGTTGTTTTGATCATTGATATCTTGTAATAATTGGGTATGTTTGTATTTGATAATTCGATCTCATTTGAGTATGGTCATGTAAGCCTTGTAATTTGAACCCCTTTTGGCTTATATTTTGTAGTTTGATCCTTAGGGTATACTTGGGCTAACCACTTGTGGGGGTACCACAGGCATGTCCTCTTGACACAAGGGCATGACACCATCCGTGGCGGTGTGATCAGTCCATGGCGTATCCTTTTGTATGCTCTGGGTATGAGCTTTGGCCATTTGATATATTTGTTCAGGATACGTATGGGTCGACCCAGTATGTGATTTGATTCGATTTGTTTGGCGGATTAGTGACGTATGTGTCGTGCGTACTATCCGATTTGATTTGTATACATCATTGTACCGATGTATTTTGTTAGCCTTTGGCTATTTGTATTTGAGCTCAGTATGAAATTTTTACCTTACAACCATTTGATTCAGCCTTATTTGTTTGGGATTCTTTTGGCTATAATTATTCTATTGACAGTGTTAGTCATTTGTAAATGTACTCTCAAATTTTGATATATTCGTAATTCGTTTGTAAATCACATATGTTCATTCGTTCAATTCTTTTAGATTCATTACTTTTTGTGATACATTTATTCATCTTCATATCCGTACTGGGCAATTGGCTCACGCTGTGTTCTTTTTCCGGCAGGTAATCAGGGGTGATCAGGATATGTGGGATGAGAGCTACCTTTGATCCAAATGAGTAGATTAGTTTTGAGAATTATTATTAGACTTGGTGTTCATAATATTTTGTTAATGGATGTTTGGGCCATTTTGGCATTTATTTCTTATTAGTAGAGACTATGTAAATGTGGAGTTACTGCTATTTAAATTGGAGTATGTTACTTTTGGTATTAAATTTTATTGGAGATATTTTGAGGTTTATTAGAGGTTTTTATTTATTATGTTTGTGCGTGACATCCCTTTTTCCTTTTGGGAGAGGGGGTGTTACAATGTAAAATATTTTTCATGTAGTGCTTATGTAACACTACAATTTGCAATCAAAATCCAGGTCATAACATACAACATCATGAAAATTTGGCCATTCAAACTTCCTGTCAGGCGTTTCTGGGTTTTCTCAGAAACCCAGAAATTCTAGTCCCTTGGTTCGTGCTCAATTTAATTTAGGTTCCAGCTTGTTTCATGAGATATAACGATTCATACTTATAGATTACATGACAGGGAACAATAAAACAACATCAGATCATCATATCATCAACCAAATCAAGATCTATAGGTCGGTCAAAGTATCCTCCCGGAACTGTTCTTGAACATTTCTGGGTTTCCCAGAAATGTTCTTGAGCAGTTTCGGCTAGCTAAGTTTGACCATCATTAAAATCGATTCTGTAAAGTGTCTAGGTGATATAAAAGCTTTAACATGTAGTATGCATGTCATTATACAACTACAAAACAACAACATGGCAAATCAACTTAAACATATCAAGATCCAAGCCCTGCAAAAACACTGTCAGAGGTTTCTGGGCTGATTCTGGGCTTCAAGAACAGTTGGTCAATGCCGGTCAACCCACTTTGACCATAAATAACTTTTAATCCACAACAGATATGGACCAGATTCAAGTTGCATATTAATGATAGCCTAACAAACTACAAGTTTCTAACAAGAACTTGGCCATACTATAACGGATCAGCAAACACAGAAGCTCCAAATATGACTGTCAGAAATTTTGGGTTTCTGAGTTGCCCAGAAACTCAAAATATCTGATCGGTCAACTAACTTTGACCACTAATATCTTTTAATCTACAATAGATATGGACCTGATTCAAGTTCCATATTAAAGTGCTCATAACATACTACAAGAAAGAATTTTCAAAACACAAAAAGAATGAAAGATCACAGAGATATAAGGCCTGACATTCGTTGTCAGACTTCATTTTTAAACTTTTTCCAGATTTTTGAAAACTTTAATTTTGAGTACTTAGATGTTATGGATCCACAAGATACCAACCCAGATCACTTAAATAGACTACAAACAACATGTTTTAACAATCAATTATAACGTCTAACATCAAATCACAGAATTTTTAAGTTAGGGTTTTTGGTACCTTTTCTAAGTTTTGATCCTTATTCTGGCCTTCTGATTTGTTATTGGTGTTCGTGGGGATTGATTGGGGACTGATCTAACACCAAAATTTTGTGGGTTTGAGCTTGAGAGAAAATGGCTAGGTATTTGTGAATAATTTAGGCCAAATGTGCACTTTTTCTCTCTTGAATCTAGCAAATCAATTGGTGCAATGTATTTGTATTGGCTGATCATGTGTTGGAATTGCTAGATGATAGGTTGGCCTAGGGTGGTGTAGGGTGGCTGGCCAGATTTGCAAAGATTTGGCTAGCAATAATACACCAAATGGGACAAAAAGGGCACTTTAGTAATTTTATTTTAATTTCAAGGGTATTATTGTCCAAGGTACTTGAATCTAGGGTTTAATCACTAGATTTTAATCTTAAAGTTTCCCAAAAAATTTCTAGGGTTTGAAAAATTAAAATTAAAGTGTAATAAAATTTTAATTTAAAATTCACTAATTTAAAATTAGGGTTTTTAATAAAAAATTAGGGTTTTTAAAATTAGGGTTTCCTAATTATCATATAATTTACTAAAACAGTAATTATGGTTTTTAATTTTAGTAATTAGGGTTTAAATAATAATTAAGGTTTTTTTTCTAATTACAGAAATTCTATAATACACAGTAAAATTCATATAACACAATTACTACACAGTCTCGAACTCATAACTGAGTTTAACTATTAGGGTGTAAAAACACGATATAAGGGTTATGACATAATTTATCATAATTAACCAACCATTATCTGTCCACACATATACAATACTTATTATAGCACTGAAAAATCAAAATATTATTAATATTATATTATTATTCTCATTCCTTGATCAAAACCCAGATTTAGGGTTTGGATTCCATATCTGGTTTATCTTTCATATACTACATTAAGTTAAAACAATCAACTTAAATATTCTGAACAAATTCATATAATAAAATATTTATTATTATAATTCTAATTGTCATTTCATATATTATTAAAATAATATAGAAATTATATTTTTATGGAAAATAAATAGTAAAAATATTTCAGCTATAAAAATTAATTACTATAAGAATATAATTTGTAATGATTAATAATTCTAAAATTATTTATAATTTTTCAGGTAATAAATATAATTGCATTTATCATACACATTACTAGATACTTATTCTCATCATTTAAAATAAATAAAATAAAAATTTTATATGCAAAATTTCTTATTTATTTATATAAAAAATATCAGGTTATTACATTACCAGTGATAACCTCGTTCGGGTTCCTCGCTTTTTGGGAGGTCACGACAAATGTTCTCCCTTGAACTACTGACTTTGACTTGTTTGGAACGACCTTTGGTGCCTCCAACCTAGCTGGACTTGACTTCACTAAACGACAAAATCGGGCTAGGTGACCTTCTCTTTTGTAATTGTAACACACTTTGGGTTGCTGCGTGCAGTTTAGACTGATGTGTCCCTCCCCTCTGCATTTGAAGCATACGATCGATGGTCGTTCTCCTTCCTTATCAACGGGTGCTAGTGCTGACGTCTTTCCATCATTATTGAATCTCCTCTTCTTGAAATTTCCACTTCTATTATCTTAGCCATGATTACCACCGAAGTGGTTACCATTTTTGGCATGTTGATTTCCTCCACGTTTGTTGTCACCGCTTCGATGACTGCTACCACTGGTATTATCGATTTGCCGGCTGCTCTCTCTTGGTTGGGTTGACTCATTATCGCGCTCCAATAATTGAGCCCTATTCACAACATCTGAATACAAAAAAAGTTTGTGAGAAATAAGGTATTGACGTATTTTGGGTTTCAAATCTCTTAGAAACATCCGCGTCATACGCTCCTCATTATTTACCAAATGGGATGCAAATCAGGATAACTCGGAAAACTTAGCCTCGTACTGTAACACGGTCATATTATTTTGTTCCACCTTGATAAATTTCACCTCCTTCATGTAATGAATACTTTCAGGAAGTACTTGTCGTTGAACAGTTCTTGGAACTTCTCCCAAGACATCTTCAGTGCGGTAAGTTGAGTACGCTTTACAGATTTCCACCAATAATCTGCCTCTCCTTGCAACATGAAGGTGAAAAAGGGAACCTTTTGCTCCTCGAAGCATCCCAAGACATCAAATATCTTGGTGATCTGCTTTATCCATGTCTCTGCCTTAAGTGGTTATGGCTTTCCCAAAAACTCCGGTGGTTCCAGCTCCTTGAATTGCTTAGCGGTGACTGTCCGAGAGATGCAAATAATTCCACCTGCATTCTTAACTGGAGTCTCTCTTGTCTGATGTTGCCCGAATTGCAGAAAGCTCCTAAATATTTTGTCGTTCATCATTTGGTCGGTGTTGTTATTTACATGAGGATTGTTGCCTTCCTGATGCACATTTTCCTGGTTATTGATCTGTGGTGACTCAACGGTCTCCTGTGCTCCATTGCTTATCTCAACATTTTTAGATGCCATTTTTAAATACTGCCACAAAACAAGGGTTAATTGACATACCACATATTATCCCTATATTCTGATAGACCAATTAAATTACAAATAAACTTAGGTAAGTCATACTAGCGAATGATTTACTCGTCTCTCCCCTCATAGTTCTAGTCTCAAATCTCAGCCAGGGATCATATCCCTAAGTTTTGATACCAACTGTTACGCCCCCAAAATAGGTATACATCACCCATTCTACGTTGCCAAATATATGGTACAGAATTTAAATACAAACTTAATTATACAATTATCGTGTAAAATACGACAAAACATAGCTGTGAGTTTTAACATGAATATTGTCTCGTAGACAATATCCAAACTCAAATAGAGTCCTCATTACAATTATTGTCACATTATTTCATAGAATAGTGAGAAATGCTATAGCCACCATCTCGGACTGTCACTCCGTTCCCCGACTAGTCCCAGCTATATTCCCATTTCATGAAGAGAACAATGAAAGCAAAGGGTGAGCTCAACTAGCGCATTAAGAAATATTATGACTAAAATAATGCAAAATAAATTACCGTTAGCCTTCAAAAATGTTAAACTGATATAATACAATAGACAACAAGTTTAACTGCAGCGAAATAAACAATCAATTAGAAGAGTTAAGTATAGCATGATATCTACTATCTTCTATGATTTAAAAGTTTATTATCAATTTACCGCTGAGACTCAGCTCAATAAATAATTCATATCACTGAATTATCCATGCACTACGGGCCAATGATATTCACTATTATCACATCCATGAATTATCCATGCACTACGTGCCAAGGATATTCATATTATCACCAATGGTCATGATCATGCTAACAACTGTCCATCAATTCACTACGGGCCAATGAAGACTTTTACCACATTATTTGTAACATTACAGGTCATGATTATACCAATACATAGTCATAATCATACCAATCAACAGTCCATCTATGCACTACGGCCAAAGATGACTTTCATCATAATATAAGCATGAGAATGATGACAATGATATAAAAATTCAATTAAATGAGAGCAAAGATATATTTTAATGATTTATAATTTAATATATTCAGTATTCAATAATGTCCAAATTTTTAATATGATACTGCTTTGTGGACTAAAATTCAAGAATAATATTGTATCAAAAATGATTTGGACAGAAAAGAAATTAATTTTTGTTATGAATAGTACCCCGGGTGAATAGTACTTGAATGAATAGTACCCCGTGAATAGTATTTTGAGAATAGTACCCCGACATGAAAAGATTAAAATTTATCAAGAATGTCCAGAAAAATATTTCAGTGCAACGATACTAGATAAAACGCAAATTTTAAGGATATTCCACTAATTTCAAGGAGTATAGAAGTAATACTTTAGCAAAATGAGTGTAGAAATCAGAATCTGAAACGAAATAATATTACTTACATACTACAGAGTATGAAAGAAAATATTATTTCATACGAATATTGAACAAAACTAATATCCCTTACCTTAAAAGGAGAGTATTTCTGACTGGTAGGGCGAGGATATTCTTGAAGAAAACTCATACTGTTTTCTACGCTCAAAGTTTTCTTAAACTCTAAAGAAATACGCTCAATATTATAGAAGAAGAATTCTCTGATTTTGGTGTGATTTTCAATTCTAAACTAAGCATCCTATTTATAGGAGAATGAAATGATACTATTTAAAAAATAAAATAACGGACGCATAATGGAAATAATCACGAACAAATTCGGTTAAAAATTTTGATTTTAGTATGTTGCACTATGCAACACTATGCAGTACTATGCAATACTATGCAGTACTATGCAATCAAATATTTTTAATATATATATATACACCTTATAACTTTCCTCCGATTATTTTAAAAAATGAGTAAGTGTGAGTCCATAATAATAAGCAAAATTTATAATAAATACTTCATAAAAATTCTCACTATTTATCTCAATTCACTTGGATTCATAAAACACATTTTTGATAACATTTATCATTAATATTATAACTCACAATATTAACAACCAGATCATTCCCAGGAAAGAGGGGGCTTTCCGATAAGGACTTCTTATTGGCGCACAATTAGATGACCAAACCCCTTTCCTTGACAGAACTTTCTAGACATCATCAATAATGCAAATAATAATATGAATAACTTTGTCATCTCAATTATTGATTTAATAATATAAAATATTGTGCAGATGATATTGTGACAATAATTGAATCAATAATATGAGATACTATGCATCAATTACTGTGATAATAATTAAATAAATTTGAGTTACTTCTTATGCAAGCATCAATAATCAATACCGTGTGCTACTATGCAACCACGCGTATTACTGTACTTTTATCACTACGTATTTCGACAGTTAACGGTAAAAAATTTTGCTATTATTTTTATAAAAAGATATTTCTATCGTTTTTTAACTCCGACAGTAATTCTGTTGTGGGTGTAAACACTCGAAATTTTCTGCACACCTGTTACTAACATTGTAGGAGGACAGATTCGTCTTTCGGAGATAACCCTGGAAGATGGCTCACATCCATTCCGGATACTACCGAAAGTTCAATTTTAACCCCGAAACACACACCAGGAGTATCAATTCCAACCTCAGAGATAACCCCGAGTTTCATCCTTGGAGATAACCCCAAGGAATGTTGTTGCAGTTCCGGCGATAACTCCGAAAATGCTTGTTTCAAATGCATGCAATCAACTTCAATCTCAGACCTCCTGCCGAGGCACTCATTCTAAAGACCCGAAGCTAGCACCAGGAAGACATGCACACTTACAGATGACCTTGCGGAATTTAAATACTTGCAACAGTCCAATCTCAGATATAACCCTGAGCAACATTTTCTATCAACCCAAACCGGAGATAACCCCGATGAGGGGAAAAATCATCATCTTGACCACCTCAACCCTAGCACGTCGTCTCAACATTTCATACATACATTTCTACACAGTAATGGCCAAGGAGTTCCAATCCCGAGTGACTATTACGCGTGGCAGCACACCGAATATAGTTTGAAGCTTGAAGACCATGGGCATTGTCCCCTCTTCCTGACTTCGTACAACCTCTAATCCCATGTCATTGCGTAACTCTCGACAAAAGCAGTCCGAAGATGGTCTTTTACATCTCGTTCGGATGCTCAGATTGAAGTTCTGTAAGTTCGAGCGGACATCACAGTGCATGAGTGCACGTTCTTCGAGAGCCTGGATATATATATATACACTTATATATATATATATATATTTATATATGGACTAATATTATCGAGTTATGCCTCGATTGAGCCTATACTTATGTCTGGAACGTTTACTTGCTTATATATATATATATATATATATATATATATATATATATATATATATATATATATATATATATATATATATATATATATATATATAGCGCGACAAATCGCTGAAATGATAAACCTAGCCAGGATTGAGAAACATCCTGTGCGTTTACAACTTATATATATATATATATATATTTATATTTCTTTCAGGCCTGGAGTTTACTTCGTGGCCTTTTACTACTTTATTTACATTTTGTCCCACCTGAAGTTTACTTCGTGGCGGTTTATCGTCTTTACTGCTTTCTTTACATTTAGTCCCGCCTGGAGTTTACTTCATGGCGGTTGATCGCATTTACTGCTTTATTTACATTTCTGATCCCCTATGGAGGCGCTTTATGGTGGTTGATCATGTCTATATATATATATTTACCGCTTTTATATATTTACATTTCTGATCCCCCATGGAGGTGCTTCATGGTGGTTGATCATGTCTGTATATATATATATATATATATATATATATATATATATATATATTTACTGCTTTTATATATATAATTGCTTACTGGTTTTCATATAAACTGCGGAATCATGTGAGCCTAGGAATCATGTGATCACAGATTCAGTCTACTGAATCTAGATTCGGTTCCCGTGATGGACATTTTCAGCTGTAAGCAGCTTGTAAATTATTCACAGTGTTTGAATTTCCTTAGATGGCTGCCATGCCTATAAGGAGTTCGGCACTGCTATATATTATTTTCTCAAAGATGCTTCGCATCTCGAAAATAAAAGCAAACAAGCCGAACATTTAATAATAAAATGGAATTATGAAAAGGTCTCAATTACTATTGAGCACAGGGTTTGAAAAACCTCTTTTACAAAACCTCATTGCTATATCTTGTTTGAAATTGATTTTTTTATATAAAATTCAAACCCTTTGTATATAGGTGCGAACGAGGCCTCACACTACTTCCAAATAAATTTCATATTGATCCACACACACACATACAAACACACATTCATATAACAGTTTCTTGAAAATTGGCGGTCACCGTGGCAACACCTTTCCTCCACATAATCAAGCACCCGAACCCAAAATGAATCTTGGTTTCACAGACCTGTTTAGCAGTGTCACATCACTAGGTCAATGTGCAAACTTTTTCTCGGTTGCATTAGTGTAACCAGTTAAAAACACCAAATGGCGACTCTTACAGTCAAATCATCGACATGATACATGTTGGACCTTTTTTACTTGTTTTTTCAAACAAATCTCACATAACATGAGAAAAACAAAAAAATAAGAAACGAAAAGGGACAAATAAAAATCCCGACATCAACAGGTGACGACTCCGCTGGGGATACCAGTAAGAGGGTTTAAGCCATTACTACAAGCTTTTCAAAACTGTTATATGCTTGTGTGTGAATGTTGCATTTATATTTATTATGAATGTGTATGAATGCATTTTACTTACTGCACTGAAATATATCTATATTTGATATTAGTGATTCGCACATGTCATCATTTTCATAAACGGCGAGACATGTTGTATGTGAATTTATGTTGTGTGGTTCCTCCACTAGGAGGCTATCCTGTCGGTGTTTGATTACTGGACTCATAGGGAGACTAATTCCAACGAGGCTCAGGAAAGGCACCACCCAGATTCGCTCATGTTGAAAGATCAGATTAACTTCCCGTCAAGTAGATTGCGGTGATCTGGGAACCTTCATGCCAAAAATCCGCGAGAGTAACCCTAAGATAGGTCAACCTCTTATAAACCAAATGTGGAGGAAAGTCTTTTCATACTTTCCACTTTTAATTACTTGTAAAAGCATTTACTTGTAATTTTATTCCATGTTCATCTTTATGTAATGGAAAGTATGAAGGATATTTGCACATATATGACATGCTATCAATTAACATCCGTTTTGCAGGATAATATTCCTAACACGGGTATATCATATAGCATGTAAACATTTTCATTACCCCTAAGACTAAACTATATAAGTCTTTTGTAGGGAAACAATTGGGCTTGTTACCTGCTCAAAATCCAAAAAGGCCACGAGCCTACAGCTAATCATGTCTTCTTCTGACAAGTCTAATCCCATTTCTTGAGAAGAATTTGACGGATTAAGTAAACAAATTATAGATTTGGCTGTTCTGCTTAAAGAATTGCATCAGTCTACTCAGGGCATAAAGATGCCTACATATACAGAATCCTCTACACAAGGAGGAACACAAGGTTTGGATATAATAAATCCAAAACCTCAGTTGGATACGACCAACAAAGACCCTGAAAACACCCATCTCAAAGGAGATCCAAAAACCGGTGATATCAGGAAGAAAGTCCTTCAAATGGAAGAAACTATCTGTTCTCCCAAAGGGATTGGAACACATGGAAGTGTTTCATATGCTGACCTTTGCATATTCCCTGGTGTTCATTATCCAGAGAAATTCAAAACCCCTGACTTTGAAAAGTATGACGGATTAGGTGATCCTTGCACACATTTGAAGGTGTTCATTGGAGAACTTAGATCTTATGCAGAAAATGAGAAGCTTAGAATGCAGCTGTTCCAGAAGAGTCTAACTGAAGAAGCCCGTTCATGGTATACCAGATTAGACAACTCAAAGATCCATAGCTGGGAAGAGCTAGCTCACACCTTCCTCACTCAATACAATTTTCAATCTCAGATGGCTCCTGACCGGTATCAGATTACCAAGGTCAAGAAACAGTCTAATGAGTCTTTCAGAGAGTACGCTCAAAGGTGGAGGCGCCTTGCTGCTCAAGTTATTCCTTCTATAATAGAGTCAAAAATGGTCATGACTTTCATAGACATACAAGAAGCTCCTTTCTATGAAAGAGTCTTAGCTGGTATTGACAAAACATTTTCTTAAATGATCAAGCACAGAGAGATGGCTGAGATGGGATTGAAGTCAGGAAAGATTCAAGACCTAGCCGCTCTTAAAGCAGTTGCTGAGCACATCCAGTCCGGATTTTATGGAAACAACCCCCGGAGGCACTATAAAAAGAAAGAGGAGGATGTTTCCTTGATACTACAAGGTCAAAAAGGTAGTCAGAACATGCCTATACAGAGGAAAAACTACTCCCCTTTCCAAGCACAGTCTTCAAACCCTCCATTTCCTAAAGGTGGATGTGACACCCCCAAAATAGGTATACATTACCTATTCTGAGTTGTCAAAAACATGGTACAAAATACAAATATAATTTTAAATATACAACATGAGTTGTTTGTTTTAATACAAATATTATCTTCAAGACAGTATTCAAACTCAAAATAAGTCCTCAATACATTTATTATCACATTATTTCGTAGAATAGTGAGGACTACTAAAGCTATCATCTGGACCGTCACTCCGTTCCCCGACTAGTCCCTGCTACGTTCTCATTTCCTGAAAAGAACAATGAAAGCAAAAGGGTGAGCTCAACTAGCCCAGTAAGAAATATTATGACTAAGATAATGCAGAATAAATTATCGTTAGCCTTTAACAGTGATAAGCTGATAAAATATAATAGACATCAAGTTTAACTGCAGCGGAACAAGCAATTCATTAAAAGAGTCAAGTAGAGAATAAAATCTACTATCTTTTATGATTTAAAGAGGTTTTTTTATCACTTTTATCGCTGAGACTCAGCTTAATAAATAATCCACATCATCCCTGCACTACGGCCAAGGATATTCATTAGTATCACAACCACAAATTATCCATGCACTACGGGCCAAGGATAGTCGTGTATTCATCAATGGTCATGATCATGCCAACAACTGTTTACCAATGCACTACGAGCCAATGAAGACTTTTACCACATCATTTGTAACATTACGGTTATGATTATACCGAATAATCCCTGGTCATAATCATATTAAGTCCATATATGCACTACAGGCCATAAATGACTTTCAACATAATATAAACACGAGGATGATGACAATGATATAAGAATTCAATAAAACAAGTGCAAGAATTAATTTATCCAGGAACCAATAACGTCCAAATTGTCAACCTGATACTGTTTTGTGGAGTAAAATTCAAGAATGCTCAGAAGAATATTTCCATGAAAAGATACTGGATGAAGCGCAAATATCCAAGATATTCTACTAATTTCATGAAGTATAGAATCCAAAAATTTAACCAACTGAGTATAATTGAATATATGAAACTGCAAATGGATTTTCACCCGCCATGCGGTAATCCACGTATACAGATCATTTCCATAATTTAATAAGGAATGAATACAAAGGATCATTCACCATGCATGTGGTAATCCACATAGACATGTTATTTCAAACAGAATAATAAAAAATAGAATAACAAAATAATTCACCATGCATGCGATAGATCGCACATACATGTTATTCCAAAGAGAATAATAAATAATGGAACCAGGTCATGCGTAAATGCATAGACAGGATATTCCGACAGAATAATAAGGAATGGAACCAGGTTATGCGTAAACGCACAGATAGGATATCCCAATAGAATAATAAAGAATGGAATAACAAAAGACTTCACTAGGCATGAGATAGACCACACATACAGGTTATTCCAACAGAATCATAGAGAATGAAATAACAGAAGAATTTCGCCATGTATGCTGTACTTCGCATAGACAAGTTATTCCAACATAATAATAAAGAAAAGAATAATAGAAGTTCTCTTCAAGAATACGAAAGAAATAATATCCCTTACGAGTACAACAAATAATATTCCTTACCGTAAAAGAAGAGTATTCTGACTGGTAGGGCGAGGATATTCTTGACGAAAACTTGCACTACGCTCAAAGCTTCTTAAAACTCTAAAGAAATACGCTCAAGATTATAGAAAAAGAATTCTATGAACTTCTGGTGTGTTTTCAATTTTAACTAAGCATCCTATTTATAGGAAAATGGAAAGGATACTATGTAATAAAATATAATATATTCTAAATATATATATATATATATATATATATATATATATTATTTAAAATTTAATAAAACAAATAACTTTATAAAAGTATTCTGTTTTATATAAAAAGATTTTACTATGCAAAACACTATGCAGGCACTATACAACACTATGAATAATAAAATATAATATATTCTAATTATTGTCTAATAAAAAAAATAACTTCATAAAAGTATTCTGTTTTATATAAAAAGATTTTACTATGCAAAATACTATGCAGACACTATACAATACTATGCATAATAAAATATAATATATTCTATTTATAGTCTAATAAAAAAATAACTTTATAAAAGTATTCTATTTTATATAAAAAGTTTTTTGTTTTATTACATTAATAATACTAATAAAATAAAATTAATATATATATATATATATATATATATATATATATATATATATATATATATATATATATATATATATATAAACTTTCGTGACTTCATAAAAAATACCTCAATATCTTTAACAACATTTATCATCATTATTATAATTCACAAAATTAATCGACCAGGTCGTTTTCAGGAAAGAGGGGGCTTTCCAATAAGGATTTCTCCCTATTGGCGCGCAATTAGGTGACCAAACCTCTCCTTGGCAGAACTTTTAGACATCGTTAATATTGTAAATAATAATATTAATAACTCTGTCATCTCAATTATTGATTTAATAATATATAAAATATCGACAATAATTGAATCAAATAACGTGAGATACTATGCAACAATTACTGTAGAAATAATTGAACAAAACTGAGTGACTTCTCACGTAAACATCAATAATCAATACCGTGTGCTACTATGCAACCATACGTATTACTGTACTTTTAACACCGGATATTTCAACAGTTAACGGTAAAACTTCTGCCGTTATTTTCATAAAATATTTTAGTCGTTTTCTCAATCCGATAATAATTCCATTGTGGGGTCCACCAATGATTGTGCCGTTATACGAATATTCCCTGTTAAAATGAATATTCCCCGACCAATCGAATATTATATAACAACTTGCGTACTTTGCAAAATTTATAAATATTACCCACAACTATAACATTATATCAAATCCACACCATAATATTCAAAAAAATATTTCGAGAAATTTAAATCTTTATTCATAAAATTTGGGGTCTCACAGTGGAGATGCAAAGTGCCCTCGAATGTTCACACCGTTAGGGGACTCGCTCGAGAATATTCTTGTTCTTCTGACTACTCAGAAGAAAATCACACATCTTCTTCCACTAGCCAACCCTAATGGGAGGGGTTTCAATACTACTCGAAAGTGTGCTTATCATGCCAGAGCACCTGGACATGATACTCAAGATTGTTGAGCCTTGAAACAAAACATCAAAGATTTAATAGATAACAATGAGATCGTGGTTACCAAACTAGATCAGCCTCATGTGCTAGACAACCCTCTTTGTAAGACCCCAACTTATTATAAATAAATTAAATTTTCCTCTATTCATTATTCTAAATTAATAAGGGTTAATTTGATATAATTCTTTGGTTATGGGTGAAATATGAAAATTTTACAAAATAAGCAAGTGGTTACAAAATATTCTTTTTTGTCGGGGAATATTCGTTTGGTCGTGGAATATTCTTATTGTCGGGAATCTCCGTACGACGGCGCAGTCATTTGTGGGCCCCATACCGGAAAACGGTTGGATGAAATAAAACAACAAAGATTGTGTTTTATAAATAACGGCGTAAATTGTTACCGTTAACACTGTTGGGTTACTTGGTGGTTAAAATACAGTAATATGCGTGGTTGCACAGTAGTACACGGTATTGCACAGTATTGTTGAATTATTGGTTCGTACGTAAGAAGGCACTACTCAATAATTGTTACAGTAATTACTGTTCATTATTTTATTTTATTGATTCAATAATTGCTACGTTGATATTTATATTATTATTGTTTCAATAATTGTCACTGCACAGTATTTTCCATTATCAGATCAATAATTCATATTATTTGAATAATATTATCAGATAACATTATTGGCAATGTCTAGAAAGTTCTGTCTAAGGAGAGGTTTGGTCACCTAATTGCGCGCCAGTAAGGAGAAATCCTAATTGGAAAGCCCCTTCTTTCCTAGGAACGGCCTGATTGTCAGTACTGTGATTCTGTAATATTATTTTTAAATAATTAATTATTGATTATTATGATAAAGAAAATATTCATTTTATGTGGATATAGATGGAGAAAATTTTTAATGTGACAATTGTTGAACATTAATATTTTATCTTTTTCTGATAAAATAATTCATTTAAATATATTATTTTAATAATATATTAACGGTGATATTTTTATAATGAATGTGGGATATATGAGTATATGAGGAGGAAGAGTATTTTTATGGCATTAAATGTTTAACACATATTTTGTGTGTCGGTGGACACAATTCTTGGCCGAAAATTGATTATAGACTGTAAAATCGTCCGTTTATAGATTTCATATAATTTCTATTTGAAATTTGGAAAAATTTTCTTCTGTAAAGTTGTAGAGAATTGAAATTACTATAAAAAATTGCGAGATTCGAATTTTCTGATAAAAGGGCTATTTATTGTGAATTATTGAAGTTCCGGAGTTTCCGAAATAATTGATTTTTTGAAGTTTTAATTATTATTTTTAACAAAAACGTTTTCTTGCTTGGTGGGCTGCATGAAACATGTGTTGTGGTTGATTTCTTTTGTCAAAATGGTGGGCTAAGGAAAATTATATAATTATATTAATATTTTATTAATTTAGTCTCCTTTGGCGTTCTAGCATTTTCCTATAAATAAAGGGCTAAGTTAGAATTGAAAATCACACTAGAAACAAAGTTTTTTTTTTTTTTTCTCTCTCTCTATATTATCGAGCATATTCTTGTGAGTATACTTTGAGTGTTGCTATACGATGCGAGTTTCTATCAGCACTATACCGAAATTCAGTCAGAAGTAAGGTTATTTTGAGGTAAGGGATGTTGTTTCTTCTTAAATGATATTATCTTCTTCAATATCATTATGCCGAAATATTGTTATGAACTTTTTATCAATCTGGAACTTTTTCTTTTTAGAGTTACTATTCATGAGTTACTATTCACGAGTTACTATTCATGATTTACTATTCACGAGTTATTATTCACGAGTACTATTCACGAAGCGTGATGATGTTTTTGTGAAATTTCTATCTTTTGGTGTCAGAGTTACTATTCACGTGTACGACACTATTCACGTATACGACACTATTCACTAATACGTCACTATTCATCGAAAAATGAAATTTCTTCTTTTTGTCCAAAATATCTATTTTTGCTACTATCTTTGATTGTATCCATGTTTTGATCGTTATTTTTGAGTTCTGCTTCAAAATCAGTTGTTATGAAGTATTATTGATCTTGGACAAACTATTGTACGAATCCCTAATATTTGTCCTTCTATCTCACTGGATTCGTTCTTAAAAATGTTTTTCATCATCCTCAGTCCTTAATGGTGATACTCAATGAATATCTTTGGCCTGTAGTGTAAAGATGAATGATTAAACTGATGAATCTCTTTGGCCCGTAGTGCAAAGATGAACAGGTGTTGAGATGAACATAACCAACTGGTGATACAAATGAATATCTTTGGCATGTAGTGCAAAGATGATTAAAGATGTATATTGATTGTTGTTACAGGGATGAAATATTGATGATGGACTTTTAAATCTTAGAAGACAGTAGAATTCATTCTCTACGTGATTCTTCTAATGGATTGCTGTTTCCGCTGCATTTGTTGATCTAAAACTGGTTGTCTATTATATTTTATCTGATTTTTCCCTGTTGAAGACTAACGATAATTTTTTGTATATTATCTTAGTCATAATATTCTTTACCGGGCTAGTTGAGCTCACCCTTTCCTTTTTGTTCCATTTTTCTTCTCAGGAGGTGAGAACATAGCAGGATCGAGTCGGGGTATGGAGTGATGGTTCTAGGAAGATGTTTTAGCAGCCCTCACTATTTCTATAAAATAGTGTTTGAATAATTGTAATGAGGACTTATTTGCATGTGGATATTGTCTAGAAGACAATATTAGTATTTAAACTCACAGTATGTATTGTCGTATTTCACACAACATTTGTATTATTGAAGTTGTAGTTTGCTTTATGTACCATGTATTTGGAGACTCAGAATAGGTGTTGTATACCTATTTTGGGGGTGTCACAGTTGGTATCAGAGCTTAGGGATATGGTCTCTGGTGGAGATCGAGGAATAGAACTAGGAGGGGAGAGATGAGTAAATCCTTCGTTAGTGTGTCCTACCTAAGCTTATTTATTGGTCGTTCATAATATAGGGATATTATGTGATACGTTAATTTGTTTAATTAACCCTTGTTTTATGGCAGTATTTAAGAATGGCTGCTAAGAACGTTAACAATGGAGTTTATGAGACGGTGGAACAACCTTTAGTCAAAAACCAGGAGAATGTGCAACAGGAAGGCAATACTCCTCCTATAAACAACGTTACCGAGCAAACAATGAATGATGGAATGTTTAGGAACTTTTTGCAGTGCATGTAAAATCAGACGAGGGAGACTCGTGTGCAAAATACGGGTGGAAATGATGGCAACGCGCGGTCTGTCACATCTAAGCAGTTCAAGGAGTTGGGACCACCGGATTTCCATGGAAAGCCAAATCCGATCAAGACAGAAACGTGGGTCAAGAAAATTACCAAGATATTCGATGTTTTGGGGTGCACGGAGGAACAAAAGGTTCCATTCGCTACCTTTATGTTTCGTGGTGAAGCAGATTATTGGTGGGAATCTGTGAAGCGTACCCAGCCAGCCGCACTCAACGTGTCTTGGGAAAGATTTCAGAAACTTTTCAATGACAAGTACTTGCCTGAAAGTATTCATCATATAAAAGAGGTAGAGTTTATTAGACTTGAACAGAACAATATGACGGTGTCTCAGTACGAGGCGAAGTTCGCAAAGTTATCCAGGTTTGCACCTCATTTGGTGGAGAATGAGGAACGCATGACGCGAATGTTTTTGAGAGGTCTAAAACCCGAGATTCGTCAATACTTTATATCTCATAAATTTTCTCTGTATTCAGATGTTGTAAACATGGCTCAGTTATTAGAGCGAGATTGTGAGTATACTCAACTGAGGGACCACAACCAGGGTCATATCGGTGACAACAGTCATCAGAACGATGATAACCAGCAAGGAGGAAAGAATACGGACAAAGGCGGTAACCACTCAGGTGGTAATCGTGGACATGATAATAGTAGAGGTGAGTCAAGTGGAAATTTCAGAAAGAGGAGATTCAATAACGACGAGAAGACATCAGCAGCAGCACCAGCACCAACAACAAATTCTAGGGGAGGAGAACGACCGCCAGTTAGATGTTACAAATGCGGGAAGGAGGGACATATCAGCCCAAACTGTCCACAACAATCCAAGGTATGTTACAACTGTGGAAAGGAAGGCCACATCGCTCGAGATTGTACTATAGCGAAACCAAGTTCAGCGGGAGTGGTGATTCCAAGGGCTGTCCCAGATAAGTCGAAATCAGCGGTTCCTGGAAGAACGTTTATCGTGACCGGTCAAAAAATAAGGAACCCAAATGATGTTTAGCATGGGTTAGTTAATTATAATTCTTACGAAGTTTATACCTTACTAGATATCGGTTCTACCCATTCTTTTATCTCTCCTGCTTGTGCTCAACGTTTGAACTTGACTACGAAGAAATTAAACTTTGACTTATCTGTGGAGACTCCGTTTGTAGAAAATTTCATTACATCCACTACTTATAAATTTTGTTTGATTCAAGTTGGCACCATCACATTACCTGTTGATCTTATCTCTTTAAAGATACTTGCTTTTGATGTGATTTTGGGGATTGATTGGTTAACTACTCATCATGCCAAAATTGATTGCTTTCGTAAGGTTGTTAGTTTTCATATTCCTAAGCAATCTGTTATTCGAATTCAAGCAACCAAACCATTGAAGTCAAACACTTTCATATCAAGCTATAAATTCATTTGTTTATTGAAAAATGAATGTCAAGCTTTCTTAGCCATGTTATGGACTTGAACAATAATACGTCAGATTTAAATGATATTTTTGTTGTTAGTGAATTTCCTGACGTATTTCCTGAAGAATTTCTTGGCCTACTCCCAAAGCGTGATATTAAATTTGTATCGACTTTAAATCCGGTACAAAACCCATTTCTAAAATCTCATATCGAATGGCTCCTATTAAACTTTAGGAGTTAAAAACCCAACTATAGAAGTTGATACCCAAGCCTCTATCTTATGACTTCCTTTGTGGAATGCACTGAAGCCAAACTCTCCGTAGGGGACACCATATTCGTGCGGTAGTAAACTGATAGGTGCTATTGTTATGTGCTATCCAAGATTGGGATATGAGTCACAGTTGAGAGCAACCTAAGTCCGTAATCGAAATACGTAGCTTTTTAGGCTTAGTTGGTTATTATCGGAGATTCGTTGAAGGATATTCTCAAATCGCTATTCCATTAACGCAGCTGACTCGTAGAGATACAAAATTTAAATGGAGCAAGGAATGTGGGAAGAGCTTCGAAGAACTCAAGAGGAGACTTATTTCGGCACATGTTCTGACCATACCGTCTTGGAAAAGCAAACGTGGAAGCTGACGTGTTGAGTAGAAGATTGTATACGAGTACGAGTACGATATTGTTAAAGACTCATTTCGTATAACTTACAAATAATAGAGATAGATTTAAAACTCTAGGTACCCACGTGATGATATACGAGTAGAATCTACTTTAATCGATAAAGTTAAAATCGCTCAAGCTACACACCGGAGCTGATGAGTATGAAGAAGAAAGTGCAAGAAGTAGCTATTCCGGAAGCAAAAATCGATGAAGAAGGAATACTTCGATTCAACTCTCGACTTTGCGTTCTGAACGATTCTGACTTGAAGCATAGAATTATGATGGAGGCACACAACACCCCGTTTGCAATCCATCCTGGGAGTACCAAAATGTATCATGATATTCGACATACATTTTGGTGGAACAATTTGAAGAGAGAGATCGCGAAGTTTATCTCGAGGTGTTTAACTTGTTAACGAGTAAAGGCAGAGCATCTAAAGGGTCCATTACAACCACTTGAGACTCCGGAATGGAAGTGGGAACACATTACAATGGATTTCGTTACAGGTCTTTCCAAGGTTTCTCAAGGCATAGATGTGATTTGGGTTATTGTTGATAGATTAACCAAGTCTGCTCATTTCTTGTCGATACGAGAAACTTATTTTCTTGAACGTCTTGCTCGTATGTACGTGAATGAGATTGTGCGATTGCATGGCATGCTAGTATCCATAGTTTTGGATCGTGACCCAAGAATCACTTCACGATTTTGGGTTAGCTTACAGAAAGCTATGGGCACAGATTTACGATTTAGTTCAGCATATCATCCTCAAACGGATGGACAATCAGAGAGAACTATTCAAACCCTCGAAGATCTATTAAGACTTTGTGTCCTAGATTTTAAAGGAAGTTAGGATAAGTACTTGCCACTGGTGGAATTCTCCTACAACAATAGTTATCAAGCAAATATATGCATGGCTCCATTTGAGGCATTGTATGGATAAAAGTGTCGATCTCCAGTATGCTGGGTCGAGGTGGGAGAAGCAACGTTGTAGGGACCAGAGTTAGTACGCATGACTACAGAAAAGATTAAAATGATTCGACAACGTATTCACACTTCACAAGATCGACAAAAGAGTTATGCTGATCTTCATCGAAAGGACGTGGAATTTAATATTAGGGATCATGAACTGTTATGCGTTGCTCCATGGAAGGGAGTTACAAGATTTGGAAAGAGAGGAAAGCTCAATCCAAGATTTGTTGGTCCATTTGAGATTCTTGACTGAATAGGAAATGTGGCTTATAGACTCGCATTACCACCAAGCATGTCTCGTGTTCATAATGTTTTTCACTTATCTATGCTTCGTAAATATGTGAAAGACCCGAACCATGTTATTGAGTTAGAACCAGACGAAATAACCGTAGATTTAATGTACGAGGAGGTACCTATCAAGATCTTGAATAGGAAGGAGCATGTCCTACGCACGAAGGTTATACCATAAGTTAAGGTTTTGTGGAGAAACCATGCAATTGGGGAAATGACATGGGAGTTGGAATCAGAAATGAAAGCGAGGTACCCTCACCTGTTCGAAACACCAGGTACGTACGTCAATTTTGAGGACAAAATTTTATAAGGATGGGAGGTTGTAAGACCCCAACTTATTATAAAAAATTAAATTTTCCTCTATTCATTATTCTAGATTAATAAGGGTTAATTTGATATAATGCTTTGGTTATGGGTGAAATATGAAAATTTTACAAAATAAGCAAGTGGTTACAAAATATTCTTTTTTGTCGGAGAATATTCGTTTGGTCGTGAAATATTCTTATTGTCGGGAATCTCCGTACGACGGCGCAGTCATTTATGGGCCCCATACCGGAAAACGGTTGGATGAAAGAAAACGACAAAGATTGAGTTTTATAAATAACGACGTAAATTGTTACCATTAACACTGTTGGGTTACTTGGTGGTTAAAATACAGTAATATGCGTGGTTGCACAGTATCACACGGTATTGCACAATATTGTTGAATTATTGATTCGTACGTAAGAAGGCACTACTCAATAATTATTACAGTAATTACTGTTTATTATTTTATTTTATTGATTCAATAATTTTTGCGTTGATATTTATATTATTATTGTTTCAATAATTGTCACTGCACAATATTTTCTATTATCAGATCAATAATTCATATTATTTGCAAAATATTATCAGATAACATTATTGGCAATGTCTAGAAAGTTCTATCTAAGGAGAGTTTTGGTCACCTAATTGCGCGCCAGTAAAGAGAAATCCTTAGGAAAGCTCCCTCTTTCCTGGGAACGGCCTGGTTGTCATTATTGTGATTCTGTAATATTATTTTTAAATAATTAATTATTGATTATTATGATAAAGAAAATATTTATTTTATGTGGATATAGATGGAGAAAATTTTTAATGTGATAATTGTTGAAAATTAATATTTTATCTTTTTCTGATAAAATAATTCATTTAAATATATTATTTTAATAATATATTAACGGTGATATTTTTACAATGAATGTGGGATATATGAGTATATGAGGAGGAAGAGTATTTTTGTGGCATTAAATGTTTAACACAAGTTTTGTGTGTCGGTGGACATAATTCTTGACCGAAAATTGATTATAGACTGTAAAA